>JAWNOV010000054.1:0-1200000 GCA_035045575.1 Drosophila falleni | reverse complement strand
TTTCATACTAAAGCTTGCTAATCGACCGTTCGTATCGATCGTTCCTATGGCAGCTATATGATATAGTGCTCCGATTTCAACCAAATTCGGTTAGGATGTAAAGAGCAATTAAAAATACTTAATTCATGAGTTTGATTGAGGTATCTCAAAAAAACAAAAAGTTTTTCATACTAAAACTTGATTTTCGACCGATCGTTCCTATGGAAGCTATATGATATAGTGGACCGATTTGAACCAGCTTTGGTAAGGATGTATAAGGCTTACTTAAATGCATATTCTATAAGTTTGGTTACGATATCTCATAAAACAAAAAAGTTTTTCATACTTAAACTTTATTTTAGACCGATCGGTCCTATGGCAGCTATATGATATAGTAAACAGATTCAAACTAAAATTGGTGAAGATATGAAGGACAACATAAAATACACAATGTGTGAGTTTGGTTAAAATATCTTAGAAAATAAAAAAGTTTTTCATACTAAAGGTGCATTTTTAACCGATCGTTCCTATAGCAGCTATATTAAATAGTCATCCGATTTGAACCAAATTTGGTAGGGATATATAACACATTCCCAGATACACAACCCGTGCGATTGGTTGATATATCTCAAGAAATAACACAACCTTTCATACTAAGGATGGATTTGTGACCGATCGTTCCTATGGCAGCTATATGATATAGTGGTCCGATTTGAACCAACTTTAGTCACAATGTGTAAAACAATAACAAATTCAAATTCTGTGAGTTTGGTTGGGATATCTCAAAAAACACAAAAAATTATCATACTAAAGGTCAATCCACACCACAACAATGTCAAAAAAGTCGACAAAAACATGCCTCGAATCAACATAATATCATATCGCCGTCTCATCATAGATTTTAATGAATCATATCTTAAACAACGCGTAATTACAACAGCTACGCAAATAAAATAGTTAATAAAATGTACAAAAATTGTTTCGAATTTTCCTCGAATTTTTTAGTGAAAAAAGCTAAGAAAAAAGCTAAGAAAAAATCATCATTTTCTTAATTCAAAAATTGATATCTCTTAAACTACTGGTTTAAATCTAAGACTGTGTATAAATGAAATATAGATATATTCATTAGCTTTTAGATAAAGTAAAACTTTGATAAATCGGTTTCGGCATTTTCATGCAATGATGCAAATGTGGGCGCACCTTTGAAAAAAAGTATTTAAAAAAAAGCCAAATTTTGAAAAATTCTAAAAAAAAAATCTCACCATAAAAAAAAAAAAAAAATGTTTTTCGTCGGTTTTGGCCCCAAATCTATCCAAAAAAGTGGGTTTGGTTTCTGTAACTCGCAAAAAGTGCGATTTTGTTGCCTAGTGTATTCTTTAGTCAAATTTCAGTCTCAAGAGTGAGAGTTAAAATTATTGAAAGTATTGTATTTCAGATTTAAAAGTAACTCCAAGTTATTTTAGTTTGCTTATTAATGAAAATTAAATAAAAACAAAAAATACGTTTTCATTGTCTTATCATATCTTTAAATACCTTTACTATTTTCTGTGTCCATAAAGAATTCACGAAAACGGGTTCCCGTAGGTCCTGTTCCCCACAAATAAATAAATAAATTTAAATAAAAAGATTAAATATGGCTTAAATTTGGTACACTTAACTATGTTATTTATCTGCGCTAAAAATATTAAGCCGAACGGATAATAAGCAGACTAAATTTGTTTGATTAACTACTTTTCTTCTACTACTTTACATAGGGGAGAAAGTAACCCAGATGCCATCTAGGGCCCGAAAATTGCAAAGGTGCTTGTCTGCATTTGTATTTGTTTAAAATGTAAATATTCTTTGACGCATTGCTTTTATTTTTTATTAAGTAAGTCAAATAAGAAAATAATAAATAATTTTTGAGTTTTTCGCCAGAAAATAAATGAAAATTGCAAATCTGTACATCTAAAAAATGGATCGAAATCAGAGGATGATTTTTCTCACTGCCATCTCATATAATCAATAACGAAATGCAGCAATTTCTATAAAGTTTTGTAATTATAACAAATTAATCTTTATGTTCATCGAGTAATGTTCATTCTCCCAGTTTGTTGCAACTGTTTAAATTTAATAAATAGAAACCACTATTATTCTTGAGAAGTTTCTGTATTTTCTGTAAAGTTGAAAACTTTGTTGAAATGCGTCAAGCTTTAATGAGGACATGTTGGTCCAGTTGCCAACCGCAGGTTGAATCGTATGTATTATGGCTCTCGTATTTTCTGTCGAATGGCGGCACAAGGAGCTTAACTCGTTCGTTCTTTGGCTTTTATGGAGTAAGTTTGTTCCCCCCGCCCAGATTCACCAGACTGGATGGCAAAAACAAACTAATAAAAGTATGTTTAACACACACACAGGACACGGATACGAATGGGGACACGGATATAGAAAGTGGTAAAGAAGGTGACGACAGGGGTGGGAATGACAGGAAAACTAATGGCCAACAAGCATCAGGAGAGAACCAACTAGTTGGTGGTGATAATAAGAATGATAGTGGAGACAGTGGAAAGTGGACAGTGGACAGTGTCCAAGAGGGGGATCATCATGTAGAAGTGTCACTTACGATTCAATCCCTGCATGGACATGGATGACAATTCAGCTGATGATAATGATGACGACGATGACTGCGACTGCGACTGTGACTGCGACTGCTGCTGCTGCTGAAGGAGCAAGGACATTGATGAAACATTCTCCAGTGGCGGGAACATGGTCGATGACATATTAAGTACATCTTGGTATCTGCTTCTCGTTTGCGTTGCGAATAATGCTGGCAATGATGATGCGGGCGAAGATGTTGTTGATGTCGTCGTCGATGTTGTTGTTGTTCTTGTTGTTGTTGGCACATTTGATTCACTCGCATCCATTCCTGGAGTGAGCACTGCTCCCATTGCCGTTGTACTTGTTGTTGGTCTCCTTGTTGTTGCTGTTGGGTACTTGTCATGCATCGGCAAATCAGTGTAAAGCTGTGGATTCGTTTGTTCCTGCATTAGACAATAGTCAACGCATTGATACACGGCCAAATCGAGTTCGGGCTCCTCGGGGCACTCCCTACTTGGACAGGGAGACCACCAAACCTGCAAGTTAAAAACAAATGCAGACAAGTTTATCAAGTTTTCAAGTTTATCCGCTTGGGTATTTAAGATAAAGATTCAAATTCAATGAATTTATAAAAACTCGTTTACTTTTATTTTAACTAAATAGTCTTAACAGACATTGACTTTACCACTTAGTTGACATCTTAGTCAAGCCAATAGCTACAAAAATATTTAAGTTGGAGAATGATAATTCTCTGTATCATTTGGAAGTTGCAAATGTTTTAAAATATGGCTTTAATTAAGCAAATAATTCTTAATTGTAAATATTGTTTGATATTCTAATTTATTTATAATCCCAATATATTTTTTATTAACATCGTCTAATAAATTGAACTAATTATTGTAGAATACTTAAATGATTTGCAATCAACTAACACATAAATATCAGAAAAATAGTAGGCCCAAAAATTTTCTATGATCACTGTCAACTGGAAATCTGTATAATTTCAATAGATTTCGTAGATATCATGTAAATGTGATACGGACAAGTTGTACTAAAAGCTTAAAAATTAAAAATAAAACTCAAAAATGTTTTTATTGTTTGATAATATGTGGATTTCCCAGTTGAGGGATTGGATAAGCTCTCCCTTGGGGATTTTTGTGTTGTCCTGCATTTTGGGCTATATTGCCTATATTCACGCACGACGGGAGCATCCGACCTACGATGATGAGGACTACGAAAACGAGGGACATGTCAAGTTGCCAGTTCCACTGCGAAACCTGAAGCTGACTAGAGAAGAGCTGAAGACATACGATTCGCAGAATCCCAATGGAAGATATTTGGTGTGTTTGCAAAACAAGATATACGATGTCTCCTGTTCCCCAGATGACTTTGGGCCCAATGGCTGCTATAAGGAACTGACAGGCACCGATATCATGTGGTACATCAAAAAAACATTACGTTATGAACCACGTACTTTCGATGAATATGTCGAAGAATTTGAGAAAAGACTTGAGGATCGTTTCTTTGTGGCGGGTGTATTGCTAGAAGACAAAGATTCTCGTTCAGCAAACTCCTCAGACTCTGGTTGGGATACGGTCAACGAATCCAGCTATGAGGCTGACTTCGAAGAGGTGCAAAGTGAGGAGGACAGAGAAGAGGAGCAGACATCGAAAGTTGAGGATCTTGAAAAGACGCTCATGTGGACGAAGGCAGACAAGACAATATTGGTTGAATAGAGTTGTCTTTAATCGATTAATTATGCCTGATGAGAGACTATCACATCTTGACCAGGACAGCACTTAGCCTATAATACATAGCCTTAATAATACAGACACATAAATAAATAGCTCTGTTCCGATTTAATTTATCTGCAACCACAGTGTTGTGAGTTGTTCGTTCTGATTGCCCCATGTTGCATGACAACAACAACATTTTTGTTGTTTTGTTTATATACCTTTTACAGTATATATATATATATATGTATATGTATGTTTGTTCGTGTTCATACATATATCCATTACCAATTTTAATGTGAATTCAATAAGGTCAGAGGCTAGTGAGGAGCTGTGCAGACTCGTCCAGCAGCAACGCCTGTAATAATAAAATGGTAATTTCCGTTGCCACCATAATAACAACAACAACAACAACAACAACATCGACTGCATATAAATTTATGCCAAACGGCAACCAAACTTGGCTATAATGGCGTAAAATAGCAAACCACAAACCACGACCAAGGACCAAGTCAAGGCACGACACGTTACAGCAAGGA
This sequence comes from Drosophila falleni, assembly GCA_035045575.1. Taxonomy (NCBI): domain Eukaryota; kingdom Metazoa; phylum Arthropoda; class Insecta; order Diptera; family Drosophilidae; genus Drosophila; species Drosophila falleni. The sequence continues at coordinate 1,195,172 of JAWNOV010000054.1, read as the reverse complement.
CCAACATCAGAAGTAGAAGAAGAAGCAGAAGAAGAAGCAGAACGAACGAACGAACGAACGCAAATGGTATCCCAGCCATTTCTCTTACTGCCGGGCAGGAGATTGGTAGAGCACTTAATAACCATGTATGCCCATGCAATACCCTACACTCGATAAACATATCTCATGTAATCAAATTGAATGCAGCTAATATAGATTTATATGACATGATTTATTTAATCGGTTCAATTTAAAATATATTGCAGTTATTTTGCATTTGAAATAAATTTTTAATGTAAATATTCAACAAACAAAAACAATGTATGTATTTATTTAAAAAAAAAAACAACTATGTTAATAATCTTTATTTAATTTTAAGAATATTAATATGTAATTATATTAATATTTAAAAAGGTCAAATTGTCTTCTGTCTATATATTCTGTCTAGGAATTTGTGATTTCCTTTCAAAAACAATCAAAATAGTTTTTATGTTGTTGATTTTTGTTTAATTTTGTTTAATTGTTGTTCTGACTGACTATTTGATCAGATCAACAATCAAATTGGAAAACAAAAACATTATGTCATTTAAATCCCTATAAAAATTCTTTTTATTTCTGTAAAGACTGATTGAATGAATAAGTGATTGCTTTTTTTAATTTACAATTTTTGGTCACATGTGAGAAAACTTTTAAGCTGAATTCTTTCAAATCGTTTTCAAAATCAAAGTGTAAAGTGTCGTTTTCAACATAGTCAACTAATTGAAAAACTATATTGTAACATTTCGCAATATTTTAATATTTTATTAAAATATATAATTTTATAAGAACTTTTTGTATTTTATAATTAAATTAATTATTTTTTTAACTGTCAACTTGATTTAAAAACAGTAAGAAAATATAAAATAAATCAATATCTTCAGATAAGTTTGTTAAAAGTTGCAGATTTTTTAACAAAAAAATTGTTTAGCTAAAACAGAAAATGACAAGCATACTTTGATCTTGTAGGGTAAGGGTATTTAAAATTTGTTGTTTGCCTAGTGAAGCTTGTTACGCTTCATAGTTGTTAGTGTTGCTGCAGCTATTTTAATGGTGTTATTGTATTTTATGTGCACATCATAAATACAAATTCAATACACGGTACCCTTTGCATGTTCATGTTCACATCCGCATCCGCATCCGCATCCGTGTCCGTGTCCGTGTCCACTCGACTATAGTGTCTAGTGTCCAATGGATAAGTGGAGGGTTAAGGAAAGGGGGGAATGTGGATCGGGATGTGCTTACTTCAGAATGCAAGATACTTTTGCGCAAATTCTCATTTGCAGAGCCAACTGACGATGGTCGAGTACCACAACGAGGCCTTTCACACGCATCAGCTCCATTGCGTTTCATTACGACTCCTCTAACGGCAAATGGGGGGGGATTTACAGTCACACAATTTCGTTGTTCCATCTGTAAGTGTGTGCGTGTGTGTGCGTATGTGTGTGCGTATGTGTGCGTGTTGTTAGTGTAGCTTAAGTGCTACAAAACGACACAAAGATAAATGTACGTGATACACACACATGTCAAGCTGACGTGCACTTCCATTTTAAGTGGATTTTTCGGCATTGCCGCCATGTTTAGAAAGTTGTACTCTACTTTCACCATTTTGCCCTTCGCCTTCGCCTACGCTTTCGATTGTTTTTATTTTTGTTTTTGTCGTTGCGAGATGACTCTAATGCGTTTCATTTCTTGTTAGCTGTCAAGAGCGTTTCTATTTTCGATTTGCATTTTCAATAGGAAAAGTGCCTCAACTTGGTTTTACCATAATGTCTTGTATATCTCAATAAAGCCAGCAAATATTTCTCTGTCTGGATACTGAGCTGTTGCACGTGTGCTTCCATAATTCGATTTATGTTAAACTCATCTCAGCTGCATCTGAAGCTCAGCACTATTTGCCACTCCAATTTGTTTGCTGCCTTCTGGAAGGTGTGACTGCCACATTTCTAACCTGGGCTAAGCACTTTGAGTTTCTGCTTCGCTGGCTTAGTCAGCTTAAGCTGCTACTAGATGAATTCGAGCACAAAGTCAATTGCTGATGCTTCTGCAGTTTGTCCAATGTTCGTACATATCTAACGATGTCGTTCAGGAGCCAAAGCAGAAGCGGTAAGTTGCTCTTGACTCGCACAAGACTCTTAAACGGTAAACAACATTTCAATTTAATCGGACTTTGGTAGCAATCATTAAAAAGTAAATAAACAAAGTCCCACCAGTGGAAATATCTTGTGAAGATTTATTCATTATCTATTAAATAATAAATACCTTAAGACTGTGCAAGCTGTCGTATTTTTTAAACATTTTAAACTTGAATAAGGTTAAATCAGTTAAATTCTTTAAATATAAAGTTTTTTTGGACGTCAATTTTTGGAAATCAGAGAATTAAAGAAAAACACAGATATAAAAAATTGGAAAATAAATTGTGAGCGAAATTTATAATATTTATATGCAGAATAAATTTGAGGTTTAAATAATATGTGACTGGAAAATCGGTGTAGTATTTACAAAGTCATGACAGTTTAATATTTATTCTGTTTTTAAAGTATGTAGCTGATTTTATATAGAAACAGCGTAAATAAAGAAGTTCCTATCTGAGCTGGACAGTTTATGTTTTATACAAACAATATTATATATGAGTATACTTTGGAATTAATTGGAAAAATAATTTGAAAGAAATTTTCAGCTGGGTGGTCGAATTGCTCAAAATATTTTTATCTTTTTAGATGCGAGCTGCGGAAACGACTTAAAGTAAATTGGGCTTAAATTGTTGTATATGTTCTACCAAGTTGGGTGATTTTTTCAATATTTGCAAGTCACGAATTAACTAATATGTCTGCTTATTTTATTATTTTTTTAATCAATGGGACACACTTAACTTCATATTAAAAAATTCGCACTGTCCACGCATTCTGATGTTCCTTGCCACAATCTGTTGCAGGCCTTAATACGACTTATTTATTTAACATTTGCTGACCTTTCTCGGAAGCCCTTTGGCATTGTCTGGTCGAGATCCCTTGAAATGTCAAGCAAGAACTTCGACGGAATTTCAATGACAATCCAGTACTGAAATTTTTATTACAGCCAAGGCCAAAAGCATAAATGGCAGCAACAGCCGGACAAACAACAAAGGCAATAACAACATCAAGTATAATTTCTGCACTCATAAGCATAAAATACAAAGAATGCATAAAAATGAGAAAATTGAAGTGAACGAAAGAAAATTTTGTCATCGATGTGGCACCAGCAATATTTGTCCTTTTATTAAGAATGAATCTGAGGCAAAGAAGACATGCAACATTGGACAGTTATTTGCTTTATTTCAATGATTTTACATGGCTCAAATTTATGTGCGCATGCAAAACTTGAACTGAAAGTGGCAGAAGAAGCAGCAGCACACACAGAGAAACGTATTCATGCAACACAATGGGGCACACAGACATAAGGGTGCAGCACAGACATGTTGTCTGCCGCATACATTGCGTATACGTAGTCAAAAGTAAATACCAGACATGTACGAGTGTACGAGTGTACAAGTGTAAGAGTGTGTGTGAGTGTGTGTGACAGATATTGCGTTTGTGTGCGCGTCAACGTGTAGCATGATGCTGGGCTCACAGCAATTTACAGTGAGTTGCCACACTCTTCGCCCATTGGTCTCTTTCGCGCGCTCTCTGACTTCAGCTTCAGTTTCCTCTTCCTCTCTCGCTCTCTCTATCGCTAACAGTCGTTGAATCTCGCTACGCATTAATAGGGAGAGGAAGCACACACACACACACACACACACATTCATATATCAAGGGAGTGAGACAGAGAGAAAGAGAGGGGGGGAGGGAGATAGAAAGCGCGAGACTTTCACACACTTTAGAGCCTTGGTGTTGTGTGCGTTTTATGACTCTGTGTGTGTGTGGGTGTACGTGTATGGGTGTGTGTGTGTGTGTGTGGGCGCGTGTCTAAGTGTGTGTTATATGTGGCAGCATTATGGCGCCTCAAATAAAAGCCGGCTTTTATGTAGCTTCTTCTTGTCGCAGCGCCGTTTCACAAATAGAGACATGCGAATCCGAATGCGAACGCGAATGCGAATGCGGAATATGAAAGTCCGCTCACAGTCAGAGATGCGCGTGCCACAATTGAATACGTGTGCAGTGCCACATTTTGAGTCAAGTAAACATGCTCCCCAACTAATGTTTAGTGCAAAAGTCTTGACATTTGTTGTCTGTGACATGAAATACCTTTTACCATAACAACATATTGACGAAATGAACTAAGTTCACTAATGATTATGAGTTAAGATTGCAAGTTTTAATTGAGATTTTTGAGAATTCTTAGTTTTGTCAAATATAATCAAATACTTACTTTAAAAATATTTAAAATAATACTAGGAATACCAAAATTGAAAATTCTTTCAAAGTATTCTATATTAGTAAGCAGTTTCCTACATTTTCTTTAATAATTTAAATTAAGCCGCTCAATGACATGGGTACAGTGATTTGTAGGATTCCTTTATTTTATTTTTTCTTGCTCATAAAAGAAGGAATAATAGATACGGGCCTTGCAAATTGCCCAGATAAATTACGATTATATTTACTATTTTCTATTAGTGTAATTGATTATTTTTTATACAACAGAAATGGTTTAATATAATAAAAATAAATTCATTTAATAAAAATAAGTTCCTTACAACTTTAACTAGATAATTTTTTTCAGATAATGTAATCTGTAGAAATTAAAAAATAAAAAAACGCAAAAGAAACCTCGCTAAAGATAATAAAAACTGCTCTACTTTGTGAAAAGTCATATTATTTATGACTTTCATATTTAAAACTACACATGATGTGTATATTAACTCAAAGTTTTCAAATTTACATCTTAATTATTGGAATATTATAGTTATTTGTAAGACCTTATTGTTAAAATTTAAGCACTTCTTACAATTGAAAATTAATTTTATAAGAGGCTAACTTGCAATTTGCCTGTCAACAATTTAACTTGGAAAAATGTATTTCAAAGTATAATCAACGATGCAGCTAAGGGCATCGAAGCATCCAAAATAAAACAAAATAACGTTTAAGGCAACGTGCAACAGCTGCCGTTACGGACTTGGTTGCAAGTTGGTTGCACTTGCAACAAATGTGAGAGCCTTTAATCTGAAATCGATATTCGTATTTTTAGAACATCTTAAGCTGTTTATTATTTAAATTGAAGCTGTCACAGTTTTGTCTGCGATCAGTGCAATTAAACAGAGATATTTATACTTTGATATATTTTGAAGTCGGAGTCATTGAAATGAATACTTACCTCAATGTCGCCGCTATCCGGATGCCGTAGTACAAATGCCGATGGAACAACTCCGGGTATCTCCTGTTGCGGTATGAAGAGCAGCGAGTGATGGAAAATTGCATTTAGCAGGAGACTCATCACAACGACGGGTTTGTATTTGCCAAATTTGTCAACGAGAAAACCTGCAGAGTTGCGAGCAAAAATATAAGTTGAAATAGGAGTGAATACCAAGTTAGAACTCTAAGTAAACGTTGTTCTGATGTGTACGATGTGTATAAATATATATGTATCTGTAGCTCTGCAACTGCAGTTGTATCTTTAGCTGTAGTTGTATCTCTATCTATGGCTTGGCAAAAGTGCCACATTAAGTACGCCAGCTTTATCAAATAAGATGAGTACAAGATGGTCCTCACCATTGGCAAAGTTGCTCACAATTCTGTTTCATTTCTAAATAGACAAGACGATGGGATAGGGGAGAGTTCATGGGTCGGATTAAGCAACTTCCAAGTTTATTTCTTACTGCAATTGAAAGTTTTACTTGTGAGTATTTGGTTTAAAATTTAAAACTCTGTCTAGTTGTGATGTCAAGTAGTTTGCGTCGTAATATGATGAGAAAAGATTTGCTAGGAAGTTTATTAAATATTCAACTGAATTTTCTGTGATAACTGAATTCTTAACTCTTCAAAAGATTGTTTTTTAAATAATTTAATATTTAATAATTCTTGTTCACAGTATCTTAACTTCTATCCCCTAACTAATGTTGTAAGACTCGCTTTTGATAAAACACTTATTATTATTTACTTTCAATTAACATTGGTTACTAACATTTTTTTAACAATGTATTCTCATTAATGTATAAAATTTTAAAACACACATGAAATCTTAATCTGCAATTTTCGGCTCACCATTGAGTGACGCATTTATATTATTTTATTTCCTTTATAAAAATGTGCAATAAAGATGAAAAGAATTTTTATGGTCATTTAAACTGTAAGTAAATTTAATTATTTTCACACTCATTCGTGCGGCCCAAAAAAGTATGCCATACAAAATTTTCGAATGAAAAGCCACAACAACCTAGCTGCCAGAAATGAGTCGTACTTTTAGGCAGTCTGCAAGCTATTTGATACCCTGTATACAGATAAAGATTAAAACTACTTATTATTAATATAAAATAAACATATATTGATTTTAAATAATTGAAGCGTGTTACTATCTGATCGAAATAAAAAATACAGTGTACAGTGTGCATAAGCATTTTTAAATTGTACAAATAGGGTATACAAAAAAGAAAATACCGATAAAAAAAATAAAAAAGATAGCTTCTGCTCTGTGAGTATATAAATAATCGTATATATGTACACAACGCCATATATATATATATAAATGTTCATATATTCAGTTCAGTTATAAATGTCTGTGTGTACTGAAGCTTTAGTTATTGTTGTTTTTATTTCTAGTGGTCGTGTTTGTTTGACAAACAGACAGAGCCACAAAAGCTGTGACAGGAAAATAAAATAAGGTAGATAAGCGTTGGCATTGGCAGCCTTGGCAAAAGCAAAAACGTTGGCAAAATATGAGGTGCAGAGCCAACAGCTGCAACTTGCAACCAAATAATACAAATATTTCGATAGTCAAATAGATAGCTGTCGACTGATTAAATTTCACATAAAATGTTGCAGCTTAAATTATTTAAAATACATGAATAATCCTTAAAATTGTAAAGTGTTAATTTAATCGTTCTTCTACTAATTCTCTTCTCTGTAACTTTTCTTCTCTGCTTTACATAATGTTTAAAAAAGGAAATCATGTCTCAAAGAAGTTAATGAAGAGAAATTGGTCATTTAATTAAGTTGACAGTTACAATTGGGCTGCAATCGATTCACTCACCTGTTATCGGTGGGCTGAGAAACGTCGTAAAAGGCAATGCCAGATAGATAATCGCAATCTCTTCCACTGTCAATCCAATCGATTGCATGTGTATCGTTAAATACGGCAGCAATGATGAAGTGGCTGAAAAATAATAGTAGTCAGCAATTAATCGGTTGTGAATAATATTTGTATACTAAAGTGGAATACATAAAATGAATTGAATACTTAGATATTTGTTTAAATGAGTATAACTGAAATTACTAATAAATAATTTGAAATTCGTGCAATAATAAAATAATTGAGTGTAGAAATATATTTTATATTTATTCTACCATCAAGGTAAGTTTTCAGTCAACTTAATGGTTTTCCTTCTAAAACAAAATTTTTATTATTTTTCATTAATTCTATAATTAAGAGTAGCGGCATATTTAATTTTTTTAATTAAGATAAGTCTTTTGTAAATTAAAAGATTTTAATTTAAAAACTGAGAAATTATAAATTTGTTTAGAAGTTGACTTGAACTGAAGATATAAAAATAAAGTTAATGTAAAATTTTATTTAAGTATTTAATGTATAATAAAATTATTAATATTTTTGCTTATTCTAATTTTGTATTAAGCATTTTTGCATCATAAAAAATTGAAGAAAATGCACATTTATATTTTAGAAAATCCGATTTCTGGACTGAAAGTTAATATCAACTAAACTCGTCGTCAACTGTCGATAATAAGACTAGAGTAAACATAGAGTAGACAATCTATGAAGGTAGAGTGTGTGTTTTTTCCCCTAGACAAACTGAGATTATTAATGCAACTGAATCAGCACGTTCAGTTGGATGGTGCCTTAAAAGCTACTTAAAGCGCATTACAGTTGGCCCAAACGACAGAGTTTATCTGACTCTCTCTCACTCTCACTCTGTCTTTCTATCTCTCTCTCACACACACACACTATCTTTTTCTCTGGTTGTCGCAGTCCGATGAGTCGCTTGGCATTAATAAATTATAAGCATTCAAAACGAGTGGCATGTGTCACAGTTGCAATTCTTGCTGTTGCAGCAAAATGACGCAAATAATGATGGCAAAAATGTGCAAAGGGAAAACCGAAAAAGAAAGCCCCTGACAAGCAATTGCAGCTGTTCCTGTGGCTGACAAACCACGACACTCAGTCCTCCAGTCCTCCATCCACAGTGCTCAATCCACGATCCACGATGGCCGTAGCCGCATCCTTGACCAATTGCAGTGCAAACATCGTCCGGATACGTGAATTGGCAGCGAATGCGGCTTGCCGTAAATGCAAATTGATGTTAAAGTGCATTCATCACATTTTTCACTCTGCTTAAATTCGCTTGTCGTTGTCGCTTCTCGCTTTTCATTTTCCACATTTTCATTTCGCCTTTATCGTATTTTCTTAATGCATTCCCTCAGATAATTAACAATAATATGCAACACATGTGTTTGTTTTCGTTTCCCCAAGTATGCGTATGTATTTATAAATACATATATATTTACATACATATTAAAATGTGGGTGTGTGTGTGTGTGTGTGTATCACTTAATGCAATAACAATTAATTGCTTTATGGCCTTGTGTGTGTCTGTGTATCTGTGTGTTTACGCCTGCAAGTTGACACAACGCACGGAAACGGAAATGTCAGGGCTGCATTGCATGACAGCCATTGTTGCCACCCTGTTGTTGTTGTTGTTGTTGCCCTCTCTTTTCCTCACCCTTATTGTAATTTGTAATAAATGCCAATCTCTCTTCGCGCTCTCGCTCTCTCTCCCCTCTCTCTCTCTGTCTTTACCTCTGCAATTCTAACACTGCAATATGTTTATTAATAACTGCATGGCAAATAGAATTATTATCCAATTCTTGTGGATTTTAGTTTAATTGCTGTATTAAATAGTCATAAATAAGTACTAATTAATAATAACTTTGTGTATATTTTATATGAAACTTTATAATTGATTGTATTTTCAAACAGCTTATCATGTAATTCATTTAATTGAAAAGTTGACGGAGCAAACAATTATAAAATTTATTATGCAACTTAATATTTTTTTAATACAATGGGCAATTTAGTTTAATCTTTTCCTAAAAAACTTGTATCCAAGTGCCTTTAAACAAACAAAATAATTTACTATTCACATAAAACAATATTAAAGGGTTTAGTATAACTAAAATAAAATAAATCTCAAATGATACTCTGACATCTTTTGTAATTTAATAACCATAATTTTAATTCAAATTTATAAAATACTGCATGCTTATTAATAATGATTGATATCATTTATTAATTTCACAAAGCAATTTAATTTTGATTAGATTAGAAATAATGTGAGTGAAAAACTAGGGGCCCCCCCCCCCCCCCAAAAAAAACCAAAAATCATACTTATTTTCCCCCCAAAAAAAAAAAGTTTTTCATGCTAAGACTTGATTTTCACCCGATCGGTAAAGACGGTAAGAAGGGTCCGATTGAACCAACTTTGGACAAGAGAAAGACCAGTTTAACAAGTACGTTTGGGTACGATATCTCAAAAACAAAAAGTTTCATACTAGACTTGATTTTCGACCGATCGGTCCAATGACACTATATGTTATAGTTGACCGATTTGAACCAACTTTGGTTAGGGTGATGAAACCAAATAGAACATATCTATCAGTTAATTACGATATCTCAAAAACAAAAATTTTCAACTTAGACTTGATTTTCGACCGATCGGTCTATGACAGCTATAGTTATAGTGGTCCGATTTGAACCAACTTTGATAAGGAGTACAAAACTAACTTAAATGCATATTCTATAAGTTTGGTTACGATATCTCAACAACAAAAAAGTTTTCAACTAGAACTTGATTTTCGACCGATTGTTCCTATGGGCGCTAATTATATGAAAAAAAAGGGGATAACACAACAACGCACGCCACAACAACAACACCAATTCCCAATAAACCCCAACCCCCCTTTTTTAAGTCGGTCTAAAAATTAACAAAATTATACAACTATCACGAAAGTGAACGACCAACAGATACCCTGTAGCATAGCTAAATATTTTCTTTTGCAGCTGTTTAACTACAAATACTTGATACAGCTAGAGATGATGTTTAAATTTGTCAAAATGAGATAATACCCTTGCTTTTGCTTAATTCTCAACGTGTACAGGGTATGCTTGACAAAGACGTGCATATGATGTCAAATAAAAAACGCATTAATACTAATATTTGCGACAATCTGACGTTAATGGCATAAGACAACATGCGACCAACCATCATGGCCAAACAGAGGTCGCCGTCTGGTTGATATTGTGATAAAAGGAGGGGAGGAAAGAGAAGAGCAGATGTAGAAGATGGAGAAGGCAGGGGGAGGGAGAAAGGAGGAGGGAGGCAAATCAAGCAATCGCAAAATGTTTTTGTCATTGACCGCCAGCAGCGAAAATGGCGCACGGTCATCTGACTTGACTTGACTTGAGTTGATTTAAGTTTAAGATACATAGATACTTGGGGCAACATCAAGGCGAATCAAAACTAAACCTTTCTCAAGCTTTAAGCACATAAGCTAGATTTATTCACAAAAGCCGCACACACACACACACACACACAAAATGATAGATATAAACATTACTTAGATGTGTTTATGTGTGTGTGTGTGTGTGTGTGTGTGTGTGTGTGTGTGTGTGTGTGTACCTTAATTGCCACACACTGAGGAAAAGGCTGTGCAACCCAACTTAAGATGCATCATCTTTGTGTAACTAAATTTATACAAATGTGTAACATATTTTGTGCCTAATTGATAACTTCCGACCAGCCCAGTCCCCCAGTTGCACAGTTCCATAGCTCCATAGCTCCATAGCTATATATCTCTATATATATATAGTTGTCCAGATCGTTCGTTCGTCGCACGCACATGAAAATTCATTTGATGGGTCGAGGGGGAATTTCTGGGATGCGGACGCGTTGTGATAATGAATTCAAAGATTCACTGCCAGCCTAGCTCAATCTTATATTGTAGATGGAATTCCTCTCCCTCTTTAATATATATATATATATATATATGTGTATATATATTTGTAAATTTGTAAATTCGTATCTGTGTACATATGTGTGTGAGATACAAAACCAACTGTACTTTTGTTGTGGTCAGTTTACGTTTTGCATTTTGTCATTTTGTTATGCAGAATAGAATTTCTCAACTTGCTTCAGTTTGTTGGCATCTTTTGACAATCTTAGATACTTAAGGCAGCCCTTTGATTACAGTATTACCTTAAATTTATTTACAGTTTCGAATTATCCAGCTCACTTTCTATGAACTGCTACAACTACAATTTCAAAGTGCAATCTCAAAACAAATATATAAGCATGTCTGTGCCTTAATTATATGTAGAAAACGGTCTCAATTTGCATAGGAATTAGAGACATTGAAGAAGTCTTGCTATCTTTGCATATATATTAAGTATTTACATATCAAAATTAACCTGTTCTTTTCTCTAACAATGAGAGAAATACTATCTGTAAATTTTACTATATCTTAATGAAATTTTTAGAAAAGAAATATTACTTAATGTGTAATGCATTAAAATAATTGAAATATTAAAATCCTTACATGATTATTCCTTTCTTAAAGTTTCTCTGTATACTTTTCTCCGTGCCCCTTAACTTCAAACAAGTTTTAAAGAAATTTACTAAGCTGCTTCTTTTTATTAGACCGAAATTATTTTCAAAACTCTTTTTTTTGTAGACATCATAATCATATTGATTATATTATGTACTTATGCTTTATTTTTATAATAAGAAATAAATTATTTTTTTGAAGGCGAACTAAATAACGTTTTTCAAGAAAGAAAAAATTATATTAGTTTATGTTGTAATCAAACTAATTTAATACTTGTCATAGTAAACATGTTTCATTAAAGTTAAACCACCATAACATGTAGCTGAAGATCGCTGAAATATTGATATCTGGCTGCTTTATTAAAGGATTTTTTATAAATTGCTTCCGATTAAACGTGAATTTGGTAACAAACAAAAGTGAAGCATTATCAAATCTGTTCTTAAATTGGATATCATAAATTAAATTTACTAGTGTAGTTAAGCTAAAGTTTCTAAGAGAAAGAAAACGTGTACCCAACTGTTGAGTTGTTTTCTTTGTAAATATATCCTAACTACGTTTAGGATCATAAACAATCTAATAAACAAAGTCATAATTTCTTAAGCCGTTGTATAATTTCTTTTAGTTGTGTTATCAGTTAGTCAAGCATAAATACGAGTAATCCCATTAAAGACTCACTAACTGACAACACGTCACATCACGTCACGTTTTTGCTCCGAGTGCGATATCAATTTTATATGTCTTACTGATAACCAGCTCGATTTCTAATTGCATTTTAATGACATGAAATTGTGTGTAAAAATGTGTGTGTGTGTGTGTGTGTGTGTGTATTGTATATTTGCACTCACCTCCGTACATGACAAACAGGGTTATCTTGAGCATTATCAAATTGGGATTTATGCCGCGTCGTTGACAGAATTCGCCAAAGCGCGACAATTCAATTTTATCTTTGTCGGTGAAAGTCTCCTCGCTGGCCATTTTGCCCATTGCACCTCTCTCGGAAGTGCACTCAGGGGTTGGATAAACACACTAGTTGTCAATTTGCATGTATCTGTATCTGTATCTGTATCTGTATCTGCGTATCTTAGGATCTCAGTATCTGTGACACTTTGAAGTTCGTTTCAATGAAATGCAGCGCTGCTGCCTTAGTTTAAGTTTCTCGGTCAGACGACACTGGGACAACACACACACACTCGCACACTCGCACACTCACACACTCACACTTACACTTCAACACTCACAGGTACAGGTATACTAATACACACGCAATGTTAATAGGCTCTCTCTGTCTGTCTGTGTGTGTGTGTGTGTGTGTTTCTGGCTGAGTTTTCTTATGGCTTTGATTAAATCCAATTGAAATTTGTGATCATAAACGGCGCACAGTAAAGTTGTTGTTGCTTTTTCTTTTAAAACCTGTTATTGTTATTGTTTTTTCTAAATTTTTTTTTATTTTTTGTCGAGCGTAGTATATATTATTCACATTGTCACAGGCTAAAAATAAATATAAGTTTTATATAATTTATTATATAATAGTTTTTGAATATATATTAGTTATATTAAGTAATCTTTTATATTGATTTTCTATAGTTGCTGTAAGCTTTTCACTATATTTTTAATACTATTTAGGCACTATATTAAAATCTGTTTCTGTTATGATCTGGACTTGATTTCTTTGAATTTTCTTAAAAGGATTTTGCACCGCGCGTTTTTAACTTTCACAGTCGCCGTTCGCACAGAGACTGAAAATGTCTCTTATCAAGCTAGTCAAAGATTTGTGCATACTATATTCTAAGTATATCTTTTGCAATCTCTACAGATCTGAGCACACACTTACTTCCACTTCCACTCCCCCTCTCCTCTTCTATTCTTTTCTTTCCTTTGTAATAATCTATGAAATCTTACTCAAAGAGCAAACGTTGCTCACTTCCACACAGTTTCTGTTGACATGACGATCATGATGATGATCATGATGATCATAACGCGAGTATTCTAACTTTAATTGGACCAGTCGACGTATTAGTGACAGCTCTTGAGATGCCGTACCGCTCTCAGATATTGTACTTTTGCTGCTGCTGATGTTGTTGTTTGATACGTCGACGACAGCTGAGATCAACCGGAGATAACGTCGTTAGTGTTTTTTTTTTGTTTTGTTTTCTTGAATGAAGATAAAACCCGAGCAGCGACTGACGTGCTACAATGTCACTCTGACTGATAGGTTGTCAGCCGAGAGAAACTCGTAGTTGTGGATAGGCCAAGGTTTACCCAAAGGTGTGAGCTTTCATTGAAGATGATCAACTAACTTTATGTTACAATTCTAAATATTAAAAACTGACAATGTACTTTACACCAAAAAGGATTGGAGAAGATTCAAAAATAAAAACAAATAGGAAAACAAGAAAACTAGTATTGATAAATTGTTTAAATACTCTTAGAAGTGAAGAGTAAGCAGAAATTTGTTAGACAATACAGTATATCTTAAATAACTTTATTAAAACCTAGGACTTCCAATGATAATTTAATTTCAACTGCAAATTCTACGAGTATCAACAAAAATTCTAATTTAATATTCTAATTTGTGTAAATTTCTTTATCGAGGTGTGAAATGGTCTATATAACTGGATGAAGTACTTTTATGTTGAATCTTTATGCAATCAGTTCTTGATAAATCCCACAGGTAGTGAGCATTGTAAATAGTTTAATAGATGTCAACTTTACACAAAAAAATATTAAATGACTTTCTCTTGATTATTTTCTCCTTGAGTAATACACTTAAAATTTAACTTTAAAAGAAAATTTTTCAAGGGGTAATAAACTAAAATAAACTTAAGGCTTATATGATTTACTTAAACTTGTTGATTTACTTGTATTACTGTGTTTATACAAATGATTCGCTCTTTTAAGACAATTTTCACTTTTTTATTTAACAATATTATTAGCTCTCGTCAGCCGTATTCGAAGGACGATTCTGGAGCTCCCAAAGAATCGGAAAGTTGTTGTTGCACATGCGATTGAGGACCGAAAAGATTTGCACACAAAAATCTGAGCTGAAGCAAAAAAGTTTTATTCATTTCGTTTCAAAAACTATTCCCAACGAAAAGATCAATGTTTTCCCTCCGAACAGTTGGAAATTGGAAAATCAACTGGCAGCATGAGGCAAAAATGTGGCGTGAAAATCACATGGATAAAAAAAAACCAAATAACTTTAACAACAACATTACAATTTACTGATAACAGATAAGCAAATGACGATCGATTGATATGTGAAATAATGAGTGTCTCATTGTCCGATATGGAACTTGGCAACATATGAAATAATATTATCAATTTGCATAACCGTTAACCATAACAGAAAACTTGTAAAAAAAAAAGTACAAAATTTATTGAGATAGTTAAAACCGGAAAGTTAAAGATAATGATATTATCAACATTCAATATCAAATATAATTATTAATAATAAAAATATATTTAAATTCGACTTTTGTGCGTTTTCTAATTAATTTACATTTTTTAATATTTTGGTAAAGTTTCTGAAAACTTAATTTATTACTTTTTTATCTTTTTGGGATGAAAAATTAGTACTTCTTTTTATACGTTTGTCTCAATTGTTTTGAAATTTATTTCTTGTTATAGATTTTTAATTAAAGAAAAGATATTCGAAATTCGATTGGGGTATTATTTTTACAGGAGCTAATTTGTTACCCAATTCCCAACTGTCTTATCAGAACATAAAGAATCCCATCGAAATAACAAGCTGGAGTATTTTTAGCTGCTACTATAAAATAATAAAGAATATATAGTCTGTGCACTCATAATAAGATATACGATCTGCAGGCAAACATATTGTAAAGTAGCAAACGTAAGCAACTTCCATCTCAGACTGACTGGTTATCACTATAAATTTTCTTATCAGCCACTGATTAAACGAGCTACCAACAGTAGAAGATGAAAATAAAGAAGAATTTGCTGCAGAAAATGAGATCGCAGACGGATTTTAAAAGTGTTACGCAAAAAAAAAGTACACAGGGAAATTGCAAACAGACTTTGCTCTTTAACTTAAATAGCTCGTGATTTACTTATGTGGATGTATCTCGAAGTATGATATGATATCTAGTATCTATCTTCAAATTAAAGGTTGGAGATTTGATTAAAACTAATAAATACAAGACGTATTATTTAATTTAAATATTATTATATATTTGATATACAAGAAAAAAAGTTTAGAAATATGTTGATTTCAACTTAAACAAAAATGTATTACCCTTATAAAATCTAATTTATAATCAAAATTGTGTAAATAACGCAATAATCAACTAGATGGCGGATAAAATAAGTAAAATTATTGTTTACTCTAAATCATTGCAGTGGCTATACAGTTGACTACGATTGCAGATGCCTTTATTCAATTAAAGTAATATTTCGTTTATAACATATAAATACAAAAGGAAAAAAGCGCCATCTATCACTCAGATTTAGAACTGCACACCTCCATTGTTCATTTCTTAAAAGTGGCGGTAATTTCATATCTATCAGATATTGTCGTACAGCATTTATAAGCATTAAAGCAGTGTGCCAAGCAGTTGTCTTGAGTGTCGTAGCTTTTAGTTTCCAGTGGAAACAAATAATTTAAAACTGTTATCAAATTAAAATTTTTTAATTCATGCAAATTTTAAAATGCAATTTCTTTGAAATTATTTAACATTTTGATGCAACTATAAAAATTCGAAATTTAAAAAAAAATCATATAAATTTTAATAGAAGGCTTAAAGCTCGTCAACCCAAGGAGAGAGAAGTTAAAAATTTTATTCTAAAAATAAAGAAAATATCATAAAATCGGGAAAATTCCAACAAAAATTCCATAAAAATTTTAAAATTGCAGCTTCAAAAATAAGAAAAATTTCAATTTTCAAAGCTGCAACAGAATTTATTTTTTAATAAATTAGAACAAGTTGCCAGAATGGAAGATTCTGTAAGGTGGCAGAATCAATTAAAAAGGACGCCACTCCGCGAAATAGAAAAGAACAGAAACGATTTTGTAAAATTTTTAACATTTGAGAACAATTAGCCTTTTTGAGGACTAAATTTTGCATTAGCGAACAACGTCGTGAAGTTTTATATCTGAAATATACCAGACTGTTTTGGTACATCATCAAATGGTAATTAATATATACTGAATCAGCATTGGCCACTTTCGAAAATTTAAATTTAGTTAAATGCAAATTTCAAAATGCATTAACTTTTAAATAAATGAATACTTTGATGAAAAATTTAAAATTCAAAATTCGATAAAATTAAGGAAAACATTTTTATTTCTCACAAAGGAAAAAAGTTACAAATTGAATTATAAAAATAACTTCACAAAATTGACAAAATTCTAACAAAAATTATTTAAAAATCTAAACATTTCTATCTTTAATATTAAGAAAAATTAAAAAAACAGATGAATTTTCATGGGTGCAACCAAAATTTTTAAATTGATTAAAATGGTACGAGCTGCCAGATCGGGAAATTTAGCAGGTTGGCAACCTTTGGACAGCCAGTGCTGCCAGCTTTTAGGGGAAACAATAGCTGTTTCTGTTTTTGTGGACACTTTTCCATAGATTAATCAAAATACGAATAACAAAACTGAGTTGAAAATATATTTAAAATAGCGAGATTTTTAGCCAATAGCAGTTTCTAAAATTGTGTAACAAACCAACTCTGAAAATAGCCAGATCTGGCTATAAAACAGCTAAGTAGGCAACAGTGACTTAATACTTAGTTTGCATTTTCATTTGGTGTTGTTTTGACGCCGAAGCACGTACGAGTGACGAACGTCGCGCTATGATTGTTATACGAATGTATTAATTACAAATAGTGAAGTGTGTGCAAAAGGCGACAAAGCGCAAGATAAGAGTCTATTAGGTATTATTATCGAAGCGCAGCAACAACCTAAGATTAGATAAAAAGAAAGAAAAGTAAATTGCGAATCAGCAAAAATATATCTTCAACTGAAGCCATCGCAGTCGCCGCCGCGTGAAAAATTTCAAAAAAAAAAAGGTAAAAGAGAAGTAAAGAGAAGAAAAGAAGAGTTCAGTGCCAGGTGCCAGCGTCCGCATCGTTTGTTTGTCTCTCATTTGTCTGCAAGTCGCATTGCTTATGTTTTTGTGTGTGTGTTTAGTTGTAAGTGCAAATACACCTGTCTGCCTTGCCAAACTCTAAGCATAATTGCATATCCCAGACACTTACAACAACCACAACAACAAATTCGCTGACCGCCGCCGCGTGTGTTTCAGTGTGTGTGTGTGTGTGTGAGAAAATGTCATTGCCAGTGTCGACGCTGACGTCGCAGTCGAATTTAAGATAAAGGCAGAGAACGCGCGCGACCAGCTATAATAAAAAGTGAATCAAAACGTCGCTGTGTGTGTCTGTTAAAGAGAGAACAGAGAGTGCAAAACGCATTCCTTTGATCCGTCTTATTATTGTTGTTGTTCCTACAACAAATTCTGTCCAAGGCAACAGCACAGTCGACGCCATAGCAATAACTACAACAACAACTACAGTTACCATTCAACTTGTACGTCCAGCGTTTAATTTCCAGTTTCTTGTTTTTGATTTACAAAGGTGAGTGATTGTACCGTTACTTGCCATATTTCTGACACACATTTTCAATCAATGGACCCCATTCTTTTGGGGGTGACATTCCGTTAGAGGTTGTTTCTATGTGCTGAAATTTCTCGAGCCCAAGTACAGCATCCAATTGGGGGTGGTTTTTGTTGTCAGCTGAGATCCTTGCACGCATACAGTGGCTCATAGCTATTGTGACCCACTACATGCTTGGCCATATTTTGTTTTTATTGTTTTATTCAGATATAACATTTCATTAAAATTAAAATATTTTGCATGGACAAAAACAAATATTAAATTATCTGCATTTGCATTTTATTTATATCTGCTTACCATTCAACGATAAATTAATATTTATTTTGTAATATGTAAAATTTGTAGTTTAAAGAAGATGAGTGCCACTGTAGATGTCTAAATTACTCATACACATGCATAGATACATCTGTGTGTTGAAGGCCATTTGAGAAATTACTTTTGCCGTTAAACGTTAGACATGATTTTATGATTTCAAAGTTGAAGTGTCTAAGCTGTACATCAGGCTTACCATTCAATATATAGGCGATTCCACGTGTACTCACTGAAGATACAGATACAGATATATTTATCAAATTCATCGCTCGATTGAACTAAATAAGTGCCATGCATTTGTGGCAGTTGCACAACAAACTCAAACTGTGTATCCCATAATCACATATTGTGTGAGAGCTTCAAACAACTTTGTATCTTCTCTACTCATTAATCACAATGACTAAATTGTGGTTGGGTTTTTATACCCGTTACTTAAAAAATAAGTAAAAGGGTATATTGTGTAACGTTATCTATTAGTATTATCTATTATCCCACTGAATTGCACCAAGTTCACACAAGTAGAACGGCAGTTATGGCGATTTAATGTTTTCAAAGTAATACAAGTAATTTCATTAAACAATTAGTTTTATACATATTTAAGGTAAGTAACGGGTATCCTATAGTCGGGATTTCGACTATAACCGTTCCCACTTGTTTTCTTTTCGATTCTTTTTGTATTTCTACATGTTGTTAAGCTAACATTGTCGGTCGCTTTAAGCCCATTAACCAAGGGGTTATAAATAGATGGCTGGGAAAAAGGTTTGGACAAATAAGACGAAACTTTTAAATATATAAGACCAAGAAAAGTAACGAATTGTTCATACTCTACCTCTATATCAAAAATAAGATTAGTTTTATGCGTGCAATTAAGAAATATAAATATATTTGTTTTATTTATTTATTTATTTATTTTATCCACTTTAATTGCAATTAGTCTATTAACTTAATTTAAAGTTTTTAATTGAATTTCGCAAATCATATGCTCATTTATCAATACTTTAAAAATTTGCAAAATATAAAAAAATATATAAATCTATCTTTCAATTGGAATTTAAAATTCCTTGTCTTATTAGATTATTGACTTTTCTATATCCGTCAGCAGAATCTCAAAACTTATGGAAATTAGTATATTGCATAAACAATTATTTTTTCGCTATATACATACATACAAGCACTACAACTTACTGAATGTATCTTTGTCCGAAGAGCATCTATAAATTGCGATCAAATATCAACGCCGCACTTGAGTGCAGAGAGCGTCTCGCTCTGCTCGTGACAGGTGGATTTTTCTTTAATTTCTCTTCCATTCTTTTTGGCCGTTTTGCGTCTTATTCAATTTAAGTTTACTCTTCTGCTCTGCACAGATTTATTCTTGCTCTTATTTGTTTTGTTTACTTATTACTTTTCGTTTGCTTTGGTTTTTGGCTACCTGAGTCATCTTTTTGTCTTCGTCTTTGTCTTCGTCTTCTTGGGTCTTCCTATTTGCTTTGTTTTGCTTGTTGCGCTTACCTGCGGCAGGTGTAGTACTTAGTATCCAGTCTGGCACTTCTTTGACAACACTAGTCAACATAGATTGATTTTCGATTATCGTCGAACGTAGAAGATTATTCTCTGAATTTATTAGTTTCTATGAAAACATTTTTATATATAAAATAATTTTCAGTGAGTACACGTATATAAAATAATAAATATTCTTTCAATGGATTTTAAAGAATAACCAATTCAACTCCTGTACGACCTATTGTTATTTAAAAGATTTCATTAACTGTTATTATTATTGTATGATATCTATCTTTATATTAGTAGCTTTGTTGTCTAGTGTAATTCAATTGGTTTTCCTCAGAATAAAATCAGAGAGGATATTAATTCATTTGTTATGCCAGCTGGGTATTCCTCTCAAAATATGCAAATGCCAATGCCAATATCTTTTGACAAAAAGTTTTATCTTTAAAAAGATTTGTTAGAAATTGCAGGAAACGTTCATACATATTTTATAGAGACAATTCTGTTCTGCTGAGTGTATTTTGTTTGATTGGCGTTTTATTTCCGTTGGTTATTGCAAAGTCTTTCATCTGGCCGTGGTCTTAAACGGGGCCTATACAATTTTATGTTGTCTTAATTACATTCTGTTGTCTATTAGATACATGGTCTTTCCAACTATAACAAACCCTAATGACTTGAAGATTCATATTATGAAAGCGCAGCAAATGCGATTGACGATTTATACTATACTAAAAAAATGATAAAAATCAAAAGAGGGAAGGTTATTTCCATCAGATTACCTAAGAGGAATTAAAAAAAATTCTATGAAGTATAATATGTATCTTAAATTTTTTATTTTAGAATTAAGAAACATTTTTAAATCTTTTATCACTATCCCAACTGTAATTTCATCCATAATGTTCTTACATAATGCATTATCTACTACACTTTATTTCGTCTTTATGTGTTGTAATCAACGGAAGTAGCGTAAAAACAAGACTTTCAACATATTTCCTTTTCATATAAAAGCACACATGTTAGTTGGGAATGTTTTCAGGATGTTGTAGCAGAACACTAGTACACGTATAGACTCCTTTTCTCTCCAGAGATTTCTCTCTGTTTTGGTGATTTGCAATGCGCGCAGCATTTCCATTAACATGCCGCAACGGAGGAGCGCCAGTGTAATGTGTAATGTGCCTGCAACAAGGTGCAACATTCTTTAAAGCTGCCATGCTGCATTACTCACTCACTTCCTCTCTCTTTCTGTCTCCTTATCCATCTCTATCTTTTACCTTCTCTGTCCTTGACTGCCAACTGGTGTGTTCTTTTTCTCCTCTTATTTACGTCTGCTTCTGTCTTCCTTTTAGCTGCTGTCCGTTGTTGCTGCTGCTTTAGCACCTTCTACTTCTTATCTTTTTAGAGTACTTGGATGCTTTAGTAAAGCGAGGGCTATCTCTAAAGTTTGATTAAGGCTTAGCCTTTATACATATTGAAAGCTATTATCCATTATAGATAGTTGTTAAATATAGACTGTTTAACTTTTTTCAAAATATTTAATAAATAAATATATATATTTGAATATATTAACCATATCAAATATACTTTGGAAAATATTTGAAAATGTTTTTAACTTAAATCACGAAATATTTTAAAACTTTAAAAATGCCTTGTTTTAAACTTGCTTAAATTTTGTTGAAAGCTAGAAGTGTTTTAGTCGACTTTTACTTATATTTATAACATGATAAATTATTTGTAGGTAAAAAGAAGAATTTTACAAACGGAATTGGCTTTCACTTAGTATCTTTGGTTATAAACTTTTATTGATATCGAGTAACTTTGCAATTCCTCAAGCTGCTTACAGAAACATGGCAAAAGGGAAACCATTTGTGGAATGTTGCTTAGTGTGCACATACATATATGTACATAAAAAACATATATGCGCATACATTATGCTGGCAAGGTAAATGGCAAAATAGACTTGATAAGACATACCTGCTGTTCACTCGTAAATCTGTCCCGTCTTCTTCCCACATTTTATTATGGCTCTTTATCCATCTGTCTGTATGTCTCTCTCTCGCTCTCTCTTGGGATGAAGTTTATGTACTATTTATGTGTGTAACGAAATAACAATAGAAACTACAAGACACCCACTTGAAAAGGCACTTCAGGGCCTAGTCTTGTCTACTCTGAGCTGTTTATTCGTCTGTCTTAACTTGGCTTGGAATCTGCTCCTGTTCACAGCTTGCTTTCTTTCTTTGCAACTCTTTTCCGTGCATATTTTTCGCGTCTTGATTTTTACGCTTTGAGGTCGTTTCTAATGAGCTGCAACAACATACTTCTTTGCTACATTAATTGGCATTGAGTCTTGCATTGTTATCGCTTCTCTGGCTTCCACTTATTTGGCTTTTTCAGGCTTTCAATTTATGTGGGAGTACAAAATGCTGTTGCCTTTGATATTCTCGGAACGGTAACTCATATTTACAAAAACCTGATACATATACTCGTAATTAACTGCACAATAAATGCTACTACATCAAATTACACTTGGGCAGTCGCATTTCACATGCTAGATTTTAAAACAAGTTTGCTAAAAAATATTTTAGTAAATTCAATTTGTTGAAGACTGTATAAAAAATAATGAAAGTTGATTTTAGAAATTGTAAAATAAATTTGCAAATGAAAAGAAAATCACAAAGTTGCTTTAAGAATTGATTGTCAGTTAAAGGCAAGTTACACTAACAGCAAAACGACCGCGGAATGAGAATCTCCATATAAAAAAGCGAAACATTTTTTACTGTTATTTTTATATGAAGTTTTTATATTCCGCGGTCGTTTCGCTTCCAGTGTAACTAGCACTTTAAATCAAACTGGATTTAAAAATAACGACATGAAAAATAGAAAGAGAAAGATAAAGATATCGAAAAATAAATCTTTGAATATGGGTAGGATTGAGTGCATAAAAAAATTAGTTTTATTTATTGACTGCTCCTATTTAAAGTTAAATTAATAAATTAATTATTACTAAGAAAAAGTTTTTAACTTATCCAGAATTTATGCAAGCTTTCTTGTAATCGCATAAATTATAAGCTTAATTGAACTGATTAGTTTGCTAAACGAAACTTTAATTCCAGTCCATTGCAAACCTGAGTTGTCTATAATTTGCCTGCTAAGTTAACTGACACATGAGTTTAATCTGTGAACTATTTAACTAAAAGTATTTACTTAGCTAACGAACTAAGCTCAACTCAATTAAGCTCTAACTTGTGCCTCTCTTTCCCTCCCTCAGCCTCGCTTTCAGTTGTAAATAGTTTGCTCCTACAACTTTAAGTAATTGATGTAGGAAGTTGAGTGCTTGATGATTTGCCAAACGTGCAATAAAAAATTGTTGCTCGCTGTGTCATAAGCCGTTATAAGGCAAATCGGCATTGCGATTTTAGACAGCATCGGAAATTGTCCAGGCAAGGCTGTTGCCAAGATTTATCTTGTTTTGTCTTGTCTTTTCTTCTGTTGCTGCTGCAATCAGTCGGCAACACTTGAGAGGAAATCTTTTGTTGCATACACACAGTCAAACACAAGTAGACATAAGTTAAACATGTGTATATGTGTGTATCTGTGTAAAAAATGCAGACAATTGCAACTGTGGCATGTGGACTTTGTTTAAGGCCATGGCAAAAACTGTTGTTGTTGCTTTTGCTGTTGCAACATTTTTGACAAATTTGTCTGCTCGGTCAATAAATAGCTTATGCAGCCCTGTCTACTGCCGGGACTGGTTTTGTTTCCTCCGGCTGCCAGGACGTGCAGGATGTGTCGCAACCGTCAACATTTTATTTTGAAAATTCTAGGTTTTTTGTTGAATTTTTTTTTGCAGCTGCTGCAAACTTTTTTTATTTTATCTTATTAGCTTTTTTATTGTTTATTGTAGTAGGGTTTTTTGAGACTGGCAAACAGCCAAAACTAGCGCTAAACTAACTGGACATAATTATAATTTATTATGCTCGCAATTGCTTGGAATTGCAGAAATTCTTTATTCGTTCCGGGAAGAGTTTGCCAAACAAACTTGAAAATAAGATATCAAAAGTTTTGAGAACCCTAAATAACAAAACTTACAATTGCTATAACTGTTGAAAGCGATAGTAAAAATTAAGAAAACTATGCGCTTATATAACCAATTTAGCATGACACAATTTTAAAAATTTTGTTTGTTATCTTAAAGATAGCATTAGCATCATTTGTTTTGCTTAGGCTAGCAATCTTTCAAACTTTTCGAATTCTCTACTGAAACTGTTCGTCAGACAAATATTCAAGCAAACTTTCAAGTTTTTATCAAATTTTGTATTAATTAACACACAATATTTTATTATTTTCATTTAACTGTAGACTTAAAAGGTATACATTATTTATTGTATATTTCATATGACAATTTTGACCCTCAACAGATCATTGTAAAATACAAAATATTGATTCCTGTTTATTGCTTATTGCCAATTTTGCTTTATGTTGTCGCTAGTAATTTTTCTTCTCTATTTTGACGCATTTCAAGTTCTTTATGCTAAATGTTGTATTGGTTTTTTTTTGCTATTTTTTCTGTGCACGTGTGTCATTGATTTTTTTTTAGTTTCGAGGCTTTCTGGCTACAATTGTAGGTAATTGTTTTGCTTTGTTGCTTTATGAATCGATGAGAGTATTTGTCAACGTGCTATTTGTGTGCCGGATCAACGTTATAAGTATAAAACATAATTTTAAAAATTATTTTTGAAATAAATTTAAAAAAAAACCCTTTTTTGTTAGTTATGCAGTATGATACGGAAATATGCTCTAAATATCAATTTGCAAATCTTTTTTAATATATGTTTTTTTAGTGTATATGCCTACTTCTTTGATTTTATGATAAACAATTATAAGAACTATCATAAAATTCAATAAATACTGAGCTCATTTCCTGTCTGGTTAAAGGATGATGTAACGAGAAGCACCAATTATGTCGAGCAGAAAATAATGGATCGAAATTGAGCAGTAAATTCTAAAAATGTCGAATTTATTGAATGACAATTGTGCTCAACTGTTCTTTGTATACCCTGCACTTATAAATGTAACAGACAAGGGTATATTGCAAAATATAAAATATATACGGGAAAACATGCAAGCAGCATAATTAACAATTAGTTACAGGGTATCAGCCTTTCAGCAACTTTCGACTAATGGCACTTTTACTTATTGTTGTAGCCAAATGAATTGGAACCAATGGCTCACTGTCTGTTTACACCCCTTTTCATTGTTGTTTGTGCTGTTTTTGTTGTTGTTGTTGCTATAGTGACAGTTATCTCGTTGTTGCCTTGTCCATTGTTCATTAATTTTTTTGACCCGAGCAATAAAAGTGTATTGTTGTGTTGCCTCCTTTTTCTTCTTGAATGTCTGTTTCATTTCTGTCTTTTGCCTCTAGAAATGCCAATTTAAATTTTAGACAAAAAAACATGGCCAAAAGCAAATAAAACCAGTGGGACGGAGCTACAGTCGAGCATTCTCGACAGTCGGAGACCCAGTACTTACTATGGCAAAAGCTAAGACTGCTAAAAATTCGTACTTGATTTTCACCCGATTGACCCTATGACAGCTATATGATGTAGAGGTCCGATTTGACCAACTTTAGACAGGATATAATAAACCAAGTTTTATGTATATTCTATAAGATTGGTTACGATATCTCATTAAACAAAAAAGTTTTTCATACTAAGACTTGATTTTGGCCCGATCGGTCCTATGACAGCTATATGATATAGTGGTCCGATTTAAACCCACTTTGGACAGGATATATAAAACCAAGTTAAATGCATATTTAATCAGTTTGGTTACGATATCTCATAAAACAAAAAGTTTTTCATACTAAAACTTGATTTTCGACCGATTGATTCCTATGGGCGCTATATGATGTAGTGGTCCGATCCAAAAAAGAAACAAGTGTTATATGCCTGCAATATAGGAAAATCTACATACCAAATTTGGTGTCACTAACATTTAAATCGTCCTAAAAACTTGGATATAAAATTTTTTTTCTGATTTGTGGGCGTTAAAATGGGCGTGGCCGAATTTTGAAACAAACTTGATCTGCTTGCAACATAGAAGAACCTACATACCAAGTTTATAGACTCTGAGATCTAGGTGTTCATACAGACAGACAGACAGACAGACAGACGGACATTGCTATATCGACTCGGCTATTGATGCTGATCAAGAATATATATACTTTATAGGGCCTGCCACGGCTCCTTCTACCTGTTACGCACATATTCGGTAAAATAAACCCAATAGACCCCTGTACTTTTTTAAGTACGTGGTCTAAAAAGCGGAAATGAAAATTATTCAACTCTGACTCGCATTCAGACTTAGACTCTGACTTGTTGTTTAAGTTTATTGAACTCGGAGTGTCTAACGAACTGACGATTTATGAACATTATGTGTTCACATTAACTTCAATTCAACGCATGTGTCGTCGCTTAATAGAGTGTGAAAGGTTGAAGCCATTTCGAAGCTACGAAACTTAGAATAATCTAAATTTTTTGTTTTTCTGCCAACTATTTAGATTTCTATATATAATTTTGTTAAATATATTTATATTTTGAAATATTTCTAAATTAAATGTGAGCAATTAAAATAAGATAGTTATAAATATATTTTAGAATTTAGTATTCAGTTGAATAATCTCGCGATTAACATTTCTATTTGTTTGTAGTACAACATCTACAATAAAAGAAACTGTCTGTTGTCTCAGGCATTTATCTGTTAGCATGAACTTTGAACTTCGAAAGTGTGAAAAAATATCAAGTGTGGAAAACTGCGGTGTATGTAATTTCAACACGTTACTTTCAAGTGTTTTGAGCAACTGAAGAACCCAAATAAACAAAACGATTATCGAAACAATTTTGCTTAAATAAATTGCTGCAATTGCGATGCACTTCACTTAACTTAACTTAATTATCCGATTAATCTACAAATTTCTTCGTGTGTTACACTCGTAAAAATTCACATCAAATTGGCAGATTTGTTTAATTAATTGCTTTTGCTAGGTTAGAGGCCAGCGCCCACTTAATTAAGCACGTATTTACCTTTTTTTTCTCGAAAAATAGAAATCTAAAAATGTGGAAAAGTGGAAATTAGTTTGCTTTTTGCTTTAGTGGATCATTCTTGCGCCAGGCTTACTCTGGCACGCAGCACTTTAGCCAGGTCGAAAAGCAATCGCATCGAGTCCTGCCCATGGCTAATTGGCACACCTTTAACCTTCCTAGATTGGCAGTACCAGTGCAGGCCAATTAGCACCTTGGCCACAACATTGCAACTTTTACTAATTCACTTTGCTGATTCGCAATCTAATCGAAATTCGGTAAATTCACGGCATGATGATTTTTATATAATAAAATACTAGAAGTCAAAGCAACCGCAGATGATACTATCCAGACAATTTTATTGTTTTACTTGCAGAAACTCTAACTTGTGCAAACCAATATTAATCTGTAAGGAAAATCAATATAACTTCCTATTTTTAATTATTATTCCTATTATTATTTGTTGTAAATACTAAAATGATGAAATATTAAAGATAACATTAGCTCTTAGAGAAGAGAGCTTGTTTCACAGAAAAAAAACAATGTAACTTATATAAAATATCGATCTGGGCAATTTTCAAAAACAAATTGTAAATTAATTTGTTAAGCTCCCCACAAGTTTTCGTGATAATTTCGCAGACGAAGTTATTAGAGTACACAGCGAGAGTTAAATATTATGTTTTAATTAAAGTTTAAGGTTGTATCTTCTAGAATTGCATAATAATATTAAATCAATTTATTCTTTCACTAAAAACGGTATTCTAAAAATTGTCATTTTATTAATAGTATGAGTGTTAAGTTAGCTAATAAATATATTGTCGACTGAAATGTGAAGACAACGCTCTTGGTCAGCGCATATTCGGATGTTTTGGGCGCTTTATTTGTTAGCAAATCAACATTAGAGGACGTTCGCTGCGCCTCATTAAATGCGACAACGACGAATGTTAACTTTTACCAGACGGAGTTATTTTTTTTTCTGATTGTTAACATTGCCACAATCCTATTATTATTTTCACATATTTGTTAAGGTGCACACACGTTTAGTCGATTTTGTTCGGTGTGTTATTGTTATTATTGTTGTTGTGGTTGTTGTGGTTGTTTTTGTTGTTATGCTTAAATTATGATTAGCGGTTTGTCATTGTCATCGCCGTTTTACTCGGACGGTGATCATGTTATTTATGCGTTAACATGTTAGTAAAAGCAAACGAGGCTACGCCCCAAGCTAAAAGCTCAAGCTTACCTACTGTGCATCATCATTATGATGATCATCATCATCATCATCATCTATTAACAGCGTCCCATTCCCAAGTGAAGTGAGCAAACGTGACGATCGTTCAGCACAATTGATTTGCCTGGCGACCGTTGACTATTGAGGAAAGTGCCCAGTTGGAGACTGATTGTGGTTCATGTTATGATATGTATTGCACTTTCCAAAGTTTAGCTCTCCACACTTCACTCTCATCATCGGGCGAAAGTTTTTCACACTTTTCACAGCCAATTAGTGAGAGTGCAAGTGAATGTGGGGGAGTTCACTTTTAAAAAAAGGAAGAAAATAGTCGTGTTTATATTTAACTCTGTCTCAATTGACATGTTACATAGCTGAGCACAATAATAAATTGGAATGCTTCAATTTGTGATTTTTCTAACATTTTCCAGCCTTGAAAGAATAGGTTACGCAATGTGAAATTCATCCCTGGACACCTTCCATTTGGTCAGCTCTTAAGAAATCGCACTCATAACGCTGAAGCACACACTCATAAATACGTATTGTTCAATTTAACTAAGAGTTTGTTGCGTGCCCAATTGGCATTAATTCAACATCTGTCGCTTTATTTACCAAATACAAAATTATTATTTATACGATTCGCGCATTTCTACCATAGTTTTCCGCTTCTTTCAATCGCCTTCTCCTTGGGTCTTAATAGTTTTTTTTCTTTTTGTGTTGCCATTAATTAATTTGTATACGGTCGCTTAATGCCCTACTAAATAATTATGAAAATATTTACTAAAACATGGATCGTCTAATAAATTCAGTAAATATTTATTTGGCAATAACTTCACTTGCGATATTTATCTATAAGACAGAGAGCTCAAAATGAAAACTGAGAATTGAAATTATATGATAATAAGTGAGAATATTATATTTTAAACTTGTTGATATTTTTATATTTATTATTGCTTATATTCTTCTCCTTCATTAATTTGAAAGTTTGTTGAGTCATTTGATTTAAAAAAGATAATCGGATCAATCGGTCAACAAAGAAAAGTTATATTTACTAATTATTATAAGAAATATTTACTTAATGATTGACTCACCTATCACTGAGTTTGGTGAGGAAAATTAATCATTAATATTTCTTCCGATTATTTTTAAGCCTTCCATTTATTTGTTGTAGGTTGAATATAAATTCGTAAAATTATTTTAAACAATTTCTCATTGTGCTGGAAAGATTATTTTTAATGTATGATTGTGGCTTTTGCAGAATTGCTCAATACATAAGTGATTTGAGGTTATTAAAATATTAATGGCTTGACATTACATTTTTACGCAACGGTTGCAGGCTATAAAAACTGTTTGTGCTAAATTCCGGTAATAAACATCACGACTATCGACTATTACAGGGTATATAAACATACTCAGCAGCACCAAGTTCAATTATCAGCGGCATTTATAATGCGTTTTTGTTGCAATATAACCTTATACACTTACAGATACATATATTTACTCACACAAATACTCATCGTATACTGTAAATATTAGCCAGTTTACAAATTATATTGGACTGTCAAGCGGTTATAAACGATATTGTTCGCTTATGCTTATGAATTTTTATAGTCAGACTTTCTAGTCATAATAAAAACGGGAAATCAGCTTAGAAAGTCAAATACAATTTGCCTCCAATGAAATCTGAAATGCACGAGCTATTCAATTTGAGAATGTTGAAGGTCAATTCCGTATTTGATAAGCATGTTGATATTTAAGTAATCATGATATTATAAAGCATAGTGAAATAAAGATATGAAATAGTTCGATACTATGAAATTTGACTAATTTAATCAATAAAGAATATATTGGAATAATAAAGGTTTTAGAATGATTCTAGGAATATCTTCATCTGTCAATAAATCAAACAATGTATAAAAGTAACTTAAATTTGTTAATATTTTCTACTGAAAAGAATTCACTAATTTTTGTTATCGTAATGTCCTCATTAGGCCCTATAAAATATCACTTTGATGTGTAACACGGTTCTATGTTTATGAGTTGTGACTGACTGTCGTGTGGAACGATAAACAAACACTTCATTAAGTTAATCCAAACAATCCCAAACAACAGTTGCACATGATCCAATTTCCAGTCTCCTTGTTGTAGCAGATAAGTAAATAAGTAGAATAAAATTAAACAAAAACCGTTTTCAATTTCATAATCGCAATATGTACATGTTGTGGCTTGTTGAATGGTGTGTTCATAACAACAAATGTGGGTTAATTTATGGGAATATTATACAGGTGCATGGGGAAATACAAAATACGTGTAGTGACTATCGTAAATTGAAGTGAGACACAAAAATAAGCTTAAATATTTGTAAAATTAAATTATGAATTTACAATCCTTTTTTAAATAAATTAATAATAAAATTTTTTCTCCTTCTTTGCAGGTAAATATCTTTTGACTTTAGATGTCAATTTAATTTGAGAAGTTTAAAATCGACACATAAATGTCGAAAAAAATGAATCACGTTCAATTGGTAAATTATACATCGAGTAACATCAATAAAAGCTTTCCCAAAACACTGAACAACGTCAATGGAAGAAGACAAAATAGAAGTAAAACAAAGAATAAAATTAACAAGAAAATTGGTTAAGAAACAACATCGAATTGACTAATTTAACTTGATTAATCGTAAAATAAATACTCGAGATAAAGTAGTTAAAAATCATATCCACGAAATTTAAGTTTAACTAATCTTATGAAAGTAGATAGTGCTATTTGATTTGAAAACATGTGTTCTAAGTTTACTACATTTTCCTTATATGAAAATTAATTTTGCTTTTATGGTTTCTTGGTGACAATAGTAGTAAACATTTTTTGAAGCAGACACCCCCACGAATTGTTAATCGTATAACAAGTTTACCACCACATTTGAGAGCAGTTCCCAGGTGGTTCGCTAGTTTGGCCAGTTTCTGTACTTCACTTTTTTCACATGCGTCGAATTATCCAAGCTATGTATATGTACATATATTTATGCAAATACCTATGCTGTTGTGGGGAAATTATGTGAGTGGGCGCACCTTCTATACACACACACACACACACACACTCTAAAAATTCTGCATTTACCAACAAAAACAATATCAAAAAAAGTGGTGGATAGATTTACCTGAACATGCTCCCCCATTCCAGAAGTCGTTCCATAAAGCACTCCCACTGTGTGTGGTGTGTGGGGAATGCTTGATGGACTCTGTCTCTGTCTGGTTTGGGAGTCATGCAACTTCATAAATACCAACAACTCCAATAAAACACGTTGCGGATTCAGGTTGTTATTTAGACCTCAGAGCAGACACATTTTTCAGGGGGAAGCCGCTCCCCTTTTATCCACCGGTTGTTGTTGTTGCTGTGCCGTGCCCCTATTTGCTGTTGTTTTTATTGTCCACTAGCGGCGTCTGGGGGCCACGTGTTCACCACAAGGTACTACCGACTGGCCCATGTCACCCGGGTCTCCCCTTCTTCCGATCTGGCAGTTAGCTTCATGTCTAACTGCAGTCGGAAATGCTATGTGACGGTTTGACTGAGCTTCATGAACTATTCACATTTGTTATGCTGCTATACTTCGTATTGAAAGAGGGTTGCTTAGCTGTTTAGGTGAACTTCACTGGTAAAACCATTGGGTGGAATTTGTGTGCATGACTATGCTCTGATCATTTTAATTTAATTTTTGACAGCAACAATATCTTTTAGTATTGTTCTTAAGCTAAATAGTTACAGGGTATTTTTTCATAATTTACATTTAATTTCTTTCCCAGTCATAAAACAATAACATATCAACATTTTACGACAAGTTGTTTCGAGAAAGAACAAAAATAAACTTTTTAAACAGTACAAGTTAAACTATTCGAGTTTGGTTATCTTATGCATATTTAAAAACTAACAAGTACTCTATACTTTTTATACATTCAAGTAAATTTCACAACTTGCATTTTTATGTAAAAGTATATAACAGTCGATCGAAATTTTTTACAATAACATAAAAAAGGTTTTTGTACCGAATCTTTTTTTTTTGATCTGCAAACAATTCATTATGTTAATAGATTTTCCGAAAATAGAAAAGTATATGCTAAGATACTGTATCTAGAATATTCAAATGTGTAGCTTAGTTTTAAGCATCGTCACAAAATTGTATATACCAATAAATTGCACTTGATTTTTTGTATCCAGTTTTCTGAAACTTGCAATCATTGGCAATCGATACACATAAATCACACTGACTTGTTTATGCACTCGAATATAAAACCTTTGTAATGAATCTTTAGCCAAATATTTCGACAGTCGTGTCTGTTCAACAAATGTTGCAGGCGGCAAGGCAAAGCTTGATATGAGAAATAAAATCGGAAAATCAGAAATCCGAAAAATATTCTCATTCATGTAATCATGGATTTTATTTTATTCATTTTTTTGTTTGCCACCATATGGCCATATGAATGTCAGCCGCTTGGGAGTTGGAGCTGAAACTGAAATTACAGTTAGAGCGTGAGAATCAGCACACAAAGTAATATAGAAAAAAAAGATAAAAGATTAATAAAATAAGATACATCAAGTAAATACATCAAGCATGTATTTAGTGCTGAGTGTTAAATGATTTCATAGAGTGAGAATATTTGCAGTTGTTTCCTGTTTTAATGACTTGAGAAGTACTATGTCTACCAAGTTTTCATGGGCAATCCCTAGTTTACCTAATGCAAACTCAATTTAGCACAGAAAATAGTTTCTTTCTTTGCGGTTTTTGTTTTGTGTCTGGCATTGTTGACAACGCCCTCAGGTAGCAAAGTTACCCATTCTAGTTTCAAGTCTTTGTCTGGTTGGGCGCTTCCTGTTCCTGAGACAAAAGAACAAGGAAGTAAACACAAAAGTTGTGATGCACTTAAGAAATTTACATTTTATTGAATATTTATTCGTATTTTATTTATTTATTTATTAGCAATTATGACTGCTTGTAAACTGTAACTTCGAGCTCAAAACTATTAATTTCCTGATTTCAAACATAAATTATAAACTTATTAACAATGTGTATGTAACATCATTCATTGGTTATGTGCTTAGGTGTCTCTACTTGTGGTTCTTTAAGGTTTCCTTTGTTATTGCCATCATCTTCAGCAGTAAGAGCACCTCATTCAAGTTAATGACTCATTTTTTTTTTTGCATGACTTTTGCTGGCCGTCATTATTTATGCCCACTTCCTGGAGTTGACTTTCTTCTTTTACCGTTTTGCTCATCGAATTGTCAAAAATAATTCTGGTAAAAAAAGAAATATAAACAAAAAGCAAGCAAAAGCAGCCAACTGAAACTGACACCGACCGGTTTGTATACCCTTTGCATAGGGTACCATGATTATACAACGAAGAGTGTCCAGTTTTTAGGGTATATAATCCTAATAAACCATTTAAAGTATATAAAATCTTCATTTTTATTTAGAAAATAAAATAATATTCGACTGCCGTTAAATTTCTAGATAAATTATTATTTGCATTAAATGCTAGCTTAAAAAGAAATAACACAAAATGTAGATAAATAAAATATATAATCAAGAAAATATACCTAGTGTATTTGAACTTCGACATGCTGAAGATTTTAATTTTTCTTGTCTTTTTTGTAGTTTTCATAAGATTTTTGCTGACTTCCACATGCAAATTGAAATAGCGTGATCTATGTAAATATGTATGAAAGTAAAAATTTATGTATATACATATATGTAGATATATTAAGTATGTTGGCATGTTTTAAGCTTACTATATGCTGAAATTCGTGTGTAAGCACGGCAAAGGCGGCTAAGAGGGCTTTTAGCTATGGCCGGGAAGACCGCTTAGCATGTGCACATGCCTATAAACTAGGTTAACTTCTGGAGAAGTTTTTCGGAGACATATGCGGGTCTCAGCCTATTTTATGCTGTGCTCAACTCATGTGACAATTTCACAATTATTGTGACATTTAATTAAGCAAATTCTTTTGAAAACTGCGGACTTTCACTAAAGTAAGTGTGTTGTCTCTTTGCATATTATTGGAGTAATTATTTAAAATACCTTTATAAATATGTGACTTAAACAAATAAAAACAAATTCCCATTACTAAAACATTAAATGTAACATGATTTCTAATAAAGAAGTCAACAAAAATAAAATCAAAAAACTCTTTTTAGCTCCGAAGGCTGCAAAGAGTTAGAAGTACTTTACCTTGATGCCGTGACCCATAAAACCATGAAATGCAAACAGCAAAATGACCTTCACAGAGCGCAACGGTTCAAATCCCTGGCAAAAGCCACTTAAACTTGAAATTTTGTAAGTCAGCCAAAGGTCAGTGGCTGTTTGAGCAACATTAATTGAACAGAAAAAGCCTTTAATTGATATTTGTGTACGAATTTAAATGGGTATTTGCTTTTTGTGGCAGCCCACACACAGAATTGAGTGTGTGTGAGTCTGTGTGTGTATGTATGTGTATGTGTGTGAGTGCGTGTCATAACAAGGTCTTGTACTTCGTCAGAAGAGAGGCAATCAATCTCTCAGAGTTGACTGCAGAGATTACACATATCAGAACGACCTCCATATGGAATCACTCCAACGGTTATATTGTGCTGGGATTTCTACAGATTAAAATAATATTAAATTATACATCTCTTAAATGTTAAGACATACAATGTAATATATAAAATGTTTGATGATTGTTATTAAAATGTTAAAATATGTAAACAAACGTTTTTTTTTAATTATTATTTAATTTAGTACTTTTGATATTTTGGAATTTTTATTTTAAATTTTTTATTACGAGTTTTTCTATAATTAAATAAAAATATATTATTGAATTGTCAATAAATAATTGTTAAATAAATAATTTTACTGTTTGAAAATATGGGATTCTCAACTTTTATTAGCGAATCCTGATCAATAGTTACAAATACACGAGAAAACACTATTTTTTTAATTTCTACAGATTATACCAATGCGTCCCAATATAGAGCAAAGCTGGGATATGTTAATATTTTTAAACAATGTATATTTACATGCAAAAGTATCTTTAGGTGATAAACCTGAACTAAGTACTTAAATGGCCAATAGTAAGATAAGTAAACGTCGCGTCGTTCTGTCGCCTTTGCTCCCACTGGCTAAGTTAACGCCCTGTTTGATTATGGAAATTGAATTAGATTCGTCATATCTCTAACAACAACTGTGAGTAGGTATCGATAATTACCCAACAATTGCATGAATATTGCATATTAAATAGAAAATGCGTCTAGAAATGGTCTGCAACTAAGATAATGCCATAGTCAATTGGCTAACAGACGTCCAGTATGGCCAACAGTTTCCGCTCTGCTGCTGCAGCAATGCGAAGGGGGAGGAGTAGGAGGGATAGACTGAGCTTGGCAATTTGCCCGGCTGTCTCATTTCCTCTCCACGCTCCGCTCTCTCTACTTCGCTTGCTAATGTGTTGCAGTTTTTCTAATTTTGTTATAGGCCGCGCATACATAACTAAATGAATATAAATATGTATATATGTCAGTTTGTATGCATGTATATGCCTGACTGTCATAAGTGTGCATCTAACCGGTTGGCTGGCTTCCAGTTTGTAGTTATTTTGTACATTTGTGCACTTGAAGGTTATTTGATATGACCAACGCCAGCTGACAGCCTTTAACTCTGCTCTACACTGTAATATTCTTTTCTTTTTTTATTTAGCTCGGTTTCTCTGTTATGTACTTCAGTCTCTGACTGTCGGACAGATGACAAACCAGAAGTGTGTGCTGTGTTGCAATCCTCATATTAATTACATTTGCAACTATGCAAGCAATGTTTGCACTCCGTTGGGCTTTGTCAACTGCTTAAAATTTAATCTGAATTGATATCTAGCGACTGTTTATATAATTATGTGTATGTCAGTCATTAAGCGACCATATTTCCAATTTACGTCCTGCAACTAAAAATCCACAAATGTGGCAATGCATTTGAAAAAGTGAGCATTTAATCTGTATTCACTCTAATATTATAAACCCAACTTTTAAAAAAAAAAAAAAATTAAATATGTAATTTACAACAAAACTAAATAATCCTCATAAGAGGAAAGTTAATATAAGTTGCAAAATTGTTGTTAATTTTTCGATAAATTTAAAAATTTTTTTAAATTCAAGTCGTATTATTTGCTCATTTTTATAGTGAAATAATGTAATCTAATGCGAACAAAATTAAATATGAGCCTTATGGTTTTGCTTAAATATAACCCATTATTTACTCATTTTTATAGTGAAAATTTAAATAAAGCTCGTATAAATTTTAATAAAAAAGTAGCTTTTACTACTCCACCCGTGGAGTATTATTATAAGATTTTTTAATGTTCAGATAAGGGCAACTTATAAAGGCATATCTATTGGCTACTGAAAATGTTTTCATCTATCGTTTGAGCAAATAAGTTAATTGTTATTTAAAGTGATGATTATGGCTTAAAAAAATACAAAACATATCTGTGTAGATAGACAGACAGAAGACAAACAATCAGATAGGTGTTATCACTGCGAAAAGAAAAGCAAGAAAGTAATACAAACAGATAACTGTTTATGACTTTCTAAACATTCGTCAGTCGATGATAATGATGCCTGAGGAGCCAAGGCATTTCATATGGAAGGTCCGATTAAACAATTGGCTCGATCGTCTTGACAAATCGCAATATATCATGAAATACTCAAACTTTTTATAGACTTTTACTTCACCCTCTAAATTTTAAATCAATAATGAGAATAATATAGTGGTAGAGAAAGAGCTTTCATATAATTTCTTCTTTTATTTTGCTGTTTAACAAATGTTATCGACAAAGCTTTGATAAGTTAAGGCCAACAAAATGAGTTAATACCTTATAATTGGCAAGTATTATTGGAGACTCTGAAAACAATGACGTCATTCCACCCAAAATTATGAGTACTTTTTTTCTATGTTTACAAAAAGTCTATGCATATAACTTTTTGCAGCTTTCATCTTTGTTTTATACCTAAGTAAGTCGATGTGTTTGCTTTTCATCATAAAAGGGAGAGAGAGAGTCTTTTCTTAGGGGGTCATTGAACCCCTTGAAGTGGAAATGCTAATAAAACAAAGCAACCGCAATAACAATCATAATAACCGCAACCCATTTAGCATTGTGCTCTTAATAGGCCCTATATCAATTGTTTCCCTCTATTTTCCTTTGAATATCTTTCTAATAATTTGGCAAATTTAACGCTCATTTAATTTCAGCCTGTTTTCATACCAGTTGCACTTTCTATGCAATTATGCAGTCCAAATCTACTTGGCCTCGCAGTTTCCGTGGAATTTTCACTTATCGTTTTTCTTCAGTCTTTTATTTTTGCAACCCCATTGTCTACGACGGGTGTTTTCCTCGGCTGTCAAAAAAATTATGTGAATACGTATTTGCATTTTCGCTTTTTTGCAGCCAAGTACAACGTCGAGCTGCGGTTTTAACACCTTATCCTTACACATAGAAAAATTTCTGGTCAATGCACAAAACTTTAGTCAAATTTATTGACTATGAAATCTAAAAAAATAATCGAAACTTAATTTATTTTGTTCTTTAACCTCTTTGATGAAATATTTTGTATTCTTATATCTTTGATATATTGTTGATTTTTTTTTTGGATCGGATATTTAAATAATATCATCTAAACATTTTTATTTTTGAAACTTATTCAATTGTACAGTCATAGAAAAGCGATTTAAATAAAATTTAATAATCTGAAATTTCCATGGCTAAACTCTTGAAAGGTGTATTTAAAAAATAAAATAAATTGTCAGATTTAAGAAGCTGATTTATTTTGATTAAAGATTCATTATATAATTTAATCATAGCTATAACAAAGCAATATTATGTGGTCGATATCTAGTTGATTTTAATGCTTTAAATTAATATAAAATTCATTTTCATAAAAAAAATATCAGACTTATAAAAAAAATCAATTCTTTGAATATTTAACTTGGTTCTCAATTTTCTTGTTAAATTTGAACGTATTCCCAAATACAATAAACGGCATTTAAATTTGAAGATCAATTGATCTTTTATTTAAATTTAAATATCCATTTATTCAATTTATATAGAGTTATCTATCAATTTAATACAGCTTTGTTTTTACTTTGATTAATTGGTTGCTGTAAATTTGTTTCTCAATTTACATTCCACATAATTTCTCTTAGTGTATTGCCAGTATTTGCATATGGCAAGCATATCATGCAAATTCCATTGCTCTGTTTTTGCTGCTTTTGTTGCATGTTGCCTCAAGTTGCGGCTCAGGTTGCCCCGCCCGTTTGTCTGCCCAGTTTTCAGGCTGTCTCGCTGACTGACTTCCATTACGCTGTGCGTATGTATTTGTATGTTAGCACATACGTGCATTTTTATATGTATTTTTGTTGGATGATGCTTGAAGCAACGTATTGCCAATCATTGAAAAGAAATGCAATCATCTTGCAACACAGCAGCCGCCTCACATTTGGTTGCAATTCATTTCGCATCGAATTTTGCAAATGTTGCACTGTCCCCTGTCCCCTGTCCCCTTCCTCTTACCCGTTGCAACATTCTCAACAAATGTCCGCATGTGTTACGGTAACTTAACTGCAAACATTTTATTAACACTTGAGGCGCCAAAATCGTGCAACTACAACAACTGCATACCCTTTATGTTTCCCCTTCCATTGCTTCCCCTTTCTACTCTCCCTTCTCATTGCTGTACTTGTCCCAATCGTTTTTCATTTCGCGCCGCCTTCTTTGAGGCGCTTCTTGATTGCATTTTTGCATTTTTTGCATTTGAATTTACTTGCCTCGTCGGTTGGAGGCGTGTTTTTTATTGCTGCTTTTCTTTAATTACACTAGCCAACAAGCCTTTGGGATTTTTATTTTGTTGCAATAAACACAAATCAAAAAATGTTTTAAAATTAATAGAAAATACATTTAAAAATATAATTAAAACCAAAATACGATATTTTTTATGGTAGGTAATAAAGCTTGTAAATATTTAAACATTACTCGAATGTTGTGTAGTATATGCCAAAATTCTGCAGATCGAAGGTGTTGTCTTTTTTTTTTCTGAAGAACGTTCAGCCATAAACTAAAAATTAAATTGTATATAACAGAATAATAACAATAATAGCTTTACAAATGTTTCGTCATAATAAATCTGAAAGTAAACGTCTTTATATAGATACCTAAACTTGGTAATAAATAATCAAATACATTATTTATACTATTTCTAAAAGCCTTGCTTTTCATTGCATATGTACAGTGTAGTAATGTTATGTTGTATAGTGTATTACGTTCTTCTCACAGCAATTTTGATCGCTTGTGAAAAATCATTAGTGCAGCGTTTGGAGCGTTAAAAAAATAAACAGCTTCCAGAGTGGAGTCTCAAGATAAGCAAAGGCGAAGCTCATGAAAAAGTAATTTCAACTTTCCACTTCATTTATTAAAGTTTTTATAAATGTACATTTTAAATATATTTTTTGGGTTCATCGATTGCGTTAATTAAAGTCAAAAATGTCAAACTGTTGACTGCTGACATAAAATTTTATTGAACTCGATTTGCATTCACAACGTTTATTACAGATATGTCAAAGGCCTTCTTCTTTTCTTCCACTCCTTGTTGCGATTAAATATTGCTTTTCATAGGCAATATTTAATGCTGCTCTGCCAAATGATCCATGAATTGTGTCGACTTCCTTCTCCCTACCCCTGAATCTAAAGAGACTTTCAGATACTTTTGCAGTCTCAGCAAAAAAAAAGTTTACAAAAAAGTAAGCAAAAGTTTGTCATACAACAACAAAAACAAAAAATGGGTTGTTGCCCTTGGAAACAGTTTTGTCATCGTGATGAATTCACAGCTGTCTCACCTCGCACAAAGTGCAAATATTTATTAACTTTCCGAAAACGAAAACAAATTTCAAAACGTCAGCCAAGCTTTGCCAATAAATTCTAGATATGGAAAAATTCAATTCGTTGCTGAAAATATTTTTGGAATTACTGACAAAGAGAATAAAATAATAGTTGGTAATTAAGTTTAAATTGACATCTTTTGATTCGAATCGATTGTTTGTCAAAGATATTTTGAAATAGATTAGCAGAGTAAATAAATTTATTGATGATAAATCAATATGATAAGAGATGACAATAAACAAAACGTTATATATTTTTTTTTGTGACTTATTTTCAAAAAAAAAACACCACCTTAATTTTAAAAAAAAAAAAAAAAAATACACTTAAAAAACAAAAAATACAACAAAAAACCTCAACCAAACTAAAAAAAACAATTATATAAATTATACTATTTCTAAAATCCTTGCTTAAAATGTTATCAGAGATGATGTAACGAACATTTATTGAAGATTGATATTATAATCTTTCTATAAATCAATCCATTGTAGATGAACAGCTTCAAATTGTTTAAATTCAGCTTAAAATTCATTGAACTCCAAAACTAAATAATACTCTATAACATGCCACTTCTTTTCTATATAAAATAAGTTAATTGATTCTTCTGACAAATATATTTTTTTCCTATAAAATAAAACAGCAAAAATAATAATTTGTTTACAGCAATTACTTGGCATACTGTACTTCGATACTTCTCATTAACGTTGCTAATCTAAAAATCTAATCTTAAAAAGCAACTAAATAAAATGTAATAGTTTATCGCAATATTGTTTAGCTGTCTTCATTATCATTTAGATTAATTATTTCATTGACAGAGTTATAAATAAATGCAATTTATTGACAGAAACAACAATAACTCAAGTGTTTTTTCTCTGTCAATAAGTCTAAAAATGGCGCAGTTAGCTGTATTTCTTAACTGATGTGACAAAGTGCCACCTGTTCTACAAAGATGTTGCAACAATTTAATAATCAATTGCAACTTCCTTTTTTTCTAAGACTCTCCATTTAATTGAAAATTGTCAGGCACAATTTATGGCATAAGTTTTATCATTATTGATGTTTTTAATCTGTTGTCATCTATATATATATATATATATGGTCATATATCATGCAGCTTACACACTGCTTTATTGACTTTATTTTCTTTCTCTCTTTCTTTCTTTATCTTTGGTCAACTGTGGGGTATTATAATGCTGGTCTATCTGATTCTTTTGTATCTTGCGGTTATTATTGTCAGCAAGCGTTGAGAACAAGTTTTTTTTATTTTTCGTTCTTCCACTGAGCCAATTGACCCAAATTTCCAGGGCTTGTGCTTTTGTCTGAGCTTGTCTCTGGCCTCGCCCCCTTTTCCCTTCCCCATCACAATCTCAGCCCCCCTCAATCGCCATCCTTCCCAATTTCAGCCTCAATTTGGTATCTCTCTTTGTCTTTTGCTGTAGACGTGTCGTTTTTGCAGTTATTCTTTTTTTTTTAGTGGGTCGCATTAAGCGAAAAGACGTTTGAGCTTTGCCAAATACCAGGGTTGGAGCAAGAGGCTATGGGAGGTCAAAAGTCTGGAGAGGTTCGAGTATCGGTATGCATCTTTAATCCTAATGCATGCTAATAGCAATAAATGTTTAATTTTTCTTTGCGAAATGTCTTCATTAGTGCACTGACGAAATGACTGAGTGACAAACAGATGAACTGACCCCAAAAAAGGGTTTAACGACTTTGCCGTAAATTGTGTGGCAAATTTTAAAGTTTCCTAATTATGAGGTTTTAATGTTGAAACACAATTCCAAAAGATTTTAGTTTAGCTATATAGTTTATAAAAATAAGCAGAGTATAACAATATATATTGAATTGTTGGACTTTTGTTGTAATGCAACTATTTTAAATTGTGCAAGAAAAAAACAAGTTCGATTTCAAATCGTTTTACTTATCACTGTAAATATAAAAAAGATTAAGTATCAATTTATTTAATAGTTCACTTAAATATAAAATTGTATTCAAAAATCTAAGTACATGTTAAATAAAATAATAATATATAATTGTTGTATTATATTAAAACTCGATACATATTATTTTAATAACATTTGTTTATTGCTTTTTAACTTAACTTTGTTAATTAAAATAATATTTACAAATTTATCTTATTTAAATTAAACACAAATTTAAGCGCGATTTTTGTTGAAGTTTTGCAAAACAAAACTTATAAGCAAACGCATTTTTCAGGTGCTATAATTTAACTCTTAGTCTTTTGTGCAATTGCAAATAGTTTTTCACATCTCGAGGTGGTTTTTTCCTCAAGTGAGGGTTGCTCAGCTGAATCTGCTCATCTGCAATTCAATTCTGCAACTTGGCGCCGGCATCTTTCGCGTTATGCAAAGGGAAAATTCTGCAATCGTCCAAGACAAACGTGAGGAAAACAAATAAAAAGCGACGACGTTGCTATGTGTGTGTGTGTGTGTGTGTGTGTGTGTATATGTGTGTGCTTGTGTGTGTTGCCGCAGTTTGTTGCTGTTGCAGTGCCCGTTGCAGGTGGCAAGCGCTTTTCAGCTGCTTTTCCACGCTTTTCATCCACACTTTTTTGGATTCATGCGCTCGCTTTGTATTTGTAATCACTTAGACATTGTTTTCTTCTTCTTTGTGTTGTTGTTGATACTTTTTGTGCTTCAACTGTTGTTGTTGTTGTTACACCTTT
The DNA here is from genome assembly GCA_035045575.1 of Drosophila falleni. NCBI lineage: Eukaryota > Metazoa > Arthropoda > Insecta > Diptera > Drosophilidae > Drosophila > Drosophila falleni. The sequence goes on along the minus strand of JAWNOV010000054.1, from coordinate 1,152,038 downwards.
GCGCATTAATTAAGTGTATTTCCTTGTCTTTGGCATACAAACAAAATACAGCCAACAGGTAACAAGTACGAGCTTTGATAAGCGACAATTTGCATTTGCAGTTTTTTCTTATCACTTTTATCACGGGAAATCCGTTTATCATCCGTGATTCATTTAACTGACGTCACAATTCTATCTGTAGACTTTGTATCTGATTCTAGACGTCAGCAGACTGATTGCTGTCCATTTTAGGGATGTAGATACTTTCTTGGCTCTATGCCGAGTCAACTGTCGGCATTTTAAGTCTACATTATTTATGCAGGCATCACAAATAAATGTCGTGTTTAAAAAACTCATATAAAAATGTATCTGAAAAAATGAGAAAATCTTTGACATTTGCTTTATTTTAAAACAAATTTAATTTTGGACACACAGAGTTTCAAGTAAATAATATACTTGATTTTTAAAATACAAAGTTTCAAGTAAATAACATACTTGATTTTTAAAATACAAATTTAATTATTATTATTATTATTATTTTTTTTTAAATGCTTTGCTAAAATTTAAGAAACAATTTTTTTCTTTTAATTATAAAACCTTTAATCACTACGATAACTGATGTTATCAATATCTTAAGACTAGAACTATTAGCCAACCTTTAAGCTTAATTGCGATGAATTATCCAATTAGTTCCCAGTTTTCAGTTTAGTTTTATGTCTTCTAAAAGTTTAATTTAAAAAGCCACGACAAATCCAACGACAAGCGAAAGTTCCTTTTGTTGTCATTGAACAATTTTGTGCTTGAAGTGAAGTTCATATTTTATTCAGGCAACTGCAGGGAAAAGTTTTTCCAACAACGATGAAGGAAAAGAGAAAGAGTTTTTCAATTGAATTTGCTTCTCTAATCAATTTTAAAAATGCATCTTGTTGAAAACCTTTTTGGCTTGTTGAATTTCAAATTGATTTATCTGCAACAAGTATCTTTAATTTGGTTTTTAAATTCACAATAATAATTCTCAAATTTTCTTTCGTCTTACAGCTCTGATAAACTACTGCAACTATTGCTTCCACAAAAAACATATTGCTATTAAGGATAAGCAACCATATTTAACGGAATCTTAACTGCCAAAAATTTGTGAAGATATCATTTACATATGCCTAGCAAAATGCGGAGCTCTGCGATTCGAAAATAGAAGTGAGTACTATATACGTTTATACATATACGCAAATACAATTTTGCATAAAATAAAATTAAAATTTAAATGTTGTTTGGTCGCTTTTATGACTGTGATCCAAGTATAACAATTGTATCTTTATTTAAAGTATTTTTATCGAGTAGAATTTGTTATATAAGATCATTTGTGGACTGTAATTTAGAAAAGCTTGCAACCGTAGTAGCAACTGAACTCACTGTGGAACGTGTAGCTGTGCTCGCAACCACATAGCTACTTCGCCAACCTAGCAAGCAGTGCATGCATATAAGAGCAAAGGTGTGTGTCTTGAATGATATTGGTTTGTGGAAATATAAATCGAAATATCTGTTACTGCTTCAAAAAAAATTAAAATAGAATTGAAAAATGTTAAAACTATTTATTTTTAAATTCACTCTCTCGTTTTTATCATTCTAGCATTATTTAATCCTAAACGCAACAGAGCATTTCAGACACTATGGACACTCCAGATGCCGGTCGCATTATACGTGCACCTGCACGTCGCAAGCGTAATGATGAGCAGCTTATGGATAGGGTGAGTTAATGTTATTAAAAAATAAGCAAGTGAAAACAAAAATGAATTAAAGGGTATCAGCTAAAATGTCGCATAATGTTTTAATAATGTTGCGTAGATTGCACACCTATAATATTGTATAGGTTGCACTGTTTACAGGGTGTCTGCTTGTCGTGTACCTTTGTCTGTGACATATTTGTTTTTTATTTTTGTCTTTTTCTCACTGGTCAATTTATTGAACTCAAGCAAGTTGACTCTCATTTTCTATTTACGGCAATACAATCCAGTTTCCACAGTTTCTCACTTATCCAAGAGAGTTCCCCTCAAAAATTTACAAACCTAAAAAAATGAAAGTTAGGCTGTCGCATTCAAAAAACAAAGCAAAACACGTACGCCTACAAAAAACTGAATGCATTTTATTTGATAAGTTAAAGATATTCTTTCTTTTTATTGTTATAGTTTCTTCTGTTGTCTCTTCGTGTTGATTAAGTGAGTCGTGATGTGATTGTATAAGAGAGTCATAAAATGGTTCATTAGTAGAACATGAATTCCCCTCATTTGGATTGAGTGTGTAAGTGACCCACTTTCACAATCTATCCCGAGTCCTTTACCGCATTTCGACTGCTTGCTTATTAATCGTTTAACATTCAACACCCACAAGCTGTGCAAGTTCATTAACATGCAACCGCAAGCACACGCAAATCACACTCGCATCTTCACCACACACCCGAAACCCCACACCACACACATTTTCACCACAAGTCGCTCACTTAAACAAAGTGTAACCCACAATTAGCGAGCCTCAAATTTCACGCAATTAAAAGATATAAAAATAAAAACAATGCCCTGCTACAATTAGTTTGGTTTTATGTCAAGTTCAATGCACGCAGACATACATACGCCCACGCTCTAAAGCTCTGCCCACAACAACAAAAATACTATGCGAAATACTATTAAATAATAAACAAAATCAGACAACAACAGCAAGTAAGATAGAGAGAGCAGACGTAGACTTTCTCTCCCAGTTGTAAGGCGCAAAATCAAAACGCAAATGCAAAAGCAAAACACAAAAACAAAAGCTCGTCATGACCTTTTCACCAAAGGCAACTTCACCACAGCAGCAGCAGAGCAGCTGCACATCAGCTGTTCGTGTCGCTCCACCAGCAGATTGAATGCTTGTTTGGAGTTTGAGAGTCACCACGATCTTGGCTCGCTCTCCTGTATCGACTCTCCCTGTATGGTGTGAGCTGTGTTTGTTGTTGTCGCTAGTGGCTTTTACCATCGCCACTCTCGCTCAGAGGCGACGACGACGGCGCTCTGAGCATTTGCCGCTGTCCGCTGCCTGCGTCGTAGGCTTTGCGCCGTTTGTCAGTCGCTGCACTGTGTTAGTTACAATTTGTATTTCACTTGGTGCGCGCCTTTCTCACCGCGCTCTATCTGTTCACCACCATCACCACCCCCCTGTCCACCCACTGCAATTGTATTGGTGCGTTTCTTATTGCAATTTTCGCGTGCAATTTTGCATTTCGCAATCGAGTGCAGTGCAAAAGAAAATTATGGAAAAATCGTAATAAGATGTTGTTGTTCAAATGTTGATGAAATGTTTTAAAGCGACGACCCGCTTTTTGTGCCCATTTATTTACTTATTTGTCTGTCAAAAAAAAAAATAAAAAATACTTTGCGAGTTTTGCTGTGGCCTTCGAACATATTCGGTTCGTGTAATTCGGTCGTCGTCGTTGTTGTCGTTGCTGACGCTGTCTGCGACAGCGCTGCTGACGTCGCTGCTAGCAAATAATTAGACGCGAGTCTCTCAGTTGCCCAGTTTAAAAAACAAAATGACCAAAATGACGTTATATAATCTGTGAACTGCGACTACAAATTTGTGACAACACCCCCTTCCCCTGCTGTTCTTTTTGTTAATCAAATGAAACGACAAGTTGATTAGATCATAAGGGAGGCCAAAAGCATAGATAAAAGAATAACAACTCAATTAAAACTAACCAGAGAGGGAAAGAGAGACAGGGTAAATAGGTAGTTAGTTGGGATCATAAATTAATTAAACTGCAGTGATAACTTGACAAGCTTTAAACATTCATTAAAACATCTGTCGTATCATTTTAAAAAGTGAATAAATGGAATAAAATAATTAATAATAATTGAAAAAGTCAGTTTGTTTCTTCAAAAAGATCAAAATATATGGACTAGAGTAAAACCATTCATATTTTATGTATGACAGATGGTCTGTCATATCAGTTTGTAAATGCAAGTGAATAAACAGAAATCAGAAATTGACATTAACAACATTTATGTTACAGATAATAAATCAATAATAAAATATGTATATTAAAAATCGAGCTGCTTTTTAAAAACTGGCTTAACCAGAAGCACGACTTGAACACAATTTATAGCATTCAAAAATAGTTTTTAAAATTGATCGACCTTTGCTTTAGTCATAAAATACGAAATTTCTATATTTTTAATAGCTTCTCAATTCGCAAGTGCCACGCAACGGTGGCGTATACGTTATTTATCTAAAATGTTTACGACCTGTTAAATGGTCTTGACGTTTATCATTTGCTGATATGCTCGGCGTAGCCAAAAATAAGAGTTCGCTGCCAGATAATGGAAAAGCAAACACGCACCAACAAATTAAAACCAAAAGTCCCCAAAATGTCAATGCAAAATTAATTCAATTTCATTTCCATTGCAAAAATCGAACGAAGAAAACGGAGTACAAAAATACAAAAAACCACAATACAATTTAAAGTCGAACTGTTGTTGTTAGTGTTTTAGTGGGAACCAGGTGCTGATAGTGAGCTCAAGAGAGAAAAGGAAGAAATGAGAAATAAAAATATGGCAAAAAAAAAAATAAAGGTAGTCGCATGTTGATAAGAGATAAGAAACGAAAACAAACAAGCGAAACAAGCAAAGAAAACTAGAAATATATTGAGAGAGAGAGAGAGAGAGAGATGGAGAGAAAAAGAGAGAAAGAGAGAGAGACAGAAAGCTAATTTAAAAGCCATATATTTAAAGATACTCCGGAAATTTATCTGATTGAACTTGGGTTAAAGTTTACAGCAATTATTATTGAAGAGACAGAGAGCGAGAGAGGGTCGGATATACAGTGGTGGATGAAATAATAGAAACGACCGATCTTTTTTTGTACTTTTTATTGGAAATTTTACCTGAAGAATTATGTTTATAATTTTTTATTTTAATACTTATTTAGTAGTAAAAATAATTCATTTCGTATTTGCTTGAAAACAATAATACAAATATAAATAGAAATTATATAGCAATGAGAGAGAAAGCTAGTTTATTATTGTTATTATTTGTGGAAATTAGAACGTAATCTATTTGGCCCAGCAGCTGTTGAAGGTCTAAACATCTCCCCCTTTGGAGAACCCCCTTTAACCCTCTTGGTAATTATATTCCATATTTTAGAGAGGCGGCAAGCAAAATGTTAATATCCAAAAAAACAATTGACATTTATATTAAATGAAAGGCAAAGAGCAAAAAAGTAAACAGTAAAACGCAAAACAAAAAAACATCAACACCAACAAATATTAAAATAAACAACAAAAACAATGTAACTATGCTAAGTTGAGTTCAGTTGAAATCAACAACAGCAAAATAGAAGAGAGTGAAAAATTAGTGCATTGTGCAAATAAATACATCTGTGACAACAAAATAGTAACTACAACTACAATATGCGGCATTTAATCATGACCCCAACATCGCTGTCGATGTCAACGCCAACGCTCTCGTCGCTGCATCATCAGCGCATGTCTCAGTCGCAGTCGCAACTGCAGTTGACGTTGCAGTCACAGTCGCAGTCACCGTCACCATTAACGCCTCATTCGGCATCGCCATCATCATTTTTTGGCGTCACCAGCTCACCGAAATTCCCAGCGAGCTACGAACGCAGCGAAAAAGTGAGTGCAAAAAAAAAGACAACAGCATAACGACAACATTAATTTGTGTGTGTGTGTGTGTGTGAACCAGAGAACTGCAACGGGTATGTTAGAGTATGATTGAGCACCAGAGCGACAAGTTCGATCAAATCAACTCAGAGACTCAGTCGCAACGGGTTCGATCGAGTCACGGATGTCTCTGTTTACGATCGAGTCGTAGGTATGATTTTTTTGCTTTCGAACAATTCGGGTCGAGTAGCGTTCGAGTCATACGATCTGATTTGATTGTGATTGTTTGTGAGCGTTCGTTTCGATCCGATCACGTTCGAGTAGGAATGATCGAAATGATTTTAGAGCGTTTGAGAGATTTGTTTCGATCGAGTCACGAGTCATGATCGAACTTGCTGACTGATTTGATTTGATTGTGATTGTTTGAGTATGATCGAAAGCGACAGTGTTGTTTTTGAATTTTTTTGTGCTTCTTAGGTATTTATATTTATGTAAATGCATTTTTATATGATCGCAATTATGTACATACATATTATTAAAATTATTATTTATTACTTATTTATTTATTATTAATTAGTTTATTTAATTTTTAATATAAATATTTTTAAATATTTTTTTATTTATTTAATGTCAGCTTAGAATAGTTTATAAAATATAAAATAAAATGATGAGAACTGAGCGTTCGAATCAATCACTAAAAAAAAAAAAAAAAAAAATTTATTAATATTATAAAAGTATAATTTATTTTATATAATTTAAAGTTTGATACTTTTTTCCAGTCTGTAAAAAATTACAGTACTATTATTTTATTATGGGCAGTTCGAACTGAGCATTCGAATGAAACACTCAGTTCGAACGATCCGCTCCGATCGCTTGAACAAAGTGAAAAAATCACAACGAGTACGAGTCAACGTTCGAATCTGATCGAACATTTCTTACCCGTTGCAGTTCTCTGGTGTGAACCTTTGATAGTCATAAAGCACAGCATACGAGTCACGTTTTATTCATGAAAGAATGAAAATATTTTGCATTTAATATGTTACCCTATTTCATACCGTATGAACAATGAACATGTAGAGGGTATAATGAATTTGTATACCTAAATACACGTATACTTCATAATTTGCCCTTATCACTGCGGACGGCAGTTCGCGTTAGTGACGAAAGCAGCACGAAGGGTGCGAAAGGCGACTAACAACTATATACAGCTAAGTTGGAAAATTTGCTACGACTGTCCGATCAGATCGAGTTATATACCGATCGAAAGGTTTAGTCCTAACTTACAAAATGGCATACTAAAACTTTTGCTAATTCACCTGGGTCATGAGATACGGGGGTGTAAGTGGGAGGGGAAAAATTTATATGATCGCAGCTTATGGAGCCGTTGGGGCTTTTACGTAAAATTATTTATTTTTTAAAAGTTCTTATCAAAAATACGCGTCGTTTGATACCTTGATGACCCAAATCCGATAACTGGTTCAAAAGATAAATAAATTTGAAAATTTTAGTAGAATACTAAAAATGAAGTGAAAAATTAGTTTCTTTGTTTGTCTGTTTGTCTGTTTGTCTGTTTGTATCAAAGCGCTAAAAAAGCGTAGATGTTATGATGGGGATTTGTCATTTTTGAAAATCTAGAAATGTTTGTTTTACGACTTTTTCAATTTCCCGCTAGTTTAGCGGGAAATCGCTAAATCCCGCTAAATTTGAAACCTCACCAGTTTCCATACCATAGAAGCTATAGATATGTTCTGGGTATCATTGGAAAGGTGTGCTTGAGGGCTTTTAGGCGTACCTTTAAACTTTTTTTCTAAAGTACTCAGGTAACATTTTACAGGTGAAATTAAGTTTTTTAGCTTACATTTTGGCGATTTCTGACAAAACGGCTCTAACGATTTTAATTAAATTTTAGTATGTTGTAGTACGTAGAATTTTGCGTTTTTAGTATATGAAACATAAACTTTGACCAAGGGGTTTGGAAGATATTGCTTGTTAACTGAATGTATACATTTTTCTATCGGTCGAAAATCAGGTTTTAGTAAGAAAAACTTTTTGGTTGTATGAGATATCTCAAACAAACTGACACAATACGCATTTAACTTGGTTTTATATATTCTGTGCAAAGTTGGTTCAAATCGGACCACTATAACATATAGCTGTCATAGGACCGATCGGGGGAAAATGGAGTCTTAGTACGAAAAACTTTTTTGTTTTATGAGATATCTCAACCAAACTGATAAAATATGCATTTAACTTCGTTTTATATATCCTGGCCAAAGTTGGTTCAAATCGGACCACTATATCATATAGCTGTCATAGGACCGATCGGGCGAAAATGGAGTCTTAGTACAAAAAACTTTTTTGTTTTATGAGATATCTCAACCAAACTGATAAAATATGCATTGAACTTGGTTTTATATATCTGGCAAAGTTGGTCAAATCGGACCACTATAACAATAGCTGTCATAGGACCGATCGGGGGAAAATGGAGTCTTAGTACGAAAAACTTTTTGTTTTATGAGATATCTCAACCAAACTGATAAAATAGCATTTAACTTCGTTTTATATATCCCCAAAGTTGTCAAATCGGACCACTATATCATAAGCTTCATAGGACCGATCGGGGAAAATGGAGTCTTAGTACGAAAAACTTTTTGTTTTATGAGATATCTCAACCAAACTGATAAAATATGCATTTAACTTTGTTTTATATATCCTGGCCAAAGTTGGCTCAAATCGGACCACTATATCATATAGCTGTCATGACCGATCGGGCGAAAACAAGTCTTAGCATAAAAACTTTTTTTTACAAGAGATATCGTAACAAAACTAATAGAATATGCATTTAAGGTTAGACTTATAGATCCTGAAGAAAGTTGGTCTAAACGAACCACTATATCATATAACGTCAAGGACCGATCGGGCGAAGTCTAAGTCTTAGTAGAGAAACTTTTTTCTCACAGAGGTAGGGGCTTCCGACAGTAGAGTAGCAACTAAGCGATGCGAGCAGGGGGCGGAGCCCCCTACTTTTCTTATAATTAAAAAAATTTTTTTTTAAATATGAAAAAATATCAACAATGATAAATTTACAATGTCAACAGCAAAAGCAATGCAAAAATTTCTGATATCCCACAAAAAAACCTCTAAACGAGGTAAATCAGACGAAAGCAATCCAGCCCAAAATGATATCCAATTTTGTGACGAACAAAATTGAGTTTAATATAAAAATTGTTAAATAAAAATATAAATTAATAAAAAAAACAATTGGCATTCGGCACTGTGCAAAAAGTAATTTTTATGAACAAAGAAGCTCACCCTTTTTGCGCACAGTGCACAAGGCCAATTTTTTTTTATTAATTTATATTTTATTTAAAATTAAAAACTCAATGTCGTCACAAAAAATCAGAAATTGGTAAACCGTCACTAGACACCTCGTTTAGAGGTTTGTGGGATAAAACAAAGTAATGTTAGTACATAAATAATAAATTATTATTATAAAAATTCACTTTTCTGCATTTCCACTTTCGATTTAAATTGCTGCTAAGGTGTTTTCGCTTTTTCAAAATAAATTTTTTTTAAATTCTTTTCGTGCTACCAAGCTCAGTTTTGCGCATGCAATTAGCACAAACTTTTTCAAATGTCAGAAACGCGATTAAAAGCGCACAATTTTCTAATTTGTTTTCTCCCCTGAGGCGCAACAAAGCTGGTTGTTGTTGCCCCTGCGTTCTGTAATGCGCAATAATTAATGCACAACAACAGCAAAAACAACAGATAGAAAGCATTCTGAATGAGAAGCTTTTTAAGTTCGAGTCGCAAAGTTCAAGGTGAGCCCAAGATGACGTTGTCAAATGGGAATTAAACACGCAATTAAATGTTTTGTTTTGATTTCGATTTTGCATAGTTTTTTTTTGCATATTTCTGCATGACAATTCATTCCCTTTCATTTTCATTTTGCTGTTGAGAGAAATATCATTATCCAGACGTTTTGCGCTTTTTGGAGCAGAACACATTAAGCTGAAAAGTTGCATTCATATGGCGATCGGGTTTTTCCTGCGCACAGCTTCAAAACATTTTCTCAATTTCTCATATGCAGATGCTTCACTCGCCTCCCCTCTCATTACTTCCCCCTTCTGCTTGGACTGCAGCTGCTCACATTTTCTACACGAATGATGGACATAATTGCCTGGCCAGGCAAACACCGCCCAAAACGCCCGCACAGCAGCCGCACTAAACAAGAGAAGAAAATGAGAAAATACAAAAAAAAACCAGCTTAATTTGCAGTCGTAATTGTTTTGGCCCATATGCCGTGGTTGGAACTCATCTAAATGCACATTGCGCATACGCCATGGTATCTTTAGAGGCTGTAACAACAGCAACGTGTGCTTGCGGTGTGTGTGTGTGTGTGTGTGTGTGTGTGTGTGTGTGTGTGTGTGTGTGTGTGTGTGTGTGTTGCAAACGCATCGAGAGTAAAATGCAATGCATAAGCCGGTAGTTACCTCCGTTTTTCCCTCCTCCCTTTTCCCTCCTTCCCTCTCTTAGTTTACTCGCAAAAGTTGTAGAAAGAAATCCAAGTTGTTTTTAGTTTTCCTCTTGTTGTTTTGTTCTACTTTTTTCGTACTGCATGCTACCAACTAACGGCAGCATCTCTCTCTCTCTCTCTCTCTCTCTTTCCCTGTTTCTTGGCCGTGTTGTCTTTTAATGACCGTCGCTTCAGTTTGCCTTGGGAAAGTGCTGTCCGTCTATTCGTCCGTCTACTCATATCTGATTTCTTGTTTCTAGTCTATCGTTTATTATGAATATTAGTTGCGGCACTTTCTAAAGCCGCAGCAAGAAAATTGTTGTCGTTAATGTCGCTGATTTGTAAGCATTTCTAATAAGTCAATGTTGGCCTATCACAAATTAGGCTCTTATTATGTACATTTATGGCAACGGTCAGTGAAAACTCTCATGTCGTCTTGGCCACAAATGGCAAAATATTTAACTGTAAACAACTGAGAATGCTAGAAATAGATAAAAAGATACTGCAAGTCTTAGACTACAAGTTACCCTGTATACATTTTTGTTATATGTAAAATCAATTATTTAATTTTCTCTCAGCCATGTTTTGCTAAAATTGTAGACTCCTAGATCTTGCCAACAAATGTATATTTCATTTATATATATATTTTGTAATTGTAAACAACTGAGAATTTTATAGATAAAAAAAAGACAAAAACATTATTGAATTTTTATAAAATTATTAAATTGAAAACCACGGAAGTGTTCAAAATTACGAGAAAATGATACTGATATTTTAAGACTATATTTATTGCTGATTCAAATAAAATATTAAAATAAATCAATCATTTAATTAATTTGTATAAAATATAGTTTATTGCAATATATAATATATAATGCTTGTTAACACCCGCAATTAACTATTTATGTGCTTCCAGTATTATTTTTTATTTTCCCTTATCAAAGTCAAATGTCGCAATCACATTTACCGGGGAGAAATGATTTGATTTTAGTCTGACATCATGTAACTATTTTTGCGACTTTGATTTCAACTTTATCAACATTAATCATTTACTAAATCCATTGTTATCTGTTTATATTATATTTGACTCTCTTATTTATTTTTTATTTTAAATAAAAACAGAAAAGTTGTAGCCGTTTTTTAGATGTTTTGAAAGGAAACGCGTTCTACAACTACAAGTATTATCTGTCTCACTCTCTTTAACTTTTTCTGTCACACTTTCCAATTTCAAAATTGTCATTAAATGATTAATTAATATGATTAATATTAAATTTGCATTCTGCATTCTCCTTCCGACTATTTAGTTGGTTAATTAGAACTGCAAGAAAGGAAAGTGGCATGAATGGAGTTTATTATTCTGGGCAGTTCAAGCAGCTGCTGACACCCCTCTCTATCTTCCTGTCTCTCCTCTCCATTTCTGCCAAGCCCATACATCATTTAGCAGCATATGCACAATTTTCATTTTGCGGAAAACTGTATCAATGTGGGGTCTGAATGTGTCCATGACTCACAGCCAGACGCGACAGGCAGTTCCCCAACTTGTATTGGCCTCAATAACATATAGTAGCTTTACAGTGCAGCTTGACTAAATCTGCAGCTTAATATGCTGAGTAAATAATTTCAAAAGTAAATTCAAAATATTTTAATAAGAAATTCAAAATAAAAATATTAAGATGAGAAAAAGATAAGCAATAAATAGAATTTTTCGTTACTGAAATAAACAAAGTCGAAAACAAATCTATGTAAATCGTATTCGAAAAAAGTTACTTAAATTTTCAGACTCATTTACATAAATTTTAATTTGATTGTAAAAATATTTTTCAAAACTATGCAAATGATTTTAAAATAGAAATCTCAAACCAGTTTATAACATGCATTAGGAAAATATACAGTGCAAGGACTTAAAAGTATTTAATTAACAAATGATCAATTTCTAAAAACATAATTTTGTTTTAATTTTGCTTCTCATGTTTCTTACTAAATTTAATTACCTGATGAAATTTAAATTTCACAAGAATTATTTCCTAGATTTGTGTTTCCAATTCCTTTTCTCCGATTTTTATATTCTTGATTTTCTTATAGAGAATCATATATAGGTTTTATTTATATATGCCTGATTTGTCTCTTTTTGTGGGTGCCCACTGTACTTAAAATGTATGTTTAAATTGCTGCACAGCTTGTTTGGCCTTTTATTGTTTATTTTTTGGCAACTGTCGAACTGTTTTTTGGCGTTCAAATCCACTTTTTATCGGGGCTGCAGTCTGTGTTGAGCAGACATAAAAACGTGCTGATGTTTAATTGAAAGGCTTTAGTTGCGGCATGCAACGGAAAAGGGGCGGGAGGAAGAGAGAATCAGTTTGTGGTGGTACAATATTGAGATTAGTTTGGATTTGAAATGCAGTTAATTTATGCAGAGCTGTCAGGGAGTTTAAACAATGAATGCGCCTCGGATACAAAGTCTCTGTCTGCTTGTCATGTGGCATGGAAAGTGGCAACAATTCAAAGCCATTTGGCTTTTGTCAGCCCTGGTCATTGTCTCGCTTTTCGCCAGCCTTGGACGAAACAAACTCGAGTCACACCCACGCAAAAGAGTCAAACGAGTCGGAGACAGAGATGGAGATGTAGGAGTAGTTGAAGTAGGAGACAAAGTCCAGAGGCAGCATTTTCTTTTGATTGCATTTTTTTTTCGTCCGGCATTTTTCTGGGAAAGTCGCAGCGAATAGTAAAATGCTTTCCTTTTACTTTCAACTTTTGCATGTCGAGCATTTTTATCTCTTTTACCTCCCTTGCAATTTCGCTCTCAGCATTTGCATTTCGTTCATCGATAGATACGTTGAATGCTACTTAGATAATGGTTCATATATAGTGTCTATATACTATCGCAATGTGTCGGCAATTTTATTAGGTTGATCACTTTGCTAATTTTTGTGCGGCGAAGTGGAAACGCTGCCCACTTGGCCGCCTTACAGCCTGCTAAATTTGTTTTCCCTTTTTGCATTTTCCGCTGCCGTCGACGTTGCCGCCTTGGGGAGCAGTCACCCATGCTGGAGACTCTTGTTACTCATTTTCTGGATTGTAGTTTCAGAAGCAAAGTGAATAAAAAGTGTTGGGCCATTAGCATGATTAATGTATTTTGCTTATTTTCGGTTATTTTCCACCAACGAGTTGCCCCTATCGTTATACCATTAAAGAGATGAAACTTTTTTTGGGGTATTAACAAGATAAGTGTAAAAATATATTTGTTGTGGATGTCAGCTTTAAAATACCCATTAAAGTGAATATCCAGGAGGATGTGTGAAATAGTTAGCGAAAAAAGAGATGATGTGACTCCTGCAATTCTTAAGATACTTACTATAAGAAAAGCTATGTATCTCTTTATTTTTTGTATTACAAAACAATAAATATCCGCTTTGCACAAAAACAAATTATATACCTTTTTCTCAGTTTTTACAGAAATTTTTCATTATTGAAAAATAATACAAAATAAATATACTATAAAAAAACATATGCTCATAATTTAATATAGGGAAGTTTGCATTAACTGAAATGAAACTACAAATGCATTTATTTCGATGGTTTGATAAAATAGAAACAATATGGGGAAAAGATGAAAAAATAGTTTATAGACCTAGAAATTTATAAGCTTTATAATAATATCCTTATAATTTTATCAACTGTAGTCACTGCAATGAAAATTTAATTTGTTGACGTTAACTTCAATTGGAAATATATTGGTTGTAAGCCTTTGGAGAGCTTCGAAAAATCAGCCAGAAAAATCTAAGGAAAAAACGTTCTTTAGATACATCATCACCTTTCACCTTTCCACTAAATTCTATCACCCTAAATCACGCAGTTTGAAGAGTACAACAACTTCATGGTAATTCAAATATGGTAAACAAGCCAAACGTGACGCCCAAAGAACTTGACTGACATGTCACTTGAAAAACTAAAAAAAGAAAAAACTAATTACAATTACATTATGTGGAGCACATCAATTGCCACATATTGTCGCACTTGCAACATACGAATACATAAATGTGTCTACAGTCAACAAAAGGAACGTGTGACATTAAATAAACAACGGTAAACGTTGCTCAGTGCAACTTCTAACCCAACAACAACAACAGCAACAACAGCGAGGGTAACCCCCAGAGCCGCAAGAGCCGCCAACCTTTACGCTCCAGACCCCCTCTCCAGTCCACATAAAATGTAAACTGTTGCACGTTGCTTTTGGTGTTGTTGTTGTGACTGTGGTTGTTGTTAGTGTTAGTGTTCATGGCGTTGTTTCCCATGTACAAATAGGCACGAAAAGCGTAATGCTGACCATAAAACAATGCAAAACAGTTAGAGCAAATGACAGAAAATCACAGAAAAGAGAGAAAGAGAGAGGGGGACAGAAACAGAAGGCCCACTCCAAATTATAACCAGCTGGGCGGAAAGGCAACAAACAAGTCAATGAACTGCTGCGCAAAAAAAAATAAATACAATAAAATAAAAACAAAAAGAAATGGACACGAGTGATAATGTCTGCTCGGAACCCCGTGATATGGAGATCGGGACAAGCAAAGCGTAACGCACCTTGAAAACAGTGGGGAAACAGTAGCAAGTTCTACATGAACTCAGATCCCAACTGGGGCAAAGATAATGTACTCGAAATAAACACAAATTTTCATAATATCAGAATAATTTTAAATAATATTAAGTGATATTATAAACAGGGAATCAACCGAAACAAATATAGGTTGCGTATGTACCGAATAAAATATTTTGAATATAGGTTTCATTCGGTTCCTTATTGCATTTTCTTTTATTTCTTTACTAACCTTTTGATGAAGTGTATTTCTTATAGCTAATGCTTTGATTTGTGTTAACCAACACTCACTACATGTATTCATTGTATTCACTTCAACCATTCGAATTCTACATTTACATCATTTCCACACATTTTGACATTGAGCACCAGAGAATCGTGACCAGTATTTAAGTTGAGAACCACTGGTAAAAATCGTTCGATTCTTAATAGATATATAATTATATATACGAACTTGTACATACACATTATATATGAACTGTATAATTATCCAGACTCTATGTGTTTATAGCGATCGTGTCTTAGCGCATAATTTGATTTGAGATTTAGGCACAAGCTTAAGATCAAAATTGAGCCCAATTAAGTTTTATAAGTGACATAAGGGATTAATTATATATTGCATTGCTGTTTACTAAAATTATAGAATTTTCTATACCCTGTTGAAATATATATGTATGTATTTAATTTTTCAAACCACAATCTAAATTCGTACTTTGGGCCATCAATCATCCTTACACTCAATTTTTACTTACACATACAATTACTCTTTGATTGAGCTACCAATAAAATTCCAGGAAAAAATCTCATGGCGATCATTCACTATCCCAGCTTCAACTTTGACATTCCTCTCGACTGCAGTTTTCCTTCAAGCTTCAGCAAATTGTTAGGCTAAGACAGAAAACCACTTTTCTAAGCCAACTTAACTTGCACTTGCCAACCTGGTCTTTCAACCAATTTAGATCTTCAAGCGGCTTTTACTCGGTTTGTATTTTATGCAATACCCGAAATACATCACCAGAAAGCCGGAAAGAGAGAGGTCGTTAATGAACTGACGGCATTTGCACGTCTTAGCTGTTTTCCTGCCAGGTGATGGCTTTTATTTTGGGCTCTGTTTCCAGTGCTGCCATTGAGGCCGTTAATCACACCACAATAAAAGTGAAGTTTACAATGTTCATGTCGCTTTTTAACTAAGATTTATAAACTCTTACAAATTGAATGGGGCGTTTTCGAATCTATGTAAATCGTTAAAATTTCAACATGTTCATTAGACTAACTAGTTACCATATGTTGGCTTATGTAACCAAGGCTGAAAACTTTAAAATATCTAACAGTTGGGTTATGGCTTTTGAAACATAAGATGTGATTTTTAACTATGGCTTTGCTGATTAAAAAAATGTTTTTAAGCTTACAAAATTATAATTATAGAAAAGCAGGCCATATAATGCATACATAATTAGATTGCAATTAAAATCTCGGTCACATCAAACAGTAAAAAGTATCGAAATCTATTTTAAAAAAATTAACCTGAAAAATTTTTTTTCGATCATGGTATCCATTGATTATTTTGTCATCAAGGCTGTATGATTTAGTGAAAATTTTACTTTATCAACCATTTCGGAAGAACTCACTATTCGAACTTTGTCAATTCCAAATCCAACATCAAAATTTGTAAACAAAAATAATTTTAAAATTTTGATAAAAATTTAAAAAAGTTTTAAAAATATTGAAAATTTATAATGTGTTCTCCTTGTGGACCGTGCAGCCCCTGTGATCCATGCTGTGGGCCATTTGAGTGCTCGCCAAAATGCTACAATGCCGCACAATTGGAAGCTCTGCCGCAATGTGCACCCCGCATCCCGCCGCCATTTCCCAAGTGCATTACGGTGCAACAGCCACCTCGTCTGATATGCAAGAAGAGAGTGGTGTTTACGGAGAAAATTGTACCAGAGCCCATGGTTGTTAATCGCTGTAGGCAAATCACAGTGCCAAAAGTGGTGGATGCAACGCGTGTTATCAAAGTGCCAAAATTGATTTGGGTCTCGCAAATGGTTCGGGAGCCACGTGTCATATATTATCCGTCCATGATTCCGGATCCATATGTCGTCTGTTATCCGAAGCGTGTGTGCGAGCCCAGAGAAGTCTGCCAGTCGATATTGTGTCAACCGAAGCCGCAGACTATCGATATACCGCCTCCAAGGGAATATTGTTGTTATCCAAATGGACCGATTAATTATAAACCAAGTGCCGCTTGTCCTCCTTGTCCAATTGGACCTTGTGCACCTGGTGGTGCGTGTTGTCCACTTCCATGTTTCTCCACCAATCAATATCCCGTATGTGAGACACGTTGTGGTCCCTGTGGACCTTGCGGCCCTTGTGGACCGCGTGGACCAGGTCCGTGCGGACCTTGCGGACCAGGCCGTTGTGGACCCTGTGGACCGTGTGGCGGGCCCTGCGCTGTACCAAATTGTGGACCCTGTGGCCTAACAATGCCATCCGGACCCTTTATACCCGCACCCTGTGGTCCATGCGGAACGGGCTGTGGACCATGTGGAAACGGACCATGTGGTCCTTGCGGACCATGCGGACCCTGCTCGCCCCCTTGCCCCTACGAATCGCCCGAGTGTGGACCATGTTATCCGTGTGCTCCAACTCCGTGGAACACGCATTGTGGACCAGTTGGACCGTGTGGTCCTCAAGTTCCCTGTGGTCCATGTGGTCCTTGTTAATCAGTTAAATATTTAAACGGAACACGTTAGTCAGTTATATATTTATATATTTACGGGTAAATAAATTGCTGTGCTGCCTTTTCTTCGTTTGGCTTAAAATTGAAATCATTTTTCTATTTGTTAAGTAAGCCTAATTCAATTAGGGACAGAACGCGAATGGGTTCGAGAACAGGCATCAGAATCTTGACGTTTATGCGACAAATTATTATTTTTAAATTTGGCTACTAAATAGATTTAACTTTAACGAATTTTTAATAATATTAATATTAAACTATCAAAGATATTATCCATTACTACTTTACTTACTTTATAAGCTGTTAGTCTAAACTCGATTTGTTTTTCATTATTTAACAATCAGTTTGACAGTTTTTATTACCAGAAAAAAATAACAAATAACATATACACTAAATTATTTGTGTTCAAAATCGGTTCACCAATGATAAGCTTCCACTTATTTATATGGAAAGAGAATTTCACTTGCTGTGAAGCATCACAAAATTATTAACTCTTTGTATAACTTTGTAACTTTTATATTTATCTATAACTGTCCATATGTTTCTGACCCGCTAAACCTCTATGTCGTAATTTTCGACATGCACAATTGCAGTTTTGTCTCCCCCCTCAAAAAATTATAATTTTTTTTACAAACAATATGAAAAGTTTGTTTTTTCTATTTTGTGTGATTTTTTTATTTTTTCATACTTAAACTTGATTTGTGCTGGACAATGGGCAACTTGGCAAAAGCCTTTGATGTGGCCGTTGCCAGAATTTGGCAAGTGCCAAAAAGCTGTCAAATTTACTTAGATTTATGCGTGTCTCTGTTCAAAGTATAAATATTTGTACAAAAAGTGATAAAAATCTGCTACAAACACAAAAATATGAGGTAACTTTACATAAAGAGTTTTTTTGCAATCTATGTACTTAGTATCTATTGCTATTTATGCAAATCGAACATTATTTCACTTCGACTTTGACACATTCGATTTAAGCATTTTGTTGTTGTGGTTTATTTTTCAACCAAATTTTGTTTACGTATCTCCAGCCTACATGATTACCACTTGATTGATGAAGGGGCACTTCTCTAAGTATTTCAACGCGTCTCGTTTCGTTTGGTGTGCTCAGATATTGTATCTACTTATGAATGTGGCTACCGTATACACTTATAATTTACGCTCGAGGCGCTCGGAAAAAATAGTGACAAAAAACTTGATTATCGTTGAAAACAATATATAATTTTATTTAACGTGAACTAACTTTTTTATTTTTATTTAATGTATAAAGAGATTGAAATAAATAACGACGAGGCCCTTTACTAATCGCATATAATTTAGAACTTATAAATTTAAACAAATGTTTATAAAGTAAAAATTAAATACGAATCACTTATCTAATGGATAGATGTTATGTACTCCATTAATTTTCCTTTATATTTACTTATAAAATAATTGAAAACTTTACAACATTCAAATCCAGTTAAATATTATAATATACCATGAATGCAGAAAAAGTAATTGATTATAAAAACAAAAACAAATTTTTTAAAGCTGTAAATATCATATTTAGAAAATGTCTTTTACAAATTATAGTAAATTTATGACATTTGAGTAAACTAAAAAGAACACAATTAAAGGTCGATCTGTAGAAACTGTGCCAGAGTTTAAGTAGCGATAAGATTTCACTAATTTGCATACTAAATGCCGCAATGTCCGTGATTATGGACTGTTTATCATGTCATTAGCCGTTAACGCCCACAACGCGCCACGCCCACCGCTGAGAGATTTCTAGCGAGCCAATTGACTTTCTTCAGTTTCCACGGAAACGTCCCCAATTTCCGTTTCAACTTGAAAGTTGCAGCTTGATTTTTTTTTTAAACTGTCCACCTACGCTAATGTTAATGTTTATGTTAATGTTCATGTTTTTTCTTTTCTGTAGAAAACAATTGTTTAATTTGTTGTTTCCCACTTTGGTCGACAAGTTCAAAATTTATTTGCTTGTTTACTTTTCGATGTTTGCTTCGTGTTTAATTTGTTGCTTGATTTATTAATTAGTTGCACAACAAAAATCAGAAAAATCACGAAAATAAAATTTGAAAAATGGTTTCAGGTTTCTAACACGCTTCGAATTTTGCAAATGCATTTCTAATGAGATACACGATGACCGAGCTTTAAAGTCGACTCAAGTCGATACGATACGATTCGAATCTCAAGAGCTTGTGATGTCAGCTCGGCAGATGATGTCAGTTTTATTATTGTTTCTTGTACAATTTCTGATTACTTATTTGATTTTGTTCCATTTGGCAGTTAACAAAATATCTACAAAGATAAAAAGCTTTTTATATAAATTGAATAATATTTATTGATTGCCAGAAGCAGTTTTCACTACGTTGTTGTTTTGTCATTTTCTTACTCGATTATAAGCCTTTAATATAACGGCGACTACCATAAAACAATACAAATACGAGATGGTGCAGAACAAGTGGGAAAACCGGCTTACAGTTCTATATCGTGTATCTTTCGCCCTACCTTTGTCTGGGTAATAGAAGTGTGAAAATTATATGAAGAAAGCCTCCATTGTCTTATCGTAGATATGGATGAATAAGTATTTTTATACTTAAACTATCTCAGAAATAGACAATTCGAATGTTTACCTTACAGACTTAATAAATTATAATTTACTTACACTAAAATATTTAAATTAATGCTCACTTTGTTGCTCTACATAATTATTTAAGACTTTTAAGTTGTCTCAATCGTTTTTTGTTTTCCAGTTGAAATCGTTGACAATTACTTGAGGTTTTAAGTGTGTCGTCGGCAAGCTAAATTATTGTTTAACAAGCTGTAAAAAAGTGTATTAAGAGCAACAACAATTTGTTGTTTACTGTACTCCCACTCTTTATAAATAATATTACTGAATGACACGAATTTTTTGAGCTGTTCCTGACCAACCTTTTATACCAGTAAAATCAATTGAAACGTGAGCTGACCAATCTTGACCCAAATGAGCAACCAATTGGTTCCTAAAAAGATATAGCCTTTAAAATGATCAGTATCATAATTTATCCAAAAATTTCATTGTAATCGGATAGTATTGAAGAAGAAACGGCAATTATATTCATAGTATTAAGCAAAGCACTCTCAACAAAAGTTCGCTTATTAAAATTGTTATTTTTGGCACAGGATATAATTAAAATATTTAAAATTTAGCAACTGCTCGTGGGGGTTCTAGAAACGACAAGTGAGTTGGTCAGCTGGGTGTGAATTTAATAATAATAATGAGTGGTTGGCCATGAGATACAAAAGTATCTTTAACTTAAAACATGCGAAAAAATGCTTTAAATAAAGTAGCTACACATGAAAATATTCCAAGATTGCCATCTATATAACTGAACAGATGGTTATTAAAACCTTTAAAATTAGCTGGTTTTTATGGAAATTATGTTTAATTTAGTTCGGAAATTAAGACAATGAAATAATAACCAACTATTCTTCTATGTGTGCCAAAGTCGTTGCTTTATATTGATTCAGTTTGGCTGACAATACATTCTTATAATTAAAACAACACAACTGTGGGCTGTGATCTCCCATTATTGTTCTTACATTAACAACAAATGTAATAAACAATAATGGCAAATGCCGGAAGCACATCCAGACAGCGACTTCTAATTTAACTAAAGTCTTAAGATCATAATAACTAAGTACTTTGAATTTATCACCACTCCAAATTAAGCAAAAACGATTCAAAAATATAATAAAACTATCATGCTTGACTAGCGGATACCCTGTAGAGAACCCAAAAGTAACTTTAACTCTATTTGAATAGCTATATATTTGGGATTTGGTTTATTTATAATACCCTTTAGTTTGTCTTGTATTTTTAGAGAGTATCAATGAATGCAGAGTGCAGTGCACAGTGGGCAGTTTTGGGGCTGGCAAACTGACAACTGACACCTGTTATTAGGCACAACACGCTGTGTGTTTTTGTTGGTGTTTTTGTTTCGAGTTTGGGTGTACTTCGAGTTGTTGTTGTCCGTCAAATTGTAGCAATTTTCTTAAGTGCGTTACTGCTGCGACTGCTGTTGCATTCAACAACGCGTTTCAATATATTTTTGGATATTCGTTTTTTAACACAAATTTATGCGCATTTTTCATTCGAATTTCTGTCTTTGCGTCTGAACGATTTGTCTGTGGGCGGCCCTGGTTCGAGTTGTGGCTTTTAGATGTCGGCTTCAGCTTTAAAACGCATTCGCATTTTCAAGTGGTTGCCACAACGTCTGGACTTAACCGTTTGTCATAATCTTAACTCCTCTGCAGCATTTATCAGTACATAAAAATGTTTATGAAATACACAACGGCTTTTCACTAAAGCTCCAATTTAATTAATTTTTCAATATTTTACCATGGTAAATTGAGACCACACGAAAATTGTTATTATATAATCAATATCTCATCAAACCATTGAGGCTCTTATTTGAATGATGATAACGTTAATTGTGTAAGATGATCTGGGTTAAAGTGTTGAAATTATATGCGTTGACTGTAAATTTAACGTAATACTTATTATCTAATAGACGATTGATGAATTCCCTGTCATTAAGAAAACAAAGAGTCTGAAGTTCATTTATATTTTCATATAAATAAAAATCAATCATTTTTAGATTTAATATACGTTGTTGTTTAAATATTTCAGACTTATATAAACTTTTCATTGAATTTATTTTTGGAATATTTTTAGGTTCCATCATTTTATTTGAGCTTTACAATTTGTTTGAATTTTGCCTGACACCTTTTTGGTCAAGCTTGTAAAACAATCTAAAATAAAAAGTTGTCCGCAATCATTAAACACAAAACTAGCGAATCCTTTTAACTAAAACCACAAAAATGGACTAGACTTTCAAATCAACTTTCTACTAAAGCACAACAAGTGATAGAAAAGAAAAGTAGAAGCTAAAGCAGATTCAGGAAAGGAGAGGGAGAAGAAGACGAAGATGTCGACTCTCAACGACAATGTTGGCACTGCAAAGTCAAATAGATTTACGAGTATTAGTCAGACTTTAAAACGTCTTTCATTCACTTTGACACCCAGCCAAGTCTGCAATTAAACTGAAAGTGGGCTATGAACTTTAAAAGTTTAGATTTCTTGGCAAATCATGTTGTGGATTATGTTTAAGCTGAGAATACAAGTCTATTAGTTTGCGATGTATTCGTCTTTATTTGGCTTATAAATTTAATGTTAATTAAATGACAATTTGGCAAAGATTATTGGCCAAACTTATGCTTATATTCTCCTAATCCTTCAGCTGCAAATGTTTTAAATAGTTGTGACTCTTAAATTAATCAAAGTCTAAAGCTAACCTCATCGAGCTCTCAATCTTGTCTCTGTTGACAGATTGATAAATGCGCCTGCGCATGTCGCACTCGTCAGATAGTCAAATCATGGCCAGATACCATTGATTGACATTTGGCGCCAGTTGGAAATCGTTGTTGCACGTTTGATTAAAAGTAACTGAAAACATTTTCGATTAAACTGCTTAGATTTGGGCTTGGCATTGTCATTTAAAAAGCTGCGCCTTGGATTGAGGCTAAATAGTAAACCAGGAATAAACTCAAAGGGAAAATTCTTACTAATAGTTTTATGTATTGTTTTTAAAGTATTGAGCTATACAAAATAACAAATAACTATTGAATTTATTTTCTTTTGCTCGTGCAAAAATACTGTCTAGTCGTGCCTTTTTGATCTCACGAAAACTGTTCGCTTCAGGCGAACTAATTTAAGCCATAGTCAATATAAATAAGTTAGTTAGGGTGCAATGTTATAATAAAAGATATCTATTATTCTCTTTTATGTTTAAAATTTGAGAGCATAGTAGCCTAAGATATTTTCCATTTAATGTCTTCGAAATCAACATTTTTAATAATTATTATTTATATTTATTATAATCAATCCTTTTCTACCTAAATCCAGTTCTCTATTTGTATATAAATTTTTATATTTATCTTAATCTTTAAGCTATTCATTTGATTAAATTAATTGTTAAGTCAATCTACGAATCAGGCTTTATATGTAACTATCTAGCTTGTCTTGGCTCTCTAAACAGAAATCAATAATAAATCACAATTGTTATTAAAAATGCCCACACTGCCGTTTAAAAGTTATTGACAAGCCAAGCAAACCTATAAGAAAGCCAATTTAATTACAATTGAATTACAACAATGTCAAATGCGTCATAAACCATTTGAACATTTTACAATTATGTCAACTGACAATGAAACAAATGCCATTTAATTGTTGCAGCAAAAAAAAAAAAATAAATTAAAAAAAAAAAACAAACTACGATCTGTGATCCACGTAAATATCTTTTGTTGGGCCACTTTTCATGGCGCAGCAAATCAAAGAAAAAGGCGGCCAAGGGACACAGCTTTGCTACCAACAATAATAACAACAACAACAATAAAAAAAATCTGCATTCATTTGAATACGTACACAAGTATCTGCCGCATGCAGTTTCAAGTCGTTTCTATCCATCTATCTATCTATCTATCTGCCTAGCATCTGTCAGAGCTGTCGCTGGTAACTTTCCCCCATAAACTACACTGCAAGATACACACACACACACACGCAACTGCACCATTGGGCCTAAATCTGTAAATGTATGTGTTCATGTAAATGTATCTGCAGCCGGGTCTCGGTCTCGGTCGCCGTCTCTCAGACTCGTATTTGATCTACACTGGCAAAGTCATTCAAGTGCGTGGCGATGGCTCTGTTTTTGTTGTTGTGTTGTCTTTCTCTTTATTGCAGGGAAATGGGAATGCTAACAATGCATTTTGTTTGTCAATCAGTCGCTGCCGCTGCTGCTGCTGATTATTTCACTTGATTTGTGTGTGTTATGCAAATTGATTATCATTTCCTCTAGCTTTGTCAACAGATTTAAAAAATGTATATAAAAAAAGAGTTGAATTTGTGGTGGCCTTGTGATAAATAGAATTATGTACTTCCTATTTAGTGTGTGGTAAAATTCCTTATTGAAATCTCTAATTACGGTCGAAATCGTAAAAAGCTTTGAAGCAAATTCTAAAAATGTCTTATTGAGTATATGGTACATGTTTATACTCGTTACTTAAAAAATAAGCGAAAGGGCATATTGTGTTCGTTGGAATGTATGTAACATTATCTGCAGATAATATTAAAAATGTATTGGAAAGCTTAATCAGACAGAAAAACAAGTCTTAAATTTCGTATTAAAACCATTAAAAATATCGACTGAATCTTTGTTCAGGATAATATTTAGTATATTTCGTTTTTATTTTAATATTTGAAAAATTATTTCGTTAGTCAACTAAAAGTAATTTAAAATGTGAAATAAAATTAAGATATTTGATATGATTTAACAGTTTAAATAAATTATGTATAAATAAAATTTAAAACTCAATAGATAAAAAAAAAATTAATATTAAAAGGGAAAATAATAGATTAATTCAATATCTTATATAAAAACAAATGATTATAGAACTAAGCAGCCCTCAGAAAAGACTGAGATACATATATACAAGTTACATATATTCAATATAAATCCATGTAGTCTAAACTTTTTATCTCGAAAAACATTTCCACACACGGTAAGCACCCATATTCATATTCATATTTATATTCGTATTCATATTCAATATTTTATCTCTTTTGCATATTTTGCGCATAAATCTATTGTAAAAAATTCTATGGCTCTATTTGCGCATTTTACTATTGTAGCTAATCCCAGTCGGAGATATCTTTCAACTACAAGTACGAGTATCTGACCATTACCATTGTGTGCTATTGTTATAATGGCATGACGTTGGGTCTGTTCCACTTGCCTGACTCGGCTGCTGTTGCTCTGCTTGAGATAGTTGTAGTTGTTTTTGTCGTAGTTGTTGTTGGTTGATTTGCCTAATTTTGTGGTTGTTTACAAGTTTTGGAGGCAACGTGTACGCCTACAATTCAATATTGGTTTGCTTTGCTCGCAATGTATTGCATTTTGTGGGCAGTGCAGACAGCCAGAAAGAGAGATACATTTTGTATACGTATTGATGTGGATGCAGATACATTGATACTTAGGCAGCTATAATGAGGCTTTAAACACTTTCAGCTTGACTATTCATATATGTAGAGTTTTAATTATTAAATGGAATTTAGCAAGAGAGGGTCGACTAGAAAATACTCTCCAAAATGTAAAAAAATAAGAAAAATATCTCATAGATGCACGCAGATAAACATATATAAAGGATTACATACTTGGGCAATCTTAACGAGGTTTTTAACACTTTCCGCTTGACTATTTATCTATGTACAAAATTTATTTTTAATAAGAATGCAGTGTACAAGCAAATTTCGACTAGAAGATACTTTTCATAGTAATGTAAAGTAAATAAAATAAACACATTAATACTTATGTTCGTTTTTACTCACTCAATTACAGATTTACGAGGCTTTTAACACTTTTGGTCCAAATAAATACAGATAAATTTTTGGACACTCTGTATCAGTGTTTTTCTTGGATACGAGTATATTCGCACTGTGTATACTTTTCAAACGTATTTCTTATGAGTCTAGGGTATGCGAGCTATCGAGTGGGTGCCCCCAACAATTGATTAATCGATTCTCGTCTGAAACTCGCCCGCTTTTTGTTGCATTGATTTATGCAATTCTCGGTCATTTGAAGTTTTTGATTGTGGTTGCTGCTGGCGCAATTGTCATTTGTCAATCGCAAACTCAAATCGCGTGTTAGAATGCTAAACGTGAGGCGATAGGTACAACAATAATAACAACAAAATTAAAATAAATAAAAATAATAACACAACTAACAACAACGCCCCGGTCAAGCGATCGGGCCAAGTTTCATGTATCTTTCGCTTTTGACTCCAATCCACGCCCGACGCAAACGTGTTTTTCAAATATGCAAATTAATGAGCGAGACTTTAACTGAGATTGAGACAGAGACGAAGACGAAGACGGAGATTGAGACTGAGACTGAAAGCGAGCTGAGCATTAACGAAATACTCGTACTCGTACGCAAAGAGCTTTCAAATGCAATTCTCTCGAACTCAAAAACTCAATCGAAGTGAGAAGTGAGAAGGTGGCCGGCCAAGCGATTTGACGTCTCTCTTTGTTGGCTCGTTGATTGTTTGCTTGGCCTGTAGAAATAGTTTCTCGACAGTTTCATTTGAGCCGCGCTAAAAACGAAACGTATCCGTCAGATACGCAACAACAACGACTTCGGCTGACAAGCGACAAATACACAAATCATAGAATATTATTATTATTGATTTTGATTTTGCTATGCACGATATATTCTTTTAAAAAAAGTAACGAGTAAACGTGTAGCGAATATAAATAAATAATAATTAAATATACTCAAACATCAAGCTTGAAAAAAGTACTTAAAATGAAAATATTTATATCATTTCTTTGAGAAAATCTATTGAATTGTGAATAAAAGCGAACCGAAGAACCGAAAACAAATACAAATACATAGAAACGACCTTGAAAGAGTCACAAGATACAAATATATATAGAGACTAGTCATCGTTAAAAAAACAACCACAACAACTGTAACGAATCACAGTTAAAGTTCGCAGTGCAAAATAACCGAAAAGTATTATTTCATGTGTATTATTAATTGTACAAATCGAAAAAATAAAAAAACAACGCCCCCAATAAAAGCAACGAATTTATAATTATACATAAAAATACATAACATACTGTATATAAATATAGTATATGTATATTGTGGGCGTGTTTCAGTGCCATACAAAAATATAAAATTAATTAAGGGATTAAAATATAACAAATACAATTGTTGCTGGCATGAATTGTTCAGATAAGAGAAAAATATGTTTGCGCCACGAAATTCATCACCAGTTGCCATCTATGGCAAAGAGGATGTAGCTGCCTATGAGGTAAAAGTTCTATTGAATATGCATATCTCGATAAATTGGTATATCAATAGATAATAGTTTTCTCTTGTCAGACTGCAAACACAAAGACTGTGTGGCATGATTCATATGACCGAAAAACTTTTGTCTCCCCATTTTGTAATGAGTTTTTGTGGTTTTTCTCGGCCAGAGCGAAGTTGTGACTGTATGAGTAGATTATTCATCTAAATATTGTTGCCATTTGAGTTGAATTGTTAGCCGCAAGTAATTATAGGCAATTAGCCTTTGTAGATGCCGCAGAGAGCTTCTAAACCGGCAAGGAATGTGTAGATACAATGTCAAGGAAACATTGCCTGTCTGTGGATGGCTTTAAATATTTCATGGTAGCACTCTCTGCATACGCTCTTAACAATTTAACTATCTATAGCCAATGCGAATGGCTGCCAAAAAGACAGCTAAAAACAAGCATAAACATTTTACTCACGTTCAACAGCGCACTGAGCTAGACTTGAATGTATCTGTATAAATGTATCTGTATATGCTTGTGTATGTGTTTGACTTTACGAGCTGTTTTTGTTGGCTACCCAGCGGCATATTTGCAAACACACAAAACACAGCAAAAAATGCCGATGAAAGCAAATCAGAAATTCACAAAATATAGCGATAAATGCGGCAATAAACAGTAAACACTCGTAGCATAGTTCAGCTTGTTATACGAATATGTAACTTGGGGTATTTCAAAGTGCAATATCTAGCGACCTCCATGAACTAAACGAGCATATGTAATTGATCTTATTAAATAACAAAAAAAAAAAAAAAAAAAAACCCCCTCCCACACCCCAAAAATTCCCCCTCTTTCAAAAACACCCCACACCTTTTGAACAAAAGTCTTAAAATAATACCCACTAAAATAACAAAAAATAAAATATTATTAACAGTCCATAAATTATATATATGGACACGGGTATCTGGCAGTCTAGCATACTCGAATAGTTCTTTTTTGTTTTTTTAAACTTTATCTTAACTGCCTAATTAATTAACTGCTAGACAACACTTGAAATTAGCTAAAATTGATTAGAATTTATGATTTGAGCGCTATCTTAGCTATAAGGACATTAAACTATTTTGTTGGTTTGCATTAGTATATATTATATGTACTAATTTAATATGCATTTGTATATTTGTATTGATATATTCAAAAATGATTAAAAATATTTTTCTGAGTAGTTTATTTTTATATCTATAAAAAATTCAGACAAGTTTATCGTACCATCTTTTTTAGGAATAAACAGACAATTTCTTCAGCAAACTCTCATTTCTAACTCCTTCGTAAGCTTCCGCACAAGTTTGTTTTTCAATAGAACGTAATAGATGTAGCCAAAGCAGCAAAAACTTGCGAATTTGCATAAATAAATCTGCTCAACCACCTCGTGGTCGTTAGCTTGTATTGTTATTTTGTTATTTAAACTTTTTTTGTTTTAAGCATTTCATTTGTCTGACTTGTGACTGCTTGACACCTGTCGTGCAAATATTTAAGCTCGACTGTCACGATGATTTTTTTTTTCATTTTTCATTGCAAACGCGGGCTTGGATGTGCTCCGCAGATTTCGGTGTGGGCAGCTCAAAAATGTGCCGCCAACTCACAGCTCACTCTAGTTTTAAGCCAACAGAATTTGGCAATTATATAGTTGAAATTAAAGTTGAAATATGTTCATTGAACTTGGCAAGCTTAACAAGATATTCAACTCTAACTGATAATTTTACTTTCCACAAACTTTCCTGTTGTCCCCGACACAAATCACGCATACGCTCATTGTGCCATGTGCAAAATGTGGCACTGTGTCATGTGTCACAATGGAATTAAACTAATATTAATAAAAGTATTTAACTGCCTGCGCATCGCATCTATCAATCAAAGCCCAACTTTGTTTGCCTTATGCGGTTGACAATGCGCACAAAATAAATTTCGCTGCTTAACCAAATATGTAACAAAAGTATTTGGCTACCATAAATTTGATTTCATTAATGAATACGCGAATTGATTTCCGGCAAGCGAATAAATCTAACGTTTGCAATAATCAAAATTCAGGAAGAAGACATACAAGTTTAAACACTTGACAACAAAAGTCAAAGAAAATAAAAGTATAATTCTTTTTTATTTTTAAGAAATTTATAAAACTTTGTTAACTTTAATTCAACATTTTTTTCATTTATTATATCTCATTAACTTTTATTTATTTTGTTTTAATGTGAAAAAAACAAGTAATCATTTAATAAAAGATTTCAATGGCAGTACGAATATTTGTGCAAAACATCGCGTAATCCCGTGCAATGTTTCAATTGCTAACCCTGTTATCGGCGAAAAACGTTCTTAGTTTGGTACTGCAAACGATACACTAACCGAGAGATGGATTTTTTACATTTGTCATAAAAGATATTTATTTTTAGTTTATATTGTTTCCAATTAAATAGTCAGTTGTACTTTATTTAATACTATTTGCATAAAATTATCAATTATATGCTATATAATTGAAATAAAATAGTCTCTAGTTATCAAAAGGTATTTCGTCGTCGCGTTTTTTTTTCCTTCTTTCTTAATTTTTTTATTGACTGCCAAACAGAGTAATGATATAGTATAGATATTTTTACGGTTATCACATGGCAATTTTCTAGGCACACTCAAAAATGTTTTAAAATTTCACGGCATATTATAGTCGTTACGAATGCAAATATATATCTAGATAACTAGGTATTTAATATATACAAGTATATGAAATATGTAAACCGGTTCAACAACGACCTTTTGGAATGAGAAATATTTCGATGCTGCGTTGGTGGCAAATTAAATACGAGTAATGCGACGTCGTCGTCGTCGTCGGCTCTAGAGTAAATTCGCGTCTAGTAAACATTGATACATTGACCAGATGATCTCAGCTCAGCTCAACTTGAAGCTTTAACTTTTGTATATGGTATCTGCGACGCAAAAGCATGATGCGGCCATTAAGTAGCAGGAGTATTTTTTTTTGGATGCTCTTTGCATGCCAGCGCTTATTGAACTATTTTATGGGTTGCGAATCCAAGTGCCTTGAGTGGTGACCCGCCCACGCACTACCAACTGTGGTTGTCATTATATAGCCTGGTAAACAGTCAAGTGCAACTGCGTCGCAGCTGTCAAAAGGCACTTGACTCGCAATTCCTCTCTCGTTCTACAAGTAATAAAAAATTGTTATTTCTCAGCAGCTATTGTCAGAAAGGTGTTCTGTCTTTGAATAAATTTTGTTACAGACAAAAAACAATTAACTTCGATTTTATATTCTATTTGTTATGTAATGTCATCATTTATTTAATATTTTTATTAAAGACAATTTAAAATAAATAGCAAACAGATAACAATTAATAATGTAACATATTTTTATTTACTTTTTTTTTGGTTTTCACTTTACATGCAGGGTATTTACTGTTCAAGCATGCTCACTAATCACGCATACTAGATTTTTTTTTCATAGTTCACAGAATGCCCTGACTAAGATCAAGGTGAAGCTTTAGTGAGGCGGAACAAATGGACAGAAAAATAGAAGCAGAAATAAAAAGGAAATAGAAAAACAAATATATATTAACTAAATAATAACAAAGTGTTGGCTATTCATTATTGTAACTTTGCCATAAGACGGAAGGCGTTGTAAGAACAATTACTTAATTAACTAGCTAACTATGAAGTATTCTGTTAGAGTGGATATCAGTTTTTGGTTTTGCCGTTAAAATTTCGCACTTTCACAGCCAATCACATTTGCATTTAAGCCTCATTGCTTTGGCTTTTCCTTGGGCCAACTCTCAAGTTTGACTTATTGGAAAATGGAGTTAGCACATTGACTTTGTTGTTGTTGCTGTAAAATTTGTTTATGCTATTATGCAACTTGAACAAGCATAAAAGTATGTTTATATATTAATCACACACACTCGATAGACAAATGTGCGAATTGTGTGCGTAAATAATTTACACAGCACATTCGAAATGAGTTGTTGTGCAAATGCTAACATGGCTTAATGCTTAACGCTGACCTTGCCTAAATAAAACAAAACATGCCTCAAATGATGTAATGCTAACTCTTTTGATTTCTTCTATCGGTTTTCATTGCAGATTAAACTCAAAAGAGTCTTGGGTCTGACTGTTTGCAGCAATGCGGCACTTGATGTGTCGCCCATCAGCGGACTGTTGGCTTATCCAGCGGGGTGAGTATCTAAATAGTTTTAGTATAGCAATAAGTTTAGCTGAGATCTGTCATTAATATTCCTGATTAGCTTTAGCTAGATTTCTTTTCAATATATGAAGAATTCTTGCTACAAATACAACAATTTAACTGAGGTTTAATTAAGCCGCATTTTTACTTAAATGATGCATGGCGTATACTTAATACGTATACGTAATATTAGTCGGATTTAGTCCCCGTATGGCTTACAGAAACAGTAGAATCACTATAAATACAGCTATTTTTAATTTTAGTTAAGTTCCTGGAATACTTGAAGAAAGCAAAAACCAAACAATATTTTGTCAAACCATTTACGTGTATATTTATGAAGTTAATGCATAGTAACTTCTGTACTCTGAATATTTTTCATATTTCAATTTCCTAGTTTGTGCTAATAATTATGGCTACTTTTGTTTCCTTAAATTTAATTCTTAGTTTCTTTGTATTTATAATTCTTACAAAAATTAGAAAAATAATTCGAAATAAAATGAGATTCAGCTTAAGCTCTCAGGAAATTCTTCAGGCACATCCCGCTGTGCCAGCTCCTTATGCACTTTAAATAAAAGAAACTTGTCATTGCGCCAACTGTGAAATTGCTTTCTGTCGACAATTTCTCAACATTTATATATATTTTCAACAGCTGCACTGTGGTCCTGTTCAATGCCAAACGTCATACTCAGGCCTATTTGGTCAATACCTCCCGCAAAGCATTCACATCGGTTGCCTTCTCCCGCTGCGGCCGTTACGTTGCCACAGGGGAATGTGGCATCAATCCTGCCATTAAAGTTTGGGAATTGGAGACGCCAAATGGCAATCTGGAGCAATGCAGCGGCGGCAACGTCATTGCCGAGTTTGTGGATCACAAATATGCCGTCACCTGTGTGGTATGGTGAATCTTAAATGTATCTAGTTACTCCATATATTCTAATATTTCTTCATTTGTCAGGCATTCTCACCGACGGGAAAGTACCTGGTATCAGTTGGCTCACAGCACGACATGATTGTCAATGTGTTCGACTGGAAGGCGAATCTGAAAATGGCCTCCAACAAGATTAGCTCCAAGGTAGCTGCCTTGTGCTTTGGCGAGGATGGTAGCTACTTTGTCACCGTGGGCAATCGCCATGTCAAATACTGGTACTTGGAAGGAGGACGAAAGGTAATTAATCTAGATCCACAACAGTTTTAAAAGATGCCTTAACTTTCTCTTCTTTTTTCAACAGTACAAAGATCCCATTCCTCTCATGGGTCGCAGCGCCATTCTTGGTGATTTACGTGACAATGATTTTTGTGCGGTTGCCTGCGGCAAAGGAATCTGCTCGGAGAGCACATATGCCATCACCCGACAGGGTCATCTGGTTGAGTTCAGCTCAAGGCGTTTGCTCGACAAGTGGGTGCAATGTCGTACCAGCAACGCCAACTGCATTTGTGTCAACGAACGCTTCATTCTCGTCGGTTGTGCCGAATCCATCATACGCATCTTCAATGCGGCCACCTTGGAATACGTGACGACGCTCCCGAGAACCCATTATCTGGGCGTGGATGTCTCGCAGGGCATTCAGATTAATCACATTATGTCGGTGCCACAACAGGCCAAGTTTCCAGACTGCATTGCCATGGTCTTTGACGAGCAGCGCTCCAAGGTAGCAATCATTTTTTGCATCCATGTCAATTTTTTTCATACTTTGTCAAATCCTATGCATGTCAATTTTAATTTAATTTGACCTCTATTCTGCATTTACTGTGCATTTTTTTCATACTTTCGATCACTGTCCATTTTTTTCCATACTTTCGCCTTAAAGGTTTTTTAAAAAGTTCAAACTTTCATAACTTTGTCAAATCTTACTCATTTCCTTGCGGAATGTAAATTTTACCATTATATTTCCTATATTTTGATTCTACATCCAAATTGAAAGATTTTATATTTATAATAAGATGTAATCTTACTTATGATGGACACCTTTTGTTATCAAATTATTTTTAAAACATAAATAAATTAAATTATATAATTTCGCCCTCTTACAGGTGAGCTGCGTCTACAACGATCACTCGCTGTACATTTGGGATCTTCGCGATATTTCGCGGGTGGGAAAATCGCATTCATTCCTTTATCACTCCACGTGCATTTGGGGCGTGGAGACAGTGCCATATAATCTAGAGCGTGAGCCTTCCCAGACGCTGCCGGAGGATTGTTTTGTCACGTGCTCTTCGGATGACACGATACGTGTTTGGGGATTGGAAAGTTGTGCCAACAATGAGATATATCGCAAGAATATCTACTCCAAGGAGTTGCTGAAGATTATCTACAGCGATGAGGACTTGCACTATATCAAGGATCAGGGCTCCTCGCTCTTCGACAAGGCAGGAAACTCCAGCTACGATGGACGCAATGGTGTGCGTTGCATCAAGATCAGTCCAGAGCTACAGCATTTGGCCAGTGGCGATCGTTGTGGCAACATACGTGTCTACAGTCTACAGAATCTCAAGCTTCTCACAACCATCGAGGCGCATGAATCGGAGGTCTTGTGCTTGGAGTACTCCAATGATAAGATTGAGCGCAAACTCTTGGCCAGCGCCAGTCGCGATCGCCTCATTCATGTCTTTGATGTCTCACAGAACTATCTGCTGTTGCAGACCTTGGACGATCACAGCTCCTCGATCACATCGATCAAGTTCGTCGGTGCCGGACTCAATTTCCAGATGATCAGCTGTGGGGCAGACAAATCTATAATGTTTAGAAGCTTTCAGGTAAGTTGGGGAGAGCATACATAAGAAATTACATAATTAACTTATAAAATGAAATTACTTCATAGATTATAAATTATTTTCTATAAATAGAAATTTACTCACTCATTTTCTTTGACATTTTAGGGCAACATCTTTATGCGTGGCACAAATACCTCGGGGAAAACCACGCTCTATGACATGGAAGTGGACTCCAATGCGAAACACATTCTGACCGCCTGCCAGGATCGTAATGTACGAGTTTACGGCACACAGAATGCAAAGCAGACAAAGACCTTCAAGGGTTCCCACTCGGATGATGGCAGTCTGATCAAGTTGAGTCTCGATCCGAGTGGCATTTATGTGGCCACCTCCTGCACGGACAAAACTCTCGCCGTCTACGACTATTACTCCAGCGAGTGCATGGCCAGGATGTATGGCCACAGTGAGCTCGTTACTGGATTAAAGTTCACAAATGATTGTCGGCATTTGATTTCGGCCAGTGGAGATGGCTGCATCTTTATCTGGCAGGTGCCGCACGACATGATTGTCACCATGCAGGCGAGGATGTCCCAGCAGCGTCTACGCTCTGGACATGCTCCGCTGCAGCGTCCCTTGGCGCCCATTTCACCCCCCGATGCCATTGTGCTGGAGTCCCCCACTGGCGAGTTGGAACATCAGCAGCTGGCACCCAAATTTGTGGTTCCTCCGGAGCCATTGCCAAGTCGGAATGCCTATCAGCTGTCGGATGTTGGCCAACTGCCGCAGTGGGCCATGCGGAAGGCAGCTGCGGATTCCGACAGCGGTGCCTTGTCCATTCCCACGCCTGTCATCAGCGGGGGAGGAGGTGGGGGAGCTGCCGCTTTGCATGCTGCCTCCTCCATGGGCAACCTTAGCTCCTCACCCAGTCAACAGATGGGCGTGGCAGCGCCCAGACCTCGCGGTCGTTGGGCCCAACGCAGCAGTCAACTGGACACGGAGGATCAACGCTCCAATTCCGAGAGTCCCCTCGGCACAGTCTCCTCTGTGGGGGGACACAGTGTTCACAATGTGCAGACTTCCGATTATAACAGCGCCTCATCCAAGGACATCATGTACAATCAAACTTATCTAAGTGAAGACTCCTCCATCGACTCTGGCATGGAGACACGCCGTGAGCTTAAGTTCATTGGCAGCCACAACAATGGAACCATCTCCTCCAACGTCACAGTTGTAGCCTCCAGCAATGGAGCTCTGGGTCCAGGAGTTGTCCAGCAGCATCTAATGCCGGATAAACGCAAGCCGGGAATGCGATTCGATACGCATAGTCACGATCACGATGGCGACATCGAGGACATCTCGGATGGGGAGCGCACAAGCTCCGATCACGGCATGTTCTACAACAATCTTGCGCCCAGCACGCCTACGTAAGTTGCAAAATAGTTGCATTTAGGAACTGAACGGAAGTCTACATCATAAATGATTTGTGCTAGTGTTATTGTCTGTGTGTTATTGCTGTTTATTTTTGCTAATGCTAAAAATTGTTTGCCCACTGCTCGGTTTTTTTTGTTTTCTTCTTCACAAATCGATTGGAATTTTTCCATAAATTAAGCAGCCAGTAGCTGTTCACAGCTGTCATAAATTAAATTTACTTAAGAATCTCAATATGAATTGCAATTCCCTGTTTATTAAAAACAGATAGAATAAATTTTAAAGTTTGCCAGTCACTGCCGCTAAGTGATTAAAAAAAGAAAAGATAAGCTTTAGTGATGTAATTTGCAATATTAATATGACATCTAATATATCAGCAAACTGTTTTGAAAATTTCATATCGATTAGATAATAAAAACAGAAACTATTGCAGAAAACAGCACATGAAATTGCTGAATTTCATATTTCAAATTCCATATTTGATTCAGTTCGAATTTATAGCTTAAAGTGAAGGTTCATACGAATTTAAACTGACTTTGCTTTATAATTTACAGAGACTTCAAGGTGACCGCCATGAACGAGGAGGAGCTGCGCAAATCGGTGCGACGACAGAAATTCGAAAAATCTGGACTACAGTTGACCACGCCCAGTGGCAACGGCAGCTCCCACACGGCCAGCACGGGCACAGGGACTGGCACCTCGGATACGGAGGACGAGGGATCGACGCCAAGTGCTGAGAATGCGGAGAGATCGTTGGCCTCCACGCTGGGCGGAAGTACGGAGAATTTACCACAGAGTAGCAACAGTTTCTTGCATGCTGCATTGCCAGAAGGACCCGGAGGATTATTGTTGGAACGCGGCACAAGCAGTAAGTGGAAGCCAGTCTTTTTTTTATTAATAAAATAATTCAAATGGGGATTCCCTTCTTCATTTGCAGGTCGTCGCAGCATCAGTGCCAAGCACAACACTGAGAATGGCAAGGGTGGCGTCTCTGCCCCGCCCACCATCACCAAGTCATACACGAGCACCAAGAAGGAGGAGCTGCTGCAGGTCATCAACAAGGTCAAGCAGCAGCTGGAGAATGTGAGTAGCAAACGACCTTAAACTAAATTAAACTTCCTTTTATTATTTCAATTTATTTGTTATTTTATGTTTATGTTTTTTCCCCACGTTTTCCCCTTCTTTTATGTGTTGCATCATGGCTTCGGTGTCTGTCTTGTGCCACAACCACACACATACACACACAACAAAACACTCGACACTCCAAAAATGTCCCAATATTTTGAAAACCCTTTTCTCCTATTTAGGGCACGTGCAAAAATGGTATTAAAAAGTTGAAAGCCATAGTCGAGGTGAGCAATTAAGTTTGCTAACTTAAATATTGATCGATCGTTAACGTTAACGCTTTTACGACTCACTCACTCGCTCTAGACGTCTTTCTACTTCATTATGCCATTATGCTTAGGCTTTATAAGCCCTTAACTGAATGCAGGGTCTAATCCCCTTGGTAACACATTTAACGTACACTAATTGCTTAAACTCATTATATACAAAATATAATTTTATTGTTCGCTTGCCTGGGATAAAAATTTATAAAAAAAAATATAAAAAGGTATTTCTTTTATATATAGAGAAATATTTTGCAATACGTATGAAGTATATCAGTACCCAGTGGATCTGAAATTCCCTGTTCTTGATTTTCCCTCTAACGTTTACTTGATGTTGTTGTATTAATTCTGACGGCGTTAACTGGCCGCTGCTTTTTCGAAACACGAATTTCGAATCAATTGGTGCATTGTTGTTAAGCAATAACTTCAACTCCTGTAGAACTTTTCAGTTCGGGGGCCCGGCTCAAAAACCACTAGAAACAGCCCTAAATAAAACAAAAATTTAATACAATTTAAATTAAAAAATAAACAAAATAAAAAAGAAATAAAAAAAAACAATAAAAAAACATAAAATAAACTCAAAAAGAAAAACAATACGTTTGAAATAATTATTTTTTTTTAGTTTAATGCCTGGGGACCTTTTGGCAGAGTTCCACGAGAAGTTACCAACATATCTTATTAGGGAAACGATGAGAAATGTATAGGCAAGCTTCCTCATTCCTCGCTACTAGTTCCTAGGAATTCCCAATGTTAAATTCCTCAATCATTTTCATACAAACGACCAGGGAATATTCCTCAACTTTTCCCCTCTCCATATTTCTTTGAGGTCCAGTTATGTTGGGTATCTACAAGACGAAAGCGATTTGAAAAATCTGAAGAAAGGTAACGAAAAGAATGCAAGCGAACAATTAAGTTGTCTTAATTTAAAAATATTAAAAAATTAAAATAAAAAATATTAATTTGCATCGGCCGGGAATCGAACCCGGGCCGCCCGCGTGGCAGGCGAGCATTCTACCACTGAACCACCGATGCTTGATGGAATAAGCCAAAAAATGCTGGTTTAAGATTTGAAGCTGACCGACTTCACACAAATTAAAAAACTGAATAAAAATAGACTCTGTCTAGAAATAGCATAGCTTGCAAATAACTGTTAACCGTTTTTTTCCTTACGCTCTGTTCGCGAGAACAACCGAAAAAAATCATACTTTCTCGCTCTCGCTCTGAGCAAGACCCTTTGGTTGTTTTCGATCCGGTTTTCGGTTGAGCGCGTTCAGAAGCAAACGGTCCCGGAATGAGCAGAGCAAAAGAGAACAGAAAAAAGTGATCTTCGACTGAGCGCGAGCAAAATTTATTTACGAACAATCCAATCGGTTGCTCTCAGACCTTTTGCTCAAAGTCTTAGTGAAGAACACATATTTCGCGACAGTGTGAAACGGTTAACAGTTATTTGCGAGCTATGAGAAATAGACAAAACATCAAAATCAGATCGAAAGAACAGACTGATATGTAAAGTATTCATAAAGTATTCACATTTCGCGCTTGCTAAACCCACCGCACCAGTTAACTCCACAACAACAAAAACAACAAGAGACAAAAACGTTGTATCAGTTTTTAAATAATTCATATCATTTAAAGCTTTTTACTCACATTTCTGTTGTGTCTTGCAACTAACTAACCTTGATTTTATTTAACCCATTCGCAGGTTGGCCATAGACCCTTACGAGGCAGCCATAGTATCTCGGATCTAAGTCTGGCGGGAAACATGGATGGCTCTCGTAGTGCTGGACCTTCACGCTACACAAAGCCAGGTGAGAATGTATTTTAATTTATTATTTGCAGTGGTCGCAAATATCACTCGGCACTTTGAGGTTTTTTCTCAACGTTTTATTATCGGCCGCATAAAAAAACAAACTGTGATTTTACTTACAACTCTGTGTTCTCTTCTCTGCCATCATTGCTCAGACAAAACATATCTATGTTAACAATTTTAACAATTTGATTACTTTTTTACCATCACATTTTTGGGAAAAGTTTTATGTTATTTCTCAGACACTTTTGTGTTTTTACACAGCTCAAAAAATAACATTTCTTAAGGTGACAAAATCTAAATGAGAATATGTGCTGATTGTTATTTGCGACCTCTGACTTATTGTAATTGTGAAAAAAGTGTACCCCTTGTTAAATGTAGGCTAAATCGTAAATACTTTGCCATTTGTTGTTTGCCTCGTCCACTTTCTTTTGTCTTTAAATTTCTCTCTCTCTCTCTCTTTGCTTCCCTTTTGCGCTTGCTCTGGTCTGAAATAATGTTGGGTAAAATAAAAATACAAATTAAAAATCAATCAAATTTCTTATAACTGCTGTAATTTGTTGAGTAACCCAATTAGTTCCTTCCCACGAACCTTCACAGTATATTAGAACAAATCCAACTCAGCCACCTCAGTTGCCACCAAATCCGCCACAGGAGATGGTGCCACAGTTTTTTAATTGTGCCGCACCCAAATCAAAGTTGCAACAGAATTTCCAAACCATGCGGCAGGTGCAACAGCACTATCCACCTTATCCGCATCACGTGGGTGTGCATCAGATTCATCCGCCTCCAGGCGTGCCCTTTGGCGTGACTTCCAACTCCTATGGATCCTCGGGATCTCGATCACAGACTGCACAGACGGCACCTCGTTTGGGCGCTGCCAAGAGAAATCCCGCTGGAAATAATCGACGCACGCCGAGCATATTGAAGCACTACAAGTCCTGTCCGGTTTCGCCCGTGCACGAGGAGGTGGAGTGGTCGGCGGAGACGGATCGTGCTGTGCCCGTCGAGCCAAAGCGTCACTCGGTCTATGCCGATGATGCACGCACCATTCTGGACATGATTCATGCCGACACCGAGAAGATGATCGATGAGATAACACGCAAATATGGAGATCTGGATGAACCAAACGCAACACTGCCCGTTTCCTGCTCCATGCCCGCGAATCTTCGAGCACTCGGCTCTACGGGAGACTCAACTCCGACAGCAACTCCTCCACGTGGTGGACGCACTCAGTATTATGTTTATCGGGAGATTTATCAATGCGAGCGAAAAGTATCCTTGTCGGACATTCTGAAGCCAGAGCTGTTTGCGGCATCACAGCAGCGCTTGGAGGAGGCGAGATTCTTAGAGACGCAGCGTCATTCCAGCGCCAGTTTCTTCCTGAGCAGCTCCGGGCAGCTGCCGCATGAGCACAGCCAGGAGTCGCTGCTCTCCGACGGCGGCAGCTATTGCAACAGCTTGGAGAGCGTGCTCTCCGATGAGAGCGACTGCAAGAGTGCTCCCTTGGATCCGCCGCTGGAGCAACAGCGTCCAGTTCATGCGATGCAGTGTCATGCCGGCATCAGGAACTTTATACTCCATGGCCCTGTGTCCAAGTCCTATGGGAGTAGTCCCAATGCTTATGGCAGCTTTGATTACTATATGCGTCAACAGGCGGCAACCTATGATAGCTTCGATGTCACCGGTTACAATTTAAAACCCTTGAAACCGCTGCCTAACTCCAAGACGTTTCCACGTCTGGCTCAAGTTCCCGCTGCAGGAGTGGAGCACATCCCCACCATGAGATCCAAGAATAAACAATACAACTCGGGTGTGAATAAAAGTCTCAGCACGGATTTCGCCCAGCAACGACAGCAGCGCAATTTAAATCCTATGTCCCAGCCCCAGCCCCAATCGCACTCCCAATCCCTTCCTCGCTCCAATGGTGATTCGATGTTTGTTAGAAAGCAGCTTAAACCCAAGCCTCCCATTCCCGTCAAGCCTCAGAATCTGGTCTCCACGTTAACCTGCAGCGTGGAGAAGAGACCGGAAAAGAAATCCGCCTCCATCTGCAGCTCGAGAACCGCCAGCGTTGTGCGTCAATTTGAGCATAATCTGCTAAAGTTTGAACGGGAAAAGCAGCGGTCACAACAACGTCCAGTGCCGGCGATGAGGAGTTCGGTGAGCAGCGGCGCCTTGGCCACCCAGAGTTGCCTCAAAAAAGTGTCCCGCTTCGACACGACTGAGAGCAGTCGTCGAGCAACGAGTGTCAGGCAGAAAACGCGGCCCAAGATCAGTGTGAGATTCAATACAGTCTCACAGATTAAGTATACGCCTAGTGCGAAGCGGCAGCGCAACAATGAAACCGAAATGGAGTTGGAAATGGAAGCGGAAGCGGAAACGGAAACAGAAATGGAAATGGAGCCATTGGTGGGCAGTCTGCCCAGTGATTATGGCGGTGAGCGAAGCTTTGAGATGTACTTTGCGGAGAATGGCAATGCACCGGAGAATCTGGAGCATATGCAGAGTCTTAAGCTCTACACGAAGCCACAACTCCAAGCTGTGGTCGATGAGATTCAACAGGAGCGGGCAAAGCATAAAAAGAATATGGATAATGTGGAGAGATCAACGGGAGGCAACAACTCGACGAGTCATCAGTGTCAGAATATTGCCAAGAAGATTGACATCATTGAGAAGCTGATTGCAATGGAGCAGCGTAAAATGGAACAGATTCGGTTGGCCACCGAGACGAGATTGCGTCCATTTGCCTGTAACTCAAAGC
Source organism: Drosophila falleni (assembly GCA_035045575.1). Taxonomy (NCBI): domain Eukaryota; kingdom Metazoa; phylum Arthropoda; class Insecta; order Diptera; family Drosophilidae; genus Drosophila; species Drosophila falleni. The sequence goes on along the minus strand of JAWNOV010000054.1, from coordinate 1,110,337 downwards.
AGAAGGGATATGTGAAGAGTCTGACGATGAACTTTGACATGTTGGCCCGATCACAAGATCAGCTAGAGGAGGAGCAATTGTCTGAAAATGCGAACACGAATCCGAACTCGAACACAAATGCCGATGCAGATCTCTGTGCCTATGCGAGAAACATTCGTAGGAATTGCAGTTTGCCGGATGTTTTGGAAAGCACCGATTTTGGATATGACAACGATGTGGAGCTGGCAAGGGAAGTGATTGCCGATGATGATGATGATGACAGAAAAGATAGAGATGACGATGAGGATAACATCAAGGGATGCAAGAATCAGCTACAAGGTTTGCCTTGCTGTTGTGCAAACACTATTCAGTTTCTTATTTCACACCAATTGTTGCACCCATTTCAGTCCTATTTGCTTTTTTCGTTGAATCTACATTATTATAATTAAGGAACGTAATCATTATAATTTGTAGTATACAAATTATATTGTAATGCTTATTTGATTTGATAAAAATCGTTCTATTTAAGTAATAAAAATCACATTATTATTTTTTTTATCACATTAAAAATCTTTTTTAATTTTTGTCTTACGTACTGGATTTTCTTTGCATTATTGCTATTATAAATTATTCTTCATATTCTACTTATTCATCACGAAATGAGTATAGAAGATACATGAGCAATAAATTTGTATCCGTATTTGATGGCTTGAGTGATTCCCTTGAGGTTCTTTTATAAAGAACTGCAACATTAATAGAAAAAATACTACACAAAATAAATAAAGGATGATTTTTTTTAACTCAAATATAAAGACTGTAGTCGGACTTTTATAAAATTACTATACAGTATCATTATCATTGATCATCAAAATCCATCAAAATCAATAAATTTACCATCATATAAAGATTTCTTTGAAACTATCATAACGTTAATATTATTTTTATTTTATTTTTTATTTCTTGTCGTTGGTTTTTTAAATTAAAATAATTATGATTATAACCATTACTTGTGATTCCTGGTTATCACACCCTTCCAGCATGTTTTTATCCTCAACTTATAACCGTCTATGCCTACTTACAGGTAATCCCAAAATGCTAAATCCCATGCCCATTGAGGAGTCCTCATCATCGATTCGACGCGCTTGCTCCTTGAGTGATCTGCACATGGGAAACTTTGGCAAGCGTAAGATTCCCCACTCTCCCTCAGTCTCGCATATTCTCTGACCTTTTCTCTCTTCACTTTTTAGCCAGCAAATCGAATGGCAACTCACAGAAAACAACGACGCCACATCGCAATGGCAACGTGACGCGTTCAACAAGCAAACGCAACAGTTTCCAGGGTAAATCCGGATTGGGAGCCTCCAGCAACTCCATGAATGTGCTCAATCAGGTGGTAAGTATATATACGCATATTGATGTCAAGTGGGGAATGGACAAAGAGGGGTAATTAAAATAAATAAAACTTTTGATATCGTAGCAATCTGCAAGCATTTACATTTTTTTAGCTAACGGAATAAATAATGAATTATTAAATGCTACGTCATTGAATAAAACAATCGATCTTCATATTAATTTAACTATTTTTAAATTTGGTAGACTCCAATTTAATATTATGCTTAGTGAGATTGTGGTGCTAAGAATGAAAGCATTTATTAAAAGTCGTGAAATTCAAAAAAGATAAGAAAACTACACAAATTTCATTTTTCAATAAGACTTTTTTTTTTTGAATATCGGCAACTTTTCTATAAGAGTTTTATAACAAATTTGTGATTTTTACAGAGCGACTCGGAGCCAGAGGACAGCAATCGATTGCGCAGCGCTTCCAATGGGCAGAGTCGTAATAATGGGCCCATTGGTAAGAGTTTACCTTAAAGACAACTGAAAAAATAAATAAACTAACTCTCAATTCATCTCCTTCTATCTCTCCCAAACTCTTTTTCTTGTATAGCAGCCAATCGGCAGTACGGCAACAAGATCAATAACACCAACAGCAATCGACGCAAGATGCCGAACTTTAGCAGTGGTAAGTTTAAGATTTCAGTTTCAGTCTGCTGTAATACTAAAGTAATTTCATCTCGCTGCAGGCACAAATTTGCAAGATGACTCCAGTTCCGAGGAGACACCCAACAATGTGGCCAGCAATAAGCCGGTGGTGCCACCGAGACCACGAAATCTCGGCTTCGATCATAAGACTAAACTGATTGTCAATAGCCCGGGCAATGCGGCCAAACAGCGAGTGGGCGGAGGGGAGGAATACGAGGGCGAAGATCGTGAGTTAAAAAAAATATAATATATAATTATTTTAAATCACAATTGAACTTGATCTTTTATTTGTTTTCAGCTGAGGCACTCGTACACATTGTGATCAATAAGCTTTATACGACAACCCAAGAGGTCATGAAGCTGCATGCGAATCTAAAGAATTCCCTTCTGCTGAAGGAGCTGGAAAATGCGGTGAGCATGTCACGCAATATGCTCGGCAATATAATTCAAAATCGGTAAATGGATGCAACCCAATCCATATACACTATATTTTAATAAAGAATATTTTATATTTTAAAGATTGCTCCCGAATTCAAGCAACAATCATGTTGGTGGCGGAGGAGGAGGAGAGATTAGAGTTGGAATTAATCATGAGCAGGATAATGGCGACTATCTGATGATGGTCAATAACTGTGCCGATCTATTGAGTAATTTACGCACCAAGAACAAACCCGATGACTGTGAGAATAACTCCTAGTGTGTAGCGCATAATTTAGGTTAACTAACAAACAGCAAAAATTAACAGCAATAATGGCAAAAAATGGGCTAAGAAACAAACTAATATTTATTAAACATAAAATCAATCAGCTAACAGGCACACAGAAATCAGGCACCAACTAATTTGCAATTATATTATTATTATGCATTAATGGCTATTGTAATGTTTATCATAATTCAAATTATATTGTTTAAGTGAAAGTCTTGTAGTTCTTAAGATTCTTATGTGTATGTGTGAACGCGTGCATTTTCTGTTTTTGGCCTTAATTTATAGTTAAATCACTTCTGTATAGCCTGAATTCAATTCGTAGAGTGTCAAGTTGTATAAGTAACAATAATTATTTGTATTTGTTAAGTGTTATTTGAGTTTAAGTTGTGTGAGGAATCAAACGTTTCTATTCGTCGGGCATGACAGAATCGTTATGGCAAAGTCGATATATATATATTTTTTCTACACTGTATGTTTCATTATTTTTTTTTTTTTTGCCAATTAAACAGTAGGCCAAATACATAAAAAAAAGGCTTAACAAACTTTGTGTCAAAATTCTGTATTCCAATTTTTGAATACCCGCAAGTATATATATATTTATATCTGTATACCTATGTATTGCGCTTATTTACTCAATACACATACATACACATGAACCCATTGGAAAAGTGCTTAAAAATGAGATATGTATTTGATTAATCCTGAAGCAAAATCCGATTTCCATTATTATACAATTTGAATAGCACTACGAGTTTGCTCTGTAATTTAGTAGTTAATTATTTGATTGTATTTACAACAATTATACCTAAAACATTTCTAAAACTATAACCTATTTAAAATGTATTAAACTTTAAATATATATGCTCTTATAATTTACAACTAAATCAAATGTATTAAAATTAACTTAACCACATAAAAAAAAATGAAAAGAAAGAACGAAAAACATAATTTAAGTGCAGTTATGCTACTTACCCTCAAACTAAAAGCTAAAATCGTCTTATTTAATCGAAATAATAATACAAAAACCATAATTTTTGAAAACATTTAAATCGCTTCGTCTTATTTTCTATTTTATTCTACTAATTGCACAAAACCTCTGACAACGTGTTGTTAAATTGAAACATGTAATTTAACTGTCAAGTTGATTGGAGGCATTAACAACAGCCTCGGCCAATGATTATACTTATATACACATATATGTATGTACTTATACATATCATGTATAGTATATAATCTATGATGGGTAGCGGCAACTACCAAATAATATCTAATTAGTTTTTACCTGATATACACACTAAAATCATGAATGAGAAATATGCAATTTATTAATTAATGTGAGAAAAAATTTTGAAAAAATAAATAATAATATTATGTTTAACCGTGACACAAAATCTAAGAAGGTGTAGAACAAATAATGTTCAATATTAAAAATGATATTTTCATATTGGTAAATTTTAATTTATAAAGGATGGACAATTTTAATCTCGAAGTTAACCAGATGTAAAAATAAAACAAGGGGGCTCCGTCCCTACTCGCTATGCTCGCCTACCTCCGGGTCGCTTCGCTCGCGGTGAGGTGAGGCTACAGTAGAGCACGCTCGACAGTAGGATACCCTGAGGTACTCCAGGTACTCTTTTATAAAAGTTGATTTTCGACCAATTTCGACCGATCGGTCATATGACAGCTATATGATATATTTAACCGATTTGAACGAGCTTCGGCCAGGATGAACAACACCAAGTTAAATGCATATTCTATCAGTTTAATTAAGATATATCAAACAACAAAAAACTTTTTCATACAAAGACTTAATTCTCGATTGAGCATCTCTATTGCAGCTATATGATATAGTGGACCGATTTGAACCAAACTTGGTTAGGATGTATAATAACAGCCCAGACGCATTTTAATCAGTTTGGTTCTCGTTTCTATAGCAGCTATATCATTATAATGGTCCGATCCAAAAATAAAAACAAACTTCATATGCCTATGGTATCCACACACCTATATACCAAGCTTGAAGAGGGACAGACGAACATAGCTCAATCGACATGGCTATTGATCCTGATCAAGAATGTATATACTTTGGGGGATCTTCTGTCTGTTACTTACATTCTGCCAAACACACTATACCCTTTTTTGCTCATTTTCAATAGGTTCAGGGTATAATTAACATCGAGCATATGTAATCCATAACTTTTGGATGGTTGCAACCTTGATTGTTTTCGCTTCTGGATATTTGTTCAGTTGGATAGGAACTGATTTTTCCATTCCAAACATTCACTAAAAAGTCCAGCATACTCAACTATATCATTTATGTTACTTGTTCTATCTAGTTAGTCTGTTAAAAAAAAAATTTTAAGAAAAATCGGATCGAAAAGAGCTCTTTTACGCATTTAATCTAATCAGCTCCGCAATGTATTTTGGCAATATACGTAGTCACGCCCACGACAATGAAAACTTTGAAGATGACAGCACTCGGCGACGTTTTATCTCAAAAGTGTGCAGCATACTTGCCGTAAGTAGGGAAAACACACGAATTGCAATTGTAGCTGTTGAGATTGTGTTTTCTCCTTTTGATAGGTGCAATTGGCTATCACCGCCGGGATAACATGCATATTTGTCTTCATTGAAAGTCCCAGACTTTGGTTAGAAGAGAATAGTTGGCTGTTTTATGTAGCCATGGGTGTATATTTAATACTATCTCTCGCGCTATTTTGTTGCCTTTCGGTTGCTCGAAAGGTGCCTATTAACTATATACTACTGATATTATGTACGTTGGCCGAGTCGATCATAGTTAGCGTTATATGTCTATCATATGATCCTCTTAAGGTAAGTTTGCTTCTGTATCACCCTTTTCTTATTCTCTATATCTTCGACTCTTCCCAGATTCTATCAGCTGTGGGCATTACGGTTGCTGTGTGTCTTGTTCTGGCACTTTTTGCAGCCTTTGCTCCGTGCGATTTTACGGGTTGTGGTCCATTTTTATGCATATTTTCGATTGTTCTGGTTTTATTAGGGATCGTCAATATTTTTATAAGAGATCGCACCCTAATCTGGATATTTGTTTGTGTCGGCATTCTCTTATTTTCTATGTACATCGTCTATGACATCCAGATGATGGTGGGTGGCCATAAGAATGAATACAGCGAGGAGGATTACATCATTGCCGCCCTCTGCCTTTACATTGATGTCATCCAAATGTTCCTATTTATTTTGATGCTACTTGGCTTACTTGACGACTAAATTGTATATCTATAAATAATCTTATTTTCAATATGCACATTTTTACGTGTGTGGTTCCTTTTTTATCAATAAATTTATGTTTAATTATTATCTAATAAATTTATTGACAACTATAAGATTTAAAATAAAAAATAATTAAAAATAAATTGCATTAGCGCATGTCTTTTTTGGTTAACTAATTTTTTTATTTTCTTGTACATCTTAACAATTTTGTTCAGGTCTTAGACTTAACTGGATTCGCAGGTTGGCTGAAATTTGATCATCCGTAGTATTTCGTAGATTTAATGGACAAAACCTAAGTTTATTTCTACTCAGTGCAACAAGATCGACATATTATTAAACTGAATGATTTAATCAAATTTACAATTTGAGTTTTATTTATGAGTAAAACAAAACCTAAATTGCTTAAAAATAATTATTAATGTTCGAATGGTAAATAATAATTTAAAATAATATTAAGTAGTAAAATATAACTCAAACTGAAACATTAGTGAATTCATAAAAATTTAAAATAAATCGAAAAGTGTTTTAAACATAATTGTTATCTAAAAAAAATATTAGATTACAATTATAAGGTTACTGTGTATTTTATAATTTAGAGTCCTTGTATCGCAGTTGCTTTTTGTACTGAATGTTGAGTGACTGCATCTTGGAGCTGTGACTGATCTCCTTGCACTTTGTGTAATTGTCGCGTACGAATTGCTGATAAGGTGTTAGCAGAGGGGATAAATAACTAGTCTCCACAATCACCTCGAACTGGCAGTAATGACATCGCAGCTGCTCCTCTTTATTCTCGAACTTCGTGTTGCCAAAGGAGCAATCGCGGCACAGAAGACAAGTGTACTTGTAGTTGGCAGTGCAATCATTAATTTGAGGCAACTCTGGCAGCAAAGACTTGGCCCGATAAGCCCACTTGCGACAGTTTTGGCCATGTCCTGTCTCGCCATGGTAGACAAAGGCGGCGGCATGGCACATCTCATGGATCAGTGAATTCACCAGTTCCTCAGGTTGTTTTATATGCTGCCAGAGAATAATGTGTGACACTCGCCGACCATTTGTTTGAAAGCCATTAAAAATGCTGCTCACTGTGTTCATGGAATTCATCCACAGAATTCTAACACGCAAGCCACAATGAAAGATTCGGTGATTGAATGCATTAAACAAGAGCTTGGCTAAATTTTGTTTGGATGCTTTAAACTTGGGCTGTCGATAATCAAGAGCAAGTGGATGACACCTGTTGAGAGGCGTCTCGGATCTCAGTGAGTCTAGAAAACTAAAATTCCCTTTAGCATTATTAAACAAGTTATGGATGCTCTTGTGTTGTTGGCAGTTATAAATACGTTGCCTCTCGCTTGGTAAACAACTGAGATCAATGGGATCCTTTATATGCTGAGGAGTCTGTCTCTCAAAGCACTTGGCATTGATCCATTGCATAAATTCATGGCTTGTTAGAGATGTCATTGGTCCTATACTTCTGTTTGTCTGTAAGGTACTACAAGGCTTAGGAAGATTGTTGTTCTCATCCAAGTGATTATCCTGAAGCTCACAGTCGGCCAGAGGATTGTAGAGTCCACGTCGTGCTGGAATTACACCTAGAAATTTTTCAAGATGTTTCCTTAGCTCACTATCGTATTCGACTGCAGGATCAGACGTCGGCTCGCTGCAGACAGTGGCCACAGATTGTCTCAAATCCAGATAGATGACAGCGTCTGTTTTATCCATCGAACTAATGCTATAAGATATGCGACGCTTTTTGCGCTTGGGCTCAATCTGTTCCTGGCCATTGTAGTCCTCGTCATCATCGTCTTCCTTATCTTCATTATCGTTGTCTTTTAAACTGAGATCATAATCAACGTCCGGGTCAATGCGCTGGTGCACAACTCTTCCACTTTTTGTGGTTATCACCGTCGATGAATCCATTGACAGACTCTGATTATGAAATTGCTTCTCCTTGCTGTAATTCAACAATAACCTGTCTCCAGTCTCCACTCCTAACAACTATTTTTCAGCAGTAAATTTTAAGCAATCAAAAATGTCAAGTTTTGTCAGGATATGTATAAAAGACAGTAGGCTAATACGTACATATAAGGTAACAAGTGTTCAGCAGCTACTAATTAATGATTTATCACAGTTAAATGAGCGATTACATAATGAAATTACTTGCTGAATTTTCTGAATTTGTAGTTACTCGATTAACTTTGTAAATCTATTGTAATAGGAAATATCTCCAGACATTTAATAGTGTTGCTTAGTGAATATTCTGTCAGTGTTGCCAATTTTTTTTTTTAAATACCATTTTACATTCAACTACTTCAATTTTTAAATAATATAAAAAATATTAATTTTTTGTAAATATATATATATATTTATATATTTTTGAGAATTTTCCAATAAGAATTTTGATTATGCTGATAAAATATTTTTTTTTGGTTTGCAACCAATTTAAGTTAAGATCTTGATTAAAATTAAATTCAGCGTGAAAATATGTATTGTTTTGACAAGGTTATGAAATTTTGAAGTATGGTAAAACTTTTTATTAGGGATCTGGTAACATTTCAAATTAAAACACAATGATTGGCAATCATGTGGAAGGTGTATTACGTCAATTAAACCGTATTAAAGCTATCAAAGAGATGACCAACGCAGCAGGTGATCAAATTGACACCCTGTTCAATGCTCACAGCTTGAAAAGACCCCATCTATGATGTGAGAGTGTGTGTGTGTGTGGTGTGTATGAAACGATGTGTGTGTGCTTACCTTAAACTTTTCAAAGTGAGCCAGCCCCTTGCCGCACCGAATGTGAGTCACGCTTTTGGCCCTGTCAACTGGCAGCTGGCTGTAGATGGGGCACTTGGCTCAGTTGTTCAATTTTTTTGTTAACCCAAGGCAAGTGAGCTTCGCCCTTGCCATTGATACACTCCCAAGCGATTGGTCTTCAATTAACTTGTATCAATATTGAGCTAAGCAACAGCCTAAGCTACTGTCCCCTTTTCCTCCTCACCCTCTCACCTGCTCACCTGTTTACTGGTTATGTGTTTACTTTATGATAACTTTACTTTAATTGATAACAAATTAACTCCGCTCATGTTGTTAATTCCACTTTGATCGCTTGATAACTATGAGTATATTTTAACCAAAAGTCTATTGATAAACTGTAGAAACAGAAAAGACACCCATTCGGGGGTAACAGATACATACTCACACACACACACACACACACACACACACACACACACACACACACACACACACACATCGACTGTGTCTGTTTCACTTTCTCTTTAGCTTTGTCTTCGTCTGACGCGCAGACTGCATGAATAATTTATGACACGGCCCAATCATAAAGCGAGGCAAAAAGTTATGTACAAAATATTCTCAATAAGTTGCCAATGCCAGACACGCCTCTTTCTCGTTTTTTGGGGGTGGCATATTTGCCATGGAATGCGTTTACCACTTCGCTCCACTAAGGCAATGCCACCAGGGTTTGTAAGGTGTGCATGTATTTTGTAAAAATAAATAATAATATTAAATAAATCAAAAGAAAATTTAAAAATTTCTAAAATTATACATTTTACAGAGGACATTGGTGCAAATTCAAATTTTAAATGTGAAAATGTTATTAAAGTAAGCTTATTTTATTTAGGGTACACGACTTTTTATGAAAGGAATTAAAGATATTTTTCAATGAAGATTTTGATTACGTTATATTTATTAATCGTTTCTTAGTTTCGATTAACTCGTTCTTTAAGATTATCTGCGTCTCGTTTCTGACTTTAGGAGTTAAAAACACAATTTAAAATAATAATTTTTAAAGAAATAATTTGGATAGCTATTATCATTAAAAAAAAGTTCTTTACTTTCCGTTCATAGATTTTTTAATATTTGTGCTCTGAAAGATTAAAATGCATTGAAATAAAATAAATAAGATATGTAAGCCAATTTTTGGCTTGTAGTTGTCGAAACCTATATCTATGTCATATGGAGAGTTATTCTTTGTTGTACTTTTATTCTTCGATTTGCGTATTTCACTCTGGCTTCTGGAAACAAAATAATTTTATAATATCTGCATCTTTTTAAATGATTGTATTTGACTATATTTCTTAGTAAAACTTTTGATAAGAAATCTTAGAAATTTCTTGTATTGTGACAAGTATTATTTATTTATTTAGCTAGAAGCATTTGAAAAATCAACTTTAACTATTTTTGATAACGTTCACAAACTGAAAGTTCAATAATATGTTATTTAAAAATTTACGCTCAACAGTTTAAAATTTCTAGTTGTCATAAAATATTATACCTATATAATATAGATGGTATATATATTTAGTCATAGAAATAATAACATTGTACATATATTTTAATTACTTATGGAACTATGCCCTTCTTAGATTTATAAAATACCCTAAAATTCTTGAGTTTATTTTTATAAGAATAACTATTACATAAATTCAAATTGAATCTTATTCATTACAACATAATTTCAATAAGAATAAAAAGAGTTGTTTCCCTTCGAATGCTCTGAAACTTTGAAGTGTATTTTCCTGCTGCCAAGTGAGACTAATTAATGTCAACTAGACTCAAAAACCTTAGTACATCTCAAAGTTGGCCAACGTTATTAAAAAGCCTGCATTTTAAGGAATAATGAGAGAGAAATAGATGCACAGTGGAACTAACGATAATTTTTCTGGCATGAAGTATAAAATTAATTAGTAAGTTTATGCCAATTTGTTAAATGGAATAATTATATTTAACTATACATAAAAATCCACAAGATTTGTATATATATAGTTGGTTTCATTTTTTTTTTAATTTTTCAATTATATTACTTACTTTTCGAGTTTTTTTTTCAAAAATTTGAAGCTTGTGACCACAGTGAGCATTCACCATTGAATGCAGTGTCAGTATTCGGTGTGGAAAATCTTGAATAGTGAATAAAAGCCATGGCAGACCGGGTCATATTCACAACATATTCATAACTCGTCAGGCAGCACAAACGAGCATCGTTATGAATCTGAACTATGCCCCGGATTGTCGCCTGTTTGACGGGGCGTGCCGTTTTTGTGCTTCGGTGTGAATAAGCGTGTAAGAAGTTGACATAAAGCTGACGACGACAACGAGGAGGACAACGAAGAGCAACAACAAGAGGATGAGGACGAGAGGCGACAAAGAGTATCCCAGATCGTTGTGAATCTGCATTGGGAGCCGCTGAACCGAACTAATTGAGCCGCGTTACATTAAGTTGAATGCATTTCAATGCGTTGCCAAGCATCCGCAGTATATCATCATCATTATCATCTTCATTCTTACATCATTATCATCATCATTCTCATACCTTAATGTTGCTTCTATCCTGTCAGTTTTCTATGGGAAATCGAACAACTGTCTGCCTGTTACCCCCCGAATTCCTCTGCTACAATTGCACTCCTGTAGAAACATAAGTATACTCACCTGATTCACACTTAACGTGTATAAAAATTCAATTCGACTGGCAAATATCCTGTAAATCAATATTAACTGAGATATATAAATAAATTACTTATATATACCAAGATTGTCATTACTCAAAAAAACTTAATTTTGCAGAAAATGAAGAAATCTTTTAAGTCACACATAACGAGCATACAAGATACAATAAATTTTCAATTTGATCATAATATTTAACAAATATTTCAGCACATTTTAATGCGGACGGCAGTTCGCGCTAGTGACGAAAGCAGTACTAATATATTCATACGAATAAAGCAGCAATATATTCAGCTAATATGGAAAATCTGCTGCGAGTCCGATCACATCGAGTTTTATACCAATCAAATAGTTCGGGCTTCGGCTCATTTCGCAAAAAATTTGAATTTCCTTTTACCCAAAAATATATTTTTTGCGCATTTTTTTTATTTATTATCAAAACTATAATATTTATATAATTTATATATTAAATTGTAATATATATTCGTCAATTCGTCACAAAATTGGATATTACAAATTTTGGGACATACTAGACTTTTACCTCGTGAAAATGTTAATTTTTTCGAAGATATGTGGTAATAGTGTATATATTATATATTATTTATTTTAGTGTTGTTGTTGAAGAGGAAGTTACCTTTTTATATATATTCCATACGACTGAAATAATTTCTTCTAAATAAATATAGAAGAACAGAATTGAGATACTCTTACACCTGCAGTAATTCGCTGAGGCGACGACAGTTGTGTCATAGTTGAAGGGTCGTCACCTCGACTATTAACGACACAATTACGAACAATGCCACAGAGAAAGAGAGGGTGAGAGAGAGAGAGAGGGGAGAGTGATGCCCCGTGCGATGTTAAGTGTTTTTGCCAGTACATTGTTGGTGCAGCAAAAGATACTCTTATATTTACAATACTTACGAGTTGCCCATAACCAAGTGCGTCTTAGTCGATAGACCCCGAGACAAGAAAAAAACGACCCTTGTAATTCAAAGAAAAATGCAGCTTTAGCTTTTTAAGAAATTATAATCACAACATATTGCATAAGATACTCGTACTCATGGCGAGTGCATGGGAGAGAGAAAAAAGATACAGATACAAAGCTGATAGGTCACAGCATTTAGCCAAGTTGAGAGCTGACAGCGAGACGGCAACAATGTCAGTTTGTCAGTCTGTCAGTCTGTCCAGCTGTCTGAATCAGATCACTTAAGAACGTAATCATATCCGGAAGAGATTACGCTGCAATTTACGCTCGAATGCGCCGCAAAAACACTTGAGGGTTGAGTATTGTCCATTGTCCTTACCAGAGCTCTCTCTCTCTCCTTCCCTCTTTTTCCCTCTGCTCTCTCTCTCTCTCTCTCTCTCTCTCTCTCTCTCGTATTCATTGTTGTAGGTGATAAGCGCAGTCGACACTGCAATTTTTTTACATCATCATCATCTCGAAATTGCGGTTCATCTTAAACAATGGAATTGGATTATAATTTTTATGGCGAGGTGCTTAACTGCTGAATACCACTGAACACGAGTACAGCTGAATAAGTTGAATGGGGCGTGTTGTTTCGTGTTTGAGTTGTTTTGATACAATTTCCATCCTGTTGCGGGGAATCTCAGGCGTGGCACAGATTGCACCCCGATAACAAGTTATCAATATGCTAAATTATGTTAGACAGTGTAGTTTGGGGCAGACTTTCAGCTATGGCGCCTACGAAATTGTTTAGTCGGCATAAACAATTTGGCAGCCATAAACAAGTCTAGTGAAAATAAAAAGAAAATGGTAAATATGGAATATTATTGTAAGATAGCACAGTAATAATTCTGAGGCGAATTTGATTTCTAATCAGGTAACAGAGAATGGGAACAGATTGAAACAGATTAGGAAATCAAAGTTATTAAAGGAAAAAAAATATAAATAAACACAAATTAATTTAAAAATATTTTATTTAAATGGAATCAGTAAGAGATATTATACAGCTTTTCATGAAGAATGTAACAATATCAGTTCAAATTAAAAAGTTTTTTGTATGAAAGAGACTGAGTCTGTGTATCATCTTTGATGCTATGTCATTGATTGACTTTTATTTCTTATCTCTGAAGAAATACAGTCGAGCTTCTCTAACTCTAATAAACCTTTATCCCAAGTAAAAGTTTGACTTATTGAATTGTGATCTTTATAATTTTTTTATTATCTTGTAGCTTAATAAAAACCAACAACTTGTAACTTCAAACTCATTAATTCAAACTGGGAGCTACTAAATTTGTTATATCGTTAAAAAATCAGAATTTAGTTACTAAAACTCATGCACTTTAAATTGCTTAATTTACTATATCTTAACTTTCATATTTTTCCTTATTTTCAAGCTAAACAGAACTTAAAATATCGAAAGTTCGAGTTACGGAAGCAGAATTGTTGTGTAATTTCCTAAGTAAATGCTATTGCCTCTCAATTTTGTTCGAGTTAGAGAAAATTTGCGTTAAAAAGTTCGAGTTTCGGAAGTTCGACTGTATCTGGTTTTACCTCAGACTATAAAATGTATGGTATAAAATATAATTTATCTATAAACTTTCATTACCTAACCCCATAAAAACTTTGACAGAGTTTTATATATTATTTTTAATAAATAATTTATTTAGTCTAATCACTTATATTATTTTAATTTTTAATTTCTATTATATGCACAGCCACATATCCTATTTTCTGGTGTAACCTGTGTATTATTGTATCTATTATATATATAAACTTAACAAATTTGTATCTGCTTCTATTAGCTTTACAGCCAGTTATCCACTTAATGTTTGAATTTTTCGCATGTCAATGTGGCTAATTAGCTTAATTAAAGCCATTGATAGCTGTTTCGACAAAGAAGTGCTAGATGAAGAAGAAGCAGCAGCAAAAGAAGGCGTCATGCTCAAGCGGGTCGAAAAGTGGCGATATATCTCAACAAAATCTGCATAGAGGGGGAGTTCAATTAGCCAAATAAGTTGGTTTTGTGTCAATATCACAGAGTAATCGTACATATGGGGAATGGAACGAGACAGTTAGTAAGAGAAAGAGAGAGAGAGAGAGAGAGAGTGGGTGAGAGACATAGAAAGAGAAAGGGAGAGAGGCACTTGAATGGTCGCCTGGGCGTGCATAGAGTAAACATCAAAAGGAATATGAAAATCAGTGCGCGGACAGGACAGCATAGCAGGACAACAAGTGAAGGACCATTGACGGACCAAATTGGGGGTTGGCCTTACGACTCATCAAGGCTATGATACGAATCATCTGCTGACAACTTTCAAGTTTTAACTTTCGACAGCCAACTGGGTTCAAAAGAATGCCGCCGCAAGTCGGTGTCAAAAGTCATCCGAAATTGGGCACAAACTCAGCGCCATTTGTCATCTTTCGATAAACTTACAGTGGCCCTCTGCTTATTTGATCTACTACACTTACTTTTTATTTATTTTCGTTTTCTTTTACGGAGCTTAAAATACACTCTAGAATAACGTGTTAGGTTTTTTAATTATTATTTAAGAGTCAACAAGAACAGTTAGTTAAAATTTAAATACATTGCATATTACAGATTTAAAATTAATTTATATTTTAATGGGAAGGAGATAAAAATCAAATTTTATTGCAGATTTTGTAATTAATGTCTTAAGTTAAGCAGTTTATTTTTATTAAATTTGTAAATATATTTTAATATTTGTATGAAGCAATGAAAACAAAACTTAGCTAGAAAATGCAGTGAATCAAATAAGCTGTGAGCCACTGTAGCTGTAGTTGTTGTTGTTCTTGTGAGTTGATCTCTTTATCAAAAAAAAGCTGTCAACTTAGCGAAATAAAGGAAAGGGCTGAGGAAGGGGTGGAGGAGGAGGAGGAGGGGGATGGGCGTTGCGCCTGTCAGTGGGCGGTGTGCTTAGGCATATGCTGAAAGTGCACCTCATGCAGCTTTGAGCATAGAGAGCATTCACAATCATATTCACATTCACATTCGGATTCTGATTCAGATTCTGATTCACATTCGTATTTGCATTTGCACAAATAAAGCATTGCTTTTTGATTTCGCTTTTCGTTCCCATTTGATTTGATTTCGCTTGAATTATTCATATGCATCGGCAAGAGACAGCTGGAGTGAGCGAGAGGGGAATTGTGGATTGCGATTGTGGAATGAAATGTCAACTGAAGTGGCGACACATGCGCCTACTTCTGCAGCTATACCCTGTAAACCAAATCCCAATAAATGCATATCATATCACATCTATAAAATTATATACATTAAGTATAACATGATTTTATTTATTCTTTTTCAATTATAATTTGTTCTAAGATCTATATGCTAGTTTAACATAAGAGGAAACCAAAATTAAAATAACTGAATAAGGATTTTTTATGTGAAATAAAGTAATTTTTTAATTTAGTTTGTTAAGAACACAACTTTCTATTATATTATTATTTTGTTTAATTTAATTTTTTTATTTATTTTGTGAACTAGCAGTTAGAAGCAGATAAATAAATATTTAAATTTAAAAATATTATTTCAAATAAATAAAATAAAACAAGTAAAAAATCATGTTAATTTAAAACAAAAATAATATTAAAGTAATATTAGTTACTTTGCATTACAAATTCAAATATTTATTAAGAGAGTCAATAATTTAATGCAAGTAAGTTTAATTAGTTTTTTTTTACAGAGTATCAGCTATTCCATACAAGAATCACTTTCAGGCAGATCAATCGTACTTGTTGTTATTCGCAAAGACAATATTTGGTGGCTTTACCCTTAAAGAAATAAGTGCAGACAGGTAGCACAATCTGTGACCTCTTCCCGCACACTCAGAATCCGCTCATGTTTTAACTTTGAGGCAAGACTCACTCAAAGACTCTCAGCGTACAACGCCATCTTGGTGACATTTGCGCCGCCTCTTTTTTTACACAGATCAAAGCAAAATGCAAATGGTGGGCGGGACTTTAGCAATGTTTTGAGTGGGCGTACTGAGCTCGCCACTAATTAAGGTGAGCTGCTTTCGGTTGACAGTTTAGAGCCCATTAAAGCGCCTCTTACGCAAATGCGGCGATAATTGTTTTCATTAGACGGCGACGCATTCCATTTGCATTTTTAAATTGGGAACGTGAGTGTGTATGTGTGTGAATGTGTGTGTGTGTGTGTGTGGATTCCATCTGAGTCGCACTTTTTACTGCTCTGTCTCAGCCATTTGCATAGTTATTAGCATAACTTCATATAAATATCTTCTTTCACACATTCACTCATTCAGTTGGAGGCAGCTTAGTAAATGTAACAAGCTGGCAACGCTGCAATTATCTTTTTTTTGCCCTGCAGCTATCTGTCTTTGTCCTTTAGGCAAGTCACAGAGAGAGAAGCGCAGCATTTGCTTCTGACTGTGAGAGAGGAGTTGAACCTAGGTTCCAACCATAATACTAAGAAAACCAAAATGTTAGAATACAAATTAGGAAAACAAAACCAGGAAACATTTCGGAAAACAAATTTTGAAAATGCAAATTATGAAAAGTCAAAATCAAAAATATTTTACTAATAATCGCGCGAATTTTAATGAAATATTATTTATTCTCGCTGTTTTATATTTTTTCTAAGTTTCATAATAAAACTAAAAACTAAAGATTAAAAAAATTTAATATTTTAGAGAACCATTTGTTTTAATATAGGTAGAATCAAAAAGATTCTACAATATATATACAATACCATATATTACAATTTTTCATTAAGTGGTAATGAAATAGATTTTTCATATTTTTCTTCGTTGAATTTTGTAATTTATGATTCCATTTGAATCATTCTTATTTTGATTTCTTAAGGTTTAATAAGTTGTTTTTGGAGCTCCCAAATAAAAATTTGGAATTTGTGTGAGGAACCAAATTTTTAAATTAAAAGTTATAAGCACCCAGAAATAAAAGTATAGTAATTATGTTGAAGAATTGGTTTATTGCTTAAACATTATCAATAATATCACTTAAGTGCTAAACAATTTCAATGAGTTTTATTAAAATTCTTTGTCACTCTAACAACTATAATTCACACATCAAATATTTATTTATCGTAAGTAATTATTTGTAAATTCTTCTGCAATTCTTTAAGCACAATTCGCAATGCAGATAAAATTTCCTAGACGTGCAACTGACTAAATTAGGTACTAACTAGCTGAAATGTACACATATTTCGATTATAATGCTGAAGTCTAAGATCTACACATGACACATTTGATATAATACAATAATAATTTTTATATTTACAAGTGTACAAATGAAATCGACACAAAATTCACAGGCGGAGAACGAACTGTAGTTATAATTTTAACTGTATCTGTATCCGTATCTGTATCTATACAGACGTATCTTTATAATATTGCACAGGTTAGATTGAAACCATTTGGTAGGGTGGGTTGTGAGAATGGGAACAGTTCTAGAGGAGTCCATTGAGGGCACGTACAGCACTACCCAGTGTTGTGCAACTGAAGTCCGGGGAATCGAAGTCGCCTCTTGTGGCATCTCCTGTCTCCGGTGTAGCTGTCGTTGTGGCAACTGCCACAGCCGAAACAAGCTGCAGTCAATCGATTAAGAGATCACTGCTGGCCTTGGTCGCAGTTGCCTCCGATTTGGCTCCACTTACAGAGGATGAAGAAGTCGAGGATGCCGATGCCGTACAGTTGGCCAAATTGTCCGCATAGTATCGCTGTCAAAATACTTTGGCAATAAATGGCACATTCTCCAAGGCAGCTGCGGATAAACGTTGTTGTTGGTGTTGCTGTTGTTGTTGCTGGGCGGGATGTGTCAGTTGCAAGAACGGGGAACCGCCTGGATATTCGGAATGTAATCCCGCCGACGGTACCTGCAGATGATGATGATGGAAGTGTCCAGTTGGTGCTGTGCCAGCTGTGCTGTGCTCCTGATAAGGAGTACGCGTCCAGGCGGGATTGCTGCCCTCGCCGCTGGACAGCGGGGGCGTGGTCACATTGATGGGCGGCGACAGGCTGCCCGAGGAGCTGTCGGGCGTCAACTGGCTGGCCTGACTGTAGTTGGACAGTGGCTCCCTGCGTGTGTACTCCCTGCGACGCTCGTACGCCGGCGGCAGATCATCATCCAGTATATCGCCACCGATCTCGTGCAGCTTTCGCATGTGCTTCTTGAGGTCAAAGTTACGGCAGAATCCTTTGGCGCACACCCGACACGTGTACGGCTTCTTGTCGTTGTGTGTGTGCATGTGAAAGGTGAGATTGTAGATCTGATGGAAGGCCTTGTTGCAGATGTTGCACTTGTAGGCCTTCTCGCCACTGTGCGTCAACTTGTGGTTCTTGTAGTTGCCCTTCTGATGGAATCCCTTGCCACAATACTCGCACACAAACGGCTTATAGCCGGCATGAATCCTCGCATGCGTATTGAGAGTGGAGCTGCGATTGAAGGCCTTGCCACAGGTCTGGCACTTGTGCGGCTTCTCCGACGTGTGGATGATCTTGTGCCGGCAGAGAGTCGACGCCTGCCTGAATCCCTTGCCGCACACCTTGCACACGAACGGACGTGCACCCGTGTGCACGGGCATGTGCCTGGTGAGATTGTAGTGGGCGTTGAAGACCTTGCCACATTCCAGGCAGGAGAAGGTCTTCGGCTTGCCGCCATTCGCCGATCCTGGACTGCTGTCCTCCATGGAGCCATGTGGCGACGGCGAGCGGGAACGCTGGGAACTAGTGACTCCAATTGGGGGCAACAATGGCGGCGTTCGCAGTTCCTCCTGCGGCGAACGCTTGCGCTTGAGATTCACCTGCTGCGCGGAGGAGACAGAGGCGGAAGCGGAGGCGGACGGATGAGGAGGCATGAGGATTGCGAGCGGGTGACTTTTCCAGAGTCTGTTGCAAGCCAGTCGGCTGCTGCTGCGCCTGAGCCACTGCAGCAGCGGCAGCGGCGGCGGCCAATGGATGCTGCCCCAAGTTGCGGCGCAGCGACTGCGAATGATGCAATGTGGCATTCAAGGAGGCGGTAAAGCTGCTCATCTGCTGCTGAGCGGTAAGTGCCGCATACTGTGCGGCAGCAGCGGCACACATCAGCTGATTGGGTGCATAGTAGAGCAGCGGATACTGCGAGAGCAACTCCTGATGCCGTGTGCTCACAAATTGTTGCACAGCCGAAGCCGAAGCCGAAACGGAGGCGGAGGCAGAAGCGGAGGCGGAAGCGGAAGTGGAGGTCACACTGGAACTGCAACTGTTGCCAGGCACATATTTCTTAAAGGCGGAATCATAGTTGATGGGCATTGGCAACTCATCATCGTCGCCAGTCACTTCAATGGGACTGCAAGAACGCTCCGAATCCTCATAATGCGGCTCCTCCTCCTGCAACTCCAAGTGCAGACGCGTAGAGGCCAAAGGAATCGGTGGAATCGGTGGAGGAGCAGCAGCTGCCACCGTGTTATTTGCTGGCTTCGTATCCGGCTCCATGATCTTGGCAATGGAGAACTTCAAGGGGCAGGAGCGTTTGGCATCGCTGCTGCTGCTGTTGGCATTTGTTGGATTGCTGTCGCTGGCGGCGGTTTCCATGATGGGACTCTTCGATGGCGGCATCATTGCAATTACACCCGACGGACTACACGGTTGCATGCCACGCGGACTCTGCAAGAGTGATAAATAAAGAAAGGATTGGGAAACAATGGTTAGTCTGCTGTGTGCAAATATAAGCAACGGGTTATCAATTAATATCAAGCATACGCCTCATATTCATATTCATATTCGTATTCAAATTCAAATTCAAATTCATGCTGCCCAGTCAAGCATTAACTAATTTGTGGCAATAAAAACAAACGTCACAGGGGCGTGCCATATTCCCAATCCTCATGCCATTCCCATTCCCAATCCCTACAGGACACTTGCATTGTGGCTGCCCAGTCAGCGGGTTGCAATTAAAACAAAACCGCACAAAAATTATGCAAAAAATAAAAAAAATATATTTTATTTTATTTGGAAGTTGATTTTTCCATCTTTGATAGCTGCATTTATTCTATATTGATTCTTAACCCGTGCATTAATTCAACCACGCTCGACTAAGCCAGAACAATGGGCCAACTCTTTGACTCCACAGCATATGGCCAAAAATCAATCATAACACAGTTTAACATACACAGAAACGCATTGCATTTTTCATTATTTTTGGCGCGGGTCGTCGCTTTTATTTGCACCTCATTAAATTGTTTACACTTGGCTGCAAGTTCCCAGTACCCAGCTCCCAGTTCCCAATTTCCAATTTCCAGTTCAAGTCGTCTTCATATGTGCTTCCTCAAGTGTTCCTAATGCGCGACATCCGTTGCGGGTTTCGACTTCAATTCTCCGACTCTTTTTACGTGACTTGAAGTACGACTTCTTGTCGGGCTGCCGTTTTTAATTAACTTGATTTGACGCCTCAGCAAGTAGCCCTCAGTTCAACTGCCAGCTGGGAATACTACAATACATAGTTTTTGCGGATTGCCCTACTCCAAGTACTCCTCCTCTCCCTCTTTCTCTCCTCTCTCTCTCTCTTGCTCTTAATTCTATTAAAGTTTTCCCTTTTTTGCCCCGTTTTGGGGGCGTATTAATTTTAACACTCAGTTGATTCAATTGATGCTGGCCACTTGGATTTTATATGTTTTATGCATAGTCGGGCTAATATTTAAATGATTTAATTAAGTATTTCACTAAGTTTACTTCTCAGTTATTATGGAAATTTGGAGTGATAAATAATAATAAACATTTATTTGATAACGGAATTCGAAACGATATTTCAAAATAATTTATAGTATTGTCATTTGTTTTATCTTTAAGGTACTATAACAAAATATTTTAATTAGATAATAAAGCTTTAAAAATGATTGAGATATTTAATAAAAGTCTAAAAAATAAATATATATTTTTGTTAAAAGAAGTAAATAATAAATTTCTCGCAAGTATGTCCACGAAATTGATTGAAAAGTGTATATTGTAAAATAGAAAAAGTTTATTTTAGTAAATATTTATCTATTATTACTATTTAATTGCATATATAATTTTTAAGTTGAGCTTTAAACATTTCTTAATACATTAATTGTAATTGTTAAAAAGTGTAAAATAAGACAAATTTATTTGTCATTTCTTTATACATTAACCGTAAAATTGTGTTGAAAAGTGTAAAATAAGACAAAGAATCTTTTCAGGATATTTATGAAGATATTATAATTCATGTTAAATATTTGGCTTTCAAAATATTTTCCATAATTAAGAACTTTACAAGTATTTATATAATTTGCTAATTTAGTTATAGATACGTACAAAGTAAACCATATTTAGGCGCTGCCCAATCGTATCCAATTTGTATCTGCACCAACTCGTAACAGAGAAGCAGGAAATATGTATCTTTAAGTTTTGCACAGTGACACAAAAGCACAAGTATTTAAAATAGAAACTGTTGAGTATATGTTGAGTATGTTTATTTGCACAATTCACTTGTCAACTTGTTAGAGTTTTTAGCATTTCAAAAATTGTTCAATATATAACGTAAATTACAGAGGGGAATAACGCGTAATTTTTAAACGTGCAACGTGCAACTTACGACGTACAACGTTCAGCACAGGATAAGCGACCGAAGCGGAATGAAGGCAAACACGATGTTGTGTGTCCTTAAGAATTATGAAAAAGGACTCACTGACTGACTGAATATATATATGTGTGTGTGTGTTTGTGTGTGTGTGTGTGTAACTCTGACTGGGCCTGTGAACTGAGCAAACTCGTCAGCTCGCTTGTGAGGGAGGGAAAAACAACCCCTAAAGTCCATGCGAAAGAGATGGCAAATGAAACAGGCAAAAGGACTACGGCAACTTCATCATTACGTTCAGATTGGATGGCAACAACAACAACAGCGACAACGACACTGAGACTGACGTCGACAGCGACAGCGACAGCGACGGAAGCAGCGACTGCGACGTCAACCGCATTATGAAACTCACACAAAATGTCGAATTGGAAATAAAATATGCGAGTGCAAAATGTTGAGCCCGCCCCTAAAATATTTATGTACACCCTAAGTGAAATGGCTACAGTTGGAGCGAGCGAGAAAGAGAGCTAAAGTGAGAGAGAGAGGGAGAGAGAGAGAGACAGTAGTTAGAGTGTTGCCTTAGGCAACAACAAGAACGTCTTCTCACAAGTGGCAACCAAAACTTGGCCGTATTCTGTTTTCGTACTTGATTTTGAGGGGGGAGAAGCGACAAAAAAGAGAAGCTACCCAAAAAGAAGAAGCACAGTCGAGACACCGAAATGGCAGCGCCTCTGGTTGTCCACTCGAAAGAGTTGACGTTGACTCTATCCCCTCTTCCTCTTCCTCTCCCCATTCACCAACACTCCTCCCGCTCATTCCGCTCCTCATCTCTGTCTACGATCCTCTTTGTTATGCATTTCCATTGTCGTTTGGCATTTCGTTTTATCAGCGTCTTTGTTTGCTCATCTCTCACCTCTAGCCTGCCGTTGGGCAAATCATCCTGCCTTTTCAGCTCCTCCCTTTACTCCTCTTTTACCATCCTCTGTGTAAATATAATCTTATATTCCGTTTTCATGATATTGCACTGCGAGTCGCGGCTTTCTTGATTCTGTTTGCCTTTGGAGTTTTCCTCCTTTTACAATTCCTCCTCCTCTTCTTGGTCGTCGTCGTCCACGTCGAAATGGCATCCTTGCTCCTGCAGCTCGCTGCAGTTGAGCAGTTTCCACACCAAAAGCACAACTGCTCATGGTGCCCAGAGAGACAAGGGGAGACTAAGAGATACAAGATACTAGATACAAGATACTTCTAGCGCAAAGGGCAAGATGACGACAATGACAAGAGTTTTCCTCCATTTTCCGCCTTCATTTTCGATGCATTATAAACTAAAATGTCGCTAAAATAAGCAAATAACGCGACTCTACTCAAATTGACCTTTAGACAGGATGCATTAGGTTAATAGAACTAACTGCTTAGCTCTTTAAGGAACAAGGATTTTATTTACACCCTTTTGACATAGAGGATGTTGCAGTACGACAGCAAATTATAATATAAAAAAAAGCTTTTACTATAAACTAACTAGTATAAGTCATACTAAATATACTGTTACTACTACTTATGGATTTTTTTTAACAATATTTTGCGATTTTTCCAGCAATTATTTCTAATTCTGCTGATTTTAATACTAGTGTTAATGCTTCCAACAATTTTAATGTACATACTAATACTTCTATTGCATTTACTTAATTTTAATAATTTTCAAAATTCTATTTACTTCAACTTTTAATTCTCTTATTACTTCTCCCATTTCTTATATTTCTACTATTCAAAAATAATAACAATTTTCTGAAGTTATTATAAGATAGCATTAAATAACATTTGTTTTAAATTTATTTTACAATATCGACAAAAACGTCAAAATATATTTTAAAGAATTACATATGCGACGTGTCGAATTTTTAATGAGCCGGGAGACTTGACAAGTAATAATGAAAGCGTGATCTATATCCGAATATGAAAGATATCAAATTTATTATCTTAAAATATGTGAAACTTTGTTTTGAATATTTAATATACATATTTAATATACGTGTAAGTACTATTCTTCAATTCAGCCATATATGGTCGTCCTTTTTAACATTTTTAATATTACTCTATCGCTTTGTCTCTATCTCTTTTATTGTATTCCTTCCTTTCTTTTTTCTCTATCTCTGTCTCCCCCCTCGTATTTTGGGCTCTCTCTGTCTCTCTTTGTCAGCCGCATTCATGAGATTTGCATTTTTGATACTAGTATCTTTTACTTTTTTGCACATTTTGCTGCTATTTTGAAGCATTTTTGCATTTGTGTTCGCACCGTGTGCTTTTTTGTCATCCTCCTATTAACTTTCAGCTTTCCCCACCTCCCCTTCTCCCTCTCTGGCTTCCTCTTGACCAAACTCAGCCACACCGCATCAGCCTTTTCACCTCTTACCTGTCTATTTCATTCTCTGGCTGTTCTGCATTCACAGTTAGCATACTTTCTCCCTCACTCTCTAACCGTATAGCTCTCTGTCTTTCTCTTTTCTCTCTGTGTGCATGTTTGCACAACCTTTGTGGCCATGGTCAGGCCATTTCTGAGAGTTGAGCTGAACACACGCCCAGACTCAGGACTCAGGATGATTACTAAAACCCTGGAGGAGTCACCTGGCCATCAACCAGGCAACTTTTCAGCTTTTCAGCATTTCAGCTTTTCACAGTTGTCGTTTTGTTGGTTCAGTGCTTTTGTGAATGTCCAGTTTGTTCGTTGTTGTTGAAAATGGACTCGTCATTTTTTAGGTGCAGCCTTTTTGTTGTTGTCTTCTTTGCTCCTCTTTCTGCCCTCCTCCTCCACTTTCGTGCACTCGTGTATGTATTTAGTTAACTAAATGCAGATTGCACATTTCTGCATTATGCGGACATTTGCAGTGCGACAAGTGATAACTAAGTGCATTTGTTTAAGCACACACACACACTCACAACATGACCTTTTGGGTTAATTCAAATAAATATATACACTCGGGCTAATTTTCTAAAACATATTTGTGATTTTATTATAATTGCATTTTTCTAGAGTTCAACTACGCAAATAAGTTTATACAAATTAAATTTGAAATTATATTCCACACTAAAAAAAAACAATCAATTTATTATTCGCTAAATGTTTGATAATTAAGATATGAATATCACTTTTTATGTAACTGAAATCTTAAATCCTTCCCTTAATGATCAGCTTTGTATATCAACTGAAACAATTTACATTCTAACTTATTACATACAGCTAAGAAATTTAAAAAAGACACAACCTAATATTGTCCAACTTTTTGCGTTTAAGTAATAAATAAAAGGTTTGCATATTGCGCCGTTTTCAAACTAGGTTAGCACTTAAATTCTTGGATTTTTTTAAATCTTTCACCCAAAGTTAAAGGACAATTCTCGGTCTATTTATCAAGATGGATTTATGAGAATTCGGTTAAAGATAAACTTACAGCCCTCTAATTTATATAAAATTAAATTTTCAAATTGAATTTAAAATTTCACATTTTTGGCCTTAGAAAAAATTGTAAGAAAGCTATGTTTATCTTAAAAAGGCTAAAAATGTAAAAAATAAAAGGAGGTTGTTATCCTAAGAAAAATACAAAATAAAAAAGTAAATCACTGCGGACGGCAGTTCGCGTTAGGACGAAAGCAGCACGAAGGGTGCAAAAGGCGACTAACAAAAACAGCTAAGTGGAAAATTTGCTACAACTGTCCGATTAGATCGAGTTATAACTGATCGAAAGGTTAGTCCTAACTACAAAATGGCAACTAAAACTTTTCGAACCAACCTAGGTCAGAGAATGGGGGTGTAAGGGGAGGGAAAAATTTAAATAATTGCAGCTAATGGGGCTGTTGGGCTTTTGGTAAAATTTTTTATTTTTAAAAATTTTACAAAAATGCGCGTCGATTGATATCTCAATCACCCAAATCCGATAACTGGTCAAAAGATAAATAAATTTTAACATTAGAGAAACTAAAAATGAAGGAAAAATTAGTTTCTTTGTTTGTCTGTTTGTATCAAAGCGCTAAAAAAGCGTAGATGTTATGATGGGGATTTGTTCATTTTTAAAAATCTAGAAATGTTTGTTTTACGACTTTTTCAATTTCTCGCTAGTTTAGCGGGAAATCGCTAAATCCCGCTAAATTTGAAACCTCACCAGTTTCCATACCATAGAAGCTAAGATATGTTCTGGGTATCATTGGAAAGGTGGCTTGAGGGCTTTAGGCGTACCTTTAAACTTTTTTCTAAAGTACTCAGGTAACATTTTACAGGTGAAATAAAGTTTTTAAGCTTACATTTTGGCGATTTCTGACAAAACGGCTGTAACGATTTTTATTAAATTTTAGTATGTTGTAGTACGTAGAATTTTGCGTTTTTAGTATATGAAACAAACTTTGATCAAGGGGTTTGAAAGATATTGTCTGTTAACTGAATGTATACATTTTTCTATAGGTCGAAAATCAGGTTTCAGTTCGAAAAACTTTTTGGTTGTATGAGATATCTCAAACAAACTGACACAATACACATTTAACTTGGTTTTATATATTCTGTGCAAAGTTGGTTCAAATCGGACCATTATAACATAAGCTGTCATAGGACCGATCGGGGGAAAATGGAGTCTTAGTACGAAAAACTTTTTTGTTTTATAAGATATCTCAACCAAACTAATTAAATATGTATCGGGTGAAAATCAAGTCTTAGCATAAATAACTTTTTTTCACGAGATATCGTAACAAAACTAATAGAATATGCATTTAAGTTAGACTTAAGATCCTGAAGAAAATTGGTCTTATCGAACCACTATTTCATAAACTGTCATAGGACCGATCGGGCGAAGTCTAAGTCTTAGTATGAGAAACTTTTTCTCACAGAGGTACGGGGCTTCCGACAGAGAGTAGCAACTTAAGCGATGTGAGCAGGGGCGGAGCCCCCTACCTTAATTAAAAAAAATTTTTTAAATAGAAAAAATATCAACAAGATAAATTACAATGTCAAAAGCAAAAGCAAGCAAAAATTTCGATATCCCACAGAAAAACCTCTAAACGAGGTAAAAGGCTAGTGACGAAAGCAATTTCCAGCCCCAAAATTTCTGATATCCAATTTTGTGACGAACAAAATTGAGTTTAATATAAAAATTTTAAATAAAAATATAAATTAAGAAACAAAAAAACAATTGGCATTCGGCACTGCGCAAATAGTAATTTTTATGTACAAAGAAGCTCACCCTTTTTGCGCACAGTGCACAAGGCCAATTTTTTTTTTTATTAAATAAATGAAATAAATGAAAGGTTTTCATGTTGCTCCGTTTTCGACCTAGGTTAGCACTTAAATTCTTAGATTTTTTTAAATCTTTCACCGAAAGTGATAGGACAATTTTCGGTCTATTTATCAAGATTGATTTATGAGAATTCGGTTAAAGATAAACATACAGCCCTACAATTTATTTAAAATTAAATTTTCAAAATTAATTAAAAATTTCACATTTTTGGCCTTAGAAAAAATTGTAAGAAAGCAATTTTTGTTTATTTTTACAAAATTGGCTATTAAAATGTATAAAAAAAATAATATATTTTGTGAGTGTTGTTATCCTAATGATAAAATTACACAAATTAAAAAATGTAAATATGTAAAATACATGTAAATATATACATGCAGATATTTGTAACACACATCTACAAGTAGACAGAGTGCAGATAATTTGTGGGTGTTATGAGGAATTAACCTCTTAATGAACTAATTTACTCAAGATTAAGACAGCAAACAAAAGGCGGCCACAGCTAATTGAATGCCGGAAAGAAAATGTAAAAAAGATGGAACAAGTAAGGGAGGAATGGGATCAACCCACAAACAGTTTGAAAGGCACGCAAACCTGACTAAACGCCTGGACATGGAGAGAGACATGTAGAGTAGAGTAGGTAGAAGTTGCTACGATCTGAGATAAGATCCAAGCAATTTGCAAGGCGGTTAATCTATTTAAACGCGCCAAATACGCGTGACACAATGGGAAAACTCGGGGAACAGTAAGAGTAGAAAGAGTAGGAAGAGTAGGAAGAGTAGGACGAGTAGGACGAGTAGGAAGCTGCAGAGGCATGGTCGAGTGCACAGATTTAGGGATAGAACGGATCAAAGCGGACCAAAATGACCGAAAATTCGTCTACTGCGATGAAAACAAAAGCGTAAACTCGTCTAATTGCGATTGTATGTTTGGAAAATGAAAAATAAAATAAAAACCTGCCGCGCATGCGCAAAAGCCGATTGTCCGACTAAGGACTGAGGAAGAGAATAAGATTGAGAACAAGAATGTGAATGTGAATGCGAATGCGAATATGAGTATGAGTGTGAGGACTCAGACTTGTAGAGTATGAGAATGAATGTTGGCGAACATCATCCCTTAATCTGTGTCGGTAATCGCTAAAATGCTTACAATGAGCGGGCGAAATCTTTTTGAACTTTTACAAGCGAAAAGAAGGTTAGCAAAATATTATTATAAACCTTCAGGGTCCCGTTCCGTAACCCACATAAAACAAATTATGTGTGCTGTTTACTCTTCAATGAACTCAAAACATTTCAATTTCACAATCGTACTCCTCTTCTTCATTGTCGTCTGCGTTCTCCTCGCTAATATTGAGATTAGCAGGATTACATCAATTGTGAAATTGGTCAAACACCGCAATTGTTTCATTTGCAAATCGGATATTTGTTGCTCGGACACAGAAAGAGACGGACCGGACACCCACGCCACTTCATCCACCCATCATCATTTGGGAGGAGCAGCTGTTGAGTTTCCCTTGAGTATGAGAGACCATTGTGGTCAGTATGCTGCTCCTGGTCATTGTCTGTCCTCAGCTGGGTCAGCTCTCTGCTCTCATGGTTACATACTTTGATTTTCATATTCACAAATGTGTTTCATGATCTTATACAATGCCGTGTAATCGCTTTGGCTTACCACAGATTATGCAAGTAACTGGATGAGTATTGAAACTTTCCTCCTTTGATTTGCAGTTTTTCATGGGAATTGCAACAATCTTCAAAAGCTCGAGGTCGTATAGTTGACACACAAGGTGTAAATCTTTAATTTTAAGGTTAATTTCAGGCTAAAGTGCGAGCTGTGAATTGTTTTAGTGGTTTAGTAGGGCAACCAAATAGGATAATCGATTGGGATCTGTTGAATCGGTTTTACAGATTTATTAAAGCAAGATCCGATTTAAAATGAACCTTCATATAAAGAAACCGAAAATGCAATCTAGCAACCAGTCAATTAATGATAGATCATAAAATATAAAATATATCACATTCGGCAGTTCTTGTTCTATGAGTGTTATATGATAAGGTGAACCGATTTCCCAATCAAGGATAATAATTTATTTCACATTTCTCTATCTCCCTTAATAGAATATCTAAATTATATTAAACTGACCTAATTAACAATGAACGGAAAACACCTTCACAATTGATCAGTAAGCTTTGCCAACCCGTTGACCCAATAATCCCATTTAATTCAAAAGTACTTGCATTTGACATTTGTGAAAAGTGTTAAATTGGGAGAATCCCTGGCTCAAATTGAAGAGTTCCCACAAAACAACTAGAGCGGGAGTTAAATCCAGCATGGTCAGTTTTTTTATTTAAAGCGACAAGCAAAAATTGAAATAATTTTTTTTTAAATGACACTAATAGGCTTAGGTCGCATTAGCATACGAAAGTATTTGGTAAAGGATAAAAGATTGGAAATTAAATTGGGACAACTTACAAAAGAGTCGCGTGACCAGAAACTTTCGAAAAAAAAAAAAACAATTTAATGCTCTCTCTCAGTCTCTACAGTCGCTCTTCTAGTTAAAAGTCGCCCACATTTGGCATATGGAACCAGAAGAACTTTATTGATATCAAGCTTAAAGGGTTGCCCTGTGATTCTGCAAGTTGTCAACCCTCTGACAAATTCTTCACCTCAAACTTTTCAGGAACAGAAGGTGGCGATTTCTTCACTTTTTGTGGTTGTTGTTGTTGTTGTTGATGTGGTGTTTGTTTGAAAAGTACTTGTTTAATCGGTTTGTTTGTGACATTTCTATTGCTGTTCCTGCCCCTGTCTCTGTCTCTGCTTCTGCCACAGAGGGCTTTGCTCTTTGTTTATTTAGTGGTAGGCCTGACACGCGTACTCCTCTGCCCAACCACTCAACCACCCAAACACCCAGAACCACCCAAAAGAGTCACCCAGACGAGGCTGGCAACCCAGCATTCATCCATCCATCTGAAAGAGTTCATTGTCGGTTAGTAGGTGTGTCTGTTTGTGGGTTTTTCCTGCTCATCGCCATCCTCGTCCTCATCCACGTTCTCGTCCTGACACACACAAAAAGTTTGCTTCGTTCTCTACACAGAGAGAAAAAAAAGACGTACTAAAATTAAGTTCGAAGGAACTCCAATCGATTATATTCGAAGCTCAAAATGAATATTTTATGTAAGAAGGCGTGACTGAAAATAAGCATTAGAATTCATTAAACAAGTACTAAAAATCTCGAAATAAAAAAAAAATTTATTTAACAATATCTGAGTTAAATAATAATACTTATTTCAAGAAAATTTTACACTTAAAAATTAATATGCAAGACTTTAGTTTAAGTCTACTGTTTGTAAATATCACAAATTAAATTATTATTTCAAGATGCATTTGTACTCAGTTATAGAATTAAAAGTTCTTGAATCAAGTCTGTACCTAATTTTATTTTAATATTCTTAATATATATATTATTATATCCAATAAAATACGTATATTTTTAAATACTCTTAAATGTTTACTTGATTTTTTCGATCTGTGTACTTCTTTCAGAACAGTGCTTGATGGGATGGGTTGTTGGGTTGGGGGAGGGGGGAGGAGAGACGTCGCTTAAGTGCTGCCAAACAAAAAGAACACATTTACTGGAATATTTTCCCCGACTTCTTGCCGGGTCTCGAATATGCTGCGAGTGTGAATTGTAATTACAGTGAAATCAGCTTTTGGCACTTGTTTAGCTTCTTCAGCTAGACAGGATTGTAGGATGTGGGGGATGGTGTGTAGTGTGTGTGGTGTGTAGTGTGGTGTGGTGTGGTGTGGTGTCATGTGGTTGTTCTGCATCTGCATCTGGCTGTGGTTGCTTTTGTATGCCACATTGTGAAGTGCTTCTGTGTCTATTATGATGGAGGCGTTTCTTGCCAAGAATTCGCACACATGATGCGTGATTTATTTCTTCCTAATTGGCTTTCCCTTCGTTTACTGGTATTTATGCACTCCTCCCCCTTCATATTTCCTCCTCTCATATTTTGACAGCAACTCTTGATTTGATGTGCGAACAGAAGGGCGTTTTCTTTTTTTTTTTTTTTTTTTTGTGGGTGTAACCGGAAATTGTGGTTTAGCGAGCTAAATTAAACATTTGACATCGTTCAATTGCTCGATTTGGACGCTTTGGAAAGCGTATTTATTAGCGAAATTGAGTGTGAATCTCTGCCCATGTAAAGCAAAGGTTAAGTGGATTTCTAAGTATTAAAGAAGTAGGAAATAGATTAAAGTTAAAATTACTTATTAAATTGGATTATTTAAATCCCTAAGAAATATCTGATAATTTTACGTTAATAGAATCTGTCACAGTTATATATTTTATATATAGTTTTTTTTTAAATGGATTTATCTTTGATAACTAAACAAGAATTTTATATACAATAACAACTTATGTTCAATTTCAAAGTGGAAATTATGAAAAAAGGTCTGTAAAATTTTTCCAAAAATATATGCCTTATCATTATTTTCTACTTTATAATATACATCCACATATTTGAACTGAAATTTGGTTTATATCAAAGACTTTATGTTAAATATCCTCTAGCAAAATAAATATTACAAATTCCAGCTTTAGTTCAAATATTTCTCAAATATTATACTCAATTAAACTACTTTTGTTTGTCTTCAACCGATTTTCTTCGTCTAAGTTCTGTAGATCTCTTACTGTTCACACGTTTTGTGTGATCTTTCTGTTCTGTTCTGTTCCTTCAATTTCGATCCCTTTCTGCCTGCAGCAATACAAGTGTCTACCCTTTCATAATTTAACCAAAATATTTAAGGCAAATATTTGATATGCTGTGCATAGATTTGGGCTCAATTAAGCAACTAAGCATGTCAAACTACACGTCTAAGCCTTTTGTTAAAGCCGGCCCAATCCCATCATTACCCTGTCCAGTAGACACAATAGACAAGCGAGGGACCTTAAGAGCCTCAATCTGATCCGGCTGCACCCACATTTTCACATTTTCCACATTTAGGTAGCTGAGTCGGCCTGTTTCAAAGCCGAAAAATATCTTTTTATGTCTGTAGAACAATTGGATACAAGTGCCGATAGGAATATGTGCTGACTGACAGTATTTTGACGTGCTTTTATCTATATTTCTGCTGAGATTTCTCCCTCTTTCTCATTATTTTGGTGTTAGACCCAAATTAGGCCGATTTCAGTTGTTTTGACAGAGTTTTCCCAGCGAAATCAGCTGCCTTTCAGTTCGCAAATTGTGTAAGCCAATTAAGTTGTCCAGCATGATAACTTTATAATTGCTACTGACCAACAGCTGCGGTTTGCGCTTTAACAAATCCAGTTAATTATGCTTACAACCTTATCAAACATCTAGAATAATGCAGATGATACGTAATAGAGAGAATTAAGACTGGCAATGATGGATAATAATTTATTATATGCAAGTTTTTAGTTTCTCAAACGAGTAATTTAACTCATACACTGATAAATAAAATGTTCTAAAATCAAGATTTTGGTCTCAGAACTAAGATGTTTTGGTCTAATATTCCGTCAACAACATACAATTTTTAAACTAAGAGAACACACATTGACTTTAAGAACATTTTAAATAACAATTATTTTAAATACTTAGAATTTTTTTTTTGTTTCAGTAATTTAATAAATGTTATTTTAATTAGGAACCAGTGGGATTCGAGCCGTCGCCTACTACTTTACACATGAAGCGGATTCTTTAACCAGAGCGCCACGGGGCCACCATTTGTTTAATACGATATAGTACCTATTTATACTTTCCTAACAATTTAAGATTTGTATTCTTATATTAAGAGTTTAAGAATTTTTAGATAAATAATCTTAGCTTTAGTAATTTGGTGTT
This sequence comes from Drosophila falleni, assembly GCA_035045575.1. Taxonomy (NCBI): domain Eukaryota; kingdom Metazoa; phylum Arthropoda; class Insecta; order Diptera; family Drosophilidae; genus Drosophila; species Drosophila falleni. The sequence goes on along the minus strand of JAWNOV010000054.1, from coordinate 1,077,229 downwards.
AAAATAATCCTATTTTAAGAACAAAATATTTAAGATAAATGTTCTTGATTTTAGAAGTTGGTCTTTGTTATCAGTGTAGGTTTACATACACTGATAAAAAAAAATGTTCTAAAATCAAGATTTTGGTCTCCGAACTAACATTTTTGGTCTTAAAAATGCGTCGAGATCATAAAACTCTTAAATTAAGAGTACACATCTTGTTTTTAAGAATATTTTAAATAAGACCTAGTTCTTATTTAAAGAATAAATGTACTTAAATTTAAAATCTTTTAATAAATAAAATAATAAACTATTTGTTATATTTATAATTTTTTTACTAAAAATATTTTTTTTAATTTTATTCATTTTTTTTAGTTTTAGTAACATTATAAATAGTACCTATTTATACTTTCCTAAAAATTTAAGATTTTTATTCTTATATTAAGATTTCAATATTATTTAGAATTAATAATGTTCTTGATTTAAAAAGTTGGTCTTTATTTTCAGTGTACATATTATATAAGTATATTGCAAACTACGTACGCTAGGTGGCGCCTGAGCCAGTTTTGGGGTTCTCAAGAAAAACGAGTTTTTTGCATAACTCCTCTGTTTATCAATCAATTATTATAAAAATTTTGGAATAGACAGAGAGAAATTTTTAATATCTGAACACCAAAGGTCAACACTATAACTCTAAAATTATTCTAGTAATTTGTATTTTTAAATATGATAATAAAACTTTTTAAAAATATCATTTTATAATTTTCAAAATATTTGACCTACAAAGCAACACATACAAACAACTCGACTTAAAGTCACTCAAATAAAATCCTATTAATAGACATCAATTGCTTAAAGATACAAAGAATCACCATTTTTAGCTTGAGTCTCATTTCCTGAATCAATTTCCTGTCCAAGCTCAAGTCAAGTGTCAAAAAACCGCCAATAAAAACACGCTAATAATAACTACTTAAACGTCATTGCAGTAAAGTGTCTGGAACATGGCCGGAAATAAGTAAAAGCCAATAAATCAGCAATAGAGGAAATAAGGCAAACATGGTAGACAAGTAAACTTATCGAAACAGATAGATGACTCTGAGATACCCTGTAACAGATGTTGTTAAATAAATGCAAATAAAATTAGCGTTGCTTATGGAATAAGTACTTCACTTTATGCTACCCTTCTGCTTAACTTGGGGTACAGGGTGTTTGAAACGAGGGGAGAACAAGCATTTAAGGATCGTCAAAACAAACAAGAGTGTCAAAGTGGACAGAGAGTACAACCCAACCCACAATTCTGGTCGCTTAGGGCTTCTTTTCCGGTCCCATCCACACCCGGACTGATAGACTCTGACTCAGAGTGGGAATGAGGCTGGCTACCGGAAGATGAGCTAATAGGACGCGTGTCGAAAGCGTCGTTCAATTTGTTGCAATTATAATTGTATTGGCTGTTTTCTCGTTGTCTGGTCGCGTGTCACATTTTTATTGGATGTCGATGTAAATGTCATAATGTTGCATAATGCGCTTAACCACAGTACCCTTATCTCTGGGGTGAACTACAACTAAAAATAGGAACTGGCAACTGAGAACTGAGCATGTTAATCATTTTCCCGGCGCCCTCCAAACGACAAAAAAAAAAAAAAAACGTCGACACGCGTTTTGGGCTTGGACCGTTTGACTTGTCCTGTTTGCAGGTTGTTAAAAGGCTCACAACCCTTGCAAATGAAACAACACAGCTCGCATTTGTCATGCGGAAGTGTTAGTGCTACTTTTCTAGTTGTTGTTGCTTTTTATTACAGGAAGCACACAATTTTCCACGAGCGCTTCTCTTGTATGTTTGTTGTTTTTTATTTTTGACCTGGCCGCCGTCAAACTTTTCATATCCTTATGCTAATCAGCTTGACAATGTTTGGTTTTCCAGTCTATGGGAGTTTTTTCACAATCCCAGGGCAACTCTTTCGACCTGATAGTTAAATATTTGTAAGCGGAGCAGTGGAAAGGACATGACGCCAGTTAATTTGAATTTTACATCTGGGTTAATTGTATTAAATGAAAACATTATAGTATTTTAAAAACCCGCTTAGAATTCTCCAGATACGCTGTAAGCAATTGAGAACAACTTTTAAAACTCTAATTCAACTCTACATCAGAATAGGAAAATAAATTTTTTTTATTATTGGCAATTTTTATACCCGTTACTTTAAAAATAAGTAAAAGGGTATATTGTGTTCGTTGGAATGTATGTAACAGAAGAAGCATCTCCGACACTATATATATTGTTGATCAGCATCAATAGCCGAGTCGATATAGCCATGTGTGTCTGTCGGTCTGTCCGTCCGTCCTTCCGTATGAACAATAGGATCTCAGAGACTATAAGAGATAGAGATACCAAACTTTCACTCACAGACTTCTATACACCCCACGCAGATCAAGTTTGTTTCAAATTGAAGCTACGCCCCCCTCCGCCCCCGCAAACCGGGAAAAACCACCACACCCACTGTTTTTAAGATAATACGTTTTTTGTGAAAATAAACGTTATCTATTGGTGTTATCTATATTATCCCACTGAATTGCATCAAGATCGGACAAGTAGAACGGCAGCTATAGCGATTTAATGTTTTCAAAGTAATACAAGTAATTTCTTTAAACAATTACTTTTATACATATTTAAGTTAAGTAACGGGTATTCTATAGTCGGGATCTCGACTATAACCTTTCCCACTTGTTTTTTTTAATTTCCGATAAACACTTTCAAAACTTGATTCTGTCATTGTTTTAAATATTAACCGATTTCCTTGCGGAATGTCATTATTATCTTTGCTTGACATCTTATATAATTCTACATTACAAGTTTAACTAAAATTTTTCTCCTTTACTTTTTAGTATAATATACTTTCGATATCCGTCCATTTTGCCATATTTTCTGCCTAACGTTTTATTCAAAAACTTCAAACTGCCATAACTTTGTCAAATATTAACCGATTATCTTTCGAATGTACATTTTCTCATTATTTGACGTCTTATTTAATTTTGCATTAAAACTGAAAATTATTATTTTTATCTAACACTGTCCATTTTTTGAATACTTTTCCCTTGACGCTTTTTCTAGAACTTTAAGCTGTCATAACTTTTTTAACTGTTATTATTGAATTTGTTATAGATCTTCTAGCAAGTGCAGAGTTTTAATTCTTATCCAGTTACTGATATATAGAAAGACCATTTTCAGCTCATCAGATCTAGCTTCACCTTGAACTTGAATGTCACACACGTTGAAACAGGATGCGATTTCTCGGATTACAATAAACTCAAGCTGGCACGAGCCAAATTGTAATGCCAAGTAGGCGATAAGGACGACAAGGATAAGAATAACACAGAGAGAAGCAAAAAGCACAGAGGAACAAACATTTAATGAGCAGTTGGTTAGTTGGCGAGAGCACGGAACAAAGACGAGGACACAGGAAAAGAATAGAAGCAACTGACAGCCTACGCGGTAGAGGACAAAAGCAGAAGCCAGAGCCAATGGCAGGACATCAAGGATGCGAGACGAGTACAATGCACTAAGGCAGAGCATATGCATTTAATTTAATATTGAATGAGGCAAACAAATGAAAGCATAAAATTTCGCTTTCAATTACAGAGCAAGGGTCGCAGGACGAAGGACTTGTTTTGCACATTTTTTTTTTTGTTTTTTGACAATTTACGTGAATATAATTAACCGGAAGCCGGCACACGCGCCAGACGGAGGAGATGCCGCGGAATCGAAAGACAGGAGTATACACATATCCTCGGATCCAAGGATCGCGTGTCAACAACCGTTGAGATATGCGAGAATGAAAGAAAAAGCGTTTCCGTTGCTGCCGAAAGCGAAATTGAAAATCAAAGCGGAGAAATCAAATGTCAGTCGAGAGAGAGAGAGAGACGACAAGGACTAAAGTAACGCCCAAAAGACGCAACCGGTTTTCAATGATGACGATCAAGATAATGATAATGATAATGATAATGATGATCATCATTAGACGAGAAGTAAACAAGTACACGGGGTTGCCGTTTGATTATCCTTAGCCCACTTCAAGGAGCTGATACTTGCGCCGAGCAGCTGCGCCTGTCCAAATCTCAGCCAGCAATTGTTCATTGCCGCACATTGCTTCCTGTCTTGCCGCTCAGCCGGCGTATTGTGTATCCCGCCACCGGAAGGATCAGCAGCCAAGCGGTTGAGGGGCACGAGGGTTTCTCGCTTCTCTTGCTCCTATTTTGATTTTCCTTCGTTTTTTTCTTGGAGGCGTGAGCTTGGTGTGTGTCGCATATGTAGCAATTAAATGCCTTCCTGATAATGGAACATGTGCAAATTGTGTCCTTCGTCAGCGCGTGCCGAGTCTTAGATGAAGACGCAAAGGGTCCTTAAAACCCGAGGAGGAGGCGAAGTAGGAGGCGTCATCATCGGATGCAAAACATTTGCAGCAGGCATTGCAGTCATTGAAGTCATACGATCTTCTAGGAATTGAAGCAGCTGCTGGACTGGAAACTATAATTAGAATGTGCTTCCAAAAAACCAGGTCAAAAGTACAGTTGTTTTCAAGCTGCAAATTAATCACAAAATCTTAAAATAAAGTACAAATGTTGCAAAAAATATTCCTTAAGCAAAATTGATCAAAAAATTGTATTTATCAATATTTAGTTAAATAAATATCATACTTATAATAATAAGTTATTGTATTTTTAGAAATACTTAAATTTTCTGATTATATTTCTATAAAAAATATCGCATTTTTATTAACAAATATTTAAATAAATATTTTTATACACAAATTGATCTAATTTTGAAGTACTAAAGATAAAACTAATTTTTAGGTGTATAAAAATATTTTAAAAACTACATTTCATACTCCGTTACTGATTTTTTGCATTTTATTTATAAAATACTGAACATAAAACTAATTTTAAAAAATATTTATATATTTACAATAATTACTTTTTGTAATTCAAACGACATTTACTTACTTCTACTTGATTTGGCGATGTACAGTAAATTGCTCAGCGATTTTCATTACCAAATCGACAATTGATAATTAGGAGGAGGGAGACGGTGCTTCCTGCACATTCCTGGCATTCCTAATAGTCCTGGCTAATTGACCAAGCGACTACTCGAGTGCTCAATGAACACAACAATGGCACAACCCAAGTCAAAGTCATGGCAACATGAGCAATAAAATTTAATATCCGTTTCAAGTGTGCGATTTGCGTATACGAAAAAGACAGAAAAAAAAGCGTAAAAATGTTTGCATAATCTACCAGGACACCGACGACTGACAGTGGAGGAGTGACAATGGGTAGTGAGGGGGGGTCGACTTGATATAAAAACGTCGGAAAAAGCAGATAAATCACGCAGCAAAAAAGTGAGAAAACTTCCTAAAAGGGGACCGAGAGATAAACAGAGATAAGAACTTCAGGGGCTTTTCCACTTTTCGACATTTCAACGATTACTCTATTAGCTACCCATGAAAGAGACAGAGAGAGACAGATAGAGCGAGAGGAAGAGTGTGTGGTGTTCGATTTGATTAATTTGTTAACAAACTCAAAGTAGCAACAGCAACAGCCACAACACAACACACACAGCACAACAAGCGTTGAGTAATTGCCGAGAGTCACGTGAATGCGCCTTGGCCGAAATTTGTGAGTGAACAACCCTGACGCTGTCCCTGTATCCCTCCTACCCTCCTAACCTGTCCCCATTTCTGCTCCTACCCTGCACAACTTCATCGTATTAGCTAAAAGCGCATGAAGATCGCAGTGACGATAAAGGCAACAGAACGGCAAAATGTAAATGAGAAACTGGCACTTGAAAGTCCTTTCCCCCCTCTGAGAAGGTAAGCCTAAGGGTACAAGTTGAAACCCTTAAGTGAAATCTCCGTCAACAGATCTCGCTTTGCTACAGCGAAGTGTACAGCAAAAGATATCCTGGAGATACTTTTTCAACTTATTTCAAAACTAAAAATTTCTGTGGATTTGCTTTTCAGATACATTTTTATCTTTAACCATCTTACTTACAATTATGTTTTGCATTGATTTTTCTATTATTCTATTCTCTTCTATACATTAAATATATATACAGATATACATATCTTTCCTATTTTGATTAAATACTTTTCTATCTTATGAATTGTTCAAATTGAGTTAATGGTTCAGATTGACACATATAACACATATTTGACATTCAAGTTGAAAGTACTTTGCAGATATATTTCTACGTTAATTAATTTTTTACTTGCATTTATTCCTTGCAGATAAATTTATATTGTTTATCAACTTTGGCATGAGATATTTGCATCTTCTAATTCCATAAGTCTCTCTTTCTTGTGGAAAGTACTGTAACGAACTGCAGACTTAAAATATTTAAGTCTCTACTTTAAGATACATTTGAGCATTGAAGAGTGCCCCAAAATATACCTATATTTAGGTACTGCAACAGCATTTTTAACTTTTGCAGATACATTTCCATCAATTGTATCCGCGCATCTTTCCTACTCAGATACATTTCTATCTTCTAGCTGCCGCCGTGTTGCGTTCTATAAATAAAGACCTGCCTCTATACGCATATTTAAATAGCTGTTTTTCAGGTCGAAACTAAATGTTTTGTTTACAAAACAAATATTGAGCTAAGACTCTTATACGAGTTGGGAGTTTCTCATATTAGGCTATGGATCGATAAAGAATTATACCCACTATAACATTTATGTATAATCTATTATAGTAACAAGTTGTTTGGTGATAAGACGCCGTTAGATTAAGTGACCCTTTGGCGCAGTGGATAGCGCGTTGGACTTCTAATCCAAAGGTCGCGGGTTCGAGTCCCGCAAGGGTTGTTATTTTTAATTTTTTAAATATATTTTCATTTTTGAATAAATGTACTTCAATTAAACAATAAATATACCATGTTTTGCAAAGCTCATTAAATTGTACAAACACCTGAGTCAAACAATCTTTTGAAAAAGGAAACACTTTCAAAACGCTAAATAAACTATTTGCTTGCCGCAAACAGTATAAATTAAGCATCTACAAGATACAAAATCTCAACCCCTGAGGCTCAAACATATTTCTGGCTTAGATCAAGCGTAAATTGCAACAGCTGTCAAGTGGCTGGGATGGCGGTTTTATCCATATCTGTTAAGTACACAGCAACTAACAGCCTATTAAACTGTTTACATGCTCCGCGCAAATATTGACAAAAGATGCGCTCTACTTACAACATGCCAACCAGGGGTTGTTTCTCTCTCCCTCTCCCTCTACCTCTCTCTCTCTCTCTCTCTCTCTCTCTCCCCTCTGCCTATGTCTCGCTTTCTCTCTCGTATACTCATATCTAAGTATCTGCGAGTTTGTCTGTCTGCAGATACTTGCCGATAAACTAAAGGTAGCAATTTGTTGTCGCTTGTCAAATGATCAGCGCGGCACGCGAATTGCAACAAAACGCAACTTGCCACACAAATCAAAGCGAAGCGACGCCATTTTGTGGCTGGTGCCTCCAAATGTGCAACTTGGCTCAAAGTCTTTTGCCTTTAACCCGCAATTTGCAACATGTTTTGCTGTTTTCCTCTTCTCGCAATTGTTCTTGTTGCCGCGCTTAAAAATAAATTCCCATTACCTTTACCGTAATTTGCCGACAGACGGGCCCTGCCCCCTTCGCCGCCCCCTTCGAAAAAAATATTGTAATTTACATTTCAACGAGTTTTTCTACGACTTCAGACGGTGCATGTTGGTTATATCTTTTAAAATGGTCTACAAAATGAATCTATAATAGAAATTCTAGGTAAGAATAGAGTAGACTCACATTACCATTATATCATAGCCATAACTATCTCTATATAACATGAACTGACTGTTCAACTGATTGACAATCAAATGCACAACCATTGAAAATGAATTTTTCACAAAATTCATATCCGTCGAGGAAATATTTCGAAAAAACTGTCAAGTAACTGGTATTTCTTCATCATTCAATAATATTCGATAACATTCGATCTAATTTGCGAACTTCTATGCGAAATACTAAAAATATTTGGATCAATTTCAAAATAATCATATTCTCAGTAAATTTTTCAGAATGAAATTTCATATTTCTCTTTATTATTTTAAATTTATATTCACATGCGTGTACATTTTTAGCTTAATTTTAAAATTCAAATTTAATATAAGTTTAATTAGCTTTAAACCTTTTTTTAAGATCTAGTTACAAATATCTCGAATAAACGATTAATAGGCTTTTCAAAATAAATCTACCGCCATGGTAAGAAACATCTGACAGTGTAGGAAGACTTAAGCAATGAGTGTTTTTGAATTAAAAAACTACAATATTTAAAGACATGTTCCTTCATTCTTTTCTCTTCTTCTATTTTTAGACCCTGTTCCTGAAAAGTACAAAGGGTCTAGTAAGTTTTTGAATATTCAGTCTATCATTTCAATGATGAATATCAATATAATTTATATTTTCACAAAAGAATCAAATGATCTTCTTCTCCAGCAGAGTTCTATGCTATAGAGAACCTCCACTTTACATAACTTACAAAAGGGAAGCAAAGTTCTGTCAATGAACTCTATTAACCCCTTTGTTACCAACCTCTTTATTCGTTCTTCTATACACTCTGAATTCCATAACCAACAATTTTCGCCACAGGTTAAAAAAAAAACGGGAATCAATACACGAATACGTGACTTCGGCACCCCAATGATAGCTGATCTTTAGCTTCTAGCTCTTTTTTTAAAAGGTTTCCCATCTGCGAATGATAAATTGCATATACCCTCTGATAGTTCATATACGTATATCAAGCATACGCCATGTGGAATTTGCTTAGAAAAAGGCAGAAAAGAGCAGAGGCCGTGGAAATGGCAGCAGCTGCAAAAGAAGCGCACAAAAGGCGCACACACAAATGTTACTGCAATTACGCATAATAAACAAAAGTTACACGGATCGACAACAGCAGTGACAGGGGAGTGAGTTGGAAAGAGGGAATGGGGGAATCAGGGAATGATGGAATGATGGAATGAGAATACAGCACATACTTAATTGCTGGTTTTTCAAACGAACAAACCCCGACTGCAAAAAGTTGCTCAAAAACAGTTTGAAATCTCTTGCGCACTTGAATGGCCAGCGTAAAAGATTTAAGGGTAGTCTCTAGCATCATCATCCAGGGGATCACCAGCCGGGCGCAGTTTGGCTTCCAAAAAATGGCTACATACGGCGAGCTATGGAAATTGCAACAAATCGTCTAGGGTCCTCAGAAGCATCATCCCGTTGCCGTACCAGACTTAACCTTACAACCCCTTTGCTGCACCCAAAATCATCAGAAAAAAAAAACAAAAAAAAACAGAGCAACTTCACTAAAATGGTTGACGTCTCGCATTTTTTACATTATTACAAGAGCAACAACGGGCGGCCTCTGAATAATGATTGAGAGAGAAGGGCAGAGAGAGAGAAGGCAAATCTAAAGAATTTGTATCTAATAAAGTTCCATATGTGCAGGCTTTTTTTAGCTGCTGCCGTCTCTTATTAGGCATTAATATTTGATTGGGTTCATCTTTCAGATGAGGGTGCCCATAACACTGAATGGGTGTGGATAAATGGTTGGTGTTACGAATTTAGCTGCTGGTTCCACTCGTAACTCATACTTGGTGGTGGTTCTTACTCGCCATGTATCTAAATTATTACAATTTCATTTTGTTGATTTTTCAATTCGCTCAGCTGACCCTAGAGACGGGACAACTGAAGTGGTGCTCAACAGATTTAATTTTTTCTAAAACTGTTTATTAAATATCGATATGGTGGCATATCACAAAAGAGATACCTTTGATAAGCCGTTATAATTATACCATATTATACTTTAAGCTACACAACCATATTGACGTATTTTCATTTTGAATTTATTACCGATTTAAAGCACTTCTGAAAGACAAGCCCTTCATATAAAACTTAACACATTTACAACTTACTACCATGATAATTTGGGAAAATGACTCTTTGGAAATCGCGTATCAAAGAGATAGTATAGACTATTCAAATATTTTTATATATATCTACAGATCTCAAATATTCATTATATAAACAGATTAACAAATTAGTATTTTTAACAAAAAGTTAAGTTTAAAATTTTCCATTATATATTTATTAACATTCTTTAAAAATCATAAAATTAGAAAAATAACTAGTCGGAAAGGCTATAGTCGAAATCCCGACCATAGAATACCCGTTACTTATTTCAATGTATATTTCAGTACTTTATAGAAATTACTACATAATAATAGAAATCTGAGTTTGAAAGTTGGGTATCTCTTTTTCTTATAGTCTTGAGATCTAGGTGCTCACATGGACGGACAGACGGACATAGGCTATATCGACTCGGCTGTTGATGTTGATCAAAAATATATATATGTACTTAATAGGGTCGGAAATGTCTCCTCCTTTCTGTTACATACATTCCAATCCATTTTTAAGTAACGAGTATGAAAATTAAAGATGTGTATTTTATTTTGCTTGTACTGTACAATATTTGACGAAGAAACCATTTTAATATAAAGGTAGAATTCATAATCACAATTTCAATGATAATTAAATAACCATATGCCTAAATTGTCTTCTTCATTTGTATTGAACTCCTAGAAATTGAAAATAGATTCAAAAGTGGTCAATAATTTTGTCGCTAGACTGTAAAGAACTGTCTTAAAAAGAAATTAATATTTACTTAAAGTCAATTCGTATTTTAAGTATTTTTTATGCAATGCTGAATGTCACATGTACAGAAAAAATGTGAATAATGAACTACACTACAGCTCACTTCAAATGACAATGAAAGCAAATATTTACATTAACCAAACATGCAAACAACTGCAATGCCAGCAGAGAGTCCTTTGCATTCGGGATAAGAACTAAACAGAAACGAGACCAAAACGAATCCAAGCCAAACAAGGCTCACCCGCAAATCTTTTGTCAAAATATGAAACTTCAAAACAATTACCTCAGCCAACCCGGCCAGCAACTGGCAAGCACTTCAGCATACAGAGTGTTCTGGAGGATGGGGAGTTGTGGGATTTGTGCCAGGATTCGGAAACGGAACGGAACGCAACGAAACGGAGTTGAGAAGAGCGGCCGCATGCGCAATCTTCGCAAACTGCGCAAATAAACAATTAAAATGTCACAATGATTGCCGTCGTACCCGTGTCAGGAAATCAAAAAACCACGAAAAATCGGTAAATACGTTGAACCCCAAAGGAACACACTGCCTAAGGAAAGCAGAGTGCGAACCGCAGTCGCACAGTGGGGCAAATGCCTGAGGCAACAGCGTTTTATTCAAATTTAGAACCCGTCCAAATTTATTTACAAAAAATAAATAAATAAAATGGCGATCAATAAGTATACTGAAGCTTTAATAAAGCTCTTCAATATATTTCTGAATAAGTTATACCACACATTTAACTAAATTGCGAAATTTTCAGGATGCACAAAACACAGCTTAAAAACTTTTCTAAAGGAGGTAATATAATGATTTAACTAACATTTAAGAAAATTGTTTTTTTGTCAGTATTTTCTTTATATCTTGCAATGGGTTATAATTTAAGCAAACTAAAACTTAAAAAAGATTTTTATTTTTAACTGAAGATTAAAAAATTAATGTGTTAACGTTAAAGAATTTATTTAACACTCTTTCTTTCGTGGAGTAAAACTTAAGAATTGTAAAAATATTGAAGTTTTTTGTCAAAATTATAAAAAGAAATTTTGTACTAATACTAATTTTCCGCCGCCATTTTGTTAGAAAATTCACCATTTTGCGCATTTATTTATTGAGCATAACTATTTTTAAGAATCACACTCAGAAAAGTTCCGACTTGAAAAAATGTATTGTTTTTTAATATCTATATTAACATAGTATTAAACAATGGAAAAAAAATTGCTAAAAATACTAACTTAAGTATTATAAAAAATTAATGATCAGGTGTGTTCCAGAAATCTTATGAGTTGGGAAAATATTTTATATAACTAAAAAAAATCATAAAAAATGTATTTTATGAATTTTAATTAAATTTAAAAATTAATCTTATTTAATTAAATAAATATTTAATTTTGTCAAATGTCTCAATATTATTTTAGACATTTAAAAGCAATGCTTGCTTGCTTTAAGAAATTCCAAGAATTCCTCTTGGGTTGCATAAGTACTGATGGAGATTTGTAAAACACCTCTGAATATGAATTTAACAAAATACGAGTATATATATTTATTTAGCATATTTATTTAGTTATAATTCTAAAAAAAAGTAAAATCTTGAAATGACTTTTGATTATTTTTTAAGGTTTTAGTTTCGATGTGTTAAACCACTCAAATGGCCCACTGTGAGTCGTGTCGAATAAAAAGCATTTTCCACTTTCATTGCATATTGTATTTATTCAAAAGCGCATTTTACAACCACGTGGCGATGACGGCGACGGCGACGGCGACTAACCGTAAGACATTTTACCCCACGGGCATTTGCAATGTGTGCGCACTCAGGCGAACCGGGCAAGTCAACACAGTCAGACTGAGAGACTGCCAGACTGTCAGACAGCCAGACAAGGCAACTGGCAACTGCGAGGGCGAGGACGAGGACGAGAGCTTGTGAGTAAGTCCTGTGAAGGCGTTGCACAAACAACAACTCAGCAGCAAAAATCCCAATTAAAAATTGAAAAGCGCGCGAAAAACGACTGTTAAATAGAAGAAGAAGAAGAAGAAAGGACTCCAAGTTGTGGCTACCATGCTGAGTAGCGCTTGGCGACCAACTTGTGCTCATCCTCCAAGCTGTGACATTAACAATTGATGGACGACAACTGCCACACGGTTGAACTTTGACAGATTGTCGAACTCAGCTGGGAGCTTAGTAGACACTTTCCATTTCATTTCACACACACACATATTTTTGAGGCAGTTCCTCAAGTGGTGTTGACATCCCAAAATGGCCACTGAGGAAAGTCACAAGTAATTCTTCAAGCAGTTAACTTCAATATTTTGTTATCTGAATAAGTTTATTAAAATGATTCACCAAACGGAGCAAAAAATTCATTTCAAATGATCAAATTGGGATTCAACTGAACTAATAAACGCAAATAATACAAAAATATTAAGAAATTTGTGTTTTGAAAATTTTTGATAGTATTAGATTAGTTAAAATCAACATCAAATTTTCTTGAATAAGCTGTGGATATTCCTTAAATTAAAAATCTTTTTCAAAAAGACGTTTTAAATATAAATTACAAAATTTGAAAAATAGGCCAATAACTATAGTAAACATCTTATGTTGTGATAAAGTGAACACCTAAGTTTTCTGATTAGCTCTTATCAGTAAAAATTCAAAAACAGCTAAGTTTAGAAAAAAAATATAAAAAAAAAGTTTTGAAAACAACATTTCACTATATATAGACACTCCTGTATAATTAATTCAATCTTCACGAGTTAAGACACATCCATGTTGGTAAATAAAATTGTTCTAAGAATTGTCGTGATTCCCGGATATTAGCTCATTTTACTAAATGCTAATATTTTTTAAAAATTTTATCATCTTTTTTTATAATTCAAACCGAAACCCATTAAACCGAAAATACAAAAATTGTACTCACCTCCAGATAATTATTTAAATATTCTTGTGATATTTGCTCCGTTTAATTGCAGTTAAGTATTTTAATCCGTTTTTGATGTATTTGCCGTTAGCTTAAGTTAATATTTAAATTGAATGTTGATAGAACTTCAAAGCGTTTAGTGGGTTGCCATTTAAATTAATCCAAGACTAATGAAGCCCGCAATTGCTGCAGGTTATACTCATTTTTGGATTTTTCTTGGTTGAATCTTTGGAAATTGCACTTAAGTATACAATACGAACACACACACTCACATAAACACACATAAATGGATTGGGGGAGTCAAGGTAAAAGCTGTTCGTTTAATTTACACCGAAGAATCCCCAGGAGAAACGTTGAGAATTGCGACCGCGCGTTCAAGACGTCAATTTCGGAATGTAAATATTTGATTTATGAGCCAAAGTAAGTTAAGGCAAAACAAAAATAAGTAATCGGAGGCCAAGACTTGGTTGATGTTCTTAAGGTATATGTACATATGTATATACTATATATTTGTATGTACAGGCATGGCAACCGCTTTTAACGGTAATAGCAATGTCAATAATGCACAGTACCGCTACGTTCTCGCTTCTTTCTCACCTACGCATACCGCTCTTGCTCTTGTTCTTGCTCTTGTTTTTCTTCTTGTTCTTGTTGCATTCAATTTGCCGTCGGGTTCATCGTGAACGTCAACGTCAAACGCCAGTTAAAATCAAAATCGAAATGAATAAAATGCGCGCTCATGCTCTCTCGCTCTGACACGACGACCAACTACCGTTATGGTATGAAATGAAACATATGCGAGAGAAGCGGGCGCAAAAAACATCATTATCATTTATCAACATCATTACGCTTCACTCTCTTCTGCGTTTTCTCTCCCTCCCTCTCTCTCTCTCTTGTCTCTCTCTCACTCTCTCGCTTGCACCAATAAGACAGCGACGACCCCCTCTTGTCAGTTTCGCGAGGGCTGTTTCTGTCTCTTCTCTTTGTGTCTGTGTATACATACAAGTGTTTGTGTGTGTGCGTGTTGTGTGTGTGTGTGTGTACTATTAACGCCATACATATTTTGCAGGCAGCTGCTGTATCTGCGGACTGTCCTTTTTCTAAGCCGATGCCCCTTCGTCTCCCCACACCGCTGGGCGAATACATATTTGCACTGCAATTTGGCGGCGCACGCTCCTCTTATGATTTGCCTCTTTTTTGCGTTCTCATTTACACAAGTGAGTTTTGGGTGCCCCTCTTACCAATAACCTCTTTCTCTCTCTCTCTCTCTCTCTCTCTCTGTCTCTCTCTCTCTCTCTCTGTTACTTTCACCGAGCTCTTCAGTTGCGCCATTACGGGGAGAAATGCTTTATGTTTGTTGCGCTTCAGGCATTTGAGATATGTGCATGCATACACATACTCATACATACAGTACATTATATATAGTTAGTCAAGAAAGTGTTTTGACAAAAATCCAAAATTTACTATTTTTTTATGCAATAAATATATTATGCATGTTTTGATTTTCACTTTCAGTGAATAACTTTAACCTATTCTAATTTAACTTTTTTAATTTTAATTTGGGTTGATAATTTTAAGTCCGATAAAATAAAATATTGAGAATTTTATATACGTATCCTAAATTCAACGCGAAAATTTGTAATTTTATTAAATTTGGTTAAATAAAAGGTATAACGCGGAAAAGGCCTGTATATTTTTTACGAGTTTTGATTTTATTTGTTATTTTATTATTTATGTTATGGTTCTTAAAACAATTTTTATTAAAGATAACTAAAAAAAAATAAAACTGTGAAATTTTATTTTGTCAAATCACTTTCTTGACGCACTGTATTTACAAACAAAGGTATGTTTATATGCGAAAAACGAATCCAGATTCCATGCCAACGATGCGAAACATGAACTGTGCACTCACTGGAGTTTGTGCGAGTGTTTTGGTATGTGTAAAGGAGATTCTGTGTATAGGGCAAAATTGCTGTGCACCCTGGGAGATTTTTTAATCAAATAATTACTGTAATTAGGATGTATGGCAATGTCGGAGATTCAAAGTTCCCATGCGATTTTGAAATAAAAACTTGCATTCCGACTCAACTATTTAAAATTTTAGCAATTTTAGCCGGACTTCAAAGTTCCAAATTTTTCGAAAATTTAGTTTCTTTGATTCTAAAAATGGAGCAGTAATTCGAATCTGTTCGCGAATGTTATCACAGAAAAATATTTGTAGATCTAATACATTAATTTTATAATATATTTTGAAATATTTAATATTTTTTCTTGACTTTTTAAACGTAAAAGATTATTAACCTAAAACTATCTTAGCTTTTTAATGAATTTAACATTCATACATACTTTTCATATATTATTTCCCCACTGAAATATTATCTGAAATATAATTATAGATAGTAGAATATAATTATGTATGAAGATATTGAAATTTTAATGTTGCGAAGTTAATAGATAATTTTAGAGGTTCGGTTTGGAAAACTTAAGACAATGCAATCTTGATCTTGACATTAAAGATCTAGAAATTAAGCCGACAACCAAAAATGGCATTCATTTCAAGGATAGAAAATAAATGAACAAAGTCAAGTTAAGAGACATATTAAAATGTTTATATACCAAATACATATGTATGTACCTGTGTACATATTAACTAAAAGGACACAATGCAAACGCACCTGTGTTAGGCAGAAGAAAGCATTGCTATACTTACATACATACACACATTCATACATACATACATACATACATACAAAATTATATGCATACGCTTACATTACAACGAAATGAGCGAGCAAAAACGGCAACGCCAACAACAACAAGAACACTAACAGCAAAAACAAAATGACAGCTCAGCAGGTGAGTGGAAGGAGCAGTAAAAGCTCAACGCGTAAGTAAATAAAACCTCGCTGCTCTCTATGCTCTTTGTCAACAGCTACTAAAACAGCAAAGACATCTTCATGATGAGCATTGGCAATGTGGGCGTGTTGCTACAGTAGGGAGAGGGGCAGCGCATGCGTCTCTCGCTCTCTCTGTCGTTGTCGCTTTCACTCCAAGTGTGAGAATACCGAAGGTAGCGCCCATTTTGTATTTAATCGGTGGGTGTGTCTTCGCTCATGCACACAACCTAAAATTCATACACACATTTATAACACCAACACACATGCACTTTACGTACTCATCCTAGCCGCAGAGAGGCCAGCGCACATTGAACCGGTCCGAAACCACTTGATTAGCTCGACTTTTATTCTTCTTTTCCTGTGCGTTTTGCTATCTCACTCTGTCACATGCGTACAAAGCCAAAAAGAAACATGAAATTCAACAGGCAATGAAATTCACCCATATAAGAAGTGTGCTAACTGTAAAATATTCATCTCATATCATTCGATTTTTAACAGGCGCTTTAAGGACCTTAAAGACAAACTAAGTCACTACTTTGACTTTTACTTTTAACTTTAACATTGTTGATTAATTTCTAATTCTTCACTGCTTTAAATTACTTTTAGAAGCTACCAATTTAGATTTGTTCATATATTATTGCATTATTTAAGTTAATTTATGCTCTTGTCAGTTTTTTTTTTTTTGGCAATTTGCTTTATCACCGCTGCTTCAATTCAATAAATCCCGAACTCTCCCACTTATGTGTGCAACATTTTGGAAAATGAACAATTTCAAGTGTTTCTTCTTCAGGTATTTCCACCACTGTGCAGCAGTTGTATGAATTTTATAGCACGCAACCTCTGAGCGACACATCTGCATAAATATAATTAACAGAAGCGTTTTCAATAATCAGAATTTAAATTTTAATTTTTTAACTGAATTATTTTATAATTTCAAACATCATTTAATTATTAGCTCCATCACAATTTAAATAATCGTTGTGCAATGAAACACGTTTTACAGCACTGTCACAGGCTGCCACTTCGACGAAAAACTGAGAAACCAGTATTGCCAACTTTTAAAAGAAATATATATCTGTTTCTAGCCAGAAATATTTTTTGTAAAACAAATTTAAAAATGCAAGAACTTTCCAATAAATTAACAATTTAATGAAAAATTACAATTAAAAATTACATTAAATAAAGGTGAACAATTTAATGAATTTTTGAAGCTTTTCATCCCAGGGGTAGAGAAGTTAAGAATTTAATTCTATAAAAAAAATATAAAAAATATTAAAAAATCTGAAAAATTGTGACAAAACTCTTGCAAACATTTTAAAAATTCCATCTTCAATGTTAATAATAATTCCAAATTAGGTTTGTTTTCATGGGAGCAACCAAATTTTCAATTTGATTAAATTAGAACTGGTTGCCAGATCGGGAAATTTTGTCGGGTGGCAGTCTTTGTACCTAGTGGCAGCCTTTCAAACCAGTGCTGGCAAGTTTTTAGGGTAAACCAACTAGATTTGTTATTGTGGCACTTTTGCACAGCTTTACAAAAAATAATAATAGCAAAACGTAGCTGAATATATGTTTTAAATAGCCAGACTTCCAGCCAATATAAATTTTAAAAATTATCTAGCTAAAGATTTCTGAAAATAACTAGCGATAAATTATCAACAGTGCATTAAATAGCTAAGTTGGCAACACTGTTTGATTAAGACACGTAAATCAACAGTCCGGAGAGTTGGATAAATTTTACAATATCATTATATTTAATTACTAAAAATCATGGACGCCGGGACATGGTACAACTCGCTGCCCCGCTTCACCCGCTACTGGCTAACGGCAACCGTGGGACTCAGCCTGCTCTGCCGGTTCGGACTTTTGCCCATGGAATACATGTATTTGTCACGGGAACTTGTGCTCACCCGGCTGCAACTTTGGCGCTGCATCACATCGTTGTTTGTGTTTCCGCTAAGCGGAGCGACCGGCTTTCACTTCCTGATCAACTGCTATTTCATCACACAGTATAGCGCCCGATTGGAGAAGGATCAGTATGCGAGAAGTCCATCTGATTACATGTATCTGTTGATCATCACAGCTGTCCTGGCGAATTTGGGAGGCATGGTATTTAATGTTTATTTCCTGATGGACATGCTGGTCGTTGCCATAACCTACATATGGTGCCAGCTGAACAAAGAGGTGATTGTCAATTTCTGGTTTGGCAGTCGTTTTAAGGCCATGTATCTACCTTGGGTCCTCGCGGGCATTGAGCTCATTTTCCATGGCTCCCTCGCCTCCCTGGTGGGCATTTTCAATGGACATGTTTACTACTTCTTGAAATTCCAATATCCACAAGAGCTGGGCGGCAATGCCTTCCTAGAGACACCTCAGTTTCTGTAAGTAGCAACCATTTTTGAACTAGATTTGTTATTAATTTGTTACTTTTGTTGCAGGAAACGCTTTGCTCCCGATATATCTGGTGGCATTAGCGGATTTGGTGTACCGCCCGAGAGCAGAGCGCCGCCTCCACGTCAGGCTGCCAATTCACCGTGGGGTCATGGCACCGCCTTGGGTCGCAATTAAAACAAATACAAAATACAACCTAAATATTAGTTTATATAATTCATACTTTTTATTAAACCTATTGGTTACTCTGTAAATGTACTGAATTTCCAACTAAACACGATCATCTTTTTTGAAATTCATCTTAACTCGGGAATTCTGTACCTTAATACGTTAACACATCAATAAGTGGCGATTTTATGGAGATATCTACAAATATATATGTATACAACATGGATTAATAATTTGCAACGGATTTGTGAGAGCATCTCTTCTTTATCTTGGGTAGAGAGCTACAGAAGGAGCTGTAAAAGTTAATAAAAGACACATCTATTAAAAGATATAAACGTGACTTACCTGACAGACGGGCAGATTCACTATCTTTCTGAAAGTTACAGAGATTCGAAAAGAAAATTATATGTATTATACAAATTGCGAATTTCAAAATTATAGACTTGTTGTTATTTACATTTAAATTTATATTTATTTCATTTAAAACTTCTATGATAAAAATTATACAGCTGCACGCATTGTTTAACAATATTTGTATTATTAAATTTTTTTACTCTGGGTGGTTTTCGCTTCGACTACGCAAAATTCTGTTTTTATCGTGTTGTCTAAAAAAATTGCAACATTTCGTTTAATGTGATTTGGCTTTTACAAAATCGCCGCATAAAATTCTTAACTAAAACTACCCATTAGTAGTAGTCATTATATATGTACTATATATAGTTAGTGTAAGATATTCCTCTATATTCAACTTTTTGTCCTTTGCGATTTATTTCCAACTACTCTTTACATGGTACATATACAAGAATTATACGATTGTTAGCTTTTGCTTTTTTTTAAATCAATCTTCAATGTGTTTTTTACTTAGATATTTACATATATATTTCTTACTTGTTTGTTTTTGTTTTTAATAGCGGCCATGTTTTATATAGCGGATAACTAAATACTATAATCTCATTGAAAACATTTTATTCTTATTCCTTATGATTTGTTTGCTGTTCTCTGTTCTCCTCTTCTTTTTCTGCAATTTGCAATCGTTATTAACTTAAAATGCTTAACTAAATAAAAGAGAAATGCTATTTACAATGTATACAAATATTAAGGTATTTCGATGGTGGCAGCTTGGAGAAATCATTCAAAAATTTTTTGTTGGCGCCAAAAATAAAAAATAAAAACAAGGTCTGCAATTTATGAATTAGAACTAGATGAACTTGATTCTCACGGGGTTGATATTTGAATATACATATAAATATAATGATAATGTTGCACTTTGCTTAAAGAACTCGAAACTAAGCTAATAACTAATGCTAAATTTAAACCGGGCTGTAGGTCGCATATGCTTGTGTTTGTGCGTTCTCTCTCGGATCGAATCATATTGACAAATTTAAGCTCTTGGCTAAATAATATGATTAAAATGAAAACAACGCCTATTGCAACGTTGTTGTTGTCGCTGACATTCTTGTTGTTGTTGTTGTTGTTGTTGTTGCCGCCGTGACAACTTCCACTTTTGTTGCCTGTTCCAGTTTCTTTTGCTCTGCTTTCTTCTGCTCCAACGTAGACGTGAGCTTTTGTGGTGTGGAGCTGCTGCTGGTGGTCATCGTCTCCAGCGATATGTTGCTGGTACTCTCGATTTCTAAGGGCTGCTCTAGTTCCATGTCCACATACTCAATTGCGCTGCCATCTTCCGCCTGCAGTTCAATGACTGTAATAGGCAACATGAATTAAAGGTTTAAAGACTCGTCGAGGTATGCTAAACAAATGACTACTCACTCCGATTGTTGATCTGTGTATTGCCTGTGGTTGCCTCCACTTGCTCCTCCCTCACCTCCTCCACAATGACTTCCTCTAGCAGTTTCTTGCTGCTCGCAGCATTCGAGAGTGTTGTGGTTACGGTTGTTGTTGTGCTTGTGGCTGCATTTGTGGCCGGAGCAGCAGCTGCCTTGGAAGCCTGATCCAATTCCATTTCCCAGTCGGTGGCATTAAGCACCACCATCGGCGCTGTCTTGGCGGTCGTCTTAGTCTCGCTTGCTCCATTATCGGCCACTATGATGGGCATATTAATGATATCAATGGGTGTATCCTCCGTAATAAGCTGATTCGGCTTGGCCTTGCTCATAATGGACGTCGTGGCGACCACTGTTGGTGAATTGCTGACCGCATTAGCTGACGAGGATGGACCAATGACCAGCACATTGGGCTTTGCTGTTCAGCAGCTCTGCGCCGGACTTGGGTTTGCTGGAGGCCAACGTAACCGCACGCATTCCACTCGTGGGCAGAAAGACCAAGTTGTTCTTGCCCACACCCGCTGGTCCCAAGGTCAATGTGGTAGATTTAACCTTGGCCCCACTTCCTGCAATGCTGGACACTACGCTAACACTGCTTGTCCCGCTCGCCGCACTCGAGATTACCTGTGAGGGCGTCAGCAGTTGCATCTTTTGTATCGTAATCCTCTGTTGCGTTGGCTGTGGCGAAGACGGCGTCCCAACGCCACTGGGCGACAGGGCAGAGATGGCTGTGCTTCCACTGGAGCCGACCACATTCGCGGTGTTGATCTTGTGAATAATGCTGCCGGCGTGCAGCTTGGCGGGCTGAAGGAATACCTTTCCATTGGGAGAACAGATCTTAATATTACGCAATGCGCTGCTGGGTACATGCTTAATGCCACTGGCACTGGTCAGCTTAATGTTGCCCATGATTTGTGGCGTCGAGGGTGAAGCACTAGCGTTTACTCCTGCTCCTCCTCCCGCTCCTGTTGCTGCTCCTGCTGCCGTTGTGGTCGTTGATGCCTTGCGGAATATGGGCAGAACTGGCGTCACGGAATTGCTGAGCGGTGTAATCAGCGTGTTGTTCAAGCTGCTGACTGGTATATTCTTAATAATATTTACAGCTGAGGCGCTGCTCAGAGGCGTCGTTGCTATATTCGGACTCTGGCTGGGCACACGCTCCTCCACAATGTATTTCTGGACAGCTGCCGTTGCTGGCGCCTTGCTGCTGAGATTGCTCACGGAACTCAGCTGCGTTGGCTGCTGATCGTAGGACAGCAGTCGCAGCGCAGTGTTTGCCATTGAAGGCAGCTGCTGTTTGTCTACCAGATTGATCTTCTTGGGCGTCAGCTTAGTGCCTGACGGCAATATGGAGCTACTTGTTGTGCGCACCTTCGGTGGCGCGGCAATCTGTTGCACGCTTATGATTTGTGGTGCCAGCGGCAAATTGGCTGTCGAAACGTTAGCAGGAGTTGCTGTTACCGTTGCCGTTGCTGATGCCACTCCAGCTGCAGCAGCTGTTGTTGCAGTTACTGTTGAAGTTGCAACTGTCGGTTGTCGTTCCTCTACAATGTACTTCTTAACCGGTGTACTGAGCTGTTGTTGTTGTGGCTGCGCTGTTGGCGACATCTTCTCCTTCGACACAACTGGCGAGCTGACAATCGAACGTGGTGAAGCTGTAGGAGATTGCAGCTCCGGCGTGGCATAAACAGCGCGTGCTGCGGGCAGCGTCTTCAATTTGGTCGCTGCCACCGATTTGAGCGCCTCGTCGAGTATATATTCTACGTGAGGTTGCACCAAGTGATTGGTATTTGGATGCGCCGTCGCTTCCGACAATAATACTTTATGTTGCTGCTGCTGTTGTTGCTGCTGTTGTTGTTTCTGCTGCAGCTGCTGTTGGAGCTGTTTCTGTGCTCGCCTTCGGCCGCTCTTGGCCGGCTTTGTATTGACACCAGCACCAGCCACGCCACTGTGATTAGCCAACGCATTTCCACCTCCCTTTTTGCTGGTTAATCTCTGTTTGTGCTTCTGCTGCTGTTGGTAAAAGTAACGCTGCTGCAGAGTGCGCGCATTGGGACGCTGCTCCAGCGGCGTCGCTAGGCCATCCTCATCCTGTGCAGATGATTGCTGTCCCTGTCCATGTCCCAATTGCTTATCATGCTGTGTATTCCGTTTCTTGTTGGGCTTGGCATCACCGGCTTCGTTCTCCTTCCGCTTTAGGGTTGCTTTCTTAATTTCGTTGGGCAAATCTGGCACCTTAAACTATAAGCAACAACAATACAATTATAAAATCTAACAAATATTTAATTCAGGTTCATTTGTGTTTATTTTGTTTACATTTAAGTGCGCCACCTTTTGTCGGTTTTACGAACAAAAATACTCCACCTACGTTTTTTGTATATCGATGGTCAAAGTGGGACACACTATCGATAGTGTACAGTCGCCATATCGATAGTCGGACACAAAACAAAATATTTATTAGCATTCAGTTCAATCAAATTTAAATTGCAAACCGTATGAAAGCTAAATCTGCACCGAAATTGCCCATAAAAAAAATCAAGATTAAAAATCTCAATATTATTTGGTTTAAACTTTAAAGTCAAGTTAATCGCATAGAAATTCACCTCACTGCTAAGCGGATGCATTCCAATTAGATTTTTTACTTTCAAATAGGCACACATACAATCATGCTTCTATATACTGGGTATACTTTAGTAGATCCTGGGAGCATTGAACAAGTTCCCCCAGCTACTGTGACCTGGTTGCTCTGTCACTAATGAGCCCCAATGAGAGAGCAAACGATCCAGGCGCAGACTGTACTTTTACTTGCCATACATGCGCGCACACATGTACGCAGCAGCGACAACAGTACATACATATGCATATACATATAGCCAGGTCAGGGCAAGTTATATAATCCTAGAGTATCACTCACCGGCTCATCCATGACGACATGTGGCTCCTGGGCTTTGGCGATGCCATGCTTGAGCATCAGATAATTAGCCTGTTCCCGCAGCGCGTCACTTAGATTGGCGCCAGTTTCGAGCGGTGCAGCAAGTTTGGCATTTTCCGCATATACTTTGGCCGCCAGATCGTTGGCCACAATGCTCAGTGCCGTTTGGGGACTGATGCGTGGCAGCAGCGGATACGGCCGGCGACCTTCACGTGACCATTCCTGCCATGTGTTCGGACCGCAGACGCTGCAAAAATGTAAAATACATTTACAAATGCACACACGAACACATCACGTCACGGCACAATCACTTACTTTTCAGCAATTGTGGACAATTGCTCATCATTGGCAGCACGCCGCACCTCGGCACAGTGACGCTCCTGGGTAATGTGAAACAGTTGGCGTAAGTCTTCCAGCAGCTTTGCCTTTGGCTCGCTAAGCGAGCCTTGGGCGCGAAAAACGCTAATTATGTGCGAATACGATTCAAGCTCTGCGCAAACGATATTAAAACAAATGGACATCAATTAGTGTTGGAACTGAAACAGAGTTGCCGTTTTCACTGCAGGATTCGCAGTGTCTGCTCCGGAATTGCAACGGCGGCAACAGCAGCAGCGTTTCACCTACCAAGTCGACGCAGCATGCCTCGACACTCGTCGCGGGACATTTCCAGCGTTTGTGGCCACATCCTGCGCGTTGTCCTAAACGCACTACGTTTACAGCTCTCCAATCCCTTCGGTTGCAACGTAATTTAATAGTTTTCTTTAAAGGTTTTCGCGATTATTGTAACTAAAACAAACCAAAACTTGGCGTTTGCTGGTTGTGTTGCAAAACCATCGATTGCACTATCGAAAATGCAAAAACTCTTATCGATATATTAGCTTTCTTCTCATAGAGTTGTCAGCTTTCCAAAAATTTAAATGTTAATACAAAATGGAAAAATTGCAAAACGCAATAAATATATAATAATATGAAAATTTAAAGTTCGAAATTAGGTAAAAATAAAGGAAAACATTTTGATGAAGGTTTGTAATTCGCCATTCCAAGAGAGCGGTTACAAATTTAAAATGCAGTAAATACTAACAATCTATAAATTCTAACTCCAAAATTAAGAAATTGTCAACAAATAAGGGGTATTTTAAAGTTACCAATTTTGACATTGAACCCAAAAGTTTACATATGGCCAGATCGGAAAACTGAACAGGGTGGCATCATTTAAACCAGGTGGCAACGTTTGGGCATAAAATAGCTAAGTTGGCAACAGTTGCTTCAATCTCAATTGCAAGGATAAGTTTGAAATAAATTAATCAATTTTATTAAAAAATTTTAAGGCAAGGAAAACATATTATCAAAATGTTGATCCGGATAACGAAGAAACAGCTTTAAGTACTTAGTGCCACTGGACGGTGTTGCTTATATTATAAGACTAAAACCGATCCTCACCACTAAAGTTCCGAACGTCGTAATGCATCAATCGCATCATTTGCCTGCATATAAATATGTTATAAATTGCAAAATCAGAGAAATTTTGAACTCACCGCCTTGGCCCAAAACGATGGCATCAGGAAACTGATCCGATCCGAAAGGCTCATCTCAGAAACGGGTGAAATTCCATGTAAATGCAGATGCTGTTGTGATATAAACGGCGGAACATGAAATCCAATTATAGCATCTGATGCATCAACACCTTTAGATTTAAGAAACCGGATCATACCATCCTGCATGCGACTTACTGAAAACAAAGCAAAGACGTAGTTGTATAAAAATATGTAAATGAGCCGACATGAAACTTACCTAAGCCTACGTGGGATTTATTGAGCACATTTAAGCTGTCGTAGTGTGTCTTGGGAATCGCCAGATAATGATAAGTGGATACTGGTCTTTTGTCCATAAATATAACATATTCATCGTTTTCAAATTCCAATTTTGGCGGTGTCCTGCTGCCGTTGGCAATTTTACAAAACAAACAATTGGATGGCGATACTGTATTGAAAGACTTTCCTGATTCAATTGAATATTTTATAAATAATATAGAAAGCAAAAACACTAATGAAGAAAATAAAATGCACTTCTTCTTTCTCCAAAGAATTTCCAAACAGGCATTCATTTTATTATTCATTATAAAATAAAATAAACGTAAACAACACAAAATATAAATTCAGAAGTCAGTGCTGCCAACTATTTAGAGGAAAATAAACCTGTTTCTTGCTGGAAACTTTATCAGCTATTGAACATCGATAACGATATATCGATATAATACTAGCAGCCCCTATAGAACTATTTGTGAGTTTGGCCACAAATTGTGGCCAAGCAAAATAGAATTTGAAAAGTTGATTTATTTCCAATGTAAACCGATTTAAAATCTAAACAATATGTTGTTCCGATCAGCCAAAAGCAAGTTCGAGACTGTGGACATACTTCGCAGGCTAAAACGTCTGGCGGAGGGCACATTAACGTCCTACCGGCGTTTATTTGTGCTTCTATTGTGTGTGTGCATAGTATTTTATATGCTACCGCCAATCTTTCGTTATTTATTTCTAAGCACAAATGAGGAGAAAGGTAACGAACTCAATAACCTTTATGTAGCATAAATAAAGCATTTATTTGCAATCTGTAGATGTGCACAGCATGTGCATGGATGACCGTCTAACGCCTTATATATTGCAAAACTACGAGTATGACGCGAACATACGTCACGTGGCTCCTCTGCTGCCCGGTGAACGGGACTACACGCCCTACGTGGGCAACGGTTACTTCGGCCTGGAGGTGTCCCACGATGCTGCGTTGAATATTAAACACGGCCGTGCCATGCAGCTTCCTATACGCTTTCAGCCCGTGGTGTCCGTCCTACAGAATGGAGGTGCTGCTGAGAAGGAGGCCACCGTTGTAGAGTATCTGACGGGGATGGTGCATAGGTTTCAATGCTTTGCTGGCTACTTTGTATCCTACACATTGTACGCCCATCGCACGCAGCCTAATCTTCTTATGCAGGAACTGCAAATAACGAATACGCGTAATTTAATGGAGAACATTGAGCTGTTATTGCCACGCAATCGCTTGCCAAAGTCCTCGACGCGCAGCATTCCCCTTAGGTAAGTCTATTTATTCAGTAATCAGACTCATCTACATTTTCGATCCAATTACAGCGACCCAGTGCAAATTGGCATGTTTACTTACACAGAACTCGAAGTGATAGCAGGCACAGTGCAGCCTTCGTCGGATGATCCTGGCAAGCTAATTGCCGTCAGCATTGTGAAGCCAAAGCTGGAGCCGACTCTGCAGCTGCGCAAACGCGGCACAGTTCGAATAGTTTACCCACTAATCGTAGAGTATTCCAAGCCGGTGCCGGAGGCGCAATTGAAATCAACCTTGGATTTCCTCGAGCAGCACACGGTTCAGGAGATGACGAAGCTACTGCAAAAACTCAGCACTAAAGCGTCTGGTACAGGCTCTCTAAACAGCATCAATACGTTCCGGCAGGAGCACATTAATGTGTGGGCAGATCTCTGGGCAACGGGCTTTACGATAAGCACCTCCAAGGCGGAGAACAGTTTGAATGGCGATCGCATTAATGCTACCATGTATGCAGTGCTCTCTCAAGTGCGCAGCTTTGAGTTTGAGGAAGTCAATACTGTCCTGGGCTCAGGATCGCCTAGCATACGTGAGGACATTGCCAAGGCGTTGACATACGCAGAGGGCTGCTATGATTCCTATCACACTCTGCAGGCTGAGAATCTGTGGCGTGACATGTCCACTCTCCATCAGCTCAACTCACTTGTGTCATCCTGGATGCTTACGTTGGAGAAGCAAGGCTGTCACAATCTAATACGAGCTGGCGCCTCGGGCGTCATTCAGGCCATGACATTGAGCTTCGGTAGCTTTCGTTTTAGCAATCAGCACCTGGAGTGCAATATGCATCCCAAATTCCTGCATCGTGACTTTCACTTTAGGCGCCTTAACTACGGGAACAAGACACACGTAAATGTTACGATTATTGTTAAGGACGACAACAAGGCGGTCATCAATGTGGCTCTGGATCGATCTGATCGCAGTTATTATGCCTGCGATGGCGGTTGTCTGGATGAGCCTGTGTTGCTCACGTAAATATTTATAGTTTTATACTTACAATTATCTGTTTTTAATATAACCATATTGATTCTATAGACAAAGCCGTCGAGAATTCCCTGTCAAATTGACTGAACCCTTGACTGCAATATTGTACATAACCGAGGATAAACAACACATGGAGGAAATTCATCATGCGATACACGTAAAAGAAGTCGTTGAAGGTATTAAGATTATAATACCCGTATACATTTCAATGCTAATCGTTTTCAATTCACAGCTCCTGCACATGAGCAACATCTGATTGCGTTACACAAGCATGGTCATCAATTGGGAGGATTGCCCGCTCTCTTTTGGGTCTCAGTATGTGCAATAATCATAGTATTCCATATATTCCTATGTAAGCTTATTATCAAGGAATATTGCGAACCAAGCGATAAACTAAGATATCGCTATAACAAACCGTGATTCTAGTTGTATATATACCAAATAAATGTGTATAATCAAATTGGACAGAGGGAAGATGCTACTAGTAAAACAAATTGAAACCAAATGCCGAATTTTTTAAGAATCCGTTTCAAATACGAATATCAAGCAAGCTGGCAAATATACATTTGTTATTCAGACAAATGTGCAATATATAGTATTTAAATTCAAATCATAAGATGTTGACATTTATAGAAAAATCACATTTGTATAAATACTGAGGAAGCACTTTCGCAGTAGACCCAATAATATTTATACATATATATTTATTTATATACTAACAAGCTATTCAATAAATATATATGTGAACTTATAACAAGTATTGACACTTGAGTATTGCTTTCGTAAAAAGAGATTAATTTATTATGCAATCAGTAAATTAATCTTTGTTTACAATAAATTGTATTTAAAGGAAATAAACAAAAGTAATATAATTTTGTTTTTCAAGCAACAAGTTTTCTTTTTGTAGCTATAATAATGATTGCCAGAGGCAACAGCATGTAATCCTGTTCTGAGAACACCCAAAGAAAACATTCGTATATCCTAACTGAAGAAGTTAAAATCATCTGAAATATTTAGCAGAGTTAGACAGTAAAATACAATAATTCTTCTTTTGCTTAAAAACGCATTTTAATAATAGAATGCATAAATAAGTTAATTGAAATTAATAGATTGCAATATGTGAATATAATAAATTTAGAAATGCTTTTTGCTTAAAGGCAAATTTAGTATCTTATGTACAAAATGTGAGAGATAATAGAAAATGCAATATCGTATCTCGAATTTCTGCTAGGTACGTCGTGCCAGGTGTCGATTGGTAGCTGCAGAAAGATCCATCCATTTGTATTCTCCTCTACTTGGTCACCTTGTGAATGCTCTCAGCCAGGTAATCGACATTTTTGCTGGTTACTCCTGCCATGGAGATGCGACCGTCCTTGGTGAGGTATACGCTATGGTTCTTGATCAGGCTATCGACTTGCTCGGGCGTCAGTCCAGTAAAGCAGAACATGCCAATTTGATCGACAATGTGCTGCCAGTTACGCGTCGAGCCCAATTTCTCGAGGTTAGTTTTGAGCTGGGTGCGCACGTTGATGATGCGGTCGGCCATGCCCTTCACATCCTTCAGCCATTGGCTGTGCAGCTCGGCAGTGTTGAGAATCTCGGCCACAATGCGGGCACCATGAATTGGAGGATTCGAATACAAGGCACGTACGAGAATCTTGATTTGAGAGAGACAACGAGCCGCCTCCTGCTCATCGGCACAGATCACAGTATAGGCTCCGGCGCGTTCACCATAAAGACCCATATTCTTGGCGAAACTTTGTGAGAGACAGAAGTCATGACCGTCAGCCTCGAAGATGCGCACCGCCTGAGCATCACCGTCAACGTTGCCGGTGGCAAAGCCCTGATAAGCCATGTCAAAGAAGGGATACAGCTTGCGCTGCTTGAACACCTGGGAGAGCTCACGCCACTGCTCCATGGTGGGATCTACACCCGTGGGATTGTGGGCGCAGGCATGCAGCAGAACAACTGAAGTTTCTGGGATTTTCTGTAAGAAAATAAAAACAATAAATGCGAGTTCTGAGTATTTTTGAAAGAATTACAATAACCAAAACTACAAAATCCAGATTGCATTTAAAGAAACTAAGCAAAAACTACGAAATTCAAATCCTAACGTTTTGGTATTCTTAGCATTATTTATCAAAATTCTTGTTTTCCTCTTACCTTCAGATCCTCAACCATGCCGTTAAAATCCAAGTTGCAATTCTTTGGAT
This sequence comes from Drosophila falleni, assembly GCA_035045575.1. Taxonomy (NCBI): domain Eukaryota; kingdom Metazoa; phylum Arthropoda; class Insecta; order Diptera; family Drosophilidae; genus Drosophila; species Drosophila falleni. Next base: position 1,047,131 of record JAWNOV010000054.1, on the reverse strand, counting down.
TGTAGTAGCGATAGCGTTTGACAGGCATGCCGGCGTGCTCGAATATGGGAACATGATTGCCCCACGATGGCGATGGCAAGTAGATCTCGCGATTGCCCTTCCAAAACTTACTCAGAAAGGCGGCACCAATACGTAGGGCTCCAGTGCCACTGATTGCCTGTGTCGTGGCATTGTGTTTAGCCTTCAATCGCTGCGATTGCTCACCGAGCGCCAGTTCAATGGCTTTGGTGTAGAACTCGGGAATACCAGTGATGGGTGCATACTCCTTGTCCATGCCACGACTCACAATACGTTGCTCGGCCTAAGTGTGTATCATTTTAGTAATGAAACTGATCATTAGCTTAATGATTTACTTACCTCACGCACACTGGGCAGGACAAAGGGTTTGGTGTTGTCGTCACGATAGGCGCCAGCGCCCAGGTTGATCTTCTTTGGGTTCGTATCCTTCTTAAAGGCCTCTGTCACACCCAGAATGGCATCCGGAGGACCCATTTGCACGTCGCTGAACCATGTGGATCTTTAAATTAAAGACAATACAGGAGATTAGGTGAAGAACGTCATCAATGATTTATTATCAGGAAGACTTCAAAGTTTAATTTGTCTGCTCTTTGCCCTGTGATTATTCTATTTTATAATCAGACCGTCTGCAAAACTTGTCGTTATAATTATAAATTTATCATTTTTGGCTCCTTTGATTAGCTATCAACCCAGTGAGGAAAACATGGGCAAAGTTTGAAAGTCAATTGGAGGTTTAACGATTTATATACCTGACCTTTTATAAACCCCGCATACAGATGATATTTCTCAGCTGGGGGTTGCCTATTAACAGATTGCTAATCGAAATGCAGTTGTAAACAAGTTATCAAGTCAATGCGGTTCAATGAGGCCGACACAAGCTTACATTTAACGATCGAAGAAGTCGACGTCCGAGATAAGCCCTCGTTGAAGTATTATTCGGAATAATTTATTCCATCTGATTTTTTTATATTTAATTAATTTAATAACAAATGGGCTATTTTGTTATTGGCTTCCATTGGCGTCAGAAATTGACGATTATATTCGATAAAAACAAAATGAGGATCACATTATCTGAGTGCAAATACTAGACTACCCCTTTCCCCTGCCAGTGTGTTTCAATAAAGTAAGCGAAATGAGATTTTATTGCAAAACAGATAGAAAAGCACTTGTTCCAATTGGAGAAGAATTCTGTATACATGTGGTGTGTGTGGTTGTGTGATGTTTGCCATCATAATGGGATTTTTTTAGCAGCTGTTATTGTCTCACAGCGCGCTGACATAATAAAAAACAATTGCGAAATGAGACAAAAAAACACAAAAATAAACATCAAATTATAACACATTCACTATATATGTATGTATTTGTGTATATGTACACATAGCCTTATAGCAAGTGTACCGGCACATGCAATGACCTTGAGAAATGACACTGCACTGCAGCAAATTAAATGGCAGTAAACACAACAATAACAACAACGTCGATTAATATTACAACTTACTTGCAACGTAGAACCGCTGGTGCATTAATTACCATGCGATTGGCTGTCAATAAGCTGCGTTTACAAATTTGCGACATCTTGTAAGATGTTCAACAGTTAATAAGTATATGTAAATTTTAATATTTGACAGAAATGCAAAAGGCTTAAAATGCCGCCAAAAATGCTGCGTCCACAACGGCAAAAGAGAATCTAACCAACTGCGGTCAACTGGAATCGCTCGGATTAAACCAAGGGTTGCCCATTCAGCAAAAATTTGCGATCTGGTTTGTTTGTTTTTTAATTTAAAAAAAAGTACACTTCCGAAAAAAGGTTTTCTGAATTGTTGTACCTTTTTTTTCAATACTTCTTTTTAGCTTAAATTTTTAAAATTTTTGATGAATGTTTTCGTTCGAATTTTCTCGGTTTTTCGATATATATATCTTTTTTTAATTAAATTTTCTTACTTCTCTTCCTGAGGGCTGACAAATTTCAAACCTTCATAAAAATGTTTACTTTAATTTTATCTAATTTCCAATTTTAAATTTTCAATCAATTTATTAATTTTTTATTGAGTTTTTTAGGTTTTTAAATTTTAAATTTTAATCAGTGATGGTCGGAAAATATCGACAAAATAAGTTGACCATCGATAACAAAGATTAGTTCACTTATCAAAAATTGAACTACGATAAGAAACTGCGGCCAAATGGAGCAACTGTTGTGAAACTGTTAAGCTAGAATAGAGGTAATTTGCGAGCAACTTTATAATTATTAAATCAATTTTATACAAGAAATTACAGATTTAAAAAAACTTCACTTAACGTGAAATTTTAAGTTTAAAGTGATTAACAGAAAAGCTTTTTAGCCGGAATATCGTTCGTGAGTCGGTATCGATATGTATTCTCACTTATCGATAACAAAGCTCGCTAATTCGTGAGGCGCGCAGCTGATATTGGTCTTTGCATTTGTCGTTTTCATCCCGTATTTCAGTTGTTTCCAAGCCGTTGCTGAAGAAAAATAATTCTACAACGTTATTCTATTATTGTCTGATCTTTTAATTAAATTAAACCAAGTGAACAACATGTTCAAGTTGTACGTGCTCACTGTATCTCTGCTGCTGACGCTGCAGCTTTGCAAAGCTCTTGAATTTCATGACTGCGGCTCAAAGACGGGAAAATTTACTCAAGTAACCATCGAGGGCTGTGATACCACAAAGGCTGAGTGTGTACTCAAAAGGAATACGAATGTATCAATATCCATAGATATTGCACTTGCCGAAGTCGCTTCTGCGGTGAAGACTGTCGTTCACGGCAAAATTCTGGGCATTGAGATGCCGTTTCCCCTGTCGAATCCCGATGCATGCGTTAACAGTGGCTTAAAGTGCCCGTTGGAAAAGAATGAAACCTATCGATATACCGCTACATTGCCGGTACTAAAGAGTTATCCGAAAGTCTCGGTATTGGTCAAATGGGAGCTCCAAGATCAGAATAGTGTTGATATCGTGTGCGTCGAGATACCCGCTAAAATACAGTAAAAGATTACTCAACATTTCAATGTTAAATTTGCATGACTGTTTTCTTATTGTAATCTAATAAAAATAAATCAAGAAAACAACAATTAAACTGACATTGTGTTTGTGTGTAGTGTGTAGTGTGTGTAAGTGTTTGTGTGGGCGGGCTATTTTTGTAGACCCGCTGTAATTTGCTTTGTTTGCTTTTTATTGATTCTTCCGTTCCAGGCGAATATGTGATAAGAAAGGTGAAGAAACCGACGACCGTTACAATAGCAGCTGTTGTTCCTACTCTAACGTACGTCGATCGTTTATACCCGCATTTGATGATCGTTTTTCGTTAATTTAATACTTGCACGAGTTCATTTGAAGGGGTTTGATACTGGATTTATTTTTTTAAACAATTGTTATTGCGTTTTGAAAATATTGCTTCGTCAGAGCAAAGGTTTCTGATAACTTTCATTGTCAACGCAGCTGGCAAAGACTGTGTGAATATGAGAATAATACTCGTGACGTCATTCATAATTCATTCTAGAGGTTGTTTGAGGCCAATATATACAAACCTACTGATAAAAGCGTATCATATCAATTATACTTTCTTAGATTTCTTTTTCATTCGCTGTTTTATTGCACAAATTGGTTGGGGTAGTCTACGAAGTCGATCGGAAACCGCATAAAAAATATTACAGTCGTGTCTGGATATAGAGAATCTCTTTTTGCCTGGTGTATTTATAGTATTCAGGCTGTGATTATAGTTAATGTCTGCATGTATATGCTTTTAAAATAATGTTTTAAATTTTTGATTATTTACTATTAAGATTACATATCAACAATTAGGTGTTCACTAGAGCAGAACAAAACAAGGGATCTCTAATCTAGTCAACTGACAACAATATGTATAGTTAACCGACAGATTGTTTCTATGCCAGCTTCATTATGAATCATGAGACATCAACATTAATTTGTATACATTTGGTATACAAATATTTGAAGGCGGGCATCTGAGAACTTAAGAAATAGTGCATGTTAATAAATCTGAAGCAAGAAAAAAATAATAATAATTAATTATTGTGTTGGATAAATGTTAATAATAAATGTTAATGTTGAGAATGTTATTAATGTCAAAAATAGGTTTAAGTCCTACCAGCATAATTTACTTTCCCGTATATAATGTACCTGTATAGTTGTACGTGATTCTATAGCTAAGCAGGGTATCCCCTAGTCTCGCACTCTTTTCTATTTATATCGGCATCTGAGAACTTAAGAAATCGTGCATGTTAGTGAATCTGAAGCAAGAAAAAAATAATAATAATTAATAATTGTGTAGGAAAAATGTTAATAATAAATGTTAATGTTGAGAATGTTATTAATGTCAAAAATAGGTTTCAGTCTTACCAGCAAAATTTACTTTCCCGTATATAATGTACCTGTATAGTTGTGCGTGATTCTATAGCTAAGCAGGGTATCCCCTAGTCTCGTACTCTTTTCTATTTGTATCGGTTTTGTTTTATTTACATATGAATCCGCATAAGGCATACAGTCCGCAAAAAGCAAGAAATGTAGAGCAAGCAAAGTCGCTGTATGTGGGCAGCTGCCACGCCCACTCACGGTACCCCTTAACGTCCTTTCATACACACAGAACTGACATTAAAAAAATACTTGACACATACAGCATGCAAAAAATGTGGGCGGTTATATCCAGGCACTGACTCTCGGTCTGACTATTATTCTGATTCTGGTTGCATATCATATACGAGATGTGCGAGAATGTAACAGTGCCTCTCTTCTCCTCTATTCCCATCTCTTTCAGCCTTCTCCAAGCTGCTTGTAAGCCACTGTGTCTCTGTACAGATTTTTTTGCATAAATAGCAAACAGCATGACCATTTTTATATTCTTTATATAAAAATTGAGAAAAAGGGTATCATAATATTCTGAATAACACATTTTATATATTGAATGAAAATTAAGTTAAGGAACTTAATTCCTCACAGAACATCGGAAAGATATAATTATAACAATTTCTATATTTTACTATCTGTTATTTTGTTCTAGAAAACAGTGAAAAAATGATACTAAAATCCTTCTCGAAAATTATGGAAAATTAAAGCCTTAAAAGGACCTATCTGTAAGGGTATTTAAAGTTTGACATGCAGGAGATAAATATTCTTTGAAGTTTTTTTTATTAAATTTACAAACGAAATGCAACTTGCTATCTGTTAAATTTTTCTTTTCCAGAACTGGGTTTTGCAATATAACATAATGCTGTCAGTGTGCAAGTTTAAATAGCTTTAATAAGTTTTTTATTTGTCCCACTTTGTTATTAAAAAAAGAAGAAAAATTATGACTTGGTTTTTGTATTAAATTATTGTTGCTTATAAACGTTGTGTACATATATGTGCTTTTTAGCACCCGTTGACAGAGGATCAAGTTTTTTTCAAGTTTATATACCCTCCACAAAACAACACGCAGACATATTTTACAAATAGAAAATGAAGTTGTTGTCGAACTTTACAGTGCTATTGTTTTCAATAGGAAGAGATTGAATTAAATTACCCTTATTAACATTGCTTCTTAATGAGAATAAACATAAGAAGTAATTTAGCACAACTTGCGTTTTAATAGTCGTATAATTGCTTATTACAATATCATCTAATTCCCATAGCCAACTGCTATAATATTATCTAAGTTATATTTAAGGGTTATATATTGTAACAAACATTATTAAATGTCAATAACAAACACTAAGCAATAAACTTTTGTAAGTTAAATTCATTTTGGGCTATTCAGGCTGAGCAGTTTTATAAATGTGCTATGTGACAATAAAAAGTTCTGTTAAAATAATTTATAAATAAATTCATATTTGCAAAGGGTATCTTCTAGTCTAGCAAATTGTTCATTGAGAATTCTTGTTTTTCATTGATAAATCACATTCATTGTCACTTTGAGCGCTGCTGTTACGCGTATCTTAATTATTTCCATGTGATGCCCATAAATTGTTGTTGTAAATGTTAACGGTCCCATGGAATTCATTAAAAGCCATAACAATAACCAAAATGGCCAAAAATGTTGCAAATGTTGCAAATGTTGCATGCGTGCCATACAACAGATGTCAATTTCTCACTCCTGCCACTGGCACTGCAACAACAACAACAACAACAGCAACAACATTTCTGGCCAGCAGCACAAACCGATATCAAAGGGATAATGTTACCATTGTACCTGTGTTGGCCATAATCATCAGAACTCCTCTCCTGTTCGGACCGTTAGTAGTGAAAAATATAAATTTATTGAAATTGATCAAATGGTAATAGAGATAGCTTTAATTATTTACAATTTCTTGCTCTTGCCTGTTTACTGAAAACTGATTCTCTGGCCCAAAGGATGATGTCGGGAGTGTGTATATACGACGATGATTATTACCTTTACATATTTAATGATTTAAATTATTTGCACACATGTGCAAATGACACCAAATTGTTATTTCCAGCAGCGTGTGCGAAATGTATGCGATTAAAAACATATTAAGTTCAAATTAATTACTTCAAAAATAAAATACTCACAATAGTGGAGAATTTCGACTCTCAGAGCTGAATCATATGCAAAATATTGTATTTTATTAGAACAGTTCAGGAATTCAATGACACTTAAAACTTCGTCAGGGAACTTTGTTTATATATATATATATTTTTTTTTTTGATTTACCAACTTCCAATTTGCTTTTATATTATTATAATGTTCTGAAAGGACATTTAAAATTAGAATTTGTGGTCATCAACTACTTTTCAAAGTATAGAAATTTGATAAGAATGTTCATTTCATAGATATTAATTGAATTTACTGATGACGCACATTGGGACGACAGACAGAAAGGAATATGCAATGTTAATCTAAATGGGTTCTTTCCTCCTTTTCCTATTTCGCGTCTCACTTTCCCACTTCTCTTTGAGTGCTCCTGCCTTCACTTTGCCGAGGAGTAAGATTGTGTGGTAGAATAACAGACTTCTTGGGGTTATACATGTGTCTAGACCTCGCAATGAATGACTCTCAGACTCACTGACATATTCAAATGGAAAGTACCGCCCACGTTCCCTCTGTCCAGCCATTTGGAAGTCCCACATATGCTGACTTTGGCATATTCCACATTTGAAGTTGAAGTGTTCTTGCATATAAATCACTTAAATATTCACATTTATTTTCATTTTCAACGCGTTATCCTATTTGTTTCGCGCACAACGCGTTTACTTCCCGGGGCAAAGGATGAGGAGTAGAAGATGGTAATGGAGGTTGGGGTTGGGGTTGGGGGTCGAGGCACTGATGGGTTGCATGATTTACATATTCATTGTGCTCCACATTTTGGCACTTAAAAAGTCGTTACAAGGTGCAAAAGTTTTGTGTGCTCCGGGTAGACAATTGATGATGAGTTGCCCAAAAGGGTGAAAACTCATCTGAATGGAATTTGTTAAATAATGACTATTTCTTTTTTTTTCCCCATCGAACCTCTTACATGTCAATCGATTTGACAGATAACGGACAGTGTACACTGTTCAGTATGAACTTTGACCCATTTAGGCATTGCCGCTTGAAAAGAAGCTTTGAATAACTGCAAAAATGTTAGCTTTTGAAATATTTACCCATATGCAAAATGCTACGACTCTAAATATTCAAATTTATTGTATGTACTTTCAGTGATGTGAAAATACATCCAAAAATTCTAAAACTCGATTTTCGTGGAAGCTATTTTCAACGATCTGGACTCGATTATTTCCTAGTAGAATGAAAATTTTGTCATTATTTGCCCTCTATTAAAATTCTGCATCAAATTTGGAAAATTTCGTTTTTCCCATATCTTTCACTCTTAATTCTTTCTTATTTAAAAAGGTGTTTTGGGACATACTCGATATTTGTAACTCGATGCAATTTTTTAAATAAGTTTATTATATCGACCACTTTTTGAGGCAAAATTATTATAAAATCCTTACCTTATAAAAAAATTCTCACTTAATAGGTAGGTACGTGTACATTATATCTATCTTTTACAGTGCATTTCAATGTCAACTCGTGAAGCAATGAATTTATTACAGTGTGCGTTTATTTTCACATAGATTCTATCTCAAGCTAAGGCAAAGTGGCCGCAATCAATTTGAAATTTATCTATTTGTTTTGCTGGTTATAAATAAGTTATTAAGCATTTATTAGAGCCATCGGCAAAGTTGCCTAATTGACAGCTTAATGATTTGTTGATGACTTGCGGTTTAATTAACGTCGAAGTCTTGTTGGAGGTGTTTAAGTACATATTAAATACAGATTGAAAGGTTAAAATGTAAATAAAGAGAATCATAGGAAATACATTTACAGAATCTAAGGGGAATCCCAGAAAGCATGGTTATCTCAAACCTAACCACAGGTTATCTCGGCTATCTGAGAATTATTCAACATTATTAAATATCTTGTCAGAATGCAGTAATATCAATTTGTCAATCATTTTGATCAATTATTTACCACTTTTATTTTCAATATTAAGTGCAAGCATAAATAAAGCATGCATAAAACTAACCAATAAAATGAACTGTAATTGGAAATCACTTACAATCAGATGATGCGACAAATTACGAGTATATTCAATTTGCTGTGGTTGTGGCCCAAATTACTTTGCAGAAAATTACCATGACGCAGAGATCTTTAGCATCCATCCTTGTTCCTTCTCATTGAGATTCAATTTGATGTGCATCAATATGAACGAGTTGGTTGCGGCGGTTTTGCAGCTCCTGTTTCTGGATGCTCTGGATGCTCTGGATGTTGCTTCACCGGGTGTCACTCTCCCGACTCATTAAATATTAATTGTAAATTTTAATTAAAATAAACCGTAACGATTGCGGCATGAAGCCAGTCGACGTGTCATCCTTACCATGCACTCCCGGCGACTATTATCTGTCACTGATGGGCAGGTAATAAGGTTTTCTGATTTTCCAATTTTCCCCATACAAACGTAGCCTCAAGTATTCACAAATACTCCCATGTATTATCAATAAAAAAAGCCATTAATTGCCAAACAAACTGCGCACATGAGGAAGTACGATAATCGTAAATAATGAGAGATGGATCCTTCATGCAAATGCATTGTCTGACTTCGGGCTATTACGGACAGCTCCTGTTCGGACTGCTCCGGTTCGGACTGCTCCTGTCCGGACTGCTTCGAACTGTTCCAGTCACTGGCAACAACACAAAAACACAAGTTCTTTGGTTAATTACAAAATCAATTTAAATATCAATTTGCCTCAATTTGCCAAGCTATCACTAGATTTAGAATTAGGAAAATTGAATATTAGGATATAGTTAAGTTATCCATTTATCGACTATTGAAGTATTTCCTACTTTCTCAAATTAATGAGTTGAGCTATAATTTTTCAATTATGCATTTAACAGAATCTTACAGAAGTTTCATTATATTTTAAAAATAATATTGATATTTCTTTCTGTTCAGATCATTTTAAAGATGTATTATTTATCTGCCTAAGGAATGACACGGATACTTGATTAAATTAATTAGAAAAACTTGATAAGATATAGATATATTCAATTTCCCGTATTCTAGCTCTTAAAATTAAATGATAATCTAATTTTAAATGAAAACACTTTTAATATAAAACATCGAAATTATAGGGATAAAATACTACACATACTCTTCTTTAGCTCTCGGAGTATCAAATACTCAATATTCTCTACAGTATATATATGAATAATATTGAAATTTCAGGTACAGAATCTGATTTAAGCTCCTTCTTTGTCGTTTCAGATTGTCCACTTGCCCGGAAAATGGAAAAACCGATTTAAAAGTCAAAGTGAAGTCGAAATCTGTCAGTTAAGGACGCGAAAAACTTTCAATAAATTGTGCTTCAATAATCAGCGCATTACGAGTCTATATGCAACGATTCATTTGTAAATCTCTCTGTTTCTCTTTGCTTGTATTTACCCAACTGGGCGTGGCAGTAACGCCCACCTTTTATTTATTTAATGCCAACATTTTTATTTTATTTTTTCTCATTTTTTGTATATATATTGTTCGTTTTTTTCGTTGTCACGTTTGCGAACGGAATTGCATTGACCTGTAATATTTGCGGGCTTTAAAAAATATACTCGTAATATAAAATAAAATACAGACAATAAGTTATTACAGCCGATAGCGTTAATGTTCATTTATAGCTGACAATGTCTTTGGGCTTACGCAAATAGCATTGGATAGATGCCACTTAACTTTATCCTCCCAAAATGGCAGCAAGTCTTTCCCTTAACTTATGCTTTCACATGGCGTATACGTAATGTGCTTTGCCGAAACTGAGATTTATGCTGAACTGGTGTAAATGCTTTGCAATTTGACTGGTTTATTGACTTTTATGAGCTAGTTTATTATGCTTCTTTATGGTTTAATAGCGTTGCATAAATTAAGATAACAATCAGGTGAAATCTCAACTGGCGACTTATTAAGTATACGATGGGAATGCTATTTATCAGCGAATATAAGCGAAACACTTAAGACATGGTTAGATTTTACTATAATTGCATCTATTCTAGTGGAGCAGAGGATGACTTTCTTTTAAATCATGTGTCAATAAATCTAAGTAAATGCAGAAACAATATCAATGTTTTTTGGAAACTATTAATTGGAAACAAACACACTATTTTACACATTCAATTGAATTTATTCTCATATTATTCATACGCACCATCGGCTTATAAACTAAATTGTTTATTTTCATTATCATTTTCTCTGTTTTGTTTTCGATTTGATTTTATTTCCTTTTTTTTATTTTTAATTAAGCTAATATGAATCCACATCTATTATTGATTAGATTTTTAGTTTCTTTGACTTATTACACAATATTCATTTTATAAGTACTTTTTGTTTGGTTTTGCTTATTTTCATTTTCATTTTGTATTTATAATTTGGACTTTTTGTAAATTTCATCAAAGTGTCTTTGGATTTTTGTTGTTTTGGGGAAATCTTAAACGCAATAAATATTTGTTTAGTTTCGCATGAACAACATTGATGTAGAGTTAGGCTAAATTTAGATTTAACTAGTTGAGTTGACAATGCATATGATTTGTATGTATGTAAAATTATATATCTATTAATTCTCCTTTGTATACAAATCTAAAGCCAAAACGTAGATGAATGAAATTAGAGAATGTTGGCAAGAGAATTGGCAATAGATGAATATAGCAAAGCAGTTTCTCTTCATTCGAGAATACTTGGAAGTGAATTGCACACAAAACTCTATCACAGAAGATACACATAAACACAAGGTGCCAAAATCAGCAACAATAACAACAGCAACATTAACCAAGGCTATCAATCAATCAATAAAAACAATAATAAATGTTTTAATGCCAAATCAAAGCGAGTCCAATAATCAGCATGTGGCAGCTTCCCAGTTGCCATTTCCAGCTTGCTGCAGTTGCAGTTGCAAATTTTTTCACGTTACTCCAATCGCTTAGTCCAGCCAGATTTCTGGATGCTGCACGCATCAAATATGTCGTATTGCCCTCTAGGTGGGGTATGATGAAACGATGACCTGTAAGAGAGTTTACAAATAAGAAAACAGTTATGAAATGCATCAAGATCGAGTTTCAATTAAAACAAATCCCTTCACAAGTACGTAAATATTTAGTAGACTGTTTTGTTTTTTTTTTGTTTGTTGGTTTTGTTTTCTTTTTTATCTAATCAATCATTTTTATATAACGAAGTGAATATAATTATTTTTGAGAAATAACATTTTCAAGTCTTATATTTATAATTTGTAAATTTCTAAGTTTTATGCCAAAAATGTATAATTGTTTTAAATTATGCCCATCTGTTGAAAATGTTTAAAATTGATTGCTTTAAACTGTTTCCTTTAAAGTTACCTGTAAAATGATATCTACCTATAGTAAAACAAATGATTCATTCTTGAAGAATGAATAATTGGAAAACAAAAAGGTTTTCTTTCTTTATATGCGCAAGTTAAAATGCATTTTCAATAAATTGATTTTACCAAAAAAAAAAAAAAAAACGGCAATTACCTCCACGGGGTAAACATTAATGATATAGTGGAATATGGTTTTAGAACTAGTGTCTTAAACTTTCTACCTATTCTATTTTACAACGTCAACGAATTTAATTTCTACACATTATTATTTCATATGTATTCCAAATCATGGATATATTTCAGAACTTAAGTTTTCAGGGGTTAAATTGAGTTTATTTGCAATCGATTGCAAATTTACAAATCTACACAAAAAGTTACCCGATTCGTGGTACAAGAGTAATGGCAACTTAGTGATATATTGTTTGGATATAACTTACCACGATGGAAGGAGAAATCTCGCTGCTTGGCATGACTCCAATTGCCGGCGCTGTATTTGAAAGCGTTCTCACTCATGTAGGCCACACGATATCCAAAGATTTGCATCTCATCGGACACGTTGGTCATGCGAGGTGTACGCAGGTCCAGCTCGAAGGCATCTGGATAGAGGCGCTTCAGCTGGAAGCGTGTGGGCCCGATGGGTTTAGCGCCCAAACGCAGTTTGATAACGCGTTCCAGCATCCCGAGAGGATTGGCAACTTTGCATTTGTAGTCGCCAAATTGGCTGGCATTGCGTATCTGCAGCTGGAGAGTCGCACCATAGTCGGCCATGAAGATGCGATGATTGAAGCCAACGATGCCCTTGCTGTTGTGTAGCCAGGTGAACGATGGTGGCGGCTCTCCCATCGCATCGCAGCTGAGGTTAACGGCCCCGCCCACATAGGCGTACTGCATCGGGAGCGTTTCGTTATAGAACCAGTGGGGCTTATCTGCAACGATGCAACGATAGACAGAGAGACAGAGAGGGTGAGATGGGTAAAATGGGTAAAATGGGTAAGAGATGGCGAGAGTGACCCGCATGCTCGTCCAGCTGCCTGTGTTTGATCTGAGCCGCAGCTCGGGACGGGAGGAGGCTCAGAGGAGAGCTAAGCACAGTGGGCAACGTGAACGATTTAGCGGATGGTTTTAAAAATAAAATAATAATAATAAAACCAATATATAAGGCATGCAAATAATAATTATTTGTAATAACTTAAACAAAAAGTTCACTTGAACAAATTTTTTTAATATCGCGAATAAGGAAAATATTTAGATTTTATTATTTTGTAACTTGTATAACAATATTCAAAATCAAAAAGTCTAATATAAAAGTTACATATAAGTGTTAATATTTAATGCCATGCCATAATAATTTTTTATAAATGTTATATATATATATTTTTATAATGTTGTTTATTTGCAGTAAAATTGTTGAAATTATAAATAGATTTTCGCAAATACCGTCGCATATCAAATGTACCACGTAACAAAAGTATTAAATCATCAAATTTTAAAAGTTTAATTACTACTACAAATTTTCCATACACTGATATTTAATTTAAGTGGCATTTTGAACGCTTTCGCTCACTGTGTCAACTGCACTTTGTCGTTGTCTTAGGCAAATCCCCAGTTGAAGCCGCACACGGCACATCAGTTACACTTTTTTCGTTTCGTATCTTTTTTTTTGTGCTGAGCTTCAAGCGAGCTCCATTGAAGCGTAAACTAATGGCACATTTTAGCAATTCATGGTTGTCCTCGTCCTCGTCCTCGTCGTTGTCGTTGTCGTTGTCGCTGGGGCTCATTGAGGTTTATTGCTCAGGAAATGCAAACATATATATTGCAGCATTTCAACAGAGCTACAAATTAGTTTCGGTTCTCTTGCCATTGGCTGCTGTTTGCTCTTGAGCCAAACGGACTGTCCAGAGTCCGGATTGCACTGCGGGTTGGTTTACTTTCAACACGATACGGCCAATAGTCGGCAGTCATTAGTAAAATTTTGAGCGGCAACGACAACTCAAATGTGCGGGGGGAAAAGGGGGAAAATGTTGGAAAGGGATTTTGAAATCCTATATAGATTGTAATGAATGTTGGCATATGCCAGAGACTGACTGGGTGTTAGTTGGCTTATAAAGCAGGCGTTGGTCAAGTTAGTTTTATCACCTACAGTAAACTTTCACTAAACAGAAACACTGGGTTTATCGAGAAGTTTGAATTTGCAAAAATTTTTAATTTATAACAATTTTTATTATTCGTATTTATATTAATATTAATAATAAGTCTATATAATTTTCGATATTTAAATTTAATAAATATATGCTTTTTCTAATATTTCCAAAACTGTGAAAATTATTAATATATTGTTTTGTTTATTTTTTTTAATCCTTTACATAAATAAATAAAATAAATACAGAATGTATTGTAGAGTTAACGGCCTTAAATTTGAAATATTGAATTCCTGAACGTTAGAAATTTGCCATTGCTTAAATTTGTGAGTGTCCACTGTATCACTGTTCTTAATTGAAACTTGATGCAATTAACAAATTATTGAGTGATATCATTGCAATTAAAACTTGAATAGGAATAGAGGGAATAAGAAGGAGTATGGTGTAATAGGGGAAACCTCATATCGAGCTGTAGTTAATTTATCATTATTCTCACACTTACGTTGTATCCTTAGCAGTATCGTTATTTGATCGGAATCGGAAAATGTTGGTGTGATTCTCATGGCACGACAAGTATATTCCCCGGCATCCGATTGACTCACATTCCTGATGAACAGTCCATCAGACAATCGTTTATGTTTCGTTGAGTTCACAGCTGCAGAGCGAAAAGAAATGTGGAAGGAAGAAAGAGTGAGTTTTAGTTGATTTAACAAGCAGTTTTCTCAACTATGTTTTACTAACTGTTTATATATTCGCCATTGTGCATCCAAGAGACTTCCGGTGCGGGTTGACCCTTCACAAAGCAATTGACCATCGCATCGCGTCCTTCGCGCACTGATTGCACTTGTTCCGTCTTATCGAATGAAATCTTTTCTGTTTGCACAATTGAGCGAGAGGAGAAATTGTTCAAAATTGTTCAAAACTGTTATCGCTCAATTGTCAATAAATATTCAAACAGCTGACTAAACATATTAGTAAGAAATATGTTGACTTTAACCAAAGAATAGTTCCAACTTTCATAAGATACTTGCATTCGAAATGAAGTTTAAGTTGCACTTCAGCATTTTATATGTAAAACAATTCAACAAGCGGGAATTAGAAATAAATCTAGAAATAAAATTCCCTAGTATTCTTTTGTTCTGTTCGTGAAGAGCTTGAAATGAAAAGGATTATACCCGAGCAAACAATTGAAACGAAGTCAAAGTTCGCCAACAGAAGGTCAAGACATTGCAACTATTCTAGGATTAAAGAGTAAATAATAGTAAGACTATTGAAATTTTATTGGTGTAGAACTAACAAGAACATTGCTTACGATGAAGTGAATGAAGTCTTACGACCTTAAAGTACATTAGATCTACTACAATTTATTGGACTACAATATAGGGTATAATCATCAGTCTATTCATTTCTCCCTTACATCTTTAATTTAACCATTGTATCTCCATCAAATAAATATTATTAATTATATTAACATAATACTCTAGCTGTTTATTCATTAGTAAGCTAAGTTTTTACATTTTAAATTAAATCTTGCCCTATGGATCGAGTAATTGAACCGAAAATTTTTCAACATTTTGGGTTGTTTGCAGTCTTGATTCTAATGAATCTTTCTTAACTTTACGAGCATAATTTCAGTTGCATAAATAGTTGAACTTACGATTTACAAGAAGCTCAAATGATTTTGTTGCTTCCCGTGCAGCAGCTGAGTCCATTTCACAGGTCCAGTTGCCCTTATCGTCCAGTGAAATATGCTCGAAGACCAGGGCCAACAGACCTAGGAATGGGGTGTGAGGAGGAGGGAGAGAGGAGCGAGGAGCGAGGAGAGAGGAGAAGAAGAAGAAACTGTAAATGTGGCCGGACTTGTGCACAGTGAACTGGCTATTTTAGCATAACTTACAGCATTTATGAGAGCTGTCTGTCAGTCAGTCTGTCTGTCAGTCAGTCTGTCTTGCTGTCTTGCTGTCTTGCATTGCTTACCCGTCTTCTTTTCGATGTGGACACGTCCTTTGGTGTTCTCGCGGGTTTGGCCATTGGGATCACGCCACTTGGTGTCGATATCCTTTTGTACTGTTTTGCAGAAGATGATGAAGGAGTCATTTACAAAATGCGTTATTGATGGCGTCGATGGCGTCAGGATGAGTGCCGATGGCAATGCCAAAGGCGAAGACATTCCCTCCCTCAGTTCAACCCCTCCGGAGGGATTCTCAAATTGCCCAATTCCAACTCCGACTTCGACTCCGACTCCGATAACTGCAGCTGCTGTAAAAATGTGCATTAAATTTATTACAAGAGTTGCAAACATGAGTAAGTAAAGGAACAAAATTAACTGACCCATAAGAACTGAAAAGCATCTGAATTCCCTTTGATTTAATTAGCTCACTTCTTTGGCTTCAAATAACTGAATATGAAAGGAAAATGCATTCAACTCGTATACAAGCATATCTATGTCAAAAAGGATTCCCCTGAAAAATCTTCTCTACAAACCTGACCAATCCAATGCAATTTTCCCGCTTGTCATATATTATTTCAACTGGCACTTTTATTATAAATTCCGCTGTCTTTTGTTAACATATTTTTTTTATGAATAAACACTTTGAATGGTGCATAACAAGTTGTAGAATTGTTGGAATGGAAATTCCAATTTTTTTTAACTCACATTCCTTTCAGTTTGCATATTTATTCCATTCACTTAAATTAATTTGAACATTACGCAATGCCTCATTTAAGTAATAGTTTTATTATTGCTGTAAAATGTTTATTGTCAATTTGTAGGTCATTTCTTGTATATAAATTCCCTGCACGCAACATTATTCCCAAAAGCCGCAAAGCAACACACACATTTGTTTTGTTTCGACCAAATTTGTTTTGGAGAGTTCAAAATTAAAAATAAATTTAAGAAACTCAGTTGTTTACTGAAAAGTGAATAAGATATTTTCAGAACATTTGGTATAAATCTTACTATGCATATTTAAGAAACTAAACAATTTAATTTATATAATCTAAATTTAAAGTTTCCCTCTATTATCAATGTAGCTTTCATCATATAATCGACTACAAGGCCTTTAAATTAATTAAGCTGAAAAATGTGTTTATAAGTCTCGTATGCGTAGTTTATTTCTTGGGGAATATATAAAAGCGTGTAATGCTCTAGAGCACAAACACTTTAATGGCCTTGCACAGCGAATTTTTATTGTAATTATACCATAGAATATATTAAGTTTATATATTGCTTATCAGTTTTTCCAAGTTTTGAATTTTTGTCATGACTGACAGTCGGTCATTTTAGGTTGTACAAAAACCTTTTAAAATTTATTGTAATTACGTGGGAACATAATTACAAAAATTTTAATTTTCATCTTATAAATATCCAAAGATTCTGAGTTCTATTAATATCCCAATCATTCTATTATGTATATAAAATCAGACATATGTATTGCATGTATATAAATAAACATAATAGACAATATAGTTTACATACTCAGCTGAATACTGACCGTTCGTTAAGTTAATACTTTAAATAAATAGAAAATCGCAACGAGCATCAATATATTTTTTATTTGTTATAAGAACCATTAGTAACTACACAAATTTAAAAACACAACATTATTTTTTTAGAATAACCTACAGTTATTGTTTTGACAAAATTAAATATCATTATGATTTAACCCATTCCATTTTTATAAAATTGTTATAAAAATTGCTACAATTTAAAAATACAATTAAAGAAAATAATAATACTGATAATTCAATTAGCATCAACTTTAAAGATAAACCCATACATTAGTATCTGGTTATGAAAAAAAATTATCTCTGCAGATTAAATTTCAAAATAAATTAAATAATTTTCCCTTAAAATCCTTATCTCTTAATTAACGTTAAATGAATTTAAACTAGAGCAAATAAATCATTTTAATATGCAAGTCGCAAGTATTTATTTTGCAGCCTACAAGTATGCATTATTTTTTTAAGTAGAAAATTGCTGACATCAAATAATAAATATGTTGAAGTGATATTCAATTTAAAATTAAAAATGCCATTTGCATGTATTTATGATATGTTATTATAAACATTAATTTGTCATGCAATAAAGCACACAATAATTGAGTTAAATGTAAACAATTGATTTAAGGTAAATTCTTACCATTTCTGGTCGACTGCAAGAGACAGCATAATAATAACAATAAATTATCCATTGTATGTAAGCTATTTATTTGTTTATAATCCTTCAATGGAGTAGAATTCATTTATTTTACTCTTAAACGATGTAATCCTGGTTTGTTTTTGTATAAAGTTGTATAACTTGACGTTTGGTTAACTAGTTTTAGGTTTGCAAACACTTTTGTTTTCACTAGCAGGATAATGGCACAAAAACGAGTTGACAGTTGGCCAAAATGATGGCTCATGTAGCGGGAGCAGTAGCAACAACACTTTCACTCTGATGGGCACAAAAACATGACATCATTGCCACGGGCAACCATTGAAGTTGTGACTGTGACTGAGACAGAGACAGAGACAGAGACAGAGACAGTGACAGGGGCTGGGGACGGCTAAGGGGCAGAGACAGTGGCTGCCTCAGCGGCACCATCATCATAATCATTTCTTTGCTCCTTTTGGGTACTTTTGTGGTAGTTTCTTCCTATTATGCTCTTTCTATATATATTTTTTTTTTGGATTTTGTTGTTACACTAACACTGAGAACGCGTACTCAGAAACATGAAAGATAACATTTCCGGCAACATATCCTTAACACACTCAACTGTTTTTTTTTTGTGCCTTCTTTCGCGTCCTTCACAGCGGACTCACTTTCACATTCACATTCATATTCACGAATACGTATAACGGTCGCGATACTTGGACTAATGATGTCCAATGCGTGTTTCGTGATTCGTGATCCATTGTAGGCGAGTGCCGAAAATGAACTGAAACTGCAATGTCCTGTCGCTCAGGATACGCTCCTTCTCGGGCTGACGAAGCAACACGCACTTCGCATTCCAATTTACATTTGATATTCACTTGTGTGTGTTTTATTTTGGCGCGCTCAGTTCAAATCACAGTGAAATCAGAAATTGTACTGAAGGACATTACAACTTATGCCTCTTTTGGCATCCTTTATATCAGTCGGACACTTCGTAGGCCACACGATTTCATCTAAAAAGGAAGCCAACAACTTCGTTGCTCCTATCCTATTGAGACACTTTTTTTTGGCAATGTTGCAAAACATTCCGCTTCCTTCGAAATGTTGCCAGGGGTAACCCCAATTGTTGCCCTACTGAGCTTTCGACAACAGGAAGTTGGGGAAGCTCAAAAGCTTTTCTGCTGTACTACAGTAAGAGTATTACACCATCGCTCATGCAAGTATAACAAAAAGGCAATTCAACACTGTGCCGTATAACACCAAGTTTTAAGTTTCCATAAATATGAAATGTATAACAGTTAAGGCAAATCCTTTGAATTACGTTCTAATTTCACTAGATGGCGCTGCGCGTTTAATTTGCACCTTTTTTATAGACGGCGCGCCATGGCGGTAGCATTTTGTGGCGGTCTGTCGATATGCCACCTGGTAAATTCCTGTGCGATAACTTATAGATAGCTCGGATCTAACGCCGGCAATTTAAATGCTTTAATTATATAATAGGCTGCATAGTACTCCCTCTATGTATTTACCCTTAGCCCAATAGCTAGAAAGATTTGACCCACGATAACTTAGAGAGCACGAATTGAATTCACTTTAATTATATACTCAGGAAGTGACAGTGAGAGCAATGCTGATAGCGACGTATGTATGTACATATATTGCATTATCACATTATCGCAATTACATTTCATTTGGGAGCACTTCGCATCAACATTTGCCAAACAATGGTTCAGAGTAATACAAAGATTCGCGCTGTAAACAACGTTAATTCATTATTCATAATGTTTATTAAGTGGACGGGAGCATTGCTTTGGCTGATTTTATTGATATCAATATCTTGTGCGGCTCTGGCTACAGGGTATCAATATAACGATAAGGAATCTCAACAAACTGAGCTTGTATTCCAAGGACCCTGCAGATGTCGTATGTTTGGCAAATGTGTTGCGATTTCTTTTTGTGGCTGAGTTTCAGTTAGAAAACCACACAAATAACACAAAAATGTATAATAAAATTGATACGGCTTTAAATGTAATTAAATATTGATTTTAATACTCACTTCGCAATAAACATTGTGTTTTTGAAAAACATTGAAAAATATTTTAAAATAATAGAATAATTCAGCTTGCTATATATTTATATTTTGCATATAAATGTGAATTGTTCTATAAATGCTCTCATAAATTAATATGGTAATATATTTCGAATAAAAATGTGGATTGTTTTTAGTTTTTTCAATTGCATTTAAATTGGTTTATTATTATCATTAATGGGATCGTTTAACCATAGTAAACATAGGGCGAAGCATATCCCACAGCTGGATAGCCTGCTGAGTAAAAGAATTGTGGATTGGGAGCGGGATTCGGACCGGGAACAGGAGCCGGCACAGCCACAACCAGAGCGAGGAGGGCGGCAAGCAAAAGGAGCACCTAAAAAAAGGCATAGAATTATATGAAATTAATAATTGAAATTAAAAAATTTTCAAACAATCTTTTACCAGCTTTAACATGATGGGAAAATTTCTCAGCTATCGACTTGGAATGCGCACAGAATCAAACTGCAGTTAGTGTTCGATTGAATTCGGGCTTATATAAGAGAATGGCAACATTCCCATTGCCATTTCAATGATATTTTGACATCATCATTGGGCGTCATTAGCACACGGTACCGGGTGAAACCGATAAGCTGCTTAGCCTCCTCCTCTTCAAACTCTCCTGCCACTTGGCACTTCGATTGGGATATGGGCAAATGCCCATTGTGTGTTGTCATCATCGTTGCAGTGTCGCGTTGTTGCCTTTTAATATTCAATCTGCATTCGTTAGACGAGTTATAGCTTCAATTTTTGCTCTAACGACAGTCTAATAGCTATCAGAATGTCAGCATGCTCTCCATATGAGAATCGTTAGCTAAAAATACAAAAATACAAAAAAAAATTAAGAAATAAAATAAAATCAAAATAATGCCCCGCGGGTTCTTTGTACGATACAAAAAAGTATATTGTTTCTTAATCCGGCTGCATTGCACAATTGATATGGAGCGACGTCGTCATTTCCAATTGTTTTTTGTCAACTCACTTAGCATCGAGTACTCATATTTCTTTTTTTCGACTGTGCTTTGCTTTATTTTCATCAAGTTTTTCGTTTTTTAAATAAATGGCGAAATGGGCAAATGATTTGCTTACTAAACGTAAACTAAATGATCTGTTTTTAGCCGCATTTAAGCCTACAAGTTCAACAACTGCGTTATAAAATAAATCCTATGTCCGTATCTAAAAGATGTCCTCTTCTTAATTCAATAATCTTTCTTTCCAAAATTTACACTATTTTCATTGCTAAAGTTAATGTTTATTTAAAATCAAAAAAACAACAACACCCCTTCCTCTCCCCCCCCTTCCCTCTTCCCTCCTCTCTTTAATCTTCATACCTCTTATACCTATACCCTCCTCTTCAATAATTAAATATAACAAAAAAAAAATTCTTTTTTTCTTTCCCTATTATATTTCATTCTAATTTTACCTTTTTCTCCCCTCTCCTCCCCTTCCTCCCTCCTCCCTTTTTCTTTCTTTCTCTTTCTCCTCTTTCTTCTCTCTTCTAAATAAATTTTTCCATTTCATCCAAAACCTCTAACATAATAATTTTTTACTAATTTCTTTTATAAAACATAAACCTACCATAAATATTCTTTAACTATTATACATTTTCTTCTCAAATCTATAAAAACTTTTTTATAATATCTCAAACAAACTACACAATCCATCTTTTATATATCTTCAATTTCAAATCACCACTATAACATATACTTCATAACCATCAAAATATCTATACAAAACTTTTTTTTTTATATATCTCCCAAACTATAAAATATCATTAACTTCTTTTATATATCCTCCATTCAAATCACCACTATATCATATCTTCATCCATCCAAAATTCTATCAAAAACTTTTTTATAATATCTCAACCAAACTATAAAATACATAACTTTTATATATCTTCAATTTCAAATCACCACTATAACATATCTTCATAACCATCAAAATCTTTACAAAAACTTTTTTTTTTATAATATCTCAACCAAACTATAAAATATCATTTAACTTCTTTTATATTCCTGGCCAAATTTTCAAATCACCACTATATCATATACTGTCATAGACCATCGGCGAAAATGATCTTATACAAAAACTTTTTTGTTTTATAATATCTCAACCAAACTATAAAATATCATTTAACTTGTTTTATATATCTTCAAATTTTCAAATCGACCACTATAACATATACTTCATAGACCGATCGAAAATGAGTCTTATACAAAACTTTTTTTTTTATAATATCTCAACCAAACTATAAAATATCATTTAACTTCTTTTATATATCCTCAAATTTCAAATCACCACTATATCATATACTTCTAACCATCCAAAATATCTTATACAAAAACTTTTTTTTTTATAATATCTCAACCAAACTATAAAATATCATTTAACTTTTTTATATATTCTTCAAATTTCAAATCACCACTATAACATATACTTCATAGACCGATCAAAATGATCTTATACAAAAACTTTTTTTTTTATAATATCTCAACCAAACTATAAAATATCATTTAACTTCTTTTATATATCCTCCAAATTTCAAATCACCACTATATCATATACTTCATAACCATCCAACATCTTACATAAAAACTTTTTCAAATATCTAACAACTAATAAATATCATTTACTTATATCCTAAATTTCTAATCAACCACTATATCATATACTTCATAACCATCGCAATCTAATCTTATATAAAACTTTTTTTCTCACATATACGGGCTTCCGACAGTAGATACAACTTCTCGACAGGGGCGGAGCCCCTCTTTTCTTTATAATAAAAAATTTTTTTTTAAATATAAAAATATCAACAATATAAATTACAATGTCAACACAAAACAATTGCAAAAATTTCTATATCCCACAAAAACTCTCATCTTCCTTCCCCATTTATATCCAATTGACAACAAAATTATAATATAAAAATTTTAAATAAAATATAAATTAATAAAAAATAATTCATTCGCACTGTCAAAATAATTTTTATTACAAAACTCACCCTTTTTGCCACATCACAACCAATTTTTTTTATTAATTATATTTTTATTTAAAATTTTTATATAAACTCAATTTTCTCACAAATTATATCATTTTGTAAATTCTTCTCACTAACTTTCCTCTTTAGAGTTTTTTTGTGGGATACGAACAAGAACACAATCTTTCAAACAATATTTCAAAAATCTACGCTCATGAATTTGTACACAATCTTAAAAAGGTTATTTTTATTATTGTAACAAAACAATTACTTGAGTAGCTGTATGTTATTTTACAATTAAAAGTAACTTTTTATATTTTTTTAAAATTGCTGCATATTTTAAATAAAAAAAATATGTTAACTCATTTAATTGTCGGTCAAAGAACGAATGATGTCCGAGTCTCCAGGATCAGTAATAGACATCATGCAGACACGAAAGTATTTTCCGCAGGCTGTGCCCAATTCAATGTTGCTCCCACTGTAATGTTGGACCTCCGTTTTGGACAACATGGCGTAGTATTCAATCTCGGACTTTCGCAAAGATGGCGTGTTGTTCGCAATGAGCACAAGTTTGGCTTTTCCCTGACGCAGCGTCTTCAGAGTCTGCTTGTATCCCAGGCAATATTTTCCGGATTTCATCACAAGTGCAAGACGTGCATTCGTGCTTTCCAAAGCCTTTTTCTGTTTCTTAGCGGCAACCATATTGAATGCTTAAGGCACAAAATTAATCAGTCTGTAATTGCTGTCAAAAAAGTTAGCAAAGTGAAATTCACACTACGCAGAGTTGTATTGAATAGTTCAGGATAAGTTCGATCGAACGATTCACAAAACTATTTTAACGAACTAGCTCCATGACAAAAGTTTATCAAGCTCGAAAATTTTCTGTAGTTCCAATATTTATCAAAAAGTTTCTTTGAGTCATTATTATTATTTAGTTAATAAAATTAAAATAAAAATTCCTTAGAAAATTGTATGTGTAAATATTTAACGGATGCCGGGAAAATCATTAGTTTCGCCCTGAGAATTAAAGATTACAGTGCAGGGTGAACAATTAGATAAGTTAAATTTAAATTTGTATATTAATTTTTTTCTGCACATAATAAAGTAGGTAATGTAATGTAAAGTAGTTCCAATTCTTCAATAATTTCTGTCTTCTGCGTGATGTAAAAGTTTTT
The DNA here is from genome assembly GCA_035045575.1 of Drosophila falleni. Classification (NCBI taxonomy): domain Eukaryota; kingdom Metazoa; phylum Arthropoda; class Insecta; order Diptera; family Drosophilidae; genus Drosophila; species Drosophila falleni. The sequence continues at coordinate 1,022,705 of JAWNOV010000054.1, read as the reverse complement.
ATTATGACTGATACATTAAATTATAATGTTCAGCACTTGTAGTAAATAAAAAATTGAATTACTGAAATTTGCAAGCTGAAAAGCGTAATATTTATAAATAAGTACATAATCAATTTTCGATATCTACATTTTTTTTTCTGTTATAACTTTTATATATATTAATAACTATACTTCGAATGGAATATATATAGCTTCTGTTGTGATTTACAATTTTAAATTCGTACATTTTGATCATTTATCACTTTAATGTCTTCAAAACAGTGAAATAAGCCTTTTGCCAATTAACATGCAATTCGCATAACGAAAATTCTGTCTGACTGGCCGAAGAACCAAACAAAACAGTAATCGCTTTGAAGGTCAGTTTTTGCACAATACACCTGTACTGAGAATGTGGAGAAGTGAATGCTAATAGTTCCCGAATCATGAGTTGGCGATAAGAAGCCATTAGAATGCGGGACAAAACTATCAAAACAAGAACAGATATCATTTCTCTATACACTCTCAAAAACACACTTTATGGTTTCAATTACACATTTGATGAACAAATGTTAATACCCTGCTCAAGTGTATACTTAATGAGACAACCAATTAGATGTATTATAAATCTGAGCAAATTCAACTTTTGTTGGTCATCATAAATAAGTCATGAGCATCAATTCCAAGTATAAATAGCCACTGAATTTGATCAAATGGCATCAAAACATAAAGTGCAATTGTCTCAATAACATCAAAGCAAACAACAAACAATTCTCTCAAAATGTTCAAGCTGGTAAGTCGGAAGGATGCAATAAGGAACCTCTAGGATACCTCTAAATAACTCTTTTGTTTAGCTGGTTGTCTTCTTCGCCGCCCTCTTCGCTGTTGCCCTTGCCGTGCCAGCTCCTGCTCCCCGTGCTGCCCCTGTTCCTGTGCCAATCGCCAGTCCAGAGCCATCCCCACAATTCTATTATGGTGCCAGTCCTTATGCTTACAGCGCATACTCCGGTTACTCCCCCTACTCGTACTATGGCTAAATGCAAAGAGCTTGCGGCAAAAATGATAACTGATGGCGATTATAACCTGCAAATGGATTCGTGATAATGGACATGAAATAAACGCGCGCTGGCAATTTAATTAGGTCTTTAATAATAAATGCTTATAAAAATGCAAAAAAAAACAATAAAATTTATCTAAAAGCAACTTGAATTGTTTTTAAATCTCACTATAGTAAAATTATTGGAAAAATAATTAAACATGTCTTTCCACTTATTTATTTAAACAATACTTATCGAACATAAACATATTCTATGCTGCCTTCATGTTCCAAGGCCAAGTTATATTTTGTGCATTTTTGGATGGTATACATTCATGAGGTTCCATGGTGTAATGGTTAGCACTCAGGACTCTGAATCCTGCGATCCGAGTTCAAATCTCGGTGGAACCTGAAAACTATTTTTTTTAAATTGGTTTGTCATTTAAATTTTTTGAGTTTTATAAAAGAATTAATTTTTAACTACTTATATTAAACTTAATTTTTAATTGTTAAACCTGAAATAGACAAAATTTTTAAGGTTATTGCATGTATTTTATGTATCTTTTGTTTTGTCAAACACAATTGACGATCATAGTACAAAACTGAGAACACATTGAAATGTAATTATTATAAAATACCAGCAGATATTGTTCTACTAGCAACCGTTTAAAGTCACCTTGAAATTACATTTTTATGTTATTATTTAACATTCAAATGCTGAGCGTATTAACTAAATGACTTTTATCAACAAACTCACAAGCGGTTCCATGGTGTAATGGTTAGCACTCAGGACTCTGAATCCTGCGATCCGAGTTCAAATCTCGGTGGAACCTGAGCTGAAATTGCTTTTTTTACATTTTAAAAATATTTAACGATTATGTACATGTAATTAACTATTGAGTTGATGAAGAATAGATTTATTTAGGTTTTTCAGTCAGCATAAATAACTAATTAGATATGTTTTCTTTTAATAATAAATCAATAGTTTTGCATGGTTTGTATATCGGCTAAATGCGCTGATGGTTGGTGTATAGAATGACACTGTGCTGCCAGGCTGTTCGCAATGCCGATGTGGCAACTCTCCCGCCAGCTGTTTGCCAAAAACAAAAAAAAAACACATACGCACAACATACTACTTTTTGCTTATTGCATTTTTTATTTAAGTTTTGGTAAACAAATGCATACACATTGATAATAATATCCGAATTCGTATTGTAATTATTATAAAAAACGCAAAATGTTTGCGCTGTGCTGCTCGTTTCGTTATCGCTGCTACATTCAAAGTGCGCGCATTAAATATTTATTGAAATTCAATGCGTGTTTTTAGCAGGCCAATAATTATTAACATATTTATCTTGAGAGAAAACAACAGACACTTTTAAACTGCATTTCTTTAGAAACTACTTTGTAAATGTGCATTTGATGATTATGTTGAAACGCTTGCTGAAAGTGTTAATTGCAATAGTGTTGAGCTTAATGTTTACCGTCTCATTGGTAAAGATTGTTTTATTGATTTGGTCATCATATCCGGACTGGTTGCATCCCCACTCGATTCACGAGCCTCCCTCCAGCTTCACTGCGGACGAATGGCTTGCATATCAGCATTTACTCCGTGATAAAGGTAAGTTAGAAATTAAACCTCATAATATTGCTTATATTTGTGTGTATGCAATGCAATACGCCTACATGTATACCAATTTGTGCATACATGCATGCAAAATTTGTATGTATTTGGCGCTTTGTTGCACTCTTCAAGTGTGCGTGTGTACATGTGCACATGTGCATCTTAAAGCTTTTGTAGAAGGAACACGTGTCAATTATCAGTAATTAGTGCATTTTCTAGCATTTCAGTTGAAATTGGGCAGAACGAAATTACAAAAAGTAATTTTTAATTAAAAATGTACAAAAATATTAATTTGTAACTCAGGTTCCACCGAGATTTGAACTCGGATCGCAGGATTCAGAGTCCTGAGTGCTAACCATTACACCATGGAACCTCTTTGATCATGGTCGTAAAATTTGTCTAAATAAATTCGTTGAGCTTATAAATATGCTTAAAATTTAATAAATCAGTTTAGGTGTGATATATTTAGCAACCAAGTAATAATTACGTTTAAGTTAATTTTGAAAATAATAATTAAAAATAAAAAATGAAATTTTATAATCAGGTTCCACCGAGATTTGAACTCGGATCGCAGGATTCAGAGTCCTGAGTGCTAACCATTACACCATGGAACCTCTTGTCTGCTGAACCTCTTAAAAGAGATTTTGTATCAAGCTGCTACGAGGTGATCATTACAACAAGTAAAAACTATAAAATGTAGTATATACTACAGGGGCAAAAGTTGAACAAAATTATTTTTGCCGATCGTCAGGCATTGAATAAATTAACATTGAATTGTTAGTAAAATTATTTTCTATATTTGTCGAATATAAGAGGAATTGTTGTGTTTGCCTGAATCTTTGTGCAGGTAAAAGTAAATAATGAAAAGCACAATGTCATTATAATAGGCGCGAAACAAAAAACAACCTGCTGGAATATCCTAAAAAGCACTACAATGAGACCAGGTCGTGTAAGCTTTTACTCCGAATTGTATGTCGGACACTCGCGTTTCGTTCGGTTCATTCACAAAACGAAGTTTTCTGTGTCAAAAGTGGCAACAGTATTGGCCAACACAGCAAAAAGACGACACGGAGCGTGTGGGCCGTCGTGTATTCGGTATAAAATCAATCGTAAATGTCCTTAAATGCTCAGTTTTGGTTTTACTTTCGAGCCTGCTGGTTGATTACTCCTCCACTCGCCGCGATTTCGTTTTTTGGTAATAAAAAAAGAAGAAAAAAAATGTGAAATTGTGAATATAAACAACAGCAACAACAACAAACTAAATATTAATATATGTATAATAATGAAAACGGGAAATGCAAAAAGAATCGGGTGCCAAGCTCAATATTTGAGTTTTGTTTAATTTTACATTCTTTTTGTTCCTTTAAAACGTGGCAAATTGCAAGGAACTAAGACTTTTAGGCTTAACTCAGCTTGTCAGGCGCGTGGCTAAAGGGTCATTATTGTCAGGCTAACATTCAATAAAACTAATTCGCGAGAAAACCAAACTGTCCGAGAAAATCTATTATTCATTAATTGTCTTCTGTTTTTCCACACACTTTCACATTATTCCGTCGTGTTCACGTTTTATCGGTCGGATTTAATTGTGTATGCCATTGTTTTTGTGGCTGTATCGAAATGAGTGTTATTTACATTACTACTATTATTGTATCCACAAATATTCCTTATTTTTTGCTGCGATGTCCTTCGTTCATAAAGAATTAAGTGGCAATTCATTTTGATTACCAGAAGTCCTTTTTGCTCTGTTGTTACCGATGATTGTCTGTCTCCTGCTTTCGCTCTTTTCGTTAAGGTATTCCCGATTGTTGGGTCTCCGTTTTTCACACGTTTGGAATTAACTTTGACTTGGTTGGACATTTATGAGCCAGCAAAAGGTTCAACTTGTTAATTATGCACTAAGCAGCATATGGGGACCGATTCAAATGTGTTCTTAGATCATTTATGAATATTCCTGTTAAAGCTTACCAAAATAATTTAAATAGTTAATTTAATTGAGCAACGGATAGTATGAAATTATCTTCTAAAGCTATAATAAAAACAGTGACCAAATTAGTAATCATTTGAAAGTAAAGTGTAATTGTTATTGTGAACGTGCTTAAAGATTTCTTGAACAGTAGAAAAAAATACAATACCGAAAAGAATAAATATATTAATAATTAACTTTACTGTTTATAGTTTTTACGGGCAAATATGCAAGCAGGTTTAAAATTAATGAATTAACATAGTGTTTATATTAGTTTTACATTTGCATGAGTTTAAGATTAAATAAAAAATTTAAAAAATGAAATGTAAACTCAGGTTCCACCGAGATTTGAACTCGGATCGCAGGATTCAGAGTCCTGAGTGCTAACCATTACACCATGGAACCGCGATGATCGCCGTTGAATAAATTGAAATTTTGACTTCAATCTCAATCTATTTGAGTATTTGTATTTATGGTTAAGAATTTGCTTAGACAACACAATTTACATAACATTTGGAGGAAACGACTTGTTTATTTTTAGAACCAAGCAATTTCTTTAACAATCAATAAGGTAGGCGGGGGGTAATAAGGGGCAGATCCGGCAAAACGAGTAGTGAAAGGTTAAATTAATGCCCTGGTCCGGTTGGAAGCATTTACTTAGTTTGTGCGACAAAAAGAGGAAATAATTGTTTGGTAAACATTGACCAATAGTCGACGAAGGCGCAGAATGTATTTCAATTTGTTTGCTGTTGTTTTTGTTGTTGCTGGTAAGGAAATTAAAAGGAAATTGCGCTTGTATTTTTTTATCTTGCCCGCAAAAGAGACAGAAGAGAGGGGCACTTGGGGGAAAGGGATCTGCGGCTTGCGGGGGCTTCTGACAAACCGTTAAAAATGACTCTAGTGCTGAAAGCTAAACAACAACAGCATCGAGAACAACAACAACAACATGTACATGAGCATCCACATACATTCTTACAGTGTTGGCAAGTCTTTAAGGCAGAAAAAAGCTATATCAACATTAAAAAAAAGCTAGCAAGGAAGCCAGATAAAAAGTTTTGTAGTACTTAAATTTAGTAGACAGCTCCGACCCTATAAAGTATATTGTAATCTGAAAATGTATTACAAATCGTGTCGACTTAACACTGTCAGTCCTTTTGTATCAAAATCTCAGAAACAAGGAATAAGAAAAAATTCAATAATTTTATAAATTATCCTTTCATTTAATAAAAGAAATAAAAATAAATACAACCATTGTAATCTAATAATAATAAATGGGAATATTACCAGTAGCTTTTTAAAACTTGAAAAATATCTAGAATTTTCCTTGTTAGAATTTTCATGTACGCATTCAAAAACGGCAGAACTGGCGTTAAAGCACTAAGTGGGCAACACTGAAAAGAGTCTCTTAATCCTGCCGTTTTCTCTTTTGTCTTAGCGCCGTCTCCTGCAAGCAAGCAATTTACCGTCGTATGTACAGCTGAGCTGCAACTGTGTTATTTGTTTGTTTTTTTTTTTTTTTTTACTGTTATTTGTTATGTAGGCCAAGCTGTCAGACGCCAAACGGAAGCTGCGCTGCTGCTGCTATTGTTGCTGTCTTGCTCAGACTTATGTCATATTGTACGCCATTGTTGCTGATGTTGCTGTTACTTTTGCTGTTACTGTCACTGATGTTGTTTTTTTGTTGCTGTTGCTGCACGTGACGTTGCTCTTTGCGGTTAGTTATGTATGATTATTGCCCTGGCCCTTGTGAGCATTTTGTTTATATTGTTGCTGTTGCTGATGTTGTTGTTGTTGTCACATTTGTCAGCCCGCAATTATTATAAAACAGCAGCAGTCATTCAGTTTTTCTCTTCTCCTCCTTCATTTCGTTGCTTTTTCGCAAATTATCATATTGTGCCTTTTGCAGTGTCCTTGAATTGAAAATAAAGCGCATAAAAAACATTTGCGCATTTCAACGCAATGATAATTTTTCCTTTGTTTAAACTTAGAAAAGTAGCAACTATGCCAGACTATCACATAGCCTGTAAATGTGATGCTACTAAATCAATGGTTTTCAAATATTTCAGATGGCCTTAAATGATAGATAATTAAATTCTTTAATTTAATATTTAAATTTTTTTTATATAAACTAGCACATAACTGAAAACCACTTAATTTAGAGGGTGTTTCATTAAAAATGTACTTAAAAACATAATTTTATTTTTAGCAGATTTTAAATTAACCAAAAATGTAAATAGGTATTTTTAAAAACAAGATATCCAGTTTGTTTCTTTTTTGAATCCGACCACTATATCATATGGCGCCCATAGGAACAATCGGTCGAAAATCAAATTTTTGGATGGAAAACTTTTTTATTTTATGAGAAATCGTAACTAAACTTATAGAATATGCATTTAAGTTAGTCTTATGCATCCTTACCAAAGTTGGTTCAAATTGGTCCACTATATCATATAGCTGCCATAGTACCAATCCGGCGAAAATCAAGTCTAAGTATGAAAAACTTTTTTGTTTTATGAGATATCGTAACCAAACTTATAGAATATACATAAAACTTGGTTTTATATTTTCTGTCCAAAGTTGGTTCAAATCGGACCACTATATCATATAGCTGTCAGAAGACCGATCGGGCAAAAATCAAGTCTTAGTACGAAAATCTTTTATGTTTTATAAGATATCGTAATCAAACTGGTTGAATATGCACAAAACTTGGTTATATCCTGTTCAAAGTTGGTTCAAATCGGACCACTATACATATAGCTCACATGGAACCGATCGAGCGAAAACCAAGTCTTTGTATGAAAATCTATTATGTTTCATGAGACATCGTAATCAACCTGATAGAATATGCATTTAGGTTAACTTAATTTTTTTTTAAATTTTTTTCCATTATAAGTTTCATCCATAGAAAGTACGGGGTCTCCGACTGTCGAGTATGCTTGATTGTAGCACCGGCCCACTAATTATTTTTGGATCGGATCACTATATAACATGGCTGCCATTAGAACGATACATCGAAAATGAAGTTTTAGTATGAAAAAGTTTTTTGTTTGTTGATATATTAGAACGAAGCTGATAGAATATGCATCCGGTGGTAATATATGTACATCCTGACCAAATTGGGTTAAAATCTGTCCACTATAACATATATCTGCCATAGAGACGCTCAATCCAAAATTAAGTTTTAGTATGAAAAAGTTCTTTGTTATTTGAAATTTCTAAACCAAACTGTTAGAATATGCCTTTTAGTTGGTTTTGTACACTCTAACCAAATTGGGTTTAATTCAGTTCCATATATCAAATAGCTGCCATAGGAACAATTGGTCGAAAATAAACCTCAGTGTAGAATACCTGGGCGCAGGGTATCCTTCTGTAGAGCGGCTCGACTGTAACCGCCCTCTTCTTTAGTTTTGATTTCACAGCCTTTCAGAATTTATTTATGCTGAACCTCACATCTAATAAATATAAACATGGTCTATCTATAATTATGATTAAAAAGAAAAGAATAATCAGTTTGCAGGGGATTTTTACACATAAAGGAAACATTTGAAAATTCTGTAGTCATAAAAGTGTCAGCATTTATGTCCCATGCTCCAATGGGACTTAACTCCTTAAAGAAGCAAAGAAAACTGCAGACCCGCATTATGGCAAGTTATGGCTAAGCTCTCCATATTGTGTATGTTTGGCTCGTAAAGAAAAGGCAGAGGCTAACATTTACTTAACTTTTTTTATACACAACACACACAAGCACACATATACATATACACATACACGCACATTTGCGTGTACTTGCAATTGTGTTTGTATTAAGGAAGGAAAACCCAAATAGACATCGGCCACTTGGCGACCTTAAAGCAAATGAACAGCTCACTTTCATTACAAATTCCGACAGCAAACATACACACAAACACACACACACACACACAGATACACTTTTACACAGACAGAGAGAAAGTTAGTGCTTATAACTGCAGACAAAGTTTGTCAGCTCGCATTACGCGTCCAAACAACGGTCGGTAAGAGGACACACTCATACACACACTCACAACCACACACAGTCAGATTGGCTGGCTGAGCAAACAAAAATATGGCAAAAACAAAAATGGCGCCATCAATGGCGATGATGATGTGCAGCAGGATGTGGAGAAGATGGCCAGGACATGCATACATACATACATACATACATACATACATACATAAAAAGAGGAGGAAGAAGAAGCAGATGGAGAAAGCGCTGTCATTGTGAAATTATTGACTCACACTTCTCTTTGTGTGAGGTTTATCTATAAATAATTGTTGACACTAGAAGAATATAGTCTCTTTTAAGGGAATATGTGAATAATTCTGGTAAATTTTGACAATCAGTATCAAAAATGAAAATATAGACTTGGGAAATTTATGAAATTTAGTCGACTTTCAATGTCTCCTTTAATTTTATCAAAGAGTTATTTTTAAAATTGACATTAATTTCTTTAAATTTTGCGTGAAAATAATCTCAATGTTTGTTCAATTCAGTACTGTTAGACTAAATAGTTTTTTATTGTTTTATAAAATAATCGAATTTAAATGATTACAAAATTTCTTTAACATTATTTTTTTTTAAGTTTTAATAATATAATATTTTAGTGAAAATGTGTCTATTTAGTTTGCTTAGTCCTAGACTTTAATCATGAAATCTGTTTTAAGAAATCAATATTGAAATGTGTTTTCTGACTTGATTAAGCTACTCTGTAAGTCAACAAAGAGTTCATATGCAATTTGTACTCTTTCTATAAAATCTCTACTTACACTAGTTTCATCAAAATATGTCATTGTTGTTGCTGCTCTCAGTTGACCTTACAAAAGTCATTTAGCCATTGTAAGCGTATTGAAAGTGTGCTTCAGCTGAGAGCAGAGGCTTTGATGATGTTCGTAGCTAATGGCGGTAACAATGAGAAAGTTCTTATGTCCTGAGGACAGAAAACAGAAAACAGAGAACAGAGAAAAGAACGTCTCTTGTATATAACACTTGGACTTGTGTGCTATTTTCTTGGCTCAAAGCTTTTCATTACAATTTCTTGGCTCGATTCCATTGGATGAGTATTAGAAATTTTGGCAACAAGCTTTATTCCAAGCCACACTCCCACGCTTAATACCAATTCCCGCAAGACTCTCTCGAAGGCCTTTGGCAAAGCTGTCGAAACTCATTTGCTGGCCACAAAAATGGACATCATTTTCGGAGTGAAAAATAATATTTTCAACTTGGTTTTCAGTTTGTTCACATTTTCTTTTTATTAATGCACAACTTTTGTAAAACGTACTCTTATTTCGGCCGCACAGTTACCAATCTACAGCAGCCACAGATATGCATAAAATATGCCAAAACTTTCGACGGTAACTTTTTTAATAAATTTGAAAACAAAACTAAACGAAACACGTGCCGAATTCGCGATGATTTAGCAGCAGAATAATTGTATACATAAAATAATAAATCAATAATTTAAACGTCGCGTCAGTTGAACAACGAATACAATATATATATATATATATACTATGTGGTCCCCCGAATCGGAGATAAATTCCATTGCCATGGCAACTACAATGCGACACTCGCAGTCTTCGTCCTCAGGTGAGTTAAGTTGGCCAAAACCTAAAGGAAAACTTGGCAATTCTTGGTCCAATCAAATGCCAAAACTCAAACGTAAATTTACAATTTTCCTATGGATGCGCTTTAAAATTCTTTCGAATAAACCTGGCACACGGAACGTATGCGCAATATTGCAATTCCCCTTTCTCTCTTTATCTCATTTCTTCGCTTGCTCGTTTGCTTTGCCAAGTGCTTCCGCTTCCGCTGCTGATTCGATTTTGCCTTGAACTTTTCGCGCACGATTAGAGCAACTGAAAAAGCCTTGACTAAATTCGAGCACTCGGATTTGAGTTCACTTTTAATTCAACTTTAGGTCAAGTTCTGCTCAAAAATGAATACTCATTCATACTCTTTCGTAGTCTGAGTGCGAGTACTCTGAATGCCAGTGACATTATTCACCACGTGATCAAATTGCGAATGCTAATGGGCAGCAAAGTGCCGTTATGCACGTAATCTCTAAAATGCTGACTACATATAGGAATTTTGTACTGAGACAGCACTTGTCCTTTAAATAGATACACTTATGCGTCGATAGATTTGTCTCCCTTTCAAAATGTGGATTTTACAAGGATTTCATGATTCAATCAATCATGATTAAATAAAAACTTGCAAATTTGTAAATAATAGATACTGAATTAAATGCCACATGAATAAAATGCCATTTTCCTTGAAAATCGATTCAGCTTTGACAAAGTTGTGAAAGTTTGAAGTTGTTTTGACCTTTATCCTAGCAGCTTTACAAGTCAAACTTTCTGTCCAATTTGGCATGATATTTTACAAAAAACAAAACGTCTTAGAATCATATTTAAAGTATTGCTTTGTACTCAAAATTATATAGGAAGTTGATTAAAAGTGAAAGCTTGAGAGCTTAACTTAAAAATTTTTTAAATTCCAAATTCCAACATTTATTTTTAATGAAATTAATTTAACTTAAATACTATATTTATAAAGAAGCTAAACCATGATCGAAATGGCATTCCGCTTGACAATCGGTTCAGTTTTGACAAAGTTAAAAATACTTAAAGTTGGTTGATCCATTTGACATAGCCATTAATAACTTAATTGTATAAAATGTATTGTGGTTTCATGCATATTTAATTTAAATGGTTATTAGCAAACATTGTCACCAACCTAAACTACTCATTTTCGATTGTTAATATTCTACAGTGTATTGAAATTGGTATACCTATTGTAATGCCCGTGGCTGTATGTCCTTCAATTCACACCGCATTCGTTAGCACAGTCTATATACATACATATATGTATGCTCATATACAGATTTGTATATGTATGTGTATTTGCATGTGTACAGTATATCTGTGTGTGTATAAACACACAAACATATACAAACACATAGAATTGTGCACGCAACTTCAATTTCAAATGCCAAAATGTTGCAGCTTCGTTCGTGCAAATTTGTTTATGTGAATTCACATTTTGTCATACGAGTGTGTGAGTGTGTTTGTGTGTGTGTGAGTGTGTGCATGTTTGGGCAAATGTATGCCATTTAACGACAAGGCCCACGTTTATTTTGTGGCCATTAATTGCCTGGCCAGGCTACCACAACCATGTTGCAGGCACCAGCGTATGTTGCACGTGTTGTTGCCACTGCAACACATGCATACACATATCTGTGTGCAGTTTGAGTTAACAGGAAAAGCGCCATGTTTGCTGGCCATGCCAAAAGTGCAACATTAATACCTTGGCATTATGGTTTTAACCCAAATTAAGTTACATCTATGTGCGGCTCCCTTACTTTCTATCTATCTCTCTCTCTCTCTCTCTCTCTCTCTCTCTCTCTCTCCACTATGCAGTACGAGTGCTTTGTGTGGCATTATGTGGGCGCCATTTAAGTTGCAAATTGGATTTTGGGCTCAACGAACATCTGCTCAATTAAATAGCGAGCCAGAAATCAAATAATCCTCGTTAAATGCAAATTATATTCCATGCACACAACAATTGCAGGCACTGTGATTATGTTCATGCATCGCCAGGCTTTAAATTAATGAATATATAATGGAATTTATGCATTCTGTGTGTGTTGCCCAAACATCCCACAGGAAGTAGGTTAAGCCTCATTCCCCGTCCTTCTACTCTCTTTGCCATTTACCCACAAAACGGATGACAAAGCAAGCACATAGAGGAGGGGAAAACCGAGAATGAGAAGGGGATAGAGAAAGGAGTGAGTAGTACCTAGAACCAAGAATTGACCCTAGCTGCAGTCGCATTACTCGTAAATTTAAAACACCGCAATCTGAAATGCATATTCATTTTAGCTGCAATGCTTTCTCCTGCATATAAGGAATGTATAAATGTGGCCTACGAATACATAAACAACTTTATTATCGTTAAGGATGTAGTGAGAATTGAGATTTTGTTCAATAACGCCCAGAAGACAGAAATTTAAATGAAATTTATTATACTTATGCAATTTAACACACATCACACAGAATTAAACTTGTTTTTAAAAAAATGAATAGATTTTCTTAATTAAAAATTTTAAAACTGGAAAGCTTATTCATAACCTTTTCGAAAAAGTAAAGTTTTTTAGCATCGGCTCTGGCATTCTCGAGAAATCAAGAAAAATTAAATCTCACCTCTAAAAATAATTATAAATAAAAGTTTTTAAATAAAGTTTTTTTTTGTTTTTTTTTTCTGTCATAGTAGCAAAGACTCAAACTTCAGGAGCTTAAAAAATAGATTATTAAAATCGATTTAAATCACTAAACAAATCGAGTATCGTCGTGTTCGTCGAGTGTTTTAGAATCCTTTGGTTCGTGTTTACATTGTTAACTGAGTAAGTTAGTATAAGCTACTGTTAGTTTAAACAATTTTTGTTCAGTTTAATAAAGATATTACTCTGTTTTAAGCACATAAAACTTGTGTAAATGTTAATAAATAAATTACAACTATTAATTAATGTAAAAAGCTCCTTTCTTAACTTCGAATGCTTATAAATTTAAGTATTAAATGATTTAAGAATCTTTATGCATTCTAGTATATTTCAAGATGCAAAGTTTTTAGAACAGGTCAGTTAATATTTCTCCTGTTAGTTCCTGTTAGGTTGTAAGTACTCTATTTATCACAGAAAAGTTTATGTATTTTTTTCGAGTTTTAGTACATTTGTATTCATTATACAAATATTTACCTCTGTTGTTTATTTCATTGCCAACAAATTTAAAATTTTAGTGATTTAAATAAATGTTCAAAAATGCACAGAGCAGTGCATTAATTTTATTATACACCCATTCATATCATGTAATTAACATGAATGGCAATTATTTCCTTAAGTTTTTAAGCAAAGTATAATAGTTAAGAATTAATGAGTTGCTAAACTAATAAAGGATTTGTATAAATTAAATAGATTTATGCACTAACAGGCTTCAAACTGGAAGCTTCTGTGTTGACCTTTATATTTAACATTAAAAGAGAAAATTTGGCTTATTATGGATTATTATGTGACTGGGAATTGGCGACAAGCTCGTTGACATTAATGGGTCCAAGTTGCACGTTGCACGGTGATTGGGACATCGAATTCCAGGCAGAGGTTTGCCTTTAAAAATTACGTGATGTGGCAAGAATGCCCGCATGCCAAATACACCACACACACACACACACTCATTCAAACACACATGACTATACTAGACAAACATTGGCTAACAGCACATTGGGACAGGGGCAACCACAAAAACGTAAAAGTGAGCAGAGAAAGTAAAAGGCAATGAAGGCAAAAAGGTAAACTGACAAAGAAGAAAAAAAACCTGCTACGAGTCTGTCTAAAATGCAACAGCTGCTGTCGTTGGTTGCGCTTGTTTAAACGGTTCAAAAAGGATGAAAAGACGTTGCAGGTTGCACAGGATGAGAATGAGGAAGTTGAATGCCACCAGCATGTCTAGCTGCTTGTCTTGTCTTGCCGGTAATTCTTGGCATGCTTTGCAAATGCCAACTACAACATCATCATCATTCTTTTCCTCATCATTATCTGCATCTGCATCATCTGTCTAATACTCAGCATCATTTGCAGGCAATTGCAGGACACAATTTGAATCTCAAGTTGCAGCTGCTCTCAAACATTTATCCCAAGAGAAAATGCTTACAAATTTTATCGCATGCCATTTTGCATAAATTTAGATTGAGCAACTTGATTGACTGATTGATTGGCAATCTAAATTTGGAATTCTTTACAATAGTTTAAGTTTAAGTGGAGTATATAGGATAACTACATTTTAATTGGGGAAAATGGAAGTGAAAGAAATAATATTTTATTTAAGTAAACTTAACCATTAGAACAACCAAATGTAAGAAATAAATGAAAACATAGTAAAATAGGAATTAAACTAAAAAACATGACATTACATTACATTTTTTTAATCCTTGTTTAGTCTGATTAGTTAAAATGGGAAATTTTTATATTTAGTTCATGAATTTATAAGCATACACTATGATTGAATTAATTAAATCTTACTGTAATTGATTTTTTTGACTCAAACATTTAGGTCAATAATTAATAATATAATTCTGGAGTTATAATGAAAAATGCATGATCAAAGCTAAACAAATTCTTTTTAATTTAAACAAAAAGTTCTATTATAAACAAATTTTTAAAATAGTTGTATGACATCCAAAGCGCCATAAGTATAAAAAAGGGTAGTCGAATATTAATTCCTACTCATTTTAAATCTTAGAACTTTGCTATTTAATTTATTTAAATTATATTCGAATATTTTGATCACATGTTCTTCTTTTTCTTCTTCTTTGCGGCATTCTGTAGCCTCTTTGGCTTAAGCTAAGCTCCATCAAAGAGTTAACCAGTCAGCCTCTGCTTATGCATCCGTCGTCACTCGTATTTCAGACACAGATTTATTCTAAATTGCGTCCAAGAGGGGAATGCAAGGTAGTTGAGGCAGCTGAATTGCTGGGAGAATACGCTCGAGAGCCCCAACAGCACTTTATGCTTGTGTGGCGCCCACGTTGCGTATACGTAATTTGTGGAAGGCTGTTGACGCGATTGTCAAAGTGGCATTTGAATTTATGCCGCCACTTGTAGCAAGTGTGGCAAGGTAGCCTGGCTGCTAGTTGAAGAGCACACACACACACACACACACACTTTATTTAAAATTAAATATTCAAATAATTTGTGTTGTGTTGCAGCTGCCGCAGATTGTTGCAGATTGCCAACATGAAATTATTATGAACAATATAAAATGTGCAACGTTTATAGGAGCAAAAAATTGCTAAAATATTTGCAAGGAGAATTTAAACAGCTTCCCAGAAAGAAGGGGAGATGTAGCGAAAGCGATATGGAAAGAGGGAGAGAGGGAGAGAGTAGACCACCCAATGACCTCGGCAGCTGGCAATTTTATCATTTTTCACTTTGACAAACAAACACAAAAGCGAAACAAACTCAGGGTTGCCAAGAGGCATGATGGATGTGGCAAGGTGGCAAGCGGGGACAAAGCCTGCCAACGTTCGGGCTTTGTTATGCAAGAGTTAATCGCAGGGTGTCCCCCTTTAGTCGGGACCTCCCCGCTTTGCCGTCATGCTTTTCAAGTGACGATCGAAAGTCATTTAAAAGCGAGATTTACTCGAAACAATCGATAAAAGGATAATGCGAACAACAAACACTAAAAGCAAAGGCAAGTGCGGAAAAGAAGATGGAAAAATAAATGAAGGAAGGGAATAGGATAGGAATAGGATAGGAATAGGATAGGAATAGGATAGGAATAGGATAGGAATAGGATAGGAATAGGATAGGAATAGGATAGGAATAGGATAGGAATAGGATAGGAATAGGATAGGAATAGGATAGGAATAGGATAGGAATAGGATAGGAATAGGATAGGAATAGGATAGGAATAGGATAGGAATAGGATAGGAATAGGATAGGAATAGGATAGGAATAGGATAGGAATAGGATAGGAATAGGATAGAAATAGGATAGGAATAGGATAGGAATAGGATAGGAATAGGATAGGAATAGGATAGGAATAGGATAGGAATAGGATAGGAATAGGATAGGAATAGGATAGGAATAGGATAGGAATAGGATAGGAATAGGATAGGAATAGGATAGGAATAGGATAGGAATAGGATAGGAATAGGATAGGAATAGGATAGGAATAGGATAGGAATAGGATAGGAATAGGATAGGAATAGGATAGGAATAGGATAGGAATAGGATAGGAATAGGATAGGAATAGGATAGGAATAGGATAGGAATAGGATAGGAATAGGATAGGAATAGGATAGGAATAGGATAGGAATAGGATAGGAATAGGATAGGAATAGGATAGGAATAGGATAGGAATAGGATAGGAATAGGATAGGAATAGGATAGGAATAGGATAGGAATAGGATAGGAATAGGATAGGAATAGGATAGGAATAGGATAGGAATAGGATAGGAATAGGATAGGAATAGGATAGGAATAGGATAGGAATAGGATAGGAATAGGATAGGAATAGGATAGGAATAGGATAGGAATAGGATAGGAATAGGATAGGAATAGGATAGGAATAGGATAGGAATAGGATAGGAATAGGATAGGAATAGGATAGGAATAGGATAGGAATAGGATAGGAATAGGATAGGAATAGGATAGGAATAGGATAGGAATAGGATAGGAATAGGATAGGAATAGGATAGGAATAGGATAGGAATAGGATAGGAATAGGTTAGGAATAGGATAGGAATAGGATAGGAATAGAGATTAAGGTAAAAGTGCGATCATTTTATGTAAACGATAGGCGTTGGTACAGAAAGGAATTTTCTAGGCAAAATTCATTGTGTACTCAATTTAACTTAATGAAATCCCCCTACAATCTCAGCTTAACTTTCTCTCTTTCAATCACCTTTTAGTCGCTATTTTAAATAGGGTATCTCTTCGTCGGATGGCCTTGTCTGTTTTCTGCTTACCTTGTAAAAACATCACGACGAAGCAGTTTAAAAATTAATAGGAAAATGATGACAAAGAGGCGCTGCAATAAGGCCAGCCTATTAGGCCAAGTTTTAGGCTCCCTTTGCGCACTTAAATGATGGCAAACATTTGCCCAGCTCTTGGCCAAGTTAAGTTCAGTTGTGTTGTTAATGAGCGAGCAAATATAGACTGTTTTGACTTTAATGCCAAAATTCACAAGGTTATTGTTGAAGTTTCTATATATTTGACTCGTTTTCTCGCTACACACACACACTTACACACGCACACTCATGGCTCTTTTGATATTGTCGCCCGAGGATGCAAGGATGAGCAAGGAGTTGATCTTATTACAGGCCTGCGTTGATTTTCGAGGTTACCTACAGTGCTTTAAATATGAAATCGTCTTCTTATTGTATAACATTCAAGTTTGCTGGCCACTCAATAGTCCAACCCGAAAGAGTTTGCCCTTTGTTAACCTCAAGTTGTGTTTTGGCCCTACGATTGGTGAGTCTACAATAAGAAGAAGACCTTTTTTGAGTTGTAACTGCAAATATGTATTCCTAAAGTTCCTATTGGAAAGAATTAATCGAACGGTTTCCATTGGAAAGTTTCAGTTGGAGAGTTTCAATCAAAAACTTTAAATCTATGGTTTTAACCGGAAGTTTATATTGAAAAAATTCTTTCTTTCTTATAACCTTCGGTTATTTTTTCCGAGCAGATGCCATTCTTTAAAAAAAATTCAATTGCAAATGTTTAATTCGGATTTAGTTCGTTGATTTAACGTAGAGATTTAACGTAAAGATAAAAATTTTTGAAATGTGAAATTCGCTTCATTGTCACGAAGGGTTAACGTTCACTCTTTTCCCACTCGAAGTCAGGTTCTTTCTCTCTCTCTCTCTCTTGCAATCTGTCTGTCTGCGTCTGTCTCTCTTTCTCTTTCTTGACATTTCCTCCTTCACGTCATCGTTATGCGAGACCGCGTGTTGACCTTCAAAAGGCATTTTCATTAAGCAAACTGGCATTTTCCTTTAGCTCCCCCATTTTCTCTTCGTTCATTCCCTTTCTCTCCCTTTTCCTGTTCACTAGAAATTGTAGCTTTTGACTTTTGTTTGTTTAATTAAAGACGATTAGCAATTCTCGTTAAGCAATTGGCAAAAAGGGCGCTCGCAACTCCATAAAATATGCAATGAAAATTACACAAAGACTATTACATATACACCTAAACACACACACACACACACACACACACACACACACACATGTATGTATGTAGTTCCTTAATTTTCTAATCGACATTGAAAGTTGCCTTTTCATTGTTTGCACTTTCCATTTTTCAGTCCATTTTCAAATCGGTTTCAGAATCAACGAAATCGAAACGGAAGTTGTTCGTTTCGCCGGAAGGCAAAGACAGAAAGAGAGAGAATGGGGAAAAGAGAGAGCGAAGCGAGAGAGGGATAGAGTAGTGTAAATTGGGGGTGGGGGAGTTGCTGCTAAGCGCGTTAGAAATGAAAGAAATTGGTAACGAAATGAATTCGTTTTCGAATGTCGGACACGCAAACCTGGCATTGGTTCTGTGTCGGCGCTAAATAACGATTGTACAGTCTGCACTCACTATATAGTATTTGTTTATACATGCTTGGGGCAAGGACTCTTTCCCATGTGGATTGGGAGGGAGGGAAATGGATCCATTTTACTCGTTTGTGGCTTTAGGATGGCATGTGGCTGCCACAGCTGGTTGCCATTACTGCAGCTGCCAAAAGAGGAAGGGAAGGGGAACAGAGAAGGAGTGGGAAGAGAGAAAGTGGGAGGAAGGGGATAAAAGCCAGACTGTTGAGCTCATTGTTGAACAGTGTCGTTCAAATTAAAGGAAATACTTTTATTACTTCAACTAATTATATGCTATTTATATTTTCAAAATTGAAAATAAAATACAAATACTATTTATACTAAAATGAGTATAAATACCTTTTCTACTGCAATAAGTAAATACTGCAATTCACATTTCTACTACGATTCGTAATTACTAATATTTCTTACTTATGATACTAGTTGATACTCTCATACTTGCTACTCTCCTACTACTATTCATCTATATTTAGTAGTTATTTTTATGACTTGTCGCCCCTTTGGACAGTGTAAGAAAAACAAAATAAAAAGCGAACAACCGCAAGAATACTTGAACGTAAACCCCATGGAAAACTCAACCCAGAAGGTTTCCAAGCGTTTGAGCCAACCAACTACCGCAGGCTAATAGTAAACTGGCAGTTATAGAAAACAGTTCGAAAGGCAAGAAGGGAAAGTATATATTTAGTTTTGATGGCAGCGAGCGATAAGCGTATACGACATATCCTGGAAAGGACGAAGGGAGCGGGAAGTACTCGGTAAAGTCATAAAAATTGAAATATAATTGATTGGCGTTGTCGTTTGTCGTTTGTCGTTTGCTGAGTATGACGAGAGGAAAGAGAAGAAAAGAGGCATTGACGTAGTACTGTAATTTTAGACACTATAAAGTCGAGTTTATTTATATTCAGAGAGGGGGGTAAGGGGCACCTTGACAACGAGGATGTCATGGTAAAAGTTTTTAATATTTTCGTCACAAAACTTTGATCATTTAACTCAATTAGCACAACGCGAAAAGTTACCTTTGAAATTCATTCCAGTTTTGTTATTGTGCTTAATTTTATTTGAATTTTTATTTGTCCGGTTACAGGCATATCATCGTTGTCCAGCTCCGGCGATCCGGAGCGTCTGCCGGAGCTGCCGCCGGGGGACGAACAGCGTTTGCAACGTGCCGCACTGCACTTGCAACAGAAACTCATTTTACGTGAATGGCTGAGGGAATATCGCATGCAACATCATTATCAGCGATTGCTAGCGGTTGAGGTGGCCTCCTTGGAGGACGTCTATTGGCTGGAGGATTCGCGGGCGAGCAAGATACTTGGCAAGGATTGGCAATTGTGGTCGACGGCGCGTCAGGGATTGCCCACATCGAAGGCACAGCTGGACGCACTGAAGGCACAGCTGTGGTCCACGGTGGTCAAGTCGAGTCAGCATCAGGACGCCTGGACATGGGGTGGCATGCTTGTGGTATCCGTTTCCGTTGCCGGACTCGTTACACTTGCCGCCATGACGCAACCATCGTTGGCACCCGAGGCACGACACTCGTTGCTTCAATACGTGACCGGAAAGTATCTACTTCCGGCCAACTGCAAGGTGCAGTGGGACTGGAAGGATCCGGTTCGTGTCGGCGATACCATGTGCTTTGTGGTGCGCTTCTTTCAGCGCAACGGCCAGCCTTATCCCATCTGTGATACGGACCAGTTCTTTGTCGAGGTCACCGAGGGCACTCGCAAAGTGGTCACCATCAGCGAACTGGGCTCCTCCACGGATCCCAATAATGCCAACATTGCCAAGGTCAAGTTCACCGTACGCACCGCCGGACAATACAAAATCTCCGTTCTCATTGGGGCCAGTCACATTGCCGGCTCTCCCTTTCTCCGCAACTTTCTTCCCGGTGCCATTGATGCTCGAAGATCGAGATTCATTCGTCCGGCCAGCACGGTCATCTGTTGTGCCAGTGCTCCCACTTTGATGCACATCGAGCCCAGGGATGAATTTGGCAATGCCTGTCTCTTTGAGCAGTCCGATGATGCCCTAAAGGTGGGTTTTCTTTTTATTTATTTAATTCATTTTTCAATATTATTTATTGATTTTAATTAAAATTATTGATTTAAATTTAATTAATTTTATCTTAATATTTATGTAATTATTAATTAATTTTACTGTTCTAATATGAACTTATTCATTTTATTTTGTATTTATAATTTTTTGAAGTATATTTTTAAATTTAATAATTTCTTATTATGGTATAATTATTATATTTATTTTTATTACAAAAAAAATGAAATTTCCGTTCTCTAATCTTACTAACTTGTTTTCTCTTCCGTCTTCCATCTATTATTCTAGGGCTACCACGTTGCCATCTACGATCTGCACGGTGTGGTCCTTGAGAAGCTTCAACATGCGATCGCCTTCAGCTACGATCGTGTCAACTCTCGCGTCTCGGTCACAGCTCTCTTCCCGGAACCGATCTGTCTGCGCGCCGTCATCAGTTATCGGGATCAGCAACTGCCCAATGGTGACTTCGATATTATCGTACTGAGCAGTAAGTATTATCATCGTTTATTCGATTAAACAGTCAATTTAAATTGATGATTTAATTGATCATTGATATTTTCGATAAGAGCTCAGTGAGTCACTAGTTGCTCACTCTTTTTTTAACTCTTATTCTTGAACAACATCTGTGGTTCATTATAAGTTTGACAGTCACTGAAGGAATATTTTTTACGGCTGTGCAGTTACGAGTAGTCGACCCTCTGTATTGGAGGACAGAAATACCCAGTTTATCCTATAAAAAATTCAACTATTCCCCCCAGATTTTTGTAGATAGAATTGTAACTTTCTATACAACACAGGAATATATTTGTGTTTGTCGTTTCTTTTTATTTAATGTCTTCTTTACAAGTATTTCTAATCCGTCCTCTTGCTTCTCGGCTTTCAGATAGCGACACAACGTTGGTGCACAAGAATATTGCTTCTCGAAAGCACAATATTTGCTACGAGGCCAAATTGCTGAGTGTCTATGGAGCGACAAAGGGGAAGCCCCGCAAGGTGATGTGCTATGTGGGACCAAAACAGGTGAGTATCAGAGAGGGTAGAGAATTCAATTGTGCGAAATGTTGAGGCTCAGAACTCGTTGATCTTTCAGGTGACGATCAAGGAAATGATATTGAAATTCATTCCCAAACGCATTGCGACCTTTCGTCTTTGTCCGTCGACAAAGTTCCACTTTCTCCCTCAACTGGTGTCTCAGCTGCATGGACCAGTATTTGTTATAGACGATGGAGCTCAGCCAAGAATAGAATTGGCTTCAAAGGATCGCAATATAATTGCAGCGACGTTTACACACTTTCTGCTAAAGAACATTGGAGGATCGGAGACATTTAAGGACAAACAGGACTTTTTCTATCACGAAGTGCGCAAATTTCATGCCAGCTATTACCATGAGAAGATGGCACTTAAAGTGCATCGAGATAAGATCTTGGAGAGCAGCATGAAGGCCACCAAGGGATTCTCCGTCTCCGACTGGTGCGGCAACTTTGAGGTGACGTTCCAGGGCGAACAGGGCATCGATTGGGGTGGTCTGCGTCGGGAATGGTTCGAGTTGGTCTGCAGCGCTTTATTCGATTCCCGAAGTGGACTCTTCTGCACATTCCATGACAAGCATCAGGCACTAGTGCATCCCAATCCGACACGGCCCGCACATCTCAAGCTCAAGTACTTTGAATTCGCTGGAAAAATGGTGGGCAAGTGTCTTTTTGAAAGTGCGCTCGGTGGAAGCTATCGACAGTTGGTGCGGGCCAGATTTAGTCGCTCCTTTTTGGCCCAGCTCATAGGGCTAAGAGTGCACTACAAGGTGAGTGGAAATCAATCATATAAAATCAAGATTATTTATATATTTTTCCCTTTTTTTGTAAGTATATTAAGAATTCAATGCATTATACCAGAGACTGTATAGAATTTCTTTCCCATATTGTTGCAATTTTTTTTTTTTTTAAGTCACCCAAGACAAAAAATAATTATTATCATTAATGACAATTCTTGATAATTATCACATCGTTATTATTCTGCAATGTAAACGTTTTTTTAGCACGCCTATTAATTGATTAAAGTTTCTTTCTTTTTACGCAGTACTTTGAGCAAGATGATCCAGATCTTTATCTCTCTAAAATTAAGTACATACTCGACACGGATTTGGATGGCACAGACACTTTGGAGCTGTACTTTGTTGAGGAGGTCTACGATGCCAGCGGTCAGCTGAGCAAGACTATAGAGCTTATTCCCAATGGTGCCAAGACGCGTGTGACGAATGCCAGCAAAAATCAGTACCTGGATGCCTTAGCCCAGCAGCGTCTCTGTAATAGTGTCAAGGATGAGGTGGATAGTTTTCTAAAAGGTCTCAATGCCATCATTCCGGACAATTTACTTAGCATTTTTGATGAGAACGAATTAGAGGTGAGTGCAAATAACTTTATGATCGAAAATAAAAGTTATGAGTTTAAAAGAATTTAATCTAAAGACAGTATGAAAATTAAACAGTTTTCGAAAAAAGGGTTTAAAAAAAATTGACAGTAATTAAAAAAATTTGTTATTATTTTTCTATGTAGAAGCAAGTTAAATAATAATAAAATTGACATTTCGCAAGGAATTCAGTTAGAATTTGACAAATTTATGATTCGTTAATGTTTTAAAATTTAATGCAGAATCCAAATTGGAAGCCAAATGATAAAATTGACGTTTCGCAAGAAAATTGGCTTATTTTTCACAATGTGATGAAAGTTTAAAGTTTTTGAAAAAACGTCTTGGGGAAAGTTCTGAGACAACGGACAGTAGTAATAAATTTTGAACGCAGAATCAAATTAGAGTCAAAATAATGATTAAATTGCCGTTTCACAAGAAAATCGAGTTCAGATTTGACAAAATCATAACATTTTGAATTGTTGGAAAATGATTAAGGGTTCGCTATTTCATGGAAATCGATCTAATATTATTTTATTAGTATTTATTATATATAAGATACACTTTTATTTAGTTTATACTTACTTATTTATTAATCAATGTCAGGAAACACTTGTTATTTAAAAATATGTTGTTTACAATTAAATTCGTAACGTTTTCTGAATTAAATAATTGTTAATTATTATCTCATTCTATTTATAGTTGCTCATGTGCGGCACTGGGGAGTACTCGATTAGTGACTTCAAGTCCCATCACATTGCCAATGGAAATTCTGCGGAGTTTCGACGAGTCCTCGCCTGGTTCTGGGCAGGCGTGAGTAACTTCAGTCAGACGGAAATGGCGCGACTGCTGCAATTTACCACAGGATGTTCCCAACTGCCGCCTGGTGGATTCCAGGAGCTCAATCCACAATTTCAAATAACAGCTGCGCCAACTTTCGGGAATTTGCCCACAGCGCATACCTGGTTAGTAGTGAGAGCGATTCCCTAATTTCACATTCTTTATTCTTCTTCTTTTAATTTATAGTTTCAATCAACTCTGCCTGCCCGATTACGAGAGCTACGAGCAATTTGAGAAATCGCTGCTGCTGGCTATTAGCGAGGGTAGCGAAGGTTTTGGCATGGTTTAAGCCAACATTTCGATGGAATTTAATTAAATATTTATATATATATATATAGTTATATTTTGAGTAGCCGCTGCAATTGTGTTCCTACGCTTTCTATGTCATATTGTTAAGAATACCACATACCTAAATATTCAATAAGTATGCGTGATGATCAAATTTGTAAAGCTAAACTGCGTTTCTTTCGTTGCTTTTCATGTTTAAATTGATAGCAAGAGAAAAGAAAGATAACAAATATTAAAAAAAAAACAAACAAACAAAAGCAATAATTTGAAAAAAAAAAACAAAAAAATCTATCTCAAAGCAAAAGCGTAGATTTTAAACGAGTCAACATGAAAAAAAAGAATCTATATCATCATCAAAAAGAATGTGATAATTGTATTATATTGTAATGCAAGTTTAAAGTAAAAACAGAAACTCTTTTAAACTAACCAAAATGTAGCAATTAAATCAACTGAACAATGAAAACAAGATATAGTTAAACGCTTGCAGTGCTGTGTACAAATTTTGTCCCAAAAAATTCCCAAGGCAGAGGGCCAAAGTCCCAAAGCCCGTATTATATATTATACATAAAACTATCTAGTTTATATTGTAATAACTACAATCTATTATAAACTCCCAAAAGAAAAGAAAACAATGTTAAAATGCATTTCAACTAAAAATTTTGCAAATTGAATAAGTTGATAGGTAAACCTGTGTGAGCAATATTGATATTTAGAAGACAGCGATGTGAGTAAAATATTAAATGGTAGTTTTAAACTGTTGTTGAAGGCACATTGCTAAAGTCAATAAATTATAAATAGTAAGTAATAGTAACTGAAATGTATCTCTTGTTGTATTGGGAATATCAAATTGAAGGTAATGATCTCAAATAAAACATATTCTTTATTACGAGTAGAACAAAACTCAAATAATACTTGTTTCTTAATTGTTATGATATTTCGTTTGACAATTATCTACTCATATCTTTTGAATTTTCTATCAAAAATTAAGTAAAAGCCAACATGGGACCGTAACCGGTTGCAGACTCTTGAATAAAAACTTACGACCTACAATTAAGACATCCAAAACCCGTGCAGTAAGTGTCAAACAACTTTCTTCGGTCATGCTATAGGGTGGGGTGTTTACTATAGGAAAAACTACTATACTACTACTACTAATATAAACTACTGCACTTTATTGCGAAAGGTCGTGTGTGAAAAGCAGTTTTTCATTGGCTTACATAAAGGTAACTGCCTAAGTAGATAATTAACGAAGTATATATATCAAATGTCATTCATTTCAGACACAGTAAAAAGTAAATCTACAGTATTTCCATTTCTCTCGCAGATTCGTGAGTAACATATTAAATAGTAGACATTTAACGGTGCCCACAAATATAAATCCAAATGTCAATAAACAATTTTAGGTGAATACATGTGTCGACGATACGTGTGCCAACATTTTGTGGTATATTAATTTAAACAATTATTAGTTATTAATTAGAGTAAGGGAATCATGAAAATATTCATACATGCAAAAGAAGCCGCTTCTTATTATTTTGCCATGTTCAATTTTAAAGGAGAAAGTGGATTTTGGTCGGTGCAAGAAAAGCTACATTATATAAAACAAGTAAAAGTGTTTTGGTCAATTACGTTTTGCTAAAAGTTAGACTGCAATAAACATAAATGCAATATGTCAAGCAATTGCTGTGACAAAATAATAAATTCACATATATGTTTAAATCAGTTAATCTTTTATTATCCTATAACTACTATTTTTTTAGGAAAAAAATTAAAAAAAATAAATAAGTGATAAATAAGAAAAGGTACATATCTCATATTGCAAAAAAAGGGTGATTTTTTTATTCAGTTAAAACATTTTGTTGACTAAAGCTAAATAAAAATCATCTAAATAAAAAAAATTTAAAGCGTGCCAGCCATATATAAGTTTAATATTTCTGGTTTTTCCTTATTACACTTTTCGCGTACATTTGCTCTATTTCAAATGAAATCTGCTTTAATTCAGCCATAAATAAATAATACACATGTGTGTAAAAACGACATTCAAAAACTAGCATGGAAAAGCTTTTGAACTTATTAAAAAAGTGAAACTCTCTATGGCCATAGCAGGTACCTGGAGTGTGCTGTGTTCTTTATGGTCTGCCCTGGCATACATTTAAATAATAATAACATATTTATGTAGGGTTTATGTACTTGTCGACTATATGACTCTGTAACAGGCTTTAAAGGTTGCTCGCGCCAGTTTAGAGCTGGTAATTAAGACAGAGAAACTGCGGCACAAGGTCTTTAACATACTCCACGCAGGTAGAACGTAGCACAACTTTCTCGGTGACCTTTTCACACTTGAATAAAAATAATCTAACTGGGAAGTAATTACGAGTTAAATAAAAATATAAATTCTGTCTATATTTTGTTTATTTTAAATAATCATCGTCACACTTTAATTAGAATAAATAACTTTCTCGTAGACTTTTCCACACATGGAAAATAAAAAATAAACTGAAAAGTATTGAAAAATGAAATAAAAATACAAATAAAGTCATTATCTTATTTAATTTCATTCAGTACAACTTTCCAATGACTTTTCCACACTTGAATGAAAAGAATCCATAGCAAATGAAATAAAAATACAAATGTTGTAATTATTCAATTTATTTTAATTAAATTTCATTTAATTCGTTACCTAAAATTAGAATAAATAGCTTATAACCCTAATCGCATATCGGATAGTATCGGATAGTAATCGGCAAAGAGATTAACCCGTGCACTTGCTGGCCAAGGTGCACATGAGAGTTCTGGGGCAGAAGACGAGCGTCTTGGAGCAGGTCATTTTGTGACCTCTCATCTGACCTTGGGCATTCTTGTAGCACACAAAGTAGCTGCTAATGGAGGTCTGATCTGGAATCTTATCTCCCTCCTTGCAATAATATTTGCGCTTCTTCACAGACCCACTGATGTTGTTGTTGTTGTTGTTGTTGCTACTGCTGCTGCTGATGATGGGCGCCAAGGTGGGGGCGGGAGGCAAGGGGCGTGGCGTGGTGCTGGGCTCGGAATAACTGACCATATAGGAATCCAACAAGTTCTGCTCCATGCTGGAAGATGGCCCGGATGCAGCCGGTTCTTGGGCGCTTCCATATTGCTGTAGAAGATTGGCAATGCTCTGAGCCTTCAATGCCGCCTCCTGACGTCGCTTCGCCTCCGCCAGCATCTTGAGTGTCTCCATCTGTTGTCGCCTATTCTCCTCGATGGAGTAGCCATTGAATTGAGGCATATTTCCACACTGTGCATACGTTTGAGCATCACAAATCCGCGTCTGTTTGTTGAAACCCGTGTAGGGGGGACAGGAATAGGATAGGACTTTGCCATCCTTCTTGCTGCACACAAAATAGCGGGTGCAGTCCGTCTGATTGGGCTGACGCACTCCCGCCTGGCAGGTGATGACCTCCACATTGCCCAGCTCCGACATGGCACCAGGCGATTGGGTCATCAAGGGGAGTATGGACTTTTGGAAGACATCCAAACTGATGAAGTTGCCATTGAAGTTGACCAGTTGTCCCACTGTAGGTGGATACTTTGTCTTGGCGGGCATCACCTGTAGGCTATTACCAGGTGCTGTGCCCATTCCCATGCCCATTCCCAATCCCGTGCTGAACATGCTCAGTCCCACATTACCCGCCGTATCGCTATAGATGCTGCTGCTCATGCTCGGAGTGGGTCTTGGCAAATAGGGAGACTTGAACTGATGATGAGAGTGTGAATATTGGGATTGTGGAGATTGCTGAGACTGCTGAGAGTGTTGAGAGTGTTGAGAGGGTTGAGAGTGTTGCTCGTTAGCCGCATTCTGGGACATGGTGTAGGTCTGCTCTACATACGAGCCAGGTGCTAATTGATGGCTCATGGAACCTCCGCTACTGTAGGTCAGTACATGATGTGGAGTCAGACGATTATTCCCGGCGTTAATTGATTCATCAGCTTCAGCTTCGGCTTCGGCTTCAGCTTCAGCTTCCACTTCCATGCTTTCGATTTTCTGTGAGTTGGGTCGTATTTTCACCTGACCTGGCTCAAGTTGTGTTGGAAACATGCCCAGTCTATCAATGGGATAACTCTCCGCCTGGAAAATGCTGTTCACATTGTTCTCATTGAGATGCGGACTGGGCGTATAATAGGTGGCGACGGTTGCCGGCGAGGGATGCACGGCAAAGGGGCTCGGCGTTGTCTGGACAAACTCATTGGCATATGGAGCTGCATATTGTCCCGTATATTGATTGCTCATTGTGGTCACGGAGATGCTGGAGCTCGGTCTCGCCGTCGTCATGGTGGCTATAAATTTATTATAATAATTATTACCATCATTATTATTATTGTTATGATTCTTGTTGTGATTTTTATTATTCCTGTCCAATTGAGGATAGAGTCCTAAGCTGTTGCCATAGGTGTCCAGCACTTCCTTCTCCCCGGAACTGGTGCTCGACAAATGCACGGGAATGACATTGTTGTGGATTATTGTCGTCGTCGGCTGCTGCTGCTTCTTGTTCTTGTGATGCACATAGTGTGTGCTCCTTGGAGGCGTTGGGGCGTCATAACTCTGCATGGGATAATAGGATTGCTGGAAGGGATTGTTGTGCGGGGAGAGTATGACGGGCTGCAGTATCGGAGGTGCATAATAGGCGCTATTGTAGGCCGGATTGGGCAGCACCTTGGGCAGATTCTGTGCCGCAATCATTTGCTTCGACAGCTCCAGCACCGTCTTCAAGGTCTCCTCCGATATCTTGGGCTCATGCTCGCTATACTCATGACTCTGACTCGGAATCGAACTCGAAATCGGACTCGGACTCGGACTCTGTTGTTGCTGCTGCTCCGAGCTTAATCCATATTGGGGTAACGTAAACATTACGGAACCCTCGGGACGATTCACCACAATTTGTGAGTTGGCATAGCCAGGTCCATAGGAGGAGAAGGGTTGAGTATTCGATAGCATCAACTTGGTCTCCGGCTGCAGACGCTGCCGGGTCAGATGCTCCTGCAGACGGGTCTTATTTGGGGAAGGTTCCGGCAAGGGATTTGGTGAGTTGCTGGAGGAACTAATAGCCTGAGCTGTTGTGGTTGAAGGTACCTCTGTGGTCGTTGAATCCCTGTGATTCCCTAAGGGATTTAACATGTCATAGCGATTCTTTAGATCGAAGTGAGCGAGGAACGCATTCAGTTGATCCGGACGCATCTCCAGCTGTGGTTTATCCGTCTTCTGATAAGTCTGCTGCAATCCATCGATGAGCTGCGAGAGACGCTGCAGATGCGCCGTTAGATTGGGATCAATGGGGGAGCTCCCAGCTGCATGTTGCTCCACACTGTGCAACGTAGAACTCGAAACCGAAATGGCTGTGGACTTGGTACCCAGATTGTTGTCACCTTCACGATTCTCGGGCGGCGCCTGGCCATCCAGATCAACCAATTCACCATCGCCGCTGGAATCAAATTGACTGACAGATGAGTTTTCATCCTCGCTGAGATCGGGAGCTGTTAAAGAGGAGTTCGTTTCCCCATTCTCCTGGTCCTCCTGCTCCTCGCTGCTCAACGTGGCGTCCAATACGATCTGCACATTATCATCGTTGTCGTTGTCATTATCCCTAAGCAAAAGTTGTGCCTCCTTCTTGTTGTTGACAATTAATATATCCGCTTGGTTTGGGGATGTTGTCGATGTGCTCGACAGTTCACTTGGCGTGATACACTCCCAATCCTCGCCAGGCAACACACAACTGCCCACATTATGCTCATAGACGAGTCCTTCCTTGCACTTGATGGGCAGCCAGACGTGGGATTTGGAGGGCAGCTCTCGACACTTGTAGTAAGCATCACAGCGTGTCTTATGGGGTCGTGACTTTTCAGGGCATGGTTTACCTGGGCATGCACAGGGCATACATGAAAGATAGGTGGAGAGGAAGAGAAGAGAGGAAGACTGATTTGTAGATTTAATTTTTTGTTATTTTTTCAGTTATTTAGGAAGTATTATGTTTATATATATTTCTAATCACCTAGTTCTAAAATATAGCACTGATAAAATAACTATATTCTAAAACCAAAAATACTCTTATCAACATGACAAATTTAAGAAGAAATCTCAAGAAATACAAACGTACCATGTTTTCTCTTATTAGACAAAAGGTCTTTAAACTAATATTTCAAAAAAAAATCTAAGAATGTTTGTCTTTAAACTGTCGACTATTCTTTTGTAGGTTTTTCTTGATGACTACACTGATAAAATAAAAACACATTTTTGATATCAAGAATATTGTATATATTTTTATGTTTATTATTTGGCAACTCTAAGATCTAAATGCAAGGAATACAACTAAACAATCGCAATGTTTTCTCTGTTTTGACGTAAGGTTTTAAAATTAATATTTCTCTCAAAAAAATACAAAAATGTTCTAAAAACTACAAACAATATTTTTATCACTGATGGGTATGTAGGTTTCTGGTTATCCGAGCGATAAATGTAATTTACAAGTTATGATATTTAGGGTACATGACAAGTGCCAAAATCCTGATGTGCCTTGAAATATTTATCCCGCTTAAAGCTTTAGAAGTTATTAAAAAAATTGGCATGGTTATCCTAATTTTTTTTTATTATTCTTTTGTTTTAGTTATTTATTACTTTAGTTTTTCACACATTTACAAACATTATAATATCTCAACTAATATTTCTTTTTTTGTGCACAGTTATCACTTTGGTTTTTACCTTCCGAAAAGTAAAAGAGGCCCGTTAAAAGACACGCATATATGACAAGACCACGCATTTCGTTTATATATTTCGAGTTTTATTTATATCCTTTTCGCTCTTAAGAAACAACACTAATTTTGCAAAATATCCGACTCGAAATTCAAACTTCCGCTCTGGACAAAGCGCGCGTTACGAATGAATGCACATCCGAGGTTTGACCAACATTAAATTTTAATAATTTTCTCTTTGCGTCACGTTCGTTCTCGCTAAAAAAAAAAACACGCGGCTCGGAGAAATGTAAACATGGCCAACAAGCAGCGCTCGAATATCGAGCAAAGCGTGAAAAATACTGCACTCTTAACTAAGTCTCATACGCTCAACAGACGGAAGGAAAGGTATTAATTGTTTAGACAAATAACCACTTGGTTTGCATATGACGCGAATAGAAGCAGAAGCAATTTCACTTTTATATGACCATTAACAGGTGTAATTTACATATATTTTTTAATTTATTTTTTTATATGTTTAAATATATACATTTTTATTTTTTATAAAAATGATCACTTATTCAAAAACAACGATTTAATCTCCTCAGTGATCGATTGACATATTATTATCGATTTTATCGTGAGCAAAACAATATATCGATACGAAATACTCTGAGCGATATATTATCGTACTATCGTGGATACTTTTTGGTAGTTGTAATATCGGAAAACGGCGCACAATTTAATTTTTTTAGTTTTGAAGCAAAAACTTGTTAAGAACATTATTTATTTTATGAAAAAAACTTAATTTGGAGTTAGATAAAACTAAGTGAATTTTTAAGTTGTTTAACTAAAACCAAAAATTTAGGAAATTAAATATTGTACTAGAGGAATAATAGCTGTTTCTGGCAAAGTATGTAAATGCTGGTCAGCTTTAAATCATCGGCCTTTCAACAATAATATTGCTAAAAGACAAAAAATATTTAAGCTGCGCGCGTTGTAAGTGAGGAGCAAATTGCTAATGAGGAGTAACGTACAACTTCACAGCTAAAATATACCAAAATATCTAGTAATTAAAAAATACTGAACTAGTATTATTTATAATTCTAAAAAAATATTAAATAATTACCAAAATTCAAAGAAAAATTTTAAACAAATCTATCTTCAATATTGAGACAATATTAAAAAATTGTTGTAACTTACAACGATTATTGCAATTTAATAAAAACGTATATCACGTTGCCAGATCGGAAATATTTGCAGGGTGGCAGCCAAATCAGTGTTCCCACACCAGTGTTGTCAAGTTATAAGAGGGAACAATTGCTGCTATTTTTTGCCAATGCATTGATTGTGCCTATTAAAACAATGCCAACTAAAATACAAAATGCGAAGCAATAACTGTCAAGTGCAACGTGCGCGTAATACACAAACCAATTAACAAGCAACGTGATTACTGTTTTTTCGTTAACTTACACACACAACACATACATAGTGAACAGTATACTAATTGTAGGGCAGCAAGTGCAGAAGGTAAGCAAATCGCTCGGTCAGCACAACATACAGAGCACACAGGTAAAGAAGGTAGATAACTCCCATACGAAAAATGAAAAAGAAAAAAACGCCTTTGTGCATTGGAATGTGCGTCGCAGTTTTTTGTTAGTTTGCCAAGTGACAAGAAGGCTGTGTCAGCGTTGCCGCGACCTTTGCCTCAATTACAAACAAACGCAAGTGACATACATACTTACATGTGTACATATGTACACACATATACACTTTGCATAGCGGTGGTGTGCGTTACATGACTATGAATTTAACTGACTTTGTGTGTTGTGTTGCGTGCGGGTGTTAAATATATAGACAGACATAGTAAGACGGTCAGACAGACAAATACATATGTTTGTTTCTTGTACTCTTCAGGTGTTCCAATATCCGCGCCTCCAATCGATCCCCACCCCAAAACTGCATTGGTAAATGTATGTGCGTGTGTTTGTGAATTGGTGTATCAATGTATTCTTAAGCATTTAACTCGCTTCAGTTATTGACATCAAGAAAAACACGAATTCATACATATATGCTTGCTTACATGCATGTAATGCCGCAGCTGTTGTCTCGCTTCGCTGATTATATTATATATACACACATACACATATTTTAGTTTCCTTTTGCCTATAATCGTAGCTTGCCCTCTTCATTCATGCATATATATAAATTTATATATGTAGATATGTAAGCATGTGTGTGTGTGTACATATACTTTTGTATGTGCATGATAACAGCAGCAACATTTTGCTCCAGTCTCATCATCCGCTCTTTGTTTACCAAGTATTAATAAATCTTCGATTGTTGTTGTTGTCATACCCTGTACGTCATGAAATGTTGCGAAAAGTTGCTGCATTAATTGCTAATAATAGAAGGACAAGAAGTAGAAGCAGCTTGATTAACAGCTGAGTTGATCCTTATGCCTTAGCTATTCACAGGGTATTTTCTCATTCAACACCTTCGCTTATAAATATTTGCAGGCAATTCGCAACTGCGTTAACTTACGAAATTCAAGTAAAAGTGAAATCTCTTACACCTGCCAGCTAATTAAGTCTTTATCCACATTCCAAATTCAACAAATAATTCTCACAAGATTCTAAATAAATATAAATAGCAGCACCTGCCAATGTACTAACAAATATCTAAGTAAATATAATTTGCAAGGGACTTTGACAATTAAATGAAATATTTGATAAATCGACAAAAAATTGGCGATAAACAATTCAATTGCAATCAAAATGCAGCTTTAATTTCAAGACAAGTGAAAATTTATGTACATATGGAAATTGTATTTGAACGTGTACTTTTTGTTGATAGTGACTCATTCTGGCTATTATACAATTATTGTGTGTGTGCGTGATATCAAAATTACAGTTAACAACACACACACACACACGTAGGATATGTGTGTGTGTACTTAGTTATTTTTGGGAAATACACAATAAATCACATTAAACATGTACAGTTAGTACTGTAATTATTTTGATAAAATTATAAATTTACACTTTTGAGTTTGATAAAAAATTATGTAATAGTTCTCAAAAAAAAAATCAAATTATAGGGGTCCATTTGGTTTTATTTACTTGAACAAAATTGGTGTTTTGTCAAAACAATTACTTTACTAACTGTACTTTTTTATCGAACTCAATAACAATTTATTGCAAACCGTTTTGCCTTCAAATAATTAAGATTTATAAATTTTCTTTTGTAGTAATGTGACTTTTGGGAATTGTTATTGGTCCCCAGTTTATGCTTAAATTCTAAGATTTAACTTTTATCGGTTTTGTATTTTGCGCTTTATTTCTAAATGTTTTTTTTTTTTAATTGCTTTTGATAAACAAAGTATGCGCAGTAATTATTTAAAAAACTAAATAGCTAAAACACACTATGTCAAGTAATAGTTTTAACATTAAAAAAAAATTCACATCTTTTATTTTTTAACGCTCTTTAAAAATAAAATTTTGACAACAATTCTATACGAAATTTAATACATTTATTTCAATATATTACAATATAAAATACAATTTAAAAATCTAAAATTTTAACAAAATAATATGTGTAAATGAATAAAAAATGTTATGGGACATTGTTATCTGACTTATCCTTTCTCTGGAGACTCTTTCGAGAGAGACATAGCTATTGTTGTGTATTTGTTTTTGACTCTTGATTTTTGTTATATGCATTAACTTCCTCTACACATAGCCGGCAATCTTATCAAAGTGTAGTCACAATCTAAATGTTGATAACTTGAATCAGATTTCAATTTGGCAACAAATAATCAACACTATATTTTGGCTGCTTTTCTCTCTCTCTGTATGTAGCTCTCTTAGGAGCTGGGCAGATACTTAAGGCGTGAAGATAAACTAGCAACTAGGAGCAGCGAATAAATGGCTGATGGTAATGGCCAGGCAGCAGCTGGAGCTTCCCGTGCTGCCAACAACGGTGTCCAAGATGCCTCAATGCAGACAGTAAACACCGGCGCTGGGATAACGAATCAACCGGGAACATCTAGTACTGCCACCCAAGTGGGCGGTGCCAGTGGAGGAGCAAGTGGTGTAAGTGGAAGCGGGAGTGGGAGTGGAAATGGAAATGCAAGTGGAAGTGGCAATCAAGGGTATTATCAATTAAGTGTGACAAGTGAGTATCGATAAAATTGTTATTTGTCACTTAAAATGATTGAAATTGTGTGATTTCTAACTCACAGTTGAGGAGGCATCGTTGCGAAACAATGGATTCCTCAAGCCGAATCCCTACGTGGAACTGCTGGTAGACAGCAAGAGCAAACGCAAGACGGATCTGGTGAAGAACAGCTATCTGCCGAAATGGAACGAGGAGTTTACAGTGCTGGCAAGTGAATCTTTTAATTATATATAGAATTATGAACTAACGATAGTCTATTTATCCATAGATCACACCCAATTCGACGCTGCACTTCAAGGTGTTGGATCATTCGAGTTTTCGCAAAGATGCAATGCTTGGAGAGCGTGTCATTCATCTGGCCCACATACTGCAGCATTATAATGGACGCTGCGAGTTCCTTGAACTGACTATCGATCTGTTTGTTACCTCTAAGTCGGACAATCGACAGACGAAGAACGGCGAATTGGTGGCCATTCTCAATGGTCTGAAGCTGGACATGAGCAAGGTGATTCAGTTGCCACAGAATGGAGCTGCCGCTCAACCTGTGGTGAATCCCGTGGTCACTGATGCTGCCACCGCCGGACGCAGTTGTATGATCTACGGCGGAGTTCGGGCGAGGATGCGTTTGCGCTCCAGCAATGCGGAACCACAGGCGGCAACCCGTTCCCCGCTGCCCAATGGAGCACCATCAGCGGAACAAAGGCGCTCAACGGCGCCGCCAGTGTGGGAGCAACAACAACAACAGCAACTGCAGGTGGCATCACAACCAGCACAACCACCACGCTTAGTAAATGGCAGCGCTGCGGCTGTGCCGCAGACAGCTCCATATCCACAGCAACCGCCGGCACCTGTACAGGTGCAACAACAACAACAACCGGGTCCAGAGGTATACGGCAATGGCACAGTGGTGAATGGACTGTACATGTCCAGTGGTCTGGTGCATCCGCCCTCCTGTACCAATGTGCTGCCAGTGAGCAACGGCACCGATACGCAGCTGCCAACGCAGCCGGCTGAGGATGAGCTGTTGCCAGCTGGCTGGGAGATACGACTGGATCAGTATGGGCGAAGGTACTACGTGGATCACAATACACGCTCCACATACTGGGAGAAGCCAACGCCTTTGCCACCGGGCTGGGAGATACGCAAGGATGTACGAGGTCGTGTTTACTACGTGGATCACAACACAAGGAAGACAACCTGGCAGCGACCCAACAGCGAACGCCTGATGCACTTCCAGCACTGGCAGGGCCAACGTGCCCATGTGGTCGCGCAGGGTAATCAACGGTTCCTTTACTCGCAGCAGCAACAACAGCCGACGGCTGTCACAGCGCCGGTGACACAGGATGATGAGGATGCGCTTGGACCGCTGCCCGATGGCTGGGAGAAGAAGGTGCAATCCGACAATCGTGTGTACTTTGTGAATCACAAGAATCGCACCACACAATGGGAGGATCCACGTACGCAGGGCCAGGAGGTGAGCCTCATCAATGAGGGACCACTTCCACCTGGCTGGGAAATACGCTACACGGCGGCCGGCGAGCGATTCTTTGTGGATCACAATACGCGACGTACCACCTTTGAGGATCCACGTCCGGGTGCCCCAAAGGGCGCCAAGGGGGTTTATGGTGTGCCACGCGCCTACGAGCGCAGCTTCCGCTGGAAGTTGTCCCAGTTCCGTTACCTGTGCCAGAGCAATGCGCTGCCCTCGCATATCAAGATCACCGTCACCCGGCAGACGCTCTTCGAGGACTCGTATCATCAAATCATGCGATTGCCTGCCTACGAGCTTCGCCGTCGCCTGTACATTATCTTCCGTGGCGAGGAAGGTCTCGATTACGGCGGCGTGTCGCGGGAGTGGTTTTTCCTGCTGTCGCACGAAGTGCTTAATCCCATGTACTGTCTGTTCGAGTACGCGAACAAGAACAACTACAGCCTGCAAATCAATCCCGCTTCCTATGTCAATCCGGATCATTTGCAGTATTTTAAGTTCATTGGACGATTCATTGCCATGGCCCTGTATCATGGTAGGTTCATCTACAGTGGCTTTACCATGCCCTTCTATAAGCGCATGCTAAACAAGAAGCTGACCATCAAGGACATTGAGACGATTGATCCCGAGTTCTACAATTCCCTCATCTGGGTAAAGGACAATAACATTGACGAGTGTGGACTCGAACTCTGGTTCAGCGTAGATTTTGAAGTCCTTGGACAGATAATTCATCACGAGCTGAAAGAGAATGGTGAAAAGGAGCGCGTTACCGAGGAGAATAAGGAGGAATATATTACACTCATGACCGAGTGGCGTATGACTCGGTAAATAATTGACTTAATCTTGAACTAGAGGGCATCTTTAACAGATTCTTTTTTATTTCAGCGGCATTGAACAGCAGACCAAGACGTTCCTAGAGGGATTTAACGAAGTTGTGCCTTTGGAA
The DNA here is from genome assembly GCA_035045575.1 of Drosophila falleni. Lineage (NCBI taxonomy): Eukaryota > Metazoa > Arthropoda > Insecta > Diptera > Drosophilidae > Drosophila > Drosophila falleni. The sequence goes on along the minus strand of JAWNOV010000054.1, from coordinate 985,045 downwards.
TGGCTGAAATACTTTGATGAACGCGAACTGGAGCTGATATTGTGTGGCATGCAGGACGTGGATGTCGAAGATTGGCAGAGAAACACCATCTACAGGCACTACAATCGCAATTCTAAGCAAGTCGTCTGGTTCTGGCAGGTGAGCTCAAGCTCAATCATTTCTTTAACATCGCTCTAACCAAATTTATTTCCAGTTTGTGCGGGAAACGGACAATGAGAAACGTGCGCGTCTCCTGCAATTTGTGACTGGCACATGTCGTGTTCCCGTCGGCGGATTTGCCGAGCTAATGGGCTCCAATGGACCGCAACGATTCTGCATCGAAAAGGTGGGAAAGGAAACGTGGCTGCCGAGATCCCATACGTGTTTCAATCGGCTCGATTTGCCGCCTTACAAAAGCTACGATCAGCTGGTGGAGAAATTGACCTTTGCCATTGAGGAGACTGAGGGCTTCTGCCAGGAATGAGTGGTAGTCGATTTGTGGTCAGTTTGTTGATTAATGTTTAATTCCAATTGAGCGTCCCGTTGTCGTCCGTTACGTTGATAGTTACTGTTATTATTACATGCCTCTATGTACATACATACCCGTATGTAGCACTATTATGTACACGTAAATTTTTATCGTGGTGTCCCTCGATGGGATTCCAATTCCTAAGTTCGCATAAACACCTCCTAGCTCTGTAAACACACACGACTATTATTATTTTTAGGCGTCTTTTGGCTCAATCTTTGCACTCTATGTTAAGTTTCGGCCATATGCTCTATACATTATACAAAAGAGACATAAATACATAGAAATTCCCACATTTATATGTCTTGTGTTGTGTTTTTAAAGTATCAAAATGTTAACTTGTTACGTCAATCAAACGGTCCACAAACAAAACAAAAGCATAATATATATGTAAGACACGCAACAACCTGAGCAATAAACAAATTATGTCAAATTTTATGTTCACTTTATAGAGTTCTACTATATATGTAAAATTGTAAATAATTCATAAAGCTATGTTAACAATCAAATAATAATTTATTTGGCCATCATTGTAAAGTGCAACTTTAAATGCGATACATAGCAACAAGTTTTTAACTGTTTTACAATTGTTTAGCACATCAAAAATATTTTAAATATCAATACACAAAAAAAAAACAAAATGCAAAAAAGCGAAACGTAAATAAAAGACAGATATTATCATGAGAACTTTAAACACCGCGAAAAAAGTAAAAAATTATATTATAAAATAACGAGAAGAAAAAAAAAACAATTGCAAAAACACACTGAAAACAATAACTATATAAATCAAATAGCAATAATTGTTGTTAACGAAATGTAGAGCAAAAACACGAGTCGTAAATTTGAGTAAAGGCAATTTGAGAACTAAGTATATTTGCATGATCTACATACAAATGTACATTAATACAAGTATGTAGGTATGAACGTTGTGTAAAGAAGGCGCAAAAGTTGCTAAATTCTATGATTATACATATATACATTATATATATTTAATTAGTTTAATGCAATGTGTACTGTATTATATAAAATAAATGCAAAATTATTTAGTGATATGCGAAATTGGCTACTGCACAATTTTTAAACTAACTAACTATATTATTAAAACCAATCGGGATCCCCCTAAATCTAATGTGCATTAGCTATTGAAATATTTGCTTATGATTTACTCATTTTAAGCATTTGTTGACGAAGAACAATGCTACATTTCATTTATGGCAATTAAAGCATAAACTGTAACTAGGTGATTTTATTTTGCAATAAAGCGGTGGTTAAGTTTGAAAATCATTTATTGCTGATACACCTTTATTTTACAGGTGCTGCTCAAATTTAACAAGCTGCTTTATTATTTATTACCGCAAAATTACAAAACGCAGCAGTTGAAAAAAAAACAACAAAAAAGAAAGGGTAATAACAACATTAATAAGAAAACCAGGCCATTTAACACCATTACACTGTCGTCACCGCTGGGCGCCCAACACCCAACTTACGTTTCTGGGCTCCCGGGAAAAGGCTTGCCGTGTGCATTTTTTGCAATTAAGTGCGATGTTTGCTATAGTGGGCGAGGCTATCACTGCGTGCGCTTACATAGTTTAAAGCTTTATTTTATTTTTGTATATGATTTAAAACTAAGTGAAGTATTGATTTTTTTTGCAAGAATTCATAAAATTGATATTAAATTTTATATATTTTGAATTTTTAATTAAATGAATGGCAGTTAACGTTACGATAACACATTTATCGTGATGCAACGATCGATATGCACTCTGTGATCTAAAATTGGTAATGGAGCTTTTACCAGGAAAAAATCGATCTTTCGATTATGAATCAATTGTGTTGATTGAGATTCATTTGAAAACAGAGTGCGTTTTTAAATTCACAAAATTCAACTACAAAGATGTATTTAAAATAAATTTGACAAAAAATTCAAAATCGAAATTTGACAAAATAAAGGTATATGATTCTGTAAGTATTGGATGCGAGGAAAGAATCGTCCAATTTAATTCTGAAAACAAATCCGAAAATCTACAAAGCTCTAACAACATTTTTTTTTAATTTTGTTTGAAATTTGAGAATGTTGTCCAAAAAGATTCTCTTTAAAAAGAGGGGCTGAAGGAAAAATTATCTAGATCCTTTTTCAAGGTTGCCACCGTTCAAATTAATGGTTGCATTCTTTCTGCCAAGCTGGCAACGTCTTTGAGAGATCATAAACCAAATATTTAAAATATTCAGACTTAATTGATATTATTTTAGAGTACCTAACAACATGATAAATGTGAAAGAAAATTCAAGCATTTTGTGGTATGTATAAATTAGAAATGGGATTTGTGGTTAATCTATTATCAAATATCAATAAACAGCTGTGAACGCGAGCCTCGACACCTTAAGGAACTGCGGTTGATTTCTGAAGACGGAAAACCAAATATAAGAACTCCAAATCATGTTCCGGAAATAAGGATTTACACTTGTGAAGATGCAATAGAGTCAATGTCGAACAGTATCTATTCAATGCCGCGTCGGACTGAACAAATGTTACAGTCGCCATTGCATAGAGATATGCGATCAGCTCCCAAACAGTTCAAAGAATACAAGAACATTTATTCGCAGCCGCGTCAAAATAGGGAAATGCTAAAGTCGCCTTTGCATAGAGATTTGCAATTACCTTCTTTGACGTCTGTAGAATCGGAGACCACAGAATTGTTAAAGTCACCATTGCTGTGCGAAGATCTCAAGAACATCTATTCGAAGCCACGGCGAATTAAAGAATTGTTGGAGTCACCATTGCATAGAGATATGCGATCAGCTTATATGCGGCTCGAAGAATCCAAGAACATTTACTCGGAGCCGAGGCGAATTAAGGAATTGCTAAAGTCACCATTGCATAGAGATATGCGATCAGCTCCCAAACAGTTCAAAGAATACAAGAACATTTATTCGCAGCCGCGTCAAAATAGGGAAATGCTAAAGTCGCCTTTGCATAGAGATTTGCAATTACCTTCTTTGACGTCTGTAGAATCGGAGACCAGAGAATTGTTAAAGTCACCATTGCTGTGCGAAGATCTCAAGAACATCTATTCGAAGCCACGGCGAATTAAAGAATTGCTAAAGTCACAATTGTTGGAGTCACCAATTCATAGAGATATGCGATCAGCTAATATGCGGCTCGAAGAATCCAAGAACATTTACTCGGAGCCGCGGCGAATTAAAGAATTGCTAAAGTCACCATTGCATAGAGATATGCGATCATCTTTCATAAGTCTTGAAAATGTATCTAAGAATATCTATTTGGAGCCACGTCGAACTAAAGAAATGATGAAGTCACCACTGCACAGACTCAACCCTGAAGAAACATCCATTCACCGCAATTCAAAGCCACATCTTGTTAAGAAACTGTTTAAGTCGCGTCTGCAAAGAGCCAGCAGCTCAACTTTCATGATGCCTCAAGAGAAGTCCAAGTCTCATCTTAAGAAAGATTTGCAGCAGTCATCAATACACAGAGACACTTCTAAACCATCTGATGAATCAAAGAACAACTACTCACAGCCACGACGAATTAGAGAATTGCTACTGCCTCCAAAGCCCATAGATGGGCTGCTTGAAGAATCATCGCAGAGTGTCAACTCGGAGCCAGAATTGCAGCATTCCAAATGCCTTAAAGATGTTCGTCCATTAGGACACAAGCTGCAATTCAGGGAGCAATCTATGAATACACTTTTGAAACGCATTGCAAATTATTTGCAACAAATAGCTGCCTTTCAAGGAATCTCACAACGAAAAATACAACAAATGGGTGTGCAAGACTTTATAAACATTATTGGTCATCTACTGGCCAAAACCGGAACTCTTTCGAAACCGCTGGATAAATCCAATTATATAGTGCAAACGATTTATGCGATGGAGCAGCTTAATTATCCACATAAAGTACGAAAATCATGGCTATTGATGCCCAGTGCATCCTTGCAACATGTTCTGAAGATGATTAACTTTTTGATAGATCTTCTGCCAATGGAGTAGAGAGGAAAAAGACAGACTAAGGGAGCTGCTAACTGAATTTGAGAAACAATCGCCGGCGATAATCCAAAAATCCTTTTAATTTTAATTTTAGAGAGCCCGACAGTAAAAAAATAAATTTATTAAATCTTAGCAACGTACTCAATCAATGCAAATGCTAAATTAGAAAATGTTTCGTAAGGAACTTTAATCTATTTGAAAAGACTATTCTATTGAGATGCCATATAGCAGTCATTGTCTGTTTCCACGTTCCCATTGTGCGGTTTTTACTTCTGAATTGAGCTGCCAAGTTCACGCTTTGAACTTGTGCCGTGCAAAAGTTAAGCAAACTAATTGTGCATGGCTGAAAGATGTTTTGCTAGAGGTAGGAGAACACATGTTGCAGGCAACAAGGCAGCAGAGAAGGTGGCAACAACTATGGCCATAACAAGAGCTGCGTATGTAAATTATTTCGAGTCATAAAACAAACTGTCACCCAGGTAGTACTTTCACAATGCTTTTGCCAAGGCACTCAAGTGAAATAAGCATAAGAGTATCATTAAGTTTCTTAGGCTCGTGAAGCTAATGAACAACATCAACATCAAAATCCTACAAGAAGCTCTTGGCATTCAACCAAATAAGCTCGAAGTTAAATCCAACATTTACCAATTTAATTTTGGCAAGTAACTCAGCTTGAAGAATAACAGATTATGAATTTAAATTCAGATTGAAATTTTCATGCAGTAAAATAAAAACACTTCTTTTTAATTCTGCTTTTAATTTCTATCTTTTAGCTAGTTAAATAATATGTTAAAAATATTGCCCTCTATTATTATTTTTGAGTTGAAATAATAAAATAGTGATCAAGTTTCCAATACAAATTAAATTTGAATGCTGAGAGTTGTGAAAAGAACGGGTAACTGACAAAGTCAACTCGTTAACGACATGACCAAAAAAGATGGACTAGTCTGACTGACTAACTGTTTTGCCTCACTGTTGACTAGAGATAATGACAGGCCCTCTGCCTGTTTCAAGCAGATGCAGCATCAGCGGTACCCAGCTGTACTCGTATGTCATGCCTTTGCAGTATTTTTGAAGTTTCTGCCAGATGTTTTCAAAATGCGCTTGAGAATTTCCGATTTTTTATATCCGTTGCTTAAAAAATAAGCAACAGGGTATATTGAAAGTGTTGAAATGAATGTAACAGAGAGAAGAAGTCAACTGCAACTGTGAAAGCCACAAGATTTAGATTTCGTCTATCCGGTCTAATTTGAATATAGTATACATTTTTAAGATAATTTGTTATTGTTCTCTTTATTGTTAATCGCCACAATATGGGTTAAATAGAACGGCAGTAATGACTATTATTTTTTATAAGCAATTAAAGCTCCTAAAAGTATGTAACGGGTATTTTTATAGTTGTGATCCTTTCCGATTGCATTTTTTCCACAAAATTTGTGCGTTTTAGGATTTGGTTAGATTTAGTGAACCAGCAAGTTGTTGAACCGCAATAAGAGCAACAACAACAACAACAACAACAACAAATGCTTATCAGTAAATTATATCTTAGGTTAACGCGTCTGTTTGCCACACAGTCCGCGTATGTTGGCCATGTTTACGGCACGTTTGTGGCCATGTTTGCCCGTGCGGACACGCAGTTCTTGTCCCCTCTGTTATTGCTGCTATTGCTGTTGCACTTCACATGTTTGTTGGTTTTGTTTGTGCGCCACTTTTGGCGCTTTTCCTGCTGATTTATGCAAAACTGTGGCATTTTTCAATTGCATTTTCCTTCGCTCGGCAGGAGCTGACGACATTGGCGCTGCTCTCACCGCGTTCACTTCGCTCCTTGTTTGTGCAAATGTGCTCCATACAATTTTCACACATTTGCGCAACTTTGCTTTCAAATGTGCAACACATTGCCACACTTATTGTTGTTCGTGTTCTTGCGTTGTTAGTTTATGCCCAGCGACTGCGTTTGGTTGTTGTCCGTGGGTTGATAGGCTAGGAGGGACAGTGGACGGAAGGCGGGACATTTGTCTGCAGCTTCTTCGCACGAGTTGCCAACTGCATTTTATTATCGCTGTACGTGCGTGTGTCAGTGTTGCCATGGAAATGCTAGACAAGTTAAAGAAAATTTTTTAGCTAGAAATCTGACAATTAAAAAAAAAATATTGAGATTTCCAGATATTTTAAATTTTTAATTAAGTAAGTAAATTATTTATTCTCTATAATACATAACTGAAAATTAAAATTGAGGTATTAGGAGGAAAGAAAGGAAGGAAATTTAGAGGAAATAAGATTGATTTTTGAGAAATATTTTATTGATTTACAAAAATATTGCCAAACAACTTCAAAAAATAAAATATTAAAAAAAGAGATTGTAGTCAAAAAATTGTATAGAATATTACAATTTTGTTGCATACTTCTAGAAATTTAGTGCTAGAAAAATTAGTTAAATAATCCTCATTTTTCAACAGTTTTTTTTAAAACAATTACAATATTTTTATGCAGTTTAAATAATTTTTGAGTTTATGCTAGCTACTTTTTTTTAGCATTTAATAAGGTATTTTTTCATTATTCCATAAAATTCTGGCCGCACTGATGTGTTGCTGTGTGCGTGCATGTGTAATTTGGGGGCGTGTTCATGTGCAGATTCATGGATCCACGGAGCCACGCTTGGTTTTACGCATTTACTGTCAAGTGATAACTTTCGCGTGGGTTGCTTTACTAGTTCCACTTGCCCCAACGCTCAGTTCAGTTCAGCTCATCTCAGCTTAGCTCACAGCTTTGAATCACACGAGTTATAAAAACAAATGCAGAAAGCATCCTTGCCTATAATATATGCGATAAGTGTTAGAAAAGGGTAAAAGGGGTCAACATTAAATAAACGCCTTTTTATCTCATTTATGATGTGCTGACATTACGACTTAAGATACATATATTATTTTTACCATACAAGAGTATATTTAACTTTTGATTAATAAATCATAGTGATAAACTTCTCGAAAATATATTTTTCTATATTCTGCTTGCCTTTCTCAGTTGCAGCTTATTTTCTACACAGGGATCCATTGGTGACGCATGATTTTATTTAGATTATTACTTCTTAAAATTATTAGGCTTATTGACTGATATATAGATAGATATAAGTCTTATATCTGGAGTGTAGTGTTCGAAAGTTCTCGATTTCCTCTCGGTATCGCTGTGATCAGCGATCTGCCATGTGTTGCATTAATTTTCCAGCTAATTTCGAAAATGTGCATAAATACAGCGAACGCCATTTGGGCCATAAACTAAATGGGGCCCAATGGCCAAGTTGTTATAATGATGCCTCTTGACAGCCAACGCATTTGGTGTTAATCATACGCACTGTTGCATCCACTTGTATCCTGTTGCATGGACTACTGTTGGCCATGTTTTAAATGGGCCAACACAATGCATAATGCAATGATGCCGTTATCGTTATCGCTGAGTTATCTAACATTTTGTTAAACAGTTAAATAAATTAGAATTTTGGCGCGAGAGGATGACGAGAATTGATGTTAATGCAAGTGAAAACAACAAATTTATTGGCGCATAACTCAATGGGATGTTGGCGCTGACGATGATGCATGGGAGGCGCCACGGCCCTGAACCGAAAATACGAAGAACGAAGATATGAATGGATGCAAGTTGCAATTTATGGCAAGCCTGAGGACTGCACCAGACGCGCAAGAAGGGTGGGGAAGGTTCAAGGCCTTCTCACTGCCAAATGCAGCCCAAAAGAAATAGGGACAACGAAAACGACAACGACAACGACAACGTTAACATAAAACGGAAGCGGAAATACTCAAATGCAATTGTCACGCACACGCACACAGATACAGTTACAGTTTCAGTTACTGTAACATTTTCAGATACAAAGACTGAAATTTAAATGGAAAATTGGTGTACTCGTCGCCTATGAGCCTAGCTAATAAAGGGGGTAGCACCAAAAGGGGTCACAGGGTGACCCGGGGGGGGGGAGAGAGAGAGAGAGAGAGAAGAGGAACAAGGGAGCAACACTGAATAGGCCGGTCATACAGTGGGTTTGAGTGGCATCCTCCACTCTTGACGTCAGCCAACTGACAAGCGCAGAGACCCATTGCTCCATTCTCAAGGCTCAAGGTAGCAAAAGCCATTCACTTGCCATATCTTGATAGGGTCAATAAATATTCAGTCTCCTTTGAACACATTCCTAGATCTAGTAAGCCTAATATATATAAGCTATATATATATATATATATATATATTTAATATCTATATTGATTTAAAATAGTTAGAAAAGGTGACTACTTAATAAGGTCAATAAGTTCTTCTATTTGTTGAACAGCTTCGAAAATTTAGAAAATCTAAATAAAGACTAATTTTCTGTGCAGAGATATATATAGCTTAAAAACTTATAGGATATTTATTTCCTCGGAATCCATATCTAAAAGCTAAGAAGTATTAAAAGCTTAACAAACAAAAGAAAGTTAGGTGAATTAGGAAAAAAGTGGGAGCAGCCACAAGAAATATATAACATCAAGCTTAGAAGTAATTAAAGATTAAGAAATAAACTGAAAGTAATATAAAATAAAATATAAAGTAATACAAATAAATAAATGAAAAGCAAGAACAGAAAAAATACCAATGTGAATAAAAAAAATATATATATAAAAATAATCTTAAAGATTAAAAAACAGAAAAAAGAAGAGAACACTAAAACATTATTTAGTTAGTGCTAATATGTGGAAAGGGTAACGAGATTTAAGTTTGTAACTGGAGACTGTAGTTAGATTAAAGCTCTGCTGCATTTGCATATTACATAATTGGTTGAGTGGCCAGCAGAATGACGCAGAGGATGAGAGGAGGCAACTCCAAGGGCTGCCACATGATCATCACATGGCAATGCTTTCTGGTCACTTTATATTTGCAGTGTGTGGGATTAATTTAATGCAGTGAGAGGTAGAGGGGAAGGGTGAGGAAGAGGAAGAGGAAGAGGGACAGGGAGATGAAGGGCGAGGGAGAGGAAAAATATGGTCGACATGCCAACAAACACTTGACGTGCGCTTGTAAGGCACAAGTTGCGCATACGCCCCGTTGTACACACATATTCAATCACACACACACACACACACACACACACACACACACACACCACAAACACACTCATACATGTACAATGTACATGTTTCTCCTTAGGTAGATGCACTACTTATTGAAAATGCTGATGCCAATATGCGGGTGCAATTCCAGTTACCAATTCCCTCATACCTCTTTAGCCTTAACTTCTCATGCCACATTGCAGCAGAGTCTGGGTGGGATTATCAAAGGGTTTGGGTTTGATTTCAGACGCCAGGATGAAGGTAGTGACATTTCTAACAGGATTGCAGGCTAAGAAGCAACTTGGACTGTTGGCTAAGTCAGTGTTTACCCCACCCTAACATGCTCTGACAGATGGATTGGTTCGAAAATATTATCGTGCGTTAGTTTTATTATAATGCCCCACATTATGTCGAATATAAGAGCAAATGCGAGTATAACTCCATATGCATTTTCCTATATGAAAAGCTCACTTCGACAGCCGGAAATTAAGAGGCGTCGTCTTATCAGTAGTGTGTGGGTTGAAGTGGTATGAAGTTGTTTCAGGTTGATAGCAAATTCAACTTCTCATAAATAGAAATTTAGTTTGGCTAACAAAAAGACAAAGTCTTAAAGATTGAAATGAAATTATAGGTATATAGAAACGCAGCTTTTTTTATCTTACCCAACTAGGAAATTGTGCTTTAATTTCGAGAGGCTCATAACAATTATTTTTTATAGTAACTAGTATGGTAAAAGTACATCGAAAAATTACCGTAACTCGATTTACACGGAAGCGAGTAGCTTAAGTTATTTTTTGACGATTAATCCAGTTAATCATATCGATTTTAGTAAAAGTTCGACAACTGGTAATAATTTAATTACTCATCAAAATTGGAATATTTATTGTTTTCTCATCACTGTCAGTTTATATCATTTTTGAAACTTGTTAAAAAAAATGTAATTTGGGAAAACACGATATTTGTAACTCAGTGTATCATTTTCCGATAGATCGACAACTCGCTTTTTTTTAAGCTCGATTCACAGTTTGGATTTACATCAATAATAATAAATGTAACTGAATTTTACCGACTATCTCTTTACGTCTTATGTCGTCACTTGTTGAAACACCTTGGAATATCTGTATGAATGATTTACCAAATAAATAATTACCTTGAATTTATGAAGTGAAATAATTCTAGACTTTACTAATGTCCGTTTAACATTTAGTCTAATTGTTAATAAATGGAGTCCACTTATACAATAATTCACCCGCTAATTTTGATATAATTGGGAATATTCAATTTTAATTACTGTTATGCTTCCCAAAACTAGCTATTAGCAACTATTTATAATAAGCACTGTTGGCACTACAATTAAAAACTAATATTAAAGTTGATGAAACTTTGCAGCGTAAGCGTTTATTAAACAACTACAAATATTGATGCAATGTTGAGCAACAAAATGAAAGCTATTATAAAAATAACAAACAGCAGTTTCAATACTCTAACAAACTTAGTATTAAACACCCCCAAAAGAGAAAACACTTATACTAAGTATTATTCAAGAAAATTATAAGTTTCTAGTCTTTAGCTGAGAATTTATATATGTGTTTTTATAATATTGAGCATTAAAATCGCCTGATAATATAATAAATATTAATAAAAGTAGAGCCAGAAGACTCGAACAAAGTAGCGTGTTTGGTTTGATAAGAGGAGAAATTTCACTAGCAAGTGAAAATACAAGCATAAACACAAAAACAATTAAAACTTTTACCAAAAGTCAAAGTGAAACTTTCTATAGTTCCATTTGAGAAAGCCAGGACTCGTCTTAGTATAAAATGAGAATCAATCAGACTTGGGAAGGTTTTTCATTTAACACTCGCCTGGAGTAAAGACACAGTTTATTTAAGAATCACATTTTCCAAAAAATAAAAAAAAAATACTATAATTAATGATGGATAGTGTGGAACCGCCAATTGCGAGAAGTTTTTACAGGATTGCCCGTTTCTCTGGATTGATTGTGGGAATTTGGCCACAACTTCAACGCAGTTGGGATATGAATCTACTCTGTGCCTTCAGCTTGATTGTCATTCTCATTGGAGCATTGGGCGAGAATCTCTATGGGTTTCTCAATCTGAGTAATTTGGTATCCGCACTGGAGGCTTTTTGTCCCGGCAGCACTAAAGCAGTCTGCGTTCTTAAGCTGAGCATCTTCTTTTTGCATCATCGTCAATGGTTCGAGATCGTGCAACGTTTACGTGGCATGTTGTGGGCCAGTCAAAGTGAGGAGGCTCAGAATATGCTGGTTGGCATCTCCACATTGGCCAATCGTCTCAATCTCCTCTTGCTCTGCTCTGGCTCTGCCACAAATGCCGCATTCAATATTCAGCCACTGATAATGGGTCTTTATCGCTGGTGGTTCGAGTTGCCTGGTCGCATGAAGCTACCCTTTAATATAATGTGAGTTTTACAGATGTGACAAACATTTTGAAAAATGTTTTCAAAAACACTTGCTGATTTTTTTAAAATTAAAATTTAATATTAGGAATATCAGGACTTTTGTAAGATTTTCTTTCAGTTAGATCAAAAATTTCAGTCTTTTTTACTAGCCATTTTATTTTGTCTTCATTTAAAAATATTATTCTGAATACCTACTTAAATAAATAAGATATACATGCTGAAATCAAGAATTTTAATATATATATATTTTAAAACAGGGCAAACTTCATTAAATGAGCTCTATCTGTTTTTTTTTGTTTGTGTTTTTAGTTTTAAATATTTAAATAGTTATTTTTTCCCATTTTAGTTTACCCAAATTTGCCACAGATTCTCAGCTCTTTCCACTCACATATCTTCTGTTGACCTGTTCCGGCGCCTGTACCGTGTTCACCTTCAGCATTGTGGATGGTTTCTTCCTCTGCAGTTGCCTCTACATAAGCGGAGTCTTTCGTGTGGTGCAACAGGATATTCGCAATGTTTTTGCTGGATTCCGTGAAGGTAAGTTTCCTGCTTTCGATGACTATTTTACCTATTCAAGTTTCACCATTCAAAGTTGAGGTCTTTACACCATCGATGAATGCTGAAATACGTTTGCAACTTGGCCATATCATCGAGCGGCACAATGCAATTATCGATTTGTGCACAGACCTAACGGGACAGTTCACGGTTATCGTTTTAATGCATTTCCTGTCCGCAGCCTTCGTCCTTTGCTCAACCATTTTGGATATCATGTTGGTAAGCCTCCTTCCCCCTCTCCCTCTCTCTCTATCTCTCTCTCTCTATCTCTCTCACTATCCTCTTCAGGCTAAAATAAAAGTTTTTCGGCGTTTTTGTCTTCTTTTTTTTTTTTGGTTTCTCTGTCTGTTTGCTTTTCGGTTGGCCATTTATAAGCACATGAATTGTTACAGTGCCAAAAGTTTTTAATGCGCCATTCACACGATTCTCCGGTTCCACACCTAAAGCCTCTCTTAAAAGGAACCAAACTGCCTTTGGCTGTTTGGCATACTCCAGGGTAAAGTGTACTTTATACCCTGTAACAAATGACTAAAGTCGTGCACATTTATGTGAACTACTGAATGGATTATATGCCAGTTTTATAAGATCAATAAAGCTAAAGTTCTTTAGTGTTTTTCCTGTAAATTAACTCTGCTGATATTAAAATAAATCAAATGAGAAGTTTGCTCTAGAAGTAATTGGAATGTCAGCTATGAATTTTTATATTTTTTATAAAAGATAAATGTCTTAAGCTCTCAAATTTTATCATGAATTTTAAGAAATAGCCAAAAGAAAATTATAAATTTGGATCATGAATTTTGATTTCAATTTATTCTGCATCAAATTTTATTTTAATTTCGTTAGATAATTGTTTACCTCTAGATCTAGATTTTGATTATAATGCTAAGAGTCCTCCCATTAAACATTTTGAAAATGTACCATATTAAATCTCAAGTTTTAAGCAAATCCTTATATGTTAATAAGTATAATATAACACTTTAAACTCGATTCTGCGACTTTTAATTTTCTTGTTAATAATCAAGTCAAACTGAACAAAAATTTTGACTTGTAAAGTTGCTAGGTCAAGGGTCAAACCAACTTCAAACTTTTACAACTTTGTCAAATATTAACCGATTCTAAAACAGATTGACATTTTATACATGGTTTGGCTTTGAAGTTCATTCTGCATTCAAATTTAATTAAATTCATTAATAAAACTTTTCCCCTCAAAATCTGAGTTTCGAAAGGATAAATCCGATATAGAGCGTTTTACCAAGATATTTGTTTTTTTTAAATAAATATTTTTTTTTAAGTAAAACATATTAAACGATACATGTTGAATAGAGTTGGTCAATTTGTATGGAGTCAAAAAATGTGCCATGAATTCTACGAAGAATTGTCCAAGAAACCATGGGTCTAAAGTCAACATCGAGCTTCTACTTTATACAATAACTCTTTTTTTCATATATTGGTAATTGTCTATTAGGTAAAACTTACTTCTAAAAAAAAAATATTAAAATCCCAAATAGAGTTCGATTTATGATGAATTTAAAGATAACAATAAGTTGGCGGTCTCTATTCAATTGAATTTTGAAATAATGGAAAATGAACTTTTTTATTAAAACTTGACAAAAGTGCTTATGTTTGAAATTCAATTTAAAAAAAAACTAGTTAAGACCGCCAACAAATTCCTATCTCTAAATTTATTATAATAAGATCTCTATGTATGTTTTTTTTTCTTTTTTTTTGAGGTAAGTTTCACCAAATAGACAGTTTCGCCATAAAAAGCACATGAAAACCTTCCTCGATAAAAGTGGAAGCGTGATATTGGTTTTAGACCCATGGTTTTTTAGGCAATTTTTCTTAGAATTCATTGTAGATTACGAGTTTAATAACCGCTTTGTCGCGAAAACAAATTGACCCACTCTAATGTAGAATCTTTGGAGTAAATGTAAGCAATTATTATAAGTAAAGTTATTTAAAGAGTCAAATTAAAGCACCTCAAATTTGCAATTATATGTACGAATATATTAAGTATATAACATATACGCAGTCATTCTGTGAGCTGTTTCTTTCCAATTAATGATAGCTCTTATCACACTCTCTTTGCTCGCGACGCTAAATGGACTCGATTTCTTCATCTTTGGCTAGAACACATCGTCGCTGAGTGGCTTAACCTACATCTGCTACAGTGTGGCAGCGATGACTCAGCTATTTCTGTACTGCTACGGCGGCAATCATGTCAGCGAAAGTGTTAGTAGTTTACATTTTCCCCTACTTTTCATTATCATTCTCATTCTCATTTCCATTTGCATTTCAATTTCCATTTTGCGTCAAACATTAAAAGGCATTTCAAATTATATGCCAAACGCACAAATTGCACTTGCGATGAAATTTTAATTGCACAACAAAGTGTTTCTTTATCTTTTCCTTTTCCCTTTTTATTATCATTGTGTTTTTTTTTTTTTTTTGTCAATCTGTGGGCTTAGAGCGCTGCCGTGGCTGACACTCTCTATGAGATGGAATGGTACAAATGCGATGCGAGGACTAGAAAAATAATTTTAATGATATTACGACGCTCGCAACGGGCAAAAACAATTGCGGTGCCGTTTTTTACACCCTCCCTGCCGGCCTTCAGTTCGGTATGTCTCTTGATTATGAGAATAAATGTTTATGTTTCCTGTTTTACACTTTTCTTCTCTCTCTCTAAGTTCTCTTTTTTTTTGTGATTCACTTGCAGATACTCAGCACAACGGGCTCGTATATCACGCTGCTGAAGACATTTCTGTAAGCCTACGCGGCGTATGATTGATATGCGAAGCGAGCATTGGCCATCGTCTGAGCCATATGCCATGTGCTTCTTCTTGCTGCTGTCATTGTTTTCTTTAAATATAATAAAATGGTATAACTTGTTTTTTTTTAGCGCATCGCTTTATTTTTAGCATGGAATGCAACAAGTTGTTCAGTTAACTTTTTATTTTGATTTATTTTGAATATATAACGACTATAACGACCTGTAATTTAAGCCACAAACTAATGAAAAACACTTGCGGCTATGGCCACATTAATTGGGTCACCATCAACATCAAATTCACGCGAATGTTGCGGAATTTCTATGGTGATGGTGCTTTTATGGCATCACGTTGTTACCGCGTACTTTGCCAGCAAATATCAATTATAATTGCCAGCATTTAAGCCAGGCAGCGAGCAGTCAGCACATGGCCAAGACAGCCAAGTTAAACAGTGCGAAAAGTTGGAGATTTCATTGCGTAAACTTGCAGATGATACCTTTAATTACAGCCAGATATTCATACATATATATATTTGCAGATAACTGCAAATATTCCCAATTTTTGACAGTGAAGTCAAAAAGTCTTCTGCCCAACTTTTTCAATAAAAGTTCCATTTGATTTTATAATAATTACATTTATTTTGGAAATAATCTCTTCAATTTTTTTGTTGTGTTGTTTTTATCATCACATATATTATCTAAAATCTGCTTACTTCCTTACGCATAGTAAATTCTTGTCTACAATTATATTATATGTATTTATGTGTATATATAATTAACTATAATTTATTTATAAGCATTATCAAATTTAGTTTCACATTCCAAATTTGCTTTCATTTACAAATCCTTTATTATTTTCTTTCGTTTACTTTACATATGTTTGGGTGTGCATTAACTTATGTGTCGTACTGTAGAGACTGACAGCTCGTGAAATGTTTGTAAACCTTGTGAGTGTCTGTTTCTGTTGGCTTTTGTTTTACAGTAAAGTGGGCACAATAATGAAATGTGGATAGGATGAAGAAAGGAGGAGAAGAAGGAGGAGGAGGAGGAGAAGAAGAGAAAGGTGCCACAAGTTTTGCGGTGAGGATGTGAAATGTCTGCTACAGCTGCCAAAGAAGATTCTGCATTTTTTATAAGCTTTCACTTTTGCTTTTACTTTTACTCTCGTCATTTCACACAATGAAATGTAAATACAGCGAATGACTGAAAAAGGAAATGGGATAAAGGGGAAAATGGGGAAAATGGGAAAAAAGGAGAGCAGACAATGTTAATGGTTGCTTGTTTGTCCTTTGCTTTCCTTTAGCAATTTTTAAGTACATTCCGAGCAGCTGTGAATGAAGAGGAAGGAAGAAAAAATAGCCAAACTGCTCATAATTTGGTTGTTCTTCCTTTATCCTTATCTTTAGCCTAATTTTCCAGCTCTTTCCCAGCTAATACTAATGATGAGTGCGATTTCCAGTTGTGGTTATGACAGCTAATACTTGGCTCATTGTAGTGCCAACAGCAACAACAACAACATGGCGCTACACATTAGGCCAAGACGCTGTTGTGTGTGTTGGCCAATTAAGGCCAAAGTCGCACTCTTCTGCATCGCAGCGGGATTTTCATCTGCAAAGAGTGAAAAACATAGGAAAACTGATAAGCATGTAAATTTAAAAAATGATGTAAATTCCTTAAAATTAACCACAACTTGGCCCAATAAAATAATTTAATTGTTAGATTGTTTACTGAGAGAGCAGACTTAGTTTAGGCCAGGCCAGGACAGGAGAGTCATGCGTCTTGGCCAGGCTAGATAAATGACATATGTGTCGACGTTGGCTTGAAATGGGATCTCGGCGCGTATACGCAATATTTTGTGGCGTATTCTCTGCCAGTGTTTGCATCATTTGTTAGTCCCGACTTCACTTCCCTTTCCCCCCTTCCCCCCAAAAGAGTAAGACGACCCAAGTCTACAGACTTAAAAGCTGATGATTACTCTACTGCTAATGATGATGCTGACTATTACAGTGACTTGGAAAACGGAAAGAACAAGAGTTTTCAATAAATTTATTTTTATAAATTTAATAAAAAAATACTCAAATATGTATTTTTTAATTTTTTTTGCAAGAGATTTTAACAAAATTTATTTGTAAAAAATTTAATTATAGTTTTAAAATAATTTTTTCCTAGTTTTGTTGCTTTTTATTTTTACTTATATTAAATTACTTTGTAAAGAATTTTTTTTATATTTCTAAAAATTTTTGTTTTAGATTTTATTGCTATTTTGTCATAAATCAATCAAAGTTGACTTAAGAGGATACAACATTCGGTTATCAGCAGTGTTCATTTTCATTTTTCGTCTTCGTTAAGTTTTTATTGCAGTTGATTTATTATCTGTATTTATGCATAGGCATTTGGCATTTGACAGTGTCATACTCATTTCTATGTGGAACTCAGTCTCTATCTCTCTCTCTCTCTCTCTTCATCTCTCCATCTCTGGGGCATGCCACATGTGGCACATACGCGTATGATTAACTGCCTTTCGCAAGTTACTTTTGACATTTTTTCATATTTATTATCATTTTGGGCTGCTTTGATTGAGTTTTTTCCTAACGCTTTAAAATGCAAATTCTTTAAATTGCTTTTCGTCTACAACAATTTCATTTAAGTTTACAGCTTTTTTCGGCCATTTCGACCAATTCATTTAACACTTGACATTCTCACATCAAAACTTAACGTATTTCAATTTGTTTTCAAGTACTTGTCATAAAAATAACAGAAAGACAACAACAAACAACAACAACAACAAAGAGCAATGACTAACGCTACTTTAGTATGTAGTTTTGTCAGATTAAAATGTCTTAATTCTCTTTAATTTATGCGTTGACGCTGCTGAGTTGGCCTACAACTTGGCCTGAATGTTCTCTGCACATTACTCATACGCCACGTTGTCTGGCCGAGCAAAACTTATCGCAGAGAGCTTTTTTGAAAGTAAAACTGAATAGAGTTGAGTATGCCGTGTCTTTATTTTCTTGTACAAACAATAAATTTAAATCCCCTTTAGGATAAATTTCATTATATTGCTTTTTAAAGAAATAAATTGCGTGGGGATAGAACAAATTATGGCATTTTCATATTCACGCTAAAAATAGTTGGAAAATGTAATTAATTAGTTGCAATTTTTGATTAAAATAATTTTATTTCCCTAAATATCGAACATAAAATTAACAGATAAAACAAGAAAATTAAATATATTTTTAACTCAAGCTTTCTAGAAAGCCTTAAATATATTTCCCTAAATATTGAGTTGACCAATTCTCTGATTTACTCTCGCACCGTTTATATATTGAGGTGTAAGTTAAAATATTATTGAAACTCTATGTTTAATTGTGCCTTAATAAACAAAGTATTTATTTAAGGCTTTAAATTTGTATACCCTGATCCCATTGAAAATGGGCAAAAAAGGGTATAATGTGTTTGGCAGAATGTATGTAACAGGCAGAAGGGGGCGTGGCAAACCCCCAAAAGTATATATATTCTTGATCAGGATCAACAGTCGAGTCGATTGTCCATCTGTCTGTCCATCCGTCTGTTTACACACGTCGATCTCAGAAACCATAAAAGCTAGAGACTTCGAACTTGGTATGTAGGTTCCTGGATATCATAGGCAGATCAAGTTTGTTTTTATTTTTGGATCCGCTATATCATATAGCTGACATAGGAACGATACATCGAAAATAAAGTTTTAGTATGAAAAAGTTTTTTTTATTTGTTGAGAAATCAGAACCAAATTGATAGAATATGCATCTGAGCTGGTATTATACATCCTGACCAAATTTGGTTAGAATCGGATCTAAAATATCAACTTTCAGAAGAGAGCACCTGGGCACAGGGTATTCAACTGTCGAGAGTGCTCGACTGTAACCGCCCACTAGTTATAGTATTGAGTTGAATTGAAGCTCTTACTAAATTGTAAATTCCGCATACTTTTCGAGGAACTTACCATTAATCACATGGACCATAACACTGGCGCTGCTCGCAGTTGTTGGCTGACACGTGTAGTTGCCTGTGTCCGTCGTCTGGGCATTTGAGATGCGCAGCCTGCAAACGAAAAGATAAATAGGTAAACGGAGTAAATTAACTACATTTTCAGACCCTTGTCCTACCTTGACTTTAGGGTATCGCCCAGCTGTGATTCCATGGCAATGCGTGTGGTAAAGTCCTTGGCCAATTCGGAGTTAAGAACTTCATTCAGTGATGCATCCAGTTGTTCAGACGTTTGCTCCTTGCCTTGTCCTTTTTCCTGTTCCTGTCCCTGTCCTTGTCCTCATGAGTGACGAGATTATCCTCGACATCCGAATCAAAGGGTGTGATCATGTGCTCACCGCGATACCAATAAATAGGGCCAATATCCTTAACCGAGGGCTGTTTGACCACACAGTTCAGGATAATGGCGCTGCCCGACTTAAAATGCAGATCGTGTGGTCCACTGATGATCGCCTTTGCATCTGGAGAGATCTCTGTAAAATACAAAATTTCAAATATTTATTTAATTAAAAAGCAAGAAAAAACTAAACAAAAGTAACGTTTTTTTGTTTCACTATTTTATCAATTACAATTTAATTAAAACTCTTTTGTCAAAGGTTCTAGAATTAAATTAAAAATCGTGTTTTAAACTATGTCTGATATCAAATGCTTCGAATAGCAATTTGTGCAATTGATTACGCCGAGTTTCTATCATAAAACTTTATGACATAAGTTTTAAATTCCACCAATTGGCAGCGGAAAGGCAGAAATAATAAAATGCAGTGTTGTAAAAATGCAGCAGACATTTCCCATATGCACGGCTGTATGTGTGTGTGTGTGTGTGTGTAAGTGTGTGTTCCTGTCGCACATGTGTGTGTCTGTGCGTATAACTGGGTTAATAATAATATTTATTATGCATCGGACTGTGCAAATAATAATAATTAAAAAATATACCCGAAAAATAAGGCAAGCAGAAGCCAGTGCGAATGGAAAAGAGACAGATTGAGAGAGAGAGAGAGAGAACGAGAGCGAGAAAGCAGTTACATATGAGTATTACATGAGTACATATATAAATACATATGTATGTATGTCTGTCGCAATTTCGCCGCCAGGTTGTCTGGCTGTCTCGCTCTTCGTCTGTTTGTTTGTTTGTTTGGTTCGTTTGTTGGCATTGCGGCATATGTTGAGTGTGTGGGGAGGAGATGGGAAATCGCTGAGTGCATGAATCTCCCATGGTGTCATTAAGTGCGTGTGTATTTGTCTCTCCCTTCCTCCACATCGTTGTATGTTTGTATGTATGTATGTATGTATGTATGCTTGAGTGTCACTGTGTTAAAGGCAATTAACACCCCGAACTGGCACACTCTTTGCACACAAGCACACACACAATCGCACACACATAATAGCGAAAACTTAAAAAATGTGCTTTTTTTTGTTTAAATTCGCTGAAATTGGTTGCATTTCGCGTGGTCATGCATGAAATGCTTGCATTGCTAATACCCTGTAACCGAAACGTATGAAGAGGTCAAGGCAAAACTATGCTGAAAAGATACCAACTTATTTTTATCCTTAGAAATGCAACAATTACCATTTAGGCTGGTAAGTTTAAATATCACTATATAGTGACTCAATTTTTATATTAAACAAGTACTTTTAAAAACTGAGTTATTATTCTTCTGGATTTCTTAAAATAATTTATTGGACTAAAAATAAATTAAATATTGATCAAAATCTCATTTTACAGTCTTAACAAATATGCTTAAACAATTAGTATTGCTGCAGGCGCGAAAACTCCACTAAGAAATATCCTGTACTCTTTATCGAGTATTAAATATAGGTCCTAAAATAAAAAAGCAATAATTGCGACATATTACATTGATTGAGGTGTTAAAATGTTAACTGTCTGGCAACTCATTAACTTACTTAACAGAATGTCTACGTATAGTTTACAGCCTGTAACATTATTGCCTGGGTGTATGTATAACACCGATCACTGCTTACATACACTGCTTGGCAGATAGCCGAAATCGAAAAAATAAATTCTCAAATAGGTTGCTAGCTACAAACGCTAGATGGCGTCAGTTAAGCTATCATTGATGGCTCGTAACTTCATTAAATTACTATTTTCAGAAAATTTCTTTTACTCTACATATTTACATTCATATGTATGTCTTGAATAATTCTTTAGTACATAACGTTAATTAAAATTAAATATTAAGAGATTATACCATTTAATGTGTTGGCCCTTAAATGGTCTTCAATAGTGTCTCCTTTATCTTTTTTTTAATTTAAAATTATCCCTAAGTATATAAAGGCAATGTGCATTTCAGAGCAAGCACGGACGTATTTATAGTCCGACCACGCCCTGAGCTGAATTTATATGAAGTATAAATCTTATGGAAAAATCGGTGGTCGGTCACATAAATTTGCATAATGACATTAATTAAATGCAACGCAGACTGCAGCAGAAGTTGGGAAGAAAATGTGGAAAAACAAAAGGAAAAACAAGTAAAGAGACATACAGAAGCCAGTGTTGAGTCACTCATACGACGCATATGCCGATAATTTCATTAAAAAGAGAAAAAACAGTGTCAGTCGAGACTGCGGACACTGGACAGTGGAAAATAGCTGTTGAAGGGTTGAAGGCGATTCTGCAATTGTTTCATTAACGTAAATTAAAATGCATACGATGGCAAAGAAAATGTAATCGGAAATTCATTTGTGAAGAGCGGAAAAGAAGAGTTTATGGTACTACATCCATACACTTCACTACACACAACAGCATAATCGAAAACTTAAAAAGAGATTGCAAACTGATTTGCATAAGGGGCAAAAAGCAGCTGTTGACATCAAATTGAAAACTACCAAAGATGTCGACCTCATCTGCTCATTATGCTCTCAGAGTTGAAACTCTGTAAATACACTTGTTTTAAAGTAATTCTTTAAATTTACTTTAAATTTTTATTAACTTTAAATGACATTTTAATGGCACTAGATATTTAAGATTTAATTGAGTTATAAAGCTGTGTTAAGGGTAAAGAGTTCTTTGTGCTGATTGACTGACTGATTGAGGGACTCCATTTATATTAAATAATTTTATCCGTCTTTTATTATTTCAATTTAAAAGAGCTAATAATCAATATAGATTGACTGATTGACAGAGGGAATTTGACAAACGAATATATATGATACGCTACAGTTAAGTTTAAGGGTAAAGAGTTGTTTGTGCTGATTGACTTTCTGATTAATTGATTGAGGGACCCAATTTGTGTACATTTTATTAAGATATATTTCAATTTTATTAAAATATTTTATCAGTCTTATATTATTTAAATTTAAGCGAGCTAGCAATCAATTTAGATTGACTGATTGATTGATTGAAGGGTGGAATTTGACAAGCGAAAATATATGATATGCTACAGTTTAACTTCACTGTTTGGATCTTTATTGAGTTCATTTATTTATTTATATAACGTCGACTAGGAGCAATAGAATAATATTAAATAAATTAAAAATGTAAATTAGCATAAATTGATTTCAAAATTTAATAATTACAATAAATTATAAATACATTTCATTTTAAACAAAACAAATATTCAGATAATAATAATTGTTCTAACTTGTGATAGTTCAATTAGAAATTTTATTTTGATCCATTTGGAATTTAAAAGAGTTTTAATTTTATCGAGTTTTTAAATGATGACAATGTTACTGAAAATTATGTCCTGATGGTAACTCAGTAAATCAGTTCCTAACAACATTACTTAAAGTATTTCACACAAGCAGATACAATACAGGTAAGAGCATAAATTATCTATTGTTCAGTCGAACCGAGAGCTGAGAGCAAAGCCTGGGCACAGGGCCTACTAATTATATGCAAATCATAATGCATCACTAAATCCTTTACAACATTTCCAATCAGGCAGCTTAACTTGGCTAAGTCCCGCGAGTTGATGAGTTAATTAACTCCGCTTTCCTCTCACACTCCCAACACTATCTCTCTCCCTCTTTCTCTCTCTCTCTCTCTCTCTCTCTCTCTTCTATCTCACCTGTGGGCATCCTCTGGAGCTGATGCCCTAGGACCCAGAACTCGATCCGTGAACTCTCCAAGGATGAAGGCCGCTTTCATTTATTTATGACGAAAAATGGGAAATTAAAAATGTATGCCTGCAGGCATTTGGCTAAAATTATGCATTTGTCCGTGAGGGCAAACAAATGAAATAATCATAATTGTTGCTCCCTGTTAGCTGTTTTTGTTGCTGTTGCTCTTGTTGCTGTTGCTCTTGTTGCTGCTGTTTCTGCTGTTGGGTGTTGGCAAGACAAACTGAATTACAATTTTTAATAAGTAATTCCACGGACGCTGTCAGCCAGATGTGCAAACATAAATCGTCAGCAGCAAAACTAACAATTTCCCATTTAATTTGTTTTTTATGCCTTTGCTTTTGCTTTTGTTTTTGTTATTGTTATTGTTGTTGTCTTTTTGAATATTCGTGCACTCACCAATGATATTCAGCTGAAAGGCCATCGACATTTTGGGCTCGGTGTTCACCTGGCATTCGTAAATGCCGCTGTCCTTGGCCTGTGGCGACTTCACATGCAACGTCCACTCACGTGCATCCTTTGACTCAGACACCTGTCAATTTAGTTTAATATAATTTTGAAAGTGAAAACTATAAATCAACAACTATATGCTGATATTTATAAAAAAAACTGTATAACAACTCTTCTTTTTCTTGATTTTGAAAACAGAAAAAAATTGAAAACAATTTTTAATTTGAAAAATAATATAAATTTTTTGTTTTTATAGTACAAAGTGAAATTTAATTAATATTAAAAAAACGAGTATTTTTAGAAATATTATTAAAATTGAAAAGCAGCAGCGCTTTAAACTGCTTGCTGTAGTTGTGTATTACTGCAAGCAGTGCATTTAGGGACTTTCTCTGCTCATTGGCAGCTAAGCTGTAATACTTATTTTCAATACTGGAGAGACAGCAATATGCTAACAGTCTCAGGGTTGCCAGAGTGTAACTTAAGCGTCTTTGTAACTTACTTAGTAACTGCAGATCAATTGCATAAGCAAAAGTTTCAAAGTTGAATTAAAACAAAATTTTAATAGAGTTGCAGGAAGTGGCTCTCAGCAATTTTGACCCACAAAATTTTTAACTAGGCTTAGTTTTTATTGCTTAACTTCATTCAATATTTGTAGTATGTAAGCCACTGTACATATGCAACAATAATTATTTTATACATATATTTATATTCAAACTGTATATATACTTGTATTTAAATATATGTAAGTTACATGCCTGGAATCGCTTATCGGAGGTGTAGGTGGCTGTGCCGACGGTCAATATGTGCAGATCACGCTTTCGTATCCAGGATACCTGAGGAGCAGAGTTGCACATGCAAATATAATTAATATAATACCGAGAACATGCAACGCAATTGCAAATTCGATTGACACCGAAGCACCGAAGACGCAACCGTACAGCGAAATGAATAATATTATTTGGCGACCTACCGATTTATCATGCAGACTGTCTACGCGGCATTTAATTATGGCCTCCGTGTGGCCGGTGCGTCCTGTGATGTTGCGCGGCATGCCAAAGTCGAAAATTGGCAAGGAATGTGAAAACTCAGTTTCCGTTGCCGTCGGGGCCACCGCAAAGTCGTCCGAGGAGGCCACGAAGGCTAAACTCTTGAAAGTGTGATTCGTGGCATCCGTTTGTGGCAATGTGGCAGCCACAGACGATGACAATGCCGTCACATCAACAGCACTGAAGTCTTCCGCTTTCCTTAGTGAATGGCTACTGTTGTTGTTGCTGCTGTTGTTGTAGCTATTGTTGTTGTTGATGTTGTTGTTGTTGAAATGTGCTCCTTCTACTGCTGCGAAGAGACCTGCAAAATATAAAGAAGAGCCAAATTTATCCACCTCATCATTCATCACTTTAGCGGCATGCCGCAAGTTTTACTCAGTCTTTAAATGAATTTTCAACTGCTCGCTGCTTTGTGTGTTGGCATTTTGCCTTGATTGAGATTAAATTTGTTTAACTGGTCATTCCACGAAGGAGCTTTAAGTTACTAGTGCCCGCAGGATTATTTGTCTTAATTATTCTCTTTGACAAAATTCATTACAGTTGAATTGGAATTTTGATTTAAGCTTTAGACTTACTATACAGCATATCAAATAGCATTTATTAATTTAAATAATGAAATGAAATACTTTTGAAATGCATGATAAACGAAATCTAAATTATATACGTATACGCATTTACATTCTTTGATATTTAGGCAAGCAAAAAACATTTATGACTTATGTAAACACTCTGTCAACTTATTAGCGTACTTAACAGCATGTAACATTTCTGCTGAAATGTATAGCGATGCCATTTTTATTTCACAGTAGACGCAATGCAGAAAGTTGTGTACGCAAGATGGCGCCAGTGATGTTTTTGATACATTTAAAGATATACTATCAAAAATAAATATTAAAATTTACTTATAGCTATCTAAAAATTCTAAAAATGTATTAAAAATCTGTAGGTCCTAAAAATTATAAAATAATGAATATATTGTATGTAGGTATATTGTAGTATATAGACCAAAAAACACGGAATTTTGGAATAAAATCAAATCAAGTAAAAAATTATTGATTCAAGCACGATTTTTCTCAGACATTTCACTTAACATTTGGTTCTGTGTTATATATTTGGTATTTTAGTTGGCATTGGCGTGGCACATAACCACAGATTTCACAATGCTGCCAAAGGCGGCAAAACCGTTTGCGATTTGTACGTGTTGTTCTGGCCATGTTTTTTGTAGGTTGCCAGCACCAGATCCAGGATTGGAACAATGCAACAGCAGGTCGACTCAGGAGTGCCAATTCACGCGCTCAAAAGCTTCCGGCATCGGGCAAATAATACGGCCAGGACATGTGCAGTTGGTAGAAGCGCCTTTGCAGCTTTCTCTTGTTCCTGTTCTTGTTATTGTTGTAGTTGTAGTTGTTCCAACTGTTGTGTGTGTAGTTCGTGTTGTGTTCAGTGTGCATTTCGCGTTGAACTTAAAATGACAAAAATATCCACAAAAATAGAAAACAAAGGAGACTGAAATTCGACGGCACATGTATAAAGATATTCCGGAAAATAATTTTGATTTGCGAATTTTCAATTTTTGATTTTTATTCTTATTTAACTTAAAACACATTTATGATAACATTGATACTGTACTATATAATATTATTTCATTCTTTCCAAAGTACAAATAAAATTGTCATTAAATAAATGAACGGTTTTATTAATTGTACAACTCTTTTTTATTTAGCCCAATCGCTTAACTAACTATATATAAAACGTATATTTATTATATAGACTACTAAATATTGATACGACATGATTATTTTTGAAAATTGGGAAACAGGAAACATAAACAGAGTCTGTTTATAGTACCAAAATTATACCATTTATTGAAAGTGACTTGTGAGATTTCTAATAAATAAGAGCAGCTAGTTTAACGACATAGTTTACCAGTAAATTGTGTGAGAAAGTGATTTAAGGAATGTATCTTTTAGTCGGATTTTTGCTTGCAGATGTATGGATTCAATTTCAAAATAAGGAGAAAACACACGATAAATTGCAATAACAGGCAATTGAAAACTTCTTCTTAATGGATTTACACGGGCTTCTGCAAATACATAAAAATCTTTTCTCTGACGCATTTACTTTTATTTGCCATGGCGACCGAAATGGGAAATATGTTTAAAACGCAATACTATATGTCAACAAATCGTGTCATTAAATGCAATGAAATGCTCGCTTAAAGATAAAACAATTGCCTTAGATATAAATACGGTATTTGACTATGCATGTTTACCTGTCACAATTCAATTGCTCGACACGATTTGATAAATGTTTACGCTTTTCAAATAACAATAAAATTCTGTTTTAATTCCATGTTCTGGCAAGTCAATAAATGACTAAAATTGTTGATTTAAATGTGGTAAGACAAGTTCAAAGAACTCGTAAGACTTCGATAATGATTGTCATGGAAATAGACATAAGACAGAGAGAGATAGAGAGAGAGAGAAAAAGAGAGAGAAAGAGAGAGTTGATGAAGAGTCTCAAGTGACAAGACGCCAGACGAATTATAATGAGCAACAGCTTCCACTTGCCACATCCAGAGTGGGACACAGTTTTTTATTGTGTTTGTAGTCAGTGTAAGCTTCTAGACAGGACATGCAAATTTCAGGACATGCTTTATTTTTCCTCACTTTTTATTTTATATTTTTTGTTTGACCTTTTCAACTTTTCCGTAAAACTGTTGTTGCTGTTATTATTGTTATTATATGATGTGTGAAATCGAGTGAAAAAAACGCACATCAAAAGTTGTCGCAAATTAAATTCAATTTCACATTTCCTCTAACTCAATTTGTTTGTCGAGTGAAAGTGGATTTGACCGTGTTCGCATTCAGTGTTGCATGCAACAAAGTTATAAATGAATTTATTGCTTAGCTTTCCACGCCATCACATACAACTATTTATATATATATATATATATATATATATATGTGTGTGTGTGTGTGTTTTAGTGTGTGTGTATTTGGCTTAAAATTAATCGCATTTCTGCCAGCGTCATTGCCACACTTAATATAATACAAGCGAATTGATTAAATTAATGATGTCCCCGTTGCGCTTAAATAGAATACCAATCCGCAATAATGTTTGCCCTACATCGCACCTAAATCCCTCCCTAATCCCAACTGGCAATACTTATCGATTTACTCTAGATGTAAAGAGAGGAAGTAGATTTATAGTTTAAATTTTCATCTATTAACCAGACAACCTAGACACGCTGGTTTTCCACTCCGAGAGGAAATTTAATAATCAAGTTTTACATTCCAAAAATTTCATCTCCGAAGGAATCTGTTTTTATACCCGTTATTTAAAAAATAAGTAAAAGGGTATATTTTGTTCGTTGGAATGTATGTACAAGGGAGATGGAGGCATCTCCGACCGTACAAAGTATATATATTCTTGTTCAGCATCAACAGCGGAGTCGATACAGCCATGTGTGTCTTTCCGTCTGTCCGTCTGTCCGTCCGTCCGTCCGTCAGTATGAGCAAAAGGATCTCAGAGACTAAAGATACAAGAGATAGGGATACCAAACTTTCACTCATAGACTTATGTATACCCCACGCAGATCAAGTTTGTTTCAAATTGAAGTCACGCCCCCCTCCGCCCCTGCAAAACGCGAAAAACCACCACACCCACAGTTTTTCAGATAATACGTTTTTTGTGTGTATTAGAGTTGCGAGTTGCTATTATCTATTATCCTATAAAATAGTAGTAAGATCGAACAAGTACAACAGCACGTATGTAGAACGTGTCAAAGCTTTTGAAGTAAAATAAGCTTCTCAGATAAGAGTATGCAATGGTTTAAATATTATAAGACTTAACAAAAATGGATAAAATAATTCTCAACTGAATCAAATTACAAAAGAATAAGTGAGAACCGGAACAGACCTTATATTAAAGAAAAATAATACTGGTAATAAGTTAAGAAATTTCAAAATATTCGTTTAAAATATTTTTTAAAAAATTTTGGTTTCGTACACATTTTTAAATAAAAGGTCTAATTATTGAAATTTTGTCCCAAAACTGAGAATTTTTCTCCAAAAATATGCGTTGACACTAAATCTTGTTCAGTTTTCAAATTAAATTTCATCCTTTTATAATGTTTACTGTCATAGTTTGTAGACTTATAGAGCATCAGTATTTCATATATATGTCATTTAAGAAAGGTAGATTGACTGAAAAATGATTAGCTATAGATTGGCTTAGTTCACAGATTTGCAATATAAAAAGTAATTTACAAAACATTGCGAACAATTAAAAGTTTCTAATTAGACGTTTGACAAATAATTTCAAGTAGGAAAACAGCAATTGAAAGAGATTTCAGGACAAAGAGAAAGTGAAAGGGAAACAATTGTGACCAAGACTGAGACGAGGACATAGCACAATTTCACATAATCAATTTTGAAGCCATTGTACAGTTTAGTTGAGGTCAAAGTAGAGGAGAGAGAATGCACACTGGGCCAAATCGCGAAAAATTTGGCATAATGCAGCAATCAAGTTTAATCTTGGCATATTTAATAAATATAGTAAGCAAAATATGTAAACAAAATTTGAAGTTCACTAGACCACTCCTACCACCCTGACCAACTTATATAAGACCACATTGCGGATACGTAATCTTCATGTCAAAAAGAAATTCCATAGAAATTGAGATTTTTAAATATATCTGTTATTGTAAAATAGTCATAAATATGAAAACATATAAATATTAAATGAATTATGACTAATTTTTAGGTGGTCAAAACTACATATATATTCGGAAATTGTCGATCAAATGTTCAACAGCGTTGCATAAGAGAACTCAAGCTTACCTAATAGACACTTTCTACTTTACTTTAACAGAAAGTTAATTTTAACTCCACAGAAGACGAGCTTTTTTTTTTTATATTCTTCATTTTTGGACAAAATAAAACAATATAGATAAATAATAAATAGAAATTGTGAACAAAATATTTATACATTATTGACAGTAAGTGTGTAAATGCCAAGCGCGCAAAGTCAATAAAAATTTTCTGACAATTTCATCAATGCAAACAGCTTACTAAACACCTGACTTTAACGTCCGATAAAATTTGCACGCTTGCAGTAAATAATTATAATTTATTTATAATTAAAGAATTTAAGTTGATTATGTTATATTAGAATTTTGTTTTATTTTCATGAAGTTTTCGACTTTATGTCGCGATTTGGCCCATTGTGGAATGGAGAGGTGAAAGGTGGAAGCGTCAGGCTTAGTTTTTGACTTCTACTGTTGATGGATGTCCCTTGGGCAATACATCAAACCAAATTAGCAGTTTGTATTCGGGTACGGCTTTGTCTTCGGCTTCATTTGTTGTTGCCAAGGCCAAAATGCGCATGGCACAAAAGAGATTGAAGATTGACTGAATGAAAGACGAGCAGAATGACAGACTGAACAGAATGACAGACTGACAGACTAACAGAATGTGCGTATGCTCAGCTTATGCTCAGGTGCGTTGGGCAGTCAAAAGAGAGAAAGAGAGAGAGAGAGAGAGAGGAGAGAGAGAGAGAGGGAACATTAGCCTGTCTGCGTTTCAGTGTGGAATGCGTTAAATGCGTTTGATGTGCAGAGTGCGTCTAATGTTAGAAAATTTCCATAAAACATGCAATAAAAGCGCAAGAGGGATGGGTAACAAGCATAAAGAAGAGCAGAGACAGAGACAGAGAAAGAGAAAGAGAAAGAGAGTGGAATAAAGGGAATAGAAGCAGCTGCAGAGAAGCAACAACAAACAGCACAAAGGACGCATAATGGGAAAAGTACAAGGATCGCATAAAAGCATAACAAGGCAACGTGTAACATGGCTAAAAGTCGAAGCGTTGGTAAACGTAAATGAGGCCAACAACACTAGGCCAAAAGTCAACCAGCCCCGTCGGAGTAGAGGAAAGGGTAACAGCAATGGCTAAGATAACACAGCTACACAGAGAAAAATACATCTGGCATATCGAAATAAAATCTATTCAATGCGGTGTCAGATGTAAGGTAATTCCTGAACTTCTTAAGCCAACAACATACTACACTGGAATCAATCACGATTTTACATACAGCTCTTAGCAAATGTTTCGATTTTCAAAAATTTCTTAGGATTTTTTTTAGCAAGTTCATTGATGTGCCATTTTATCATCTAAATGCAATGAAATCTTGATTCCATACTTAAAAAAAAAACGTAAAAATCAAGAATTTTAGACTTAAGTTTGATAAGAATTTCTTCTGTGTACACTGAAAAAAAGACCAACTTTTAAAATCAAGAACATTCTTCTTAAGTATTTTGTTCTTAAAATAGGATTATTTTCAGGCCAAATTAATAAAACTAAGATTATTAATATAAAAAATCTTAAAATCATAATATAAGAATAAAAAATAAGACCAAAAATCTCAGTTCTGAGACCAAAATCTTGATTTTAGAACAATTTTTTTATTAGTGTACATAGCTACAAAGAGGGCTATCATCACTAGACAATGTAATGCTTCAATTTCACGCAGACAAACGCACACAGTTACAGTTTACATGCCAACGTCAAGTGCATTTTGTCAGTTTTCTTATCTCACACACACACACACACACACACACACACACACACACACACACACACACACACACACACAAAGCAGCCAGAACCGGAAACGGAAATACGTATTGTGTTATGCCACGATTTCTTTACATTTTTGTGCTCTACACAGTTTCATCATGTTGTGAGCTAAGCTTTCTCTTAACTCTTAACTCTTTGCACATCCTTTTCAACTTTTCATTTTCCATTTTCCACTCTCACTTTCACTTTCAAAGTGGCCAAGACGTAGCTTAGGGGCGTCCTAGATGTTGACCAATATTTTACAGCATACTCCATACCAATTGAGACACTACTGTATATTGCGAGGTGAGTTACAAGGAGTAGCCAATTTAGCACAACAAATGCAGACTTTAAATTTTCCTGTTGACAAGTTGTCTGCAAAATATATGTAATTTTAGTGTATCAATTATAGCTGATTCAGTTTTTAGCTTGACTTTTAAAAGCCGATAAAAAATGAAAAAGAACAACATTTGCTGGCAACCTATTGTGACTACCCTCGTTCCACATGCAAGCGCCTTGACTGCCCCACTTGCATTTGTTATTGTACTGCAAATTGCTTGTAATTTGATAAGTGTAACGACTTTTTACTACCCTCTCTCAGAGTGTAGTTATTAAATATTACAATTATTATAGTTATGGCAAGTAAACTGAAAGGAAATAAGACGTGAAAAAGGAAATTAAGAATTTTCCGATAAAGAGAGCAATTTTATAATTGTTTTTAATGTTGTTGTGCTATGCAAATCGAAAATTAGTCCGACTTAAATCTATTTAGCCAGCTAACTGAAATGGATATTAATTAACTTAAAGTTGTGCGAGGGTACACATAAAAAAACTGGGTGTCAAAAGTATAGTAATGTTGGATTTCTTAAGCCAGGTACAAAATGCTTATAAGAACGATTTTGTATTTGTATTTATTTATTTAACGTCGAAAAAAGCAAAAATAATGTATTAAATGTTATTTAAATAAGAAAAAGAATTTAATATTAAATACAATATTTAATTAAGGTAAATTAAAAAAATTTAAAATAAATAAATGCTATTAAAAATTTTAAAATTGAATATTAAAACTATTTTTCTCTGTGCACTTTGGTTACGAGCCAGTTTCATGTTTTATTAGCAACAGCAACAAATGCAAAATGAGAAATGTAAATTAAGTAAATTGAAGCATTGGCCTGTTAATTAAGTTAACTGCACATTTCTGACATTAAGCAAACACAGTGCTAAAACAGTATGCTAATTTTAAATAAATTCCAGTTCACAGTTAAGCAACATTTTCACAAGGCAACTTTAAATATTTGTTTGGCAAGAATGCAACTGAAAAGCTGCTTACAGCTTAAAACCCGTAAAACGCACTGCGGTTTTGCTCCGTCACAACTTGCAAAACACAAATACAAATACAATACAAGTCCAACAACGATAGAAACAGCAACAACTACAACAACTAAAACTATGCAAATGCCAGACATTTGCTTGTTCAAGCAACAGAGGCAGGCATCTGTTGCCACGCCCCCGTCCGCCCGTAGCATGCAACAAAATCTTCACACGGCACAACAACAACTTCAAGTTTGTATGTATGTATTAGAAACCGGTAAGGCTTAACTAAAAAATACGCTAGGTGGCGCCAGTGCAAAATACAAAGCAAAAATCTTGACTTATCCGTTTCTTATCTATTCTTATTAAGACTTGCAGGTTAGACAAGGACAAAACGTGGCTTTGTCTATTGCCTGTTGCTTATAATAAAGAATTGGTACAGTGGTTCACAGTTTATTTTACCCAGACACCAGCTTTATTTCTCTATTAGTTATTAAACTTATAATAAAATTAAACCAATCTTTTAAGTAAAATATATTGAATTTTTTATAAAAGCTAGGCAATCATAATTCTATTAATTTCTTAATTAATTTTACCTCGACTAGCAACAGTCGAAAAATAATTAATTGGAGTTGACAATTATAAAGTAGCAATGTAAAATTTACAATTAAATTATATTATAATGTGTTTTAATTTAAAATTACAAGAGTTACAAAAGTAAGTTTAACTGGGGATATTGCCCCAAATTTAAATATGTATATGATAATAAATGCTTTACAAGAAGGTAATTTTGGAAGTAATTATCGAAATATACAAAATTTTAATTTTTTCTACATATGTCATAATTCTGTGTGTGTGTTGTTAAGTGTGTGTGTCCTAAGGCTGTACTCAACTATTTGAGCTTTAATTAGAAATTAATTACATGTCTCACCTCGGCGGGAAACTTGAGCCTAAAACACCCTCAATGGGATTTGCATGTAATGTGGGTGGGCATGTATGTATGTATGTATGTGCGTGTATGCGCAACAATTGAAAGCACAAATAGAGAGAAGGAGAACAAGCACATTTGTCTTTGATGCAGTAAAGCAACTGTTTTTTTTAGTCTTAGAAGTCCGACCAATTATTTATATATTTTTTTTAATTCTTTAAAAATATCTTCTAAGCCAAAATTTAGGACATCAGTTGGAAAAATTGGTTAGTTCGATTTCCCGTCATATTATTCTAACTGTGTTTTTAAGATCCTTGGGAATAAAATGAAATTCAAAAAACAGTTGTACAAAATTATTTTCTAAATTATACTTTTATAAGCTTGCTAAGTAAGAAAAGGTCTAAGCTTTTCCGGCAATTACACGGCAATCACTAAAATAAATATAATGAAAATGTAAAGCCACAAATGACAAAACCACATAAAGGTCGTAAATATTTATGCGTACAATTTTGAATATTTATAATTATTAATTACGTGTGCACACACAGGTATGTGCGAGTATGCGAAAAGTAAAATTTATGCGGCATCATAAAAATTATAAATCGATGGAAAGCGGAGGTGGAAATGGTGGTGAAATGGCATTGCAGTCAAACAAATAATGAATAGCTCTTAAATTTTCATTTAGCTGTCCGAAAACAAAGCAAACTTTTCACTGCGAGGTGAGAACTGTGGCAAAAAGGGATTTGAAGAAGGAAGGAGGTGTGGAGGTGACGACAGGCGAGAAAAGCCGCAAAGTGAGTGCATGGAAAGGGAAGGAAATGAGAGGAAATCTATGGAGGAAGAGACGGAGGTAGACACAACAAATTGCTCGACCCTATAACCACAGTGCAATCAATTGTAGTGGTCCAGAACAAACACACGCAGGATGTGGTGAGGAAAAGGTGTGCGAGAGTAGAAGGAGGAGGAGGAGGAAGAGGAGGAAGAGAGACCTCCTCTGTGTCCGTAAAGCACTTTATATGCCGAGGTAATGGCGCTTAATAAACGTCTTCACTCGAGTGCGCCCAGAACAAAACGCAAAATGAATTGGGCAAATGGAAAGAGAAAGGGAAAGAGAAGAAGGATAAGGGCGAGGACGAGGACGTGGACAAGGACGAGCATCAGAACAGATAGAGCGACAGAGCGAAAGAGCGAAAGAGCGGGAGAGAGAGAGCAAGAGAGCCACTGAGCTGGCCAAGTAATTATGATTTATGCCGACCGAGAATGTTGAAGGCGTCTCTAATTGTGCTGCTGTAGGCGTGGCGCGGTCGTGTGCAGATACAATTATGTCCTGGTCGCCAACAGAATTGTGTCACTCCCATCCCCCCACACCCCACCCTCAAAATGATCATTAGACCGAAAATAGTACCAGTAAGTAGAAATCCGATGTGAGCAGCACATAAAGCAATTACATTTTGCTTTTGCGGACAAAACAGACGTGACAAAACAGAAAGATTACTAATTTAATGCTCTATGCATGCTAATGTCGCCTGTTCTTCAACATCTCTTGTTCCACCTCAATTCTTATTACGAGCTCATTTATTATACCCTGTGCTAGCGAAGGGATTTCAGAGATGCCAGTATAAAGCTTGAAAACCTCAAATTTGTAATTTAGACTTAAGATCAAGTTTTTATCAACTTTTTGTGCATGAAAAGACATAGCAAAATATCAGAAGCATTAGTAGAAATACCAGGCGAACAGAATCATTAGCAACAAGCGAGAAAAAACATGTATGCGTGTGTGTGTGTGTGAGTGTGAGCACAGGAGAGCAACTGTGGAAGCTGTGATCCGCGTGCTGTGGATCTTGTGGAAGCTAAGAGCTTTCGAAAGCATACGCTGCTCTGATTGGTCACAGGTGTGTGTACTTAATTCTTACCATTGTCTCTTGCTGTCAATCTTCGCACGCCTGGTAGCTCTTAGCGATTTGCAATTTATCCGATTTACGATTAGATTTACGATTTTTTATAAAATAGATGGAAAAATGTTCAACAACATAAATTAACTAAATTTTTTATGTAAGAAAAATATTCTAAATTTTAAATTTTTATTTTAATGTTTAAATATGTGAACAAATTGTACTTAAGTTATTCAATAATCTGAGCATTTGCTCTTTCGTTCGAGCTAAATTCACGATAATTCGCTCACCCAAAATCAAACTCAAATTGTAATAACTATAATAATTGTATTGGACATGGAAATTAGTATGCGTAATATGAGTCTGCACAAAATGAAGCATTCTGGTCAAGTTCGCACCGTTGAAGTCACTTCACAGATACTTGACGGATTAAATCTGTCTGTTATTGACTTGGCTCCGTCATGCAGTTGACCGTGGCTCTAAGCTTATTACGTGCCTGGCTGCGAGCCGTCAACAGCCGTCAACAGCCATTAACGTCACCACATACAATTGCAAATTGATGGCGAATTGTTGGCCATAATGAGACGATGAGGCCAAGAAGAAGGAAACAGTTAGCAGCGCCAGCTTCAAATGCTATGAATGACCAAAAGGCGCGTGCCGAATTAATTGATGCGACAGCAGTTGAGAGATGCTCGACTTGGAACTTCTCTTGCCACATTAACATTATCATCAATCATCATCATCATCATCATCATCATCATCGACAAGGGAGGCTCCGCAATTTTCATTAGTGCGAGTGTCCATCCCTAGCCTCTCTAACCATCTCATCAAATCAAATTTTAATTTATGCTGACATTCAAGTGTCTGTGGGGCAATTAAATCGACAAGGGGGCGTGGCAAGCGAACACTTGACTTTGATAAAGTGTCGTCCAAAAGAAAAGTCAACACAATGGGAGACTGGCAGATTTTTAGGCCGCATTTCTAAGCCTTTTCACTTCACATCAGACAATCCTCACAATTTGGAGAAGGATTTTAAATTGGCTTTACGATAATTACAATATTGATCTAAGTTACTCAGATTTGAAGTTTAAACACAACTGCCATTAATTTTACTCTTTTAATGTGCAAATTATCGGTAACATAATTACCAGTTACACAACACTGATTGTGAAAGCAACTAGGATCCAGGGCTGTTATACTATGTGCTTTTTGCGCCAAATCAGGAGTTTTTTGTATTGACTTGTAATAACTCTCTTAATGTTTTTTGTGGCTTGTGCAGCATCATACAATGTTATCACTCATGACTCAATCGCTGTTAACGAAAATATACGCATACCTACAACGCTGCTCAATCGAAGCACGCTTGGTTTTTATTTTAGATATTAATTCGCAAAAAGGGCTCACAAAATAGTCAATACTTGAAACACCAATAGCTATAAATATTTTTTAAAAGTTTTTCTAATTGCGTTTTCTTTATCACTATAAAAATGAAATTTTGTTTTTCTTCTCACTACAAAAGTTTACAGTAAAATATTAATCCGTACATACACATTTTGTTTTTCAATATTAAAAATTGATTATTGCCTCTACAACTTACAGTTTATAAATAAATGATGTATTTAATAAAGTGTAAATGATAAAATTTAAAATATACCTATTTTTTATTTTGTTTACTTTTGGCGAATTCCTGATTTAATGGCAATCATGTTAGAAACATGAATTTAAAATCACTACACATTAGTGTGAAAAATGGCTCTAAGAATGAAAAGTTCGTTACACAACACTACTTGAGTCGAACAACGTGACAGTGCAATTAAAATTTCTTTTTATAAAGATGGCTTGCAACGAATCAAATAATAAATCCAAGAAAAATGATGGAAAAATGTGAGTGAAAATCTGTATTAAATTTCAAGTAGACTTTTAATGTACTTGAATCTCTTCCAGCAACGAATTCATTTGTCCCATCAGGTATAAAGTGGACTTGCCGGATCCGGCCATTGGTTGCAAGTTTCTGCCATGTGGCAAGTCATTGATGGACTATACAACGGAGCCGGTTTCTTTTCCGCAGATGGAGACACAATTTAACCAGCATCTCAAGGGTCTTCACCTGCTCTTCGACATCGATCTGCTTGGCCCAAAAATGTATGAACCCTACGAGGGAGAGCCTGTTGGAATGGATCCCAAGGATGCGGCACTTTTGGCCGACATCGAGACGTTGCATGTCAACAATCCCAAGCCGAAGGCGGTTCACAGTTTCCCGACACGTGCCCAGGAATGCCGTGAACTATTCGCCAAGGAGCGTAACGCCGTGCCACGCCCCCGTACGGGACTGCAACAGATGCAGCCGGAGGAGCCGCAACTGGAACTGGAAACCTTGAGTCTGGAGCAACAGCGACAGATCATTCATCAGACATTTGTGGACATCGAGAAGCCACTGGGATGTCATCCCACCAGGGCAAATAGCAATGCACGTCCCGTTGCAGTGTTGCCCATCTTTCCGAATCCCTCACAGCCGGAGATTGTCCAGTTTCAGTTTGGTATTCCACCCAGCGATAATAGCTGCGGGTTGCTCAAGGATTGTGGCCATTATTTGATTAATTTCAAAGTGGGTCCCGACCAGACGACAGATATGAATGTTGAGGGACTGCAGACTTTAATTTCCGATCAACGCTACAAGGAGGAGCGCACCTCGGAGAATGTGGAGCGTGGCGAGCACATGATTCTTCAGGAGATGGAGGGAAGCTATTACTACCAGATGGTCAACAGACACATCAAACTGCGCAAGGAGCGACCCAATCTACAGTCTAATAACAGTCTTTGTTTGCTGGTGAGTTAAAGGACTCTTCAGTTCTATAAATTCAATAAATATATATTCCTATATTACAGCAATTGACGTCTGAAAAGGATGACGCAGAATAGAACAGTTCGATTCTCACTTTATCTATTATTTATTGATTGTTTATTATTCTGATTTTTATATTCTAAATACTGCTTGTCTATTCTCTGATTCTCCTTTTGCCCATTTGCTTAGCAGTTCTTTTGCCTTTATTCTTCTTTCTTTTACCTGGTATTCTTCCTTCTTTCTCGCGTTCCATCCGCAAACCTTTCTATCATGTCTAACCGAATCTTCTCCAGTCGTGTATATCATACCATCTGCCTTCCAATACTACTTCTACTTTTCTATAACTTAATTTCAAATTTAGAACTAAATATTAATAATTACAAAAATGTTTACATTTCTATTTTAATATCTAACATTATTTTAAATGTTTACGAATCTATTGCTCAATTTTATTTATAGTATTATACAATTCAAATGTTTAATTTTATTTTATGTCGACTGTTTTACACTCTTTATACAACAATTTTTTGTTCAGCACTTTTAAATTTTCTTCCATTATAAAATAATATTTATATATAATAACCTACTTTTTTTTAATAATAAAAAAAATTATAAATTTATTTAAATAAACCCAACTTTTTCCCCAAAGGGAAAAGGGGATAGAGGGTGTGGGAGTGGGTGAGGGGGGGGGGGGGCCCCGCCCCCCCATTATTCTCCTGCCGCCCCGCCGGGCCGGCCCTCTTTCCTCTTCTTCCCCTCCGTCCGTCCGGCTGTCTGCGCCGTCCCTCCCCCCCGCCCGCCAGTTGGTACGTTGGTCCCGCCGCAGGCCCTTGGTTGTTTTTTTTTTTGTGGTCCCTTCCCCCCCCCCCCGCCGGCCCGCGAGGTATTTAGGTGGAATGTTGTGTGGTTATTTTCCCCCCCACCCAACAGCGCGGTGTAGCATCCTGGCCACATGTTAATCGGATGCTAATCTAATCTCCTCCGGAGGGGCCGTCCAACGAAGTTAGTGTGGAAGGAATGGTTTTGTTTTTGTGGATCCCACACCCACGAGAGAAATACATCCGGGCTGTGGTACATCTCGCCCCGTTGTAAAATGGGATACTCATACCCCCGCCAGGGCCCGGGACGAAGTTAGGTGGGGAGGGTTTTTTTTTTTTTGATATAAACCAACCCAACAAAAACATCACTGGGGGGATACATCACCCCCACCCATTTATAGATCTATACCCGCCCAGGCGCCCCCCCAAAAAGGATTTTTTAGGGGAAAGTTTTTTTTTTGTGGGAGATCAACCCCCATCTGGGGGAATACGCATATGGGGGGGTTATACACCCCCATTTGGTTTAGGGGTCAAAAAAAAACATACCCCCCGGAACCAACCGCCAAAAAACAACCTCCAGACAGGCCCGGTTGGGGCCTCGGTGCGCTGTACCCCTACTTGTTTTTATCTATAAAGCTTAAATTTTACATTTACTATATAAATATATTCAAAAGAATTATTGAAAGAGTTTAAAGACATTTTCCAGGTCACATTATATGTAATTATTCATGTTATTTATAACTTTCACGATGTAAAATGCAATACAATATTAGTATAATTTTGTTTTATTTAATGATGCTATATAAAACCTGCGAATATCCCAAGTGAAATCAAATGCGCCATCAATAAAAAAGAGAATTACTGGATGCATTTGAGAGATTTTCAAATAAATTGTTGCTTAGTTAACGGAAATGGGAGACATTGCCTGGCAATAAGGATGATAAGTCCCCGTTGATATTGTTGCTTTTTTGTGGCGCAACGTGGTGTCACGTTGCCAGACAACAGCCTGATCTTCCTGCCACATCCACATCCTCAATTGCCACATGCTGTCCGTTTTGGGAGTGTGTTTATATGTGATGCGACAGATTCCTTGCTGGCAAAGCTGCCAAAAAGCCAGATGAATATAAATATATATATACATATATCTAGTATGTATATATATATATATAACTTAGTACATTTATCATGTACATATTGTGACGTCTATGTGGAAAATGGAAAATGGTTATAAACATTTTGGGGAAGCTTTTAAATGCGTCGATTTTCTATGGGCTTTTGGCAGAGTTTCATTTTGCTTTTGGTGATGTTTGTTAGCAACTTGCAACTTGCAACTTGCAACGTCGCTTCGTTTATGGCCACCAAGTGTCCACAACAATAACAACAACAACAACAAGAGCAGGAACTCCAAGCAGGCACTCTGTTGGTTGTACTACTAGTTGTTACATGTGGCATGTGGCATGTGCCATATGCTGTGTGTTGCATGTTCCACATTGTTGCAACAAAATTCAGTCGCTGTCTTTGGCGAGCAGATTCGCCTCGCTAACTTAAATGTGCACATGACGGATGATGGCTTTAATGGATTAGCCATTTGGCCAACTTCGCACAGAGGCCGAGTGAGCACGTGAACGTGCACATTTAACGCTCACTGTTAAATCGACAGCTGAGTA
Organism: Drosophila falleni; assembly: GCA_035045575.1. Lineage (NCBI taxonomy): Eukaryota > Metazoa > Arthropoda > Insecta > Diptera > Drosophilidae > Drosophila > Drosophila falleni. The sequence continues at coordinate 944,003 of JAWNOV010000054.1, read as the reverse complement.
ATGTGGCAACATCAACTGGGGGCAATGAATGCGAAATGCGAGAGCATTAAAGCCACAACAAATCAAATCGATTGCCATACATCAAAGCAATCAAATGTACCCCCAATTTGTCCTTGATCCTTTGGCAATGGTGTTGCCAACGAAAAAGCAAATGCAAATTGGCCAAGTCCTGCAATCAGACACTTTACAAATATATAAATTGCAAAATTTGCATTCTTTGGCAGCTATCAAATTCTGGTCAAAAGCCCAACAAAAACCTATTGTCCTGCTCGGCACGGATCAAAGTCAAGGTAAGGCCAAGACGGTCAGAAAGAGCTTCAAGTGTTCTTGGTTTCTTTTGCTGGGTTTTTGTCTGCATAAATTGGTGTTAATAAAATTAGGTTAATCACAAAATTATATTGAATTACATATTACCAGTATTTAGCAAAAATTGCTCTTTTCTGTTCTGCACTTTAATTGAAGAGACTTTATTCTGGTCGAATAGGTATTACACACAGTTGAGGAATAATTCTGAGTTTTTTTGATTAGCTAGCTGAGACTAGAAAACTACAATTTCCTGGTGTCAAATAAGAAGTTCAACTTAATTCTTTCTTATTCCTGCTTTTGCGCTAAGAAGAATGTGCAAGGACTTGACTGTCAGCAAAGACTAAATAATATTCGAACTTTCTAAACAAGTAGAACATAATTTTACAGGTGAGTGTCAACTGCAGCTTTTATTTAATGCAATTTTGCCCAGCATCTCCACTTTTTTTCTGAAGTGCATTAGATGCAAAAGTATCGGGGAGTTAGTTTTAATTGTCTATAAGTTGAAAGCAGAAAGTAATAAATATCTGAAAAATATAATCGAAAAAGGTACTCACAACTGACTCTAGTTTGTAATAAAAACAAGTAGGCGGTTACAGTCGAGCACGCTCGACAGTAGGATACCCTGAACCCAGGTACTCTGTACTGAGAGTTGATTTTCGATCGATTGTTCCTATGGCAGCTATATGATATTTTAGACCGATTCTAACCAAATTCAGGATGTATAATACCAGCCCATATGCATATTCCATCAGATTGGTTTTGATATCTCAACAAATAAAAAACTTTTCCATACTAAAACTTCATTTTCGGTGTACCGTTTCTATGGCAGCTATATGATATAGTTATCCGATTTTAACCAAATTTGGTCAAGATGTATATTACCAGCCTAGATGCATATTCTATCAGTTTGGTTTTGATATCTCAACAAATAAAAAACTTTTCCATACTAAAACTTCATTTTCGATGTACCGTTCCTATGGCAGCTATATGATATAGTTATCCGATTTTAACCAAATTTGGTCAAGATGTATACTACTAGCCCAGATGCATATTCTATCAGTTTGGGTTTGATATCTCAACAAACACAAAACTTTTCCATACTAAAACTTCATTTTTGATGTACCGTTCCTATGGCAGCTATATGATATAGTTATCCGATTTTAACCAAATTTGGTCAAGAAGTATACTACCAGCCTAGATGCATATTCTATCAGTTTGGGTTTGATATCTTAACAAACACAAAACTTTTCCATACTAAAACTTCATTTTCGATGTACCGTTCTTATGGCAGCTATATGATATAGTGGACCGATCCAAAAATAAAAACAAACTTGATCTGCCTATGGTATTCAGGAACCTACGTACCAAATTTGATGTCTCTAGCTCTAATGGTTTCTGAGATCGACGCGTTCAAACATCCGGACGGACGGACGGACGGACGGACAGACGGACGGACAGACAGACGGACATGGCTCAATCGACTCGGCTGTTGATCCTGATCAAGAATATATATACTTTTGGGGGTCGGCCACGCCCCCTTCTGCCTGTTACATACATCCTGCCAAACACATTATACCCTTTTTTGCCCATTTTTAATGGGCTCAGGGTATAAATATAAATAATTTTACTGTCTAAAATATTTTATCTACAAACATAACAAATAAACTTTTCTTTACAAGTAAAATATATATCAACTTTAAATAAAATAAATTTTAACAAAACATCTGATAAATTTTTAAGCGGAATAAGGAAATGTCAATTAAGTATAGATTAATCATCATATTAATAAACATAAATATGTCCAAGTATGCACAGTTAATTAAATTAATTAAGCGATTTTTATAATGCTCCACTCGTTTAGTAATTATAATCAATTGTTATTGTTTGTTAATTATTATTTATTACTGTTTTTTTCCAAAAATTACCTATTTTATGGCAGAAACAAAACGTGCTCAACATTTTTATGAGTTATGGGCAATCGCAGCATAAACTGCATTTAATACAGGGTATCTTGTGGAATTGAAATACAGGTAAACCACTAATTAATTCGTTTGGTTCGACGTCGCAGCGCAGCAAAAAGTTTCTTCAATTAATAGGCCAACAAACCTTTAATTTATCATTGACACTGTTTTTATTTTATGTTAAACTTATAGTCAACTTTCTTTATCTCTTTCTCAGTCTCTTTTTAAGTTATTATACCATTGAGCTGCCACTGTCAACTGCCGCTTACTTTGTAGTTCCTTTTTACTTGAATCATGATGTACTATGTAAATAAAACTTTTCAATCATGAATCATTAAACTATGCCAACAACTATAAAGTTTTGCCAGCAAATTAAAAGTTTGCCCAAAACAATTCTGATCGAAATCCAAGCAAATTCCAAATCCAAACATGGCAAAAACAGGCAAACAAAACAAATGTGTGTTAATAAAAAGGCTTAGATTTCTAGAATAGCTTATGGATAAAATTGCAATAACTAAATTGAAATAAATGGGGTGTTCCTATAATGTAAACCAACCGAAAACCAAGCAAAAATGTATGGGCTTTTGTTTGGTTTTCGGTTAGTTTGTATTTCAGGACCAAACGTGATTATAACATATTTAAATTGCACTGTAAAATATTTTGGTTGCTTAGTTTATTTATTTTTAAAAAAATTTGTAGTTTTGAGCTAAAAATCTTAAAATCTTAAATATATTAATATTTCTTTAAAAAGCAGCTTGTTTATTAGATCAATTATTTTCATACTGTCTTATTTTTAACTAAAGTAAATAATGGTTAAAGACAAATATTTATTCATATAAAATATGCGATACTTATTTGACTCTGTTGATTAATTTGCGCTTTGATTCTAAATGTAGTTTAAAAATTGCTAATCAATTTGTAGTATTGTTTCCACAAGGCATTTAATGCTCTTCAGGTCTATTTGAAGGCGAGATGTGGAATGGCTTTAGAAGTATCTCCAAAGCTAAGAAAACCACACACAGGTGAGCATTCGGAATTGCAGCAGTCCCGTTAGACGTGTCAGACGGAGAGCAATTCCATTTGCACTAAAAAACAGACAACATCCGAAATGGCAGACATTCCTTGTCCTTGTCCTGACAGCGGATGCCTTAAGGAAGAAGAAGAAGAACAACAACAACAACAACAAAAAACAGCTAACGCATTGCAGATTGGCGCGTCTTGCATTTTAGATGTATTTTTTATTTTTTCAACAGAAAGTTAAAATAAATACAAAACTGAAGCAGCAAAAACATACACTCAAATTTCTGTGTGTGTGTGTACTTATAGCAGTAGCTGTGGTAAGCAGCGACAAGCGAGCGTTGTCACATGTTGCAATATTGCTATACAATTTTTTTTTTAAATGCAATATGTTGTGACGCACTGAAGGATATATTTCAGGTTATGGTACTTTCTCTTTTTCTATCTGTCTTTCTCTTTTTTTCTAAGTACACTAGACTTGCAACTTCTTTTGAAATTGGGTTAAAAATCTTACATTAAATCTTTATCAAAACACTATGTCAAATAGCAATAAGATATATTGATTGATTTGTGAATATATAGAAAATAATTCTAGAATACATTTCTACAGATAAAGTCTTGATTTTGTTGGACAGTTTGTTTTAAATGTCAACAAATACCTACAACAACGGAATAAATGGAAATAAATCGGACAATCCAAACAGTAACAAATTAACTATGAAAAGAAGGTCTAAAGACTATGGACTAAGATCTAAATATAAGTGCAGGACATTATTATATCGATTAATATCCAATAATTCAACCACCGATTTTTTTCATTCCATTTCTACCTTGCTCCGTCAGTTCATCTATTTTCTGGTTGAAACTAAGTCAAAATCAAGTTGTAATCATTTGTTTTTTATATATTTTCTGCTTCTGTTCCTTGTCTGTTGCTTACTTTGTTTAGTTGGGAAAATACTTTAAGTAACATACATTGGTAAAAAGTATGCGAGAAATTAAAAAAATATTTTTATTAATATTAGTTTAATATTCTTATTATTATTATTTTTTTGTATTAATGTACAAGTTTTTATTTTCATTTTTTATACCCTGAGCCCATTAAAAATGGGCAAAAAAGGGTATAATGCGTTTGGCAGGATGTATGTAACAGGCAGAAGGAGGCGTGGCAGACAACACAAAGTATATATATTCTTGATCAGGATCAACAGCCGAGTCGATTGAGCCATGTCCGTCTGTCTGTCCGTCTGTCTGTCCGTCTGTCCGTCTGTCTGTCCGTCTGTTTGAACGCGTCGATCTCAGAAACCATAAGAGCTAGAGACTTCAAACTTGGTATGTAGGTTCCTGGATACCGGGCGCAGATCAAGTTTGTTTTTATTTTTGGATCGGACCACTATATCATATAGCTGCCATAGGAACGATACATTGAAAATGAAGTTTTAGTATGAAAAAGTTTTGCAATTGTTGAGATATCAGAACCAAACTAATAGATTATGTATCGGAGCTGATATTATACATCCTGACCAAGTTTGGTTAAAATCGGCTTACTATATCATATAGCTGCCATAGGAACGATACATCGAAAATGAAGATTTAGTATGAAAAAGTTTTGCGTTTGTTGAGATATCAGAACCAAACTGATAGAATATGTTTCGGAGCTGGTATTATACATTCTGACCAAATTTGGTTAAAATCGGATAACTATATCTTATAGCTGCCATAGGAACGATGCATCGAAAATGAAGTCTTAGTATGAAAAAGTTTTTTGTTTTTTGAGATATCTTAACCAAACTGATATAATATGCATTATTTTGTACATTCTGACCTGATTTGGTTCTAATCGGCTTTATATATCATATAGCTGCCATAGGAACAATTGGTCGAAAATAAACTTTTATTGAAGAGTACCTGGGCTCAGGGTATCCTACTGTCGAGCGTGCTCGACTGTAACCGCTTACTTGTTTTAATTTAAATTACTGCTTAAAGTTTAAGCAAAAGCTTCTTTCGTTTTTTTTTATTTTAATTTCATTAAATTATAATTAATAACATTATTGTTGTATTTGGTAATAATATACAATATTGTTTTAAATTTAAATTATTGTATATATATTTTACATGAATTTATTGTATTTTTTTATTTATATGTATTTATTTATTTATTTCAACTAATTCCGCGGTCGCCGCAACCAAAACGTTTTGCGGTTGAATGGCTGCTTTTGTAGCATACTTAGTGGGGCTGACACACACATGTGACATAAGTGTGTATATATGTATGTTTGCTTTGGTTGTTGCTGTTTTAGTAGCTGTTGCTGTTGTTGTGGCTGTTGCTGTTGTTGTAGCTGTTGCTGTTGCTGTTGCGACTGCTGAGCCATTGTTTTCTCTCTATAATATTTATGTTATGGTTACAAGGTTTCGCCAGTTCACATTTGTGGCAAGTTGTGTTGGGTGTGTGTAAGTGTGTGTGTGTATGTGTGTGTGTGTGTAGGTGGCACACGTCTGCGGTTCCTTTCAGTTCCAGTCGACAACCCAATTCAATGGCGGAAGTGTGGCATTGGAGCCCAGCAAAGATGCTTGTGTGGCTAAAAGCTTTGCTTCTGCCACAAATGAGAAGAAAAAAATAAAGAAATGCTTTCCATAAGTCAAGCAAATCGTTTGTTAATTGGCTGACATGTAGTACTCTTTTGGGGCCAATTTAAAAGTTCCCCGAATGAAGGTCAAAGAAATACATTTTTTTTTTTTTTGAAAATCAGGATGTACATACATATGTATGTGTGCTTATCGCTACCATCGCTGTGATTGATCGACAGATGTAGACAAGCGGGAAAAAATTATAGGAAACGGAGAGATTAACATGGAGAGTATTGCTATCCTACTCCCACACTCACACACGTCACACACTGTTGCATTTGGAATGGCTCATCAGTGCTATCATTGTTGCCAGCTCAGCTATTTTCCCGCTAGATCTAAAGTTTAAAGCGTGAACAAATTTTTAAGAGCGTCTGTGTGCGGGAATTATGGCAATTTTCTTAAACTTATTTAAAATTATTACTAAATAGTTTTGACAAGTTTTTATTTTATTTTTTTTTTTAATTTTATATTACAGTTTAAAAAATATAACAATAATAATAAAAAAAAATTAATTATATTGCGTATTTCTGTGTTCTAAGCTGAGATCTTGTTGTTCCTAAAAACGGACTGATGGACGGACCAGTTTAAATCAACTCGATTTGTAATACTAATCTACAGTTTAAAGCATATGTTAGATGGTCGACTCGCACTGCATATAGATATAATCATACCCTAAAAAAAAACCCTTTAATTTAAACACTTCTTGCACAGCATTTTAATAATGTACGCAATCATTTTGTTGTTTTTTTTTTATTATGTAAGTCATTATATTGCGCTAGAAGAAAAGCTGACTAATTTTAAAATAATACAGTCAGAGGATGATTAAAATGCCGCTAAGAGATGGATAGCAAAAAAATTGGGAAACAAAGTATGAAATTAACATGGCAGCGGAAAAAAGCCATAAAAATTCCGCTAAAAATTGCAATTTAATTAATGAAAATGCATCAAGGATGCAGTCAGCAGACTCTAGACTGTTAAATTATGCGATAGGGCGCAGATACAAAAATGGAAATGAAAGCGTGGGAGAAAATATCTGTGTATGTGTGTGTGTGTGTGTGTGTGGGTGTGTGTGTGTGAGGCAGGAAAAACGTCAGCTGGCACGTGATAAAAAACAAACTGAAGAGCGAGAAAAAAATAGCTGCGTGGAAATGTGAAAATTACTAGAAAACCAAATTTACCAAATTAGCAAGCTGTAAATTTGCAGCTCTCGTCTCGTCGTCCAGTCGACAGCAAATTAATAAAGTTTCACGTTATTAGTGCACTTTTCACTTTGCTCATTTTTCTGGCTGCCTGCATTGGCATTGTTAAGGCAGCCATTTTGTTAGTTTTTACGTCCGTCTGTCTATATGTCTCTCTCTCTGTCTCTCTCTCTCTCTCTGTCTGTCTGTCTGTCTGTCTTTATGTCCGTCTGGCAACTAAAAAAGCCGAGTGAGTAGCTGCTTGTGCTTTTGCCCAATTTAATTTCGCTTGTAGTTTTAAGCAGTCGGCACTGAAACTTTTTCCCTAAATAAGTTGGCCAAGTTAAGCCCGCCTCAAGAAGGTAGGGAGGGTGTTGGGAGTGGGGAGGGGAACATTCTTCCATTGTGCGTGTGTAAATTATATGCAGAACTTTGGGGTCGGCCAACTTTAAGTAGTCGACAGCTGGGACTCCTTGAATTTTCTCGCGACTTGCTTTAATTTATCACTCGGTCTTTTTTCGCATTTTATTTATGTATTTTATTATGCATACCCAAATGCATATATACATACATATAGTATATGTGACACTGGATGAGAAAAAGAGGTGGGAAATGTGTCCTGTCGCACAGGAAGCAGGACTCGAAACGCGTCCTATGCGCCATTGACCTAATTTACCATGTGGTGTCACGTTTTTAAAGTGTTCTCCTGTTAATGGTCATCGTTTAGTTATTGTCCTCTCAACAGAATATCAAAGGAAAACTATATTTCTCGAAATTAGTTTATATTTCTCAATTTAATAAACAATTAAGGAACTTAGTTAACAAGGCAATTTACTCGGCATTTTATTACAAGCTTCAAGGAAATAAATACTCCCACATTCAATGATGAATCAACGCTTGAATATTCTGCGAATAACAGCAGCAAACAAAATTCATAAGTGCAAACTTTACGCCCGCACATAATTTTCAAACTATAAATTTCTACCCCTGGATTCCTCACCTCCCCATCCCCCACCCCTGGTTTGTTGCCAGCCCGCTTTACTGTTATTGCATTCAATTAGCCGGTCTCCAAGTTTGAGCTTTCACTTTTTCGGTTGGCCCCATTTCGTTAGGAATTCCTTCCTTCAACGCACTTTGTGGACCGGACCAAAGTTGACCGACATAAATTTCATTAATTAGTGCAACAATTTCTTGTATACTTTGCTGTACAACATTTTGAAGATTTGTTAATGTTGCTTCGGTTATTAGCAAATGTATTTATGATGGTAGTTTGATACACCGAATTTTAGAGAATGAGTGGAAAATAATTGACCCAAGCGAGCAGAATGTGCGATATGCCAAATTTTATAAATATATTTTTAGCTCAAAACATTTTACAAGTTTCAAATTCTCTTTTCTAAAAAAATTGACAAACCTTCACAGGAAAAGGGAATAAATCAATTGAAAAATATTAATGAATTATTTATGAGATTAGACCCAAGCCCTAGTAAAACCCTCAATTCATCACACGATGACAATGTCCGCAAAAGCAGTCAATAGAAAAGACTATACAACTAAGAAATACCCAGTAACCGAATTTATAAAAAAGATATAAAGATAAACATTTTCAAATTAATCATATAATTATTAGATTGCAAATAAGAAGAAGAAAACTCAAGATATTATTTCAAGAAAAATTAAAATAAAATATGAATATAAAGAAAATGTTTATTTGCAAATTTGTAAATTAAAAATTCCAATAAAAAAGTATACAAAAGGTATGTATTTTAAAATTATTGTCTCTGGGCCATATAATTATAGGACACACTGTGAAAACAGACGGAAATAAAAAAATAGATACGGCAACTGTAGAAAAATGACACTGGAGACCAATAAAACATGATTATTGCGGTCTAACTTCACAGACACCAGGCACAGAAAATAAGCTGCATTCCAGATGAAATCGTTGATGGAGAAGGTAAGGGAGGAAACGAGAGCTAGACAAGGACAGCATGCGATAATAAATCACAAGCCGCAGATTGCCACAAAATGTTGAATGTGTGGCACAAATTCAAGTTTGTGGCTTGATCAGACACAAGACCAACGCATTAAATACTCCGCATGGTTCACATTGTCGTTTCTGACGAGAAATCAGTGTTGGGTAATTGCGCAAACTTCACTCGATTTAGTAACTGCTATGGACTAAGAGTTGGTCAGGCTGAGCCATTTTAGGGGTATTCCAGTAACAGATTACAATTAGATATTATTTAAATTTTGATTTCGGCAGTTATGAGTAGATTGTAAGTGTGACGGTTCACTATGATAACAATTTGTGGCCACACTTGGGTTTTGTTCACATTTTATTGTGAATTTAATATGATGTAAGTTGAAATTTCTATATATTTACTGCAGAAAAGTTACTAAAAATAAAAATAATTTCACGCATTCTTTTGTCACTTTGGAATTTCACACTTTTAAAAATAATCGCAAAATCAAATTCTAATCAGTGTGAAAAAAGGGTCGATATAACCCTACTATGCAAATAAAAAAAATAACAACAGCTTAAATGTGAGATAATTGAAAATGATTGTTATTGATGTTATTGTTGCTGCACTTGAGTACTTCGCGTAATGCATTAAATGCAATTTGAACTGTTAAAAGCGCACTTTTCGTTTTCGCGCCATCGCCCTTTCGCTGTAAACATAATTTGCATTGCTGTGAAATATTATGGCAGCAGCTAAAAGTATGCAATACAAATTTTTATTTACACTACGAACAACAACTGCAACAACGACAAGGCAGAAAAGTTGAATTAGCGACAAGAGTGTAAGAGAGAGCGAGATGGAGATTGTGTGTTTTTATAAAGAGAGCGTACTTACCTATGTAGAATGGCCATTGCTGCTGTTGATAATGTTGTTGTTGTTGCATTATGCTAAAAACTAACGCCATTATTATAATAACTGTTCGAAATGTTGACGCCGCTTTGGCGCTACGCAGTTGCCTTCTTCTGCTTCTTCTTTGCCATGCTGTTAGTGTTGCTGCTGCTGCTGGTTCTGTTGCTGCGACGTCGACGTCGGCAGCATTACTTGTGTTACGTATAGCGGCTGCGTTGACGTCGACGCCGCTGCAGGGCAATGGCGCGCATAAATTTACACAAAAATGTTGAGGTTTTGTTTGCAGTTGCTCCTCTTTCTGTTGTTGTTGTTTGTGTTTTACAATAACTATTTCTGCAGGCATTCAGCGGTTGTTTATTAAACTATCTGCTTATAGTTGAATTTAAGTTATCACTTTATATATGTATGTATGTATATAATTGTTATAGACGCTTCACTTTATTTAGTTGCATTTTTAAATAGACTTGTTCACTGTTGCTGCTGCTGCTGCTTTTGTCGCTGCCGCTGCCATCAACGGCAGCAAGGGGCGCCATTTGTTTATTTTGTTCTCTTTTTTGCTCTCTTTTGCGTTTGATTAAAGGGATCACACCGTATGCACCGTTGTTGTTGCTTTGGGAGGAACACTTCACTTCATTTACTGCTTAGACGTGGTTTTATTGTTGTTGTTGTTCATTCTGCTTTGTCTCTGTCTAAAAGTCAAAAGAGAAATAAAGAATTTGATGTTGTTGCTGTTTTCACGTCAACACTATGCGGCTAAGTTTTTCTCAACACTGTCACTTTGTTATTGTTGTTGTGCTATAGTTTACCTATAGCATACCTGACCCTGTCACTTTGACTCATTTCCCAGCTCTTGCAGCTCGTTAACTTGTCTCTTTATTTTCATACCCTTTAATCGTACAGTACAAGAGTATATTGTATTCGTTGCAGGGTATGAAACAGGAAGGAACAGACCCTAAAAAGTTTTTAAAGTCAATCCAAGCTTATTTGATTCACAGCTGTTACATATTTAAGGTTCTAAATGAAATTGTCTTTTAATGGAATATAGATATAAATCCTATTTAAACTCATGTTTGTTAATTGATATTTAAACTTTAGAAAATTAACTAAATTTGAACTATGCAATAAGAACCAAGCATATCTTCAAATGTAGTGGGTCAAATAAGCTGAGATTCACTATATGTTCTTGATTTCCATCCACAACCATTTGCATTTAAGCTTAAAGAGCTAGAGACTCCAAATTAATCGAAAAATCGAAAAAAAAAAATCATCTTATTCCTGAGTCTTTAAGATAAAAATTTTTTTTATTATGAGAATTCCCTTTTATTATTATGAATCATCCTACTCAATATCATAAGGATCGGAAAATTATGATAGTTACGACTGTGCCGTAATGTATGCAGGAGTTCTTATACCCTGTGAGTTTCAAGTTCACAGATAAAATAAACAAATATATAAATTAAGTATCGGGTATCTTTTAGTCGGAAACTCGACTTGTTTGTCTTATTTTCTGCCATCTCGTTGTTCTTTATTTACAAAAGCAACTTTTTCTCGTTTGCTCTTCTAATTTAATTGCATTCGCGGCCTGTTGTCGATTTAAAAAAATGTTGGGAGTTTCTGTTCCTGGCTCCCTCGCTCTTCCTCTCAGCGTCTCTTTTGTTTCCTCCTTCAACCATTTGCAGTCTACCTTATTGACCCGCTTCTTTTCTGTTTGCTTGTAGTTGTTTTCTGTTCTGTGTGCCTTTTGTTTGTATTGGCCATGAGTAGATTTTATTGTGTGCTACTATGCTTTACCGTTATCCCTTAATCCTTATCAGTTGCCAATCGCTCGCAAGTAAAAAGTTTCACACAAACAATGCGGCTTCATGTTAGTTTTCCTTTTTATTTTGTACTGCTTTTTTCCTTTTTTTTTTTTTAATTCTACCAGCTGCCAACTTTTGCAGTTGTTGTAAAGCTGTGCAATAAAGGTAAATGATTTATTATTGAGCTGTGGCCAAGTGCGGTTTGCGGCTAGATCTTGACGCTTTATTGTTGTTATTAACAATGCGCAAAATAAAATTCAACACTCAACTGGTCAATTGCTTGTTTATGTGCTAAATACGCTTAAAGCTGAATTTGCAATTGAGGAAACTACTGTAAATACTTACAGTACATTAATACATTTCTTATAACTTTAATGTGGAATAATTAAGCGTACTCACTTGGCATAGTTAATATCTGATTGTTTTTCAGTTTACAAAAAATAATCAATTTGAAATCATTATTATTTAACCATCTGTTATTTATTTGATAAAGTCTGGCAGCTCTACAAATGTAAAACTGCTTGCCCTTAGCTAAACTGCTTCCTTATTTATCATTGGTCATCTAGTCATCTCACTTCATCCTGCAGGCAAGCTGTAAGAGTTTTGCATATAACAAAGAGCGGAGATCTAAAAGATTTCGATCAGGAGAGTAAACTTGCACCAGATTAGCATAAAGATAACAAAAATAAGCTGATATTAAGCAGTATGTCAACAAGGGCAGCAAAAATCGTTAGTATAATTATACATATGCATATGTAAGTATGTACATATGCACATAGGCAGCATTTTATTATACTCGTGCGTGGGACTAAATACGCATAATTGTGCAAGGAGCACAAGGAAATTTTGTCAGCTAACTATGAGGACCTTATGTCTAAGCAGCTTGACGGTTAAAAAAATGAGAATGCTTATCAGAATTCCTTTTCTTTCTTTGGAGTAGAGCGGGTGAGAGTGCGAGTGTGTGTGTGTGTGCTGAGGTTGCGTGTGTCACAGAGAGTGTTTACAGAGGTTTTAACTGACGCGTGTTTATGAATTATAAGGTATAAGAGAAGGACACATACAAACACACACACACTCATACCAAATGTTAACTGTCTGCAGCATATGAATAGTTGTTGTTTGATTTGTCAAAGCGAATTCTGAAAGCATTTCAATAACTTATTTAAATCCTCATGCTCGTTCATTGAAATCAAAAAGTAGCAAAAAAATATATTTATTAGTTAACGTTAAGCTTGCAATTGCTTTTAGTTAATTAACAGACCGGCTTATGTGGATTGTGACCTGAGAGTTGGTGTGGATGGCGTCCGACTGTGGACTTACAGTCCATTAACCGATAACTTGTAAGAGAAACTTATAGCCTTATAGCACTAAGAGCATCTCTCCATGAAAAAACAACACTGCATTACATTATTTATTTACCCGCAAGCAACCTTGAGAGTGCTTTCACATATTTCATACATACTACATATATATAAATCGCTCTGTTTTCCTTTTGAAGTCTGTGTTGTTTTTTAACCCTCAACTTGGCTGTTGAAAATTTCAGCTTTGGCTTTTCCAGCTGTCTGGCTGCTGACCGAGGTTGATTGATTTCGTTTAAGCTCAAAGTTGAAATATGTTCAGGTAACCACTTGGCCAGGTGTCAAACATGTGCTTTTAGCCATTATGAGTCATTACTGCGTAAGGATCTTTAGTTCTTTAACTGAAATATGTTTAAAAATCATATTAAGATACTCCAATTGAAAACGAGCATGTTGTTGAAAGTGTAATACTTAAAATATCAGCTAAACAGTCACTGTGCTATTCATATAACACTTTTGCACTCAGTAATCATAGACTGTCATACACCTAATCCACAACAATATCTACGCCTCTTCCTCGCTGTCTTTCTCTCTCATTTGCTCACCCTCTTAGGCCAATTTAGCTGCAGAGTAAGAAACTTAAGTGAGCCTCTTATCATTAGTAGTAAGTATGTTCGACATTTTGCAGCAGGTAAATTGCTGGACAATTCGAGTAATCGACATAATTTTGGCCAAACTCTGGCTGTGATTCACAGTCAACTTGGCCCAAATGTGTCAGTGGGCCAACAGCTTACACATGATGGCACATAAATCACACGATTGGCAGCCAGCGAAATAAATTCAGCTATTTGTGGAGAAGGAGAAGGAGAGGATTGTGGATGTGGATTGTGGATCTGCAGTATGTGACATGTGACAGTGGGGTCGCTTATTATTTTGACGCTTTTATTTGCACGCACGAATGAGCGAGCGAGAGGGCGAGAGATAGAGAGAGGATGATGCTTTAATTTCATGGTTAATCTGTTGCAAATGTCAGCTGTCAATTGTTTATTGGCATTTGTTGGATTGTTTGTTGATTTAAGCATCAATATATCAGTGTGTCAATGTATCAATGTGTAACTCTTACTCACTCTACAAATTTACACGCTAATTGCAGTTTACGCATTTTCTATGTTCCGAAATTCTTGCATAATTCTTCTTGAATTGCAATTCTTGTTGACATTTGACGCGAATTGATGTTGTTGACACGACTGTTGTTGTTGTTGTTGTTGTTATTGTCGCTTTGATGAGTGGGCAATGTTTGTGGCATGCAACACACAACACACAACAAACGACACACAATCGACATTCGTCGAACAGTTCATGAATATTTAAATATCTATTGTTGTTATTGCAGTCAGGTGTGCACTTTGAATTTCGCTCGTTATCACACACCCACACACACACACACACAGAGGCACACACACCTCCCTCCTCTGTTATCACTTATTACACTATTTTTTTTTAGTTAACGTCCTGCCTCAACTGGATTTTGATTACGGTCGCAACAAACTCGCGTTTTTCGACTCTTTCGACGTTTGCGATGTTTTTGAACTTGCCACTTGACAAACCGTTAGGCACGTGTCGCACTTCCGCAGCGCAGGAATTCCGTTAGGGTACTGGTTGCCACAAATGTTGGTCCACTTGTCTGCGATGGCTCCCACCGCCAATTGAAACTTAAACAGCAGCAAACACTTCGTTCTGGCAACAGCAACAAGCTGTGGCAGCTTTTCACAAATGTTTTCAATTCGCCGCAACTCCGAAAATAAATGTATGTTTGAGCTTTGCCGAGGGGATTGAATATGTTTACAGGGGTAAACGCTGTTATGCCGCAAATGGTCTATGTTAGCCGTAGCTTACGTTAGTTGGCAAACTAACAGATGTTTATGATGTCTACAGCGAAAAATGCTGTTAAGCGTAGCTTATGTTAATCAGCATACAAAGATATTTTCAGCAGCTGACGCTGTTAAGTCGTAAATTGCTTGGTCTGGTTATGTATTCGAATTTCGCTGTTAACCAAAGTTTGCAACCGTCTGTTAAATCTTAGACTGCCTCAAAGCCTTTACGGCTGCTAGCATTGATTGAATTAACAGCACGTATGCAATTACTATTACTGTTAACAGCATGTACTAAATGTACGATTCTTTCCCCTAGCAGCTGTTGACTTTTGGTACCATATTTTTAAAACAGTACAAAATAGTACTAACACTTTTTTATCGTACATAAAAAGTACCATTTTTAAATCAGTGATTGTACCAGTTTCTCCTGCTAACCGTAAAGTATTCAAATATATATTTCTATTGCAATTGAAAGTCATTGTAATGCTAAATGTACAAAAATTAGCAGGTAAATTCCAGTATTATTTCATATGCAGATTAAGATTATTTTAAACTTTGAACACGTCGTCTCAAAATATTGCATTGCAAGCTTGATTATAAGTTGGGTTGCATAAATTTTTAAAAGTTTCTTACATAAAAATTTGATTACGTACGAAAAATAAACACATAAATACACAAAAGTGTTTATTTTTTAACTTGTCCTTAGTGCAGAGCAACACTGGCGCCATCTAGAGTGCGTAAACTGCAAAGTGTTGTGTTACAATTTGTTTAGATGTGTGTGTGTTTGGTTGTGTGTTTATGTATATGAGCTGGGTATTCCAAAGTCTAACACGCTGTTGTTTGTATTTTTACCCATGTTAGCCGTAATACAATGAAAACTGGATGGACAAGTGTTATTTCTAAATAATTGGCTCCTCCCTGGACTGCAACAAGCATTTACATACAGTTGAATACCCTGTAAAAAAATAGTAGAGCGCATAAAAGTCAACCAGTCACAGTTACTATGACAACTGCAACTTTAAAGGACAAATTGGCAAAAAATGCAGCGATTTTAGTGACGAATTTGATTTAAATTTAAGGAACAATAAAGCAGAGGTTGTAAAAACGCTGAATACAAAATGAGTAAGCAGGGCGTGCGTGACTAGGTCACACCCTGTAGTTATATATATCATTTTCAATAATTCACAAAATTTGTTTGTTTTCTATATGCTATCTAATTTAGTAAGTATTTTCTATTAGAATCTGTTGAGTAGAGAGTATGATAATTCAAATCAAATCGAGAATTCAAGGGAAAAGTCGACAGAAATGTATTCAGTCGACGTCGAAGTTCATTTGAGTGTCATAAATCAGATGTCCACGCCAAATCGCAGGCAGTTAGAGGAGTAGACGGAGCAGAAATTGGAGTTGGAGGGAGTTGGAAAAGGGATTCACAATTGGATTGGGAATGGCAATGGGAGTGGTAAAGGGAGTGGGAAAGGGAGTGGGAAAGGAATGAAAGACGGAGGAAATGGGCGGGCGTATAAATGACAACTTTGACTATTTGACTGCCGTTGCACGTACAACAAACTGCAAGTTGGTCACGATTCAATGCCAACGACATGGCGACATCACAACCATGACATATTTCTGCAGAGACAAATATTTTCAAAATGGCTACGACAGGGAAATCCCGTCGAGTACTCGCACAAAAAACGTGGGAAATCCCAATAAGTGCAAAAAAAAAAGAAGCAAATTCGCTGAGCGACTTTTGAAATATTTCCAGTTACAAATCAATTTGAATAACAGAAACGACTGAGGTTTGTTAAAGGAGAGACGAGTTGCTGATGGCAAATAAAAATAGGAAGAAAAGGAAATACGAAGAGAATGGCGGAAAATGCTGCTGATTTAAGCAATTGGTGGTAGGGAAAACTCATCTTCGAGTAGCGGAAAGTGTTTCCCAAGTGCTGTAAACTCGAATCGACCCATTTAACAGGTGAGATAAACAGATACAGATACTTATTTAATGTCGACTAAGGCAGTCAACTCAAGAAATTCGTTAAACAATAACATTTTAAATTAATGCATATTTAAATGATTAGTAGAAATTAGAGCTTACATTTATTAAAACTGAATTTATTTAATAAGCAATAATAAATGTTAAATGAATGTCAATATTTATGAATATTATAATATTTACAAAATATTCAAAATTGTAAACTTGTTTGTAGTAACTCGCATAAGAAGTATAATAAATTTTTGTAGTTTGTGTTGTTTCAATTTTGTGTAACTTAAAAACAATATTAAAATAACATTACGGAATACAGAAATCAGTTAATTTTCCACCAAAGAACATGTGAGAGATTGGCTTTTTGAATACTTCATCCATTTTGAAGTTTACTTTCAATTGAAAAAAATTAACTAATTAATTTAAATAATATTTATAATTGCAGCGTATCTTCGTGTTACATTTAGTATAAAAATCGGTCAACAATACCCTGTATCTCTTTCGCAACATATTCACTCATAGAGGAACTCATTTGGTCTGTTTAACCTTGCGTCATATTCGGTTTCCCCGTCTCCTGCCTCCACTACACAGCTAGAAGAAGAAGAAGAAAAAGAAGAAGAGCTGTTGTTGCAAATGAAGTACTAAATCCGCAAGTGTCAAGCACAGGAAGGAAACAGGAACAAAGTGTACAAGGGACGACCGAGAAGGCAGCTGCGAACAGCTTTTATACGAGTGTCTATCTCTCTTCTCTTTTCTCTCATCTCTCATCTCTCTTCTCTTTGTTTCTGTTTTTTTTTTTCTTTTTGTATATAAACCATTTTTTGTGAGCTTAATTTTTGTTGTTGTTGCTTTTGTTTTGTTTACATTGCGGCCACATTTGTTGTGGACGTGAATGCGCCTAACTCATTCCCCCTTCCCTTCCCTTCTTTTTCCCTTTTCGCATTTGCATAACTAAAACAACTAAAACAGCGCGCGATGTTTCCATTTAACCCACTGAGCTCGTTTTCAGCCGCCGAAAAACAAAACCACGACAAGAATACTCATTCGACCAGCAGGGATGAGGTGGCAACCCTGTCATCTGCGAATATGCGAAGATGCGAATGTGTGGGAGCCAGTTTACACCTGGAATGGTTTAGCTGAAGGCAACACGGAGATTGGCGAGTGTTGCAAGTGTTGCAAGTGTTGTTGCCTCTGTTTCCGGACTCGCATTTGCTCCGCTTCTTGTTTCATTCTCCTTCGGCTCCCCCTTCTTCTTCTTCTTCTTCTGCTTTTTGCTTGTTAGCACAGCAAACGAAATATTTGTTTGCGGAAATCATCAGCATCATCATCATATCCGTTATGAGTTTAGTTTAGTTTAGGCCAGCTACGAATTCTACACTGCCCGCGCAATGTCTTCGTCCTGCCGCAATTCTTGAGCAGGAAACAACTCACGTGTTAAGCTTCTCCACCCTTTCCTTTAGTTTTGTTGCAATTGTTTGTTATTGACTTTTTATATGTTTTTAGCACATTTTTGTACATACAGTGGGAATTGTTGCGTAATGTTCTTATATAAAGCTTCGATTTTTGCGCACAATTTCTATAAATATTGTAGAAACATGCACTTGCTATAAATTCAATTTCTATAATTATTAATTTTTAAACAATATTTCGTTTTTTTTTAATTTATTTAACTTAAACTACAAAAAGATCATTAAATTTAAAATACTGCTTTATGTATTTATTATATTAGTTTAATGGAGCTTAGCAATTCAGTTTTTATGCAACTTTTTTGAATTAAATTAAACAATTTAATTTAAAAAAAGGATAAACAATAATAAAATAAAAATTCCATTCGTTTTATATGAATTTGAAAATAAATTTTTAATTTATTTCCTGAATACCATAAGTTTTTATAAATAATAAAATAAATACATAGAAAAAAGATTAAATGAACCACAGCAAAAGCTCATAATAATGTTATTAAAATAATTTTTGTATTAACAAAAAACAACAAATAAATTCTTACATAAAATATGTGCAGCTTAAGCTGAAATATATATAAATTTTTGCATAAAAGCGATATTTACTGTAAGCACCTGCAAATAGTTAGCGGCTATGCGCTTAACTGTTTACCATTTGCATTATTGCCATGTTGTGAGTGGGCGGCAGTGGGCGTGGCAAGGTGTTTCAACAGTCAAGAGTGCAGACAAGCGGAGAAGCAGCAGCTGCTTGCAACATGAGTTATTTCAACCAAATGGGGAGATTGTAGCTTGAAATTGAGAATATAGTTGCTTCTATGTATGTTACACTGTACTTCTTTTATATACACACAAACAGCACTAACAAATAATAATAATAATTATTTGATAGACAGATGAATTTATTAAACAACTACATTCATTAAAAATAATTAATTAACCGTCAACAAGAATTAATCAAAATATCCACAAATCATTTATTTATTTATTTATTATTATTATTACCTGTTTTTAGTTTTCTATGTCTAATTAATTTTTTATAATAGTTGCAGTTCTTTTTGGTTACTTTTTAGCTTGACAACAAGTCGTTAGCTATTTTATAATAATTATTAACTTATTTGTAATTAGTTGATAAATTTTCTTATTTAATTATAATAATATTTATTAATTTATTTAGCTCTCTCTCTTTAATTATTTGATTTTCATTATGTTCTTTTCTTTCTATATTATATTATTTTTTCTCAATCAAATTAGCTGTAGTTGAGCATATGTATATTTCGTTTTAGACATTTGTAATTTATGTAACTGCCCTCGCAAATACATATGTTACACTGTGCGACACATGAAGAGGAGTATCTGCTAATAAGCTTGTCCCTGTAATCAGTGTGCATAAGTCAAAGGCACAAGTCCAGAGTGCTTTCTCTGGATAAGGGGGGCACTACAGGGCTGAGGGAAAAAGGGGGAAATTTCAGTAGAAAACTAACGAGAAACAGAAGTGAACGCAAATTGGCAATTATGGCAAGAAAGTGCACGCATTTGCTTATTTATGGCAAGAACGATTGTTTGATATATTTATGACAATCTTTCTCTCTCACTTACCCCTCTCTCTCTCTCTCTCTCTCTATCTCTGGCTGTTGTTAACCTGGTCAAAAGGATATGCCAAAGGATGAGAGCTTGAAATTGTTGTACGTGCCTTTGCTGAATTTAATGTGACTTGGCATGACAACAATTTATGCTCCTCCTCGGGAAGCCAAAATGGCCAAAAACGGCCAGAACGACAGTTTGCCAGCATATGCATGCCAAAAAAAAAAATAATAATAAAAAAGCAGGAGTCTGCCTCAATGGGAGCAGCAGTCGAAGTGGGAGTCGGAATCTGAATCGGAATCTGAATCGGGGAGTCAAAGTCAGTGCTAGGCTTAATGGGGAATCATATTTTTTGCGCTGGTTCGACTGGCAGTTTATAAGCATTTAAGCGGCTTAACTCGCCGCCTGACTTATCGCATTGTCATCAATTTGGTTAAGTAGATTTTGCGCCCAAAAATGTTAGTAGTATATTCTCTTCTTCGTTCGTTTTTTATTGCAACGTTCAGACGTTGATTGAAAATTTGCACACTCCATTGAGCGAGTGGAAGGACATCTAATTATTGCATTGATTGAAAATTTCGTTGGAGCAACGTAACTGAAATCGAATGTCCTGGAGAGAAAGTCTTTCTCCATCCGTATAAAAAAAAACTGTGGCCCCTGCTTACATAATCAATCACGTTTTATCAAGGATAATTGTTTGGCGCGCCTCCTTCGCGTTGCATAAATTGAGTTGCTTCCTTGGGATTGAGAATGAGGATGAGAATGAGTATGAGAATGGGGACAAAGTCGGGTCAATATCATTTCCAAAGCTTATTATTTGCGCTCAATTGCCTTTGTATGAGTCTGTATAATACATACATATAGTCTATTATTCGCGATGTTAAGCAAACACTTTGAGAGACAATACAAGAGGTTGGATTTGAATTCATTCCAAATACAAATACAAACACATATACAAATACAAATACAAATACCTACGAGTACTTATATCAAAATGTCAAAATCTATTGCGGTCTATAAAATATTTAAGAGCAAACGTTGTGCGTTTGCCTGAACAAAAGATTAAATGGCTTTAAAGGATTTCAAGCGATTAACAAGTATGAGATACCCTAGAAAAAGCACACCCAAACGTCAAGCAAAGGAAACTGAAATTAGGCTTAATCTCCTTTTCTCTGCATAGTTTTATTAGATAAAATATAAAATGAATTTAGATTTACTAAACCAAAGTTCAACAATGTAAAAAATGTGAATGAGTGTAAAGAATGTAAATTTTTTTCTTTTTTGGAACGAATATAAAAATAAGAAAACAAATTACATTTTAAATAGCCAGATTTCAGATTTATCTAGCAAACAAACTTTCAACATAAGCAGAACTATCTAAAAAATAGTTAAATTAGATATAAGACCGAAACCAATGCAAGCGCCATCTAACGATGGCTGTGTGCAACATGTTTGTGTATGTTGCACTTTATTATGCTGTTGTTGTTGTTGTTGTTGTTGGCTTGCCAGCTATAATAAGACATTTATGGTACGAATATTATGCAAATAGCTGCAAAATAGCAAAGCACCGTCGGGAATTGAGTTAACAATCCGCACTTAGCGGCCATTATGAGCTGCCCCCACACACACACACACACACACACACACAACACACTTACACTTACACTCACACAACCACCCACAATCACATGGATGGTACTTAGCCAGCAATTGGCGCTGTTCACCTACCCACTCACATACACATACACATTCACACATACACACACACACACACACACACAACACACACATAAAGAGAGTCCTTTGTATATTATGCTGTGCACATAAAAAGTATTCAACAATAAGAATTGAGGTTTAGATTCAGATTCGGAATCGACATCGACATGGAATTAATCGTTAGATTTGCTTACTTCAGTTTGTTTGTTGAATTGAAATTGCTTAATTTACCCGATAATTTGACCAAATAAGCATTGAAAATAAACGTAATTAGTACGCTTGCGTATTTGTTATTGTTTTTGTGATTTCCTTGCTACGTGTCTTTTTACTCCCTTACTCGCATTTTGACCATTTGTTTGCAATTTATGAAACTGTCTGCATTGTGTTTGCCTTCAACTCCTTATTTAACTTTTCTCTCTTCCATTTCGTTTGGAGTGTATTGTGCTTTCACTTAAACTCAACAGTTGCCAGTTAAGCCAAAGTTCAATTGGGTTCATTTGCCAACTGAGTGTGGCCACATTGCACTTTCAGGTCGGAATTTTCCTTGCCTTAATTCCCAACTATTAGGATAGTCTACAATCGTTCAAACTCGACCGTGGGAGACCCAGTACTTGTACCGTAAGGATAAAAATAATTTAATCAATAATAATTTAGAATTATTTTTAAAACAAATAGTATAAAATACGATATAACCAAAAATTAAAATTGCTATTTTGATTACAGAACTGCAAATCTAAAAAAAAAAAATAAAAACTTTTAAAAAAACTTCAGAATTATTGTCTCTAAATTTGTTATTTATTTATTTAATTATTTAATCACTTTATTACATAAATATAAATATTTAACTATTATTTGTAACTTGCATATTTGATGAAATAAGTTCAGCAGTTCAAAGGACTATCCAACCCATCTGTTAGTGCCTAATTATTGTCACAATCTAGCAAGCGATCTAAGAAACAAACTAGATGATTAAAAGTACTAAGGTAAATTTTAATATAAATTGTACAAAATAGTAATTTCGTTAAATTTTTTCATGGTATAACTTGGGTCAACATGCAACTAAAAATTGTAGTAGATGCATTTGTAATTGGAATGCAACATTCACAAGCACACCCACTAAAAGATATCGATTCACTTCTTATCGAACTTGACGACCCGCATATCATCAGCCACTGTCTCCAGATCCTCTTGGTCACGACGGAACCGATAGGTGCCAATATCCTTGGATGCCGATTCTGGCAGCTTCACCTTAATGCCCTTGTATTCAAATTGTCCCTCTCGCTTCTCGGGCACCTCCAGCATTTGTTGCTTCTTGTACTCGATATCATTGCCAATGTCCATTGGCTGCCCGGAAGGATTCTGCACGGTTGGACCATCATCATCTTCCGCGTTCTTCCATCCATCGATTTCAATGGGCACAATTGGCATTCCATCTTTATCGAGTATGCTCATGCTGCCACCATCCGTAGTTGGTGATTCCGTTACTGCATCTGGTTCAACGATTGCCTCCATGTTGACGGCATCGGGCGCAAACTCCGATTTCGCCAGCGAAGGAAGTGTAGTGAGAAAATTGCGCGAAAACTCAACATCTCCTTTGGCCAGATCGTGGATGTTAATATCGGTTACCGTCAAGCCGTCAATAGGCTTTGCGCGATATTTTGAACTGATTGTCAGATTGGCCCTTACTGTGTAACTCGAATAAATAATTCTGGACAGTAATATATTTTTACGCAGCATGCACAAGTTTCGAAACATTTTGAATATCTTTGTTAAACTTTTCACATTCACAGTATCACACGAAATATGTTTAAAATTTTATTTTCTAATTGATGCCTGAGCTCATGATATTCCGAAAGTTCCGACTGATATGATATTATTTCTTCTGAACAAACAACTGTCAGATGAAGTTATAGTAATTTCAGCGACTACTTAGTAGAGAAACAAAATTTAAGAATATTAGTGATTTAAATCTTAATTGTAAACCGAGTTTAAAATCCAAATGTAAATATCGGGAAAAAAAATTATTCGAGTTCTCGAATGGAGTTACAAATCGAGTTCTTCAAGTATCTTTATTGAACAAGTGTCGAGGTAAACTGTGGAATAAATTGACATTGATCGGATTTATTCGAAAATTGAAAACAATAAAAAAAATTATATCTTAAATTTTGATGCAGTATTAATTCAGACGCCAAATTGACATTCCGCAAGGAAATCTGTTAAGTTTTGACAAAGTTATGAAAGTTTTAAATATTTAAAAAAGCGTCAATAGAATAAATGGAATAATTGATCGAGAGTATGGAAAAATGGACAATGATGAAAGAAATATTGACCTTTCCAATTTTAATGCAGAATCAAATTAGAGGCCAAATAATGATAAAATTGACATAACGAACGGAAATCGGTTACGATTTAACAAAGCTATTAGGGTTTGAAGATTTAACCGATGAGCTTCAAACGGAGCTAAAAAATTAAATCCTTCTGTGATCCTATAAATTATGTAAAATTATGTTTAATCGACCCAAGGTCATGCTTCAAGCTCCTTAATAAAAGTTAATAGATTATTTGAGGATTATTTCATCAATTAAAAATTTATAATATTCATACAATTGCCTTCAAAAATCTTCAGAGAATGTTTAATATTATGTTAAATATATAATAATACGGGCAATGCCGAACTAAGCCAACAATTTATACATATTTATGTTGTTATGTACATATGCAAGCGAGACAAATTTAAATCCTGGGTACAGCATCTCCTAGTCGAGCACTCTCGAGTGCCAGGCACAGGACTCGTGATTTATGTCCTGCTGCTGGTCATCTGTAACCTAAAATATGCGACGCCTGTGACATGAATCTTTCTAAGCTAGCACCGGTCGTTAATGTGTCAGAGAATCTGCAGCTGCTTTTAAGATCTTTGCATAATGGACTTCATATGTCCTTAACCGAGTTAGGGAAAGATAAAAAATAAAAATAAAATAAACTGCGTCGTTGTTTCGGATCCTATCACCATTAGTCAACAATTGTCAACGTCTTCGTTTAGCAGGGCCTCCAGTTGTTTTGGAGGCAGCTTTGCGTTTTCCAGTTGTCTTTTGTGGTGGCTTATCATCCTCATCATCATAGTCATCTTCCTGCTTGCCAGTTCGTACTTCTCGATTAACTTTATAGGCGGCACTCATGCGCTTTATGTTCTCCTTGTGGACAATGTCGTGGTTGACAATGCGATGAGGATAATCCACGCCCAACACACAGCCGTAATCCCGCTGTGCGCTTAACGTAGCCTTCCACGGCTCAAAGATGCAGCCAGCCGGATATTTGGCCAACTCTGGCACGTATTTCCTTATGTATTCGCCCGTGGGATCTGTTTTCTTGCCAAAAGCAACCGGACTGTATACACGAAAGTATTGATGAAAGAATGCCGAAGCGGACAGCCACATCCAGTTGCCTGCATTGAGAGCCCAATCCTGGTCAAGCAACAATTGCTCAAATACACGCTGTCCCTCCTCCCAGCTGATCCAGAGGTCTCCTCGAGTGAGAAAACAGGCAACCGCATGACGCGCCAAATGATGTATCCAACCTTCTTGACGAAGCTGTCGCATAATGGCATCGATAAAGGGATACCCAGTGAGGCCGTGCGTCCACGCCTTCAGGTGCTCCGGCTGCTCTTGCCAAGCTATTTGCATGCAATAGGAATTGCCCATCATGCGATCAAAATTGGGCTCCGCTGCGCCCACCGTATAATAGAACTCCCGCCACAGCAGCTGGCCAACAAGTGACACAGGGGGTTTCGAGTGTTTCGGTTGACGGGCTAAAATCTCCCTGAGTCGATCGTAGAGCAGACGTGCACTTAAACAGCCGAACTTTAAGTACGGACTGAGTACGGTTGTGCTGGGTTCCAGTGAATTTGGTGCTGTATTGGGCTTCTCGAAGTTTGCCACCCAAAGCTCATCACTTAACGATGCCTCCAGTCGACGAAGTGCCTCCGTTTCACCTGTTAATTAAACCACAGTTACAAGTTTTCTTAAACGAATTCAAGTTTACCAAAATTTACCACCCGGAAACTTGTTAATGCCCAGCTCTTCCGGTCGCTTGACCAGCTGCTCCATCGTGGGGCAATCGTACACGTGTGCATCGGCTGCTTCAAGTGCATCCTCTGAGGGTTGCATTCCATGCGGAAGTTTCTCGGGCTTGGTCAACACTTTGGGCAACTTTAGCTTGTCCACAATGCCCAAGAACTTCTGATAAGTGATAGGCGCCTTGCCCAAATTCCTAGCAATAACCACTTCTGGATTGTAAATGGTGTGCGAGCAGTGGGTGTCCACTTTCACACCCTGCTCAGCAGCCAGCTTCTGCACAGCCGCATCGCGCTTTACGGCGTAAGGTTCTATATCCGTCTCGTAGGTTAGCAGTTGCACGTGCCAGCGTTCAAAAAGCTGTGGGAAAACATCAACAGGTTTGCCCCGTACGACATAAAGACGGGAGTTAAGCGCGCGCAGCTGCTGATCCAAATCCCAGAGAGTTTGCTGAAGAAAGCGCCAGCGATTGGCGCCCACTTGCATCCAGTCCAAGATGCCAGGATCCAATATAAATATGGGACGAACGTGGTACTTTTCGGCAGATGCCCGAGCTACATCAAATACTTGTGCAAGAGCGGGATTGTCGTGGACACGGAGTCCCTTGCGGAACCAATGGACAAGTGTGTGTCGTTTCGCAGTCATCTGAACGCAATCCAATATTTAATATCACTTTCAATTTGGTTATACGTTTTTAAAACAACATTGACCGCCTGATTGCGTTATTGGGGCTGCCAACTCGTTTGCAGCTCAGAGAGGAAAATACCAATAGGGTTTGATATCACGGTTGCCACTTAATAAAATAAAAATGCGGCAAAGAAATTTTTAAAAAGAGCCAATTTTATATAACGATGAGCCAATTATTTTTCTTCCTTATTGCAAACGAATTTTTTTTTTACTTATGTTTATGTACTTTTATTAAGTTATTTTAAAAGTCTTATCGGATAAATAAAATACAATTTAAAATAACTTTAAAAAGCATATTTGTTCATTTTATAAATCTAAATTTCAGGAGTTTTTGTGTAATTACCTTACAGTTACATTTTAAATAGTTTTAACAAATAATAACAATAAAAAAAGTGCTATTGCGCCAACAGGAAAAATAGAGCCAGTTGTGGCCCAAAAACGACAAGAGTGGCAACCAAGTTTGGTATTCAGAATTTAGTATTTTTGGTGCATGTGCACCGGTTATAATCTTTTTTTATACAATACAAAACATATATAAATAAACCAAATGTTGGCGTTTAATTTAACAAATTAACAAGTATTATTAGAAAACAGTGTGTTGACTACATTAAACCAAACTTCAGCTTTGCGTTTATGCACAATCAACGACACAAAATGGATTTGCTTGATTCGATACTAAATTCAATGGATGCTCCGCCAGCGACCAATGACCAACAAAAGACGCTTATTAAAAAGCAGCGGGAAATGGTGGAGCGCATGCAGAACAAGCAGAAGGAAGAGTTGCTGCGATTTCGAAAGTACGTTGAGGAGAGAATGGGTCGCTTTGCTAAGGACGATCGCACATGCATTGAATTCCAGCCGTTGGACAAGGTGCACCGATCGGTCATACATGAGATCGCTGAGAATGGTGGCTTTATAGCTATGAGCTTTGGTCGCGAGGAAGAAGACCGCCATTCGGTGGTCTATAAAAAGGAGCATCCGCCCAGCGAGGACGAAGTGACAGCCCGTCGCAACGGCGAGGGATGGAACAAGGATATAGCCAAAGAATACTCCGAGCGACGAAAAGAACGCTTGGCCCAGGAGCAATGCCAAAATGACAAGCAAACGACAAGCTCCGATGGCTCCTCTGCCAGCAACAGCACTGACAACGTCGAGGTGAAACCGACCTCCAATTATAAAGCTAAATACGCTCACCTCATTGGCGAATCAGCGGCCCTGCAGGCGGCGCGTAAAACAGAAACTAACCAAAGCTATGGATTCGTGCCCAGCAAGAACAAAAAGGACATGCGTTCCATCGAACAGACCCTGGCCGATATTCAGGCCAAGAAGCGCCTAAAGCTACAACAGCAACAGGAGCAATTGGACAGCCTTACAGCGGCACAGGCAGATGCCGCCGATGAAAAACAGCCTGAACAACAGCAGCAATAAAACAATGTCTTCTGTGAAATATGCAATTAGTTATAAGAATATGTATTTATGTTTTGTTAAATTCCAAGTTAATCAGAAGAAGATGTGTTTTGACCATACACAACAGACTGAAATGTGTGTTCATATGCACATGTATGTATCTGAAAGCAATTCAAATTGTTGGCCAGTTGAACGCATAACTGCGGATGTTTAGATCAAATTATATTCAACTGCAGTGTTCAATTAGCAATTTCTATTTATATAATAATAAAACTAAATTTGTAGTCAATAGAAACAGTGCTGTTTATATTACAAAAAGTATCGTGCCTAAAAATTACCAAAAAGAATGAAAATTCAAATCTCACTAAAAATGCCCGTTTAGATATGCTAATTTGGGTCCAAAATTCGATGATGTCTAAAATATTGGGTTGAAACTTTGATGCTCGCTGGTTTACGAAATTTTCAATCTATTTCGTTTTTTATAGTTCGCATATAACTGTTTAACGTTTTTTAATTAACCGTAAGTCAATTAAGAGTTATGAATTGTTCAAATTTTAGCTTTAAAATCGTTAATCTATTATACTAGTGTAATAATATAATAAAAATAATGTTTTCAAAACAAATTTTATTAAAAAAATTTGCCTATTTAGCAGTCTTTAATTTCGTACTTTTTGTTTCTTTTATTATTGAGAAATTAATCGACAGATGTTTTGTCAAGCATCGATGCATCGATAAGCAATAGTATAAGCCGAAAACATCGGCTACAAATAATCGATGCTTCAACATTTTTTAACATCACTATGCCATTTTTGGAAGAAGAAGCAAAGTGACTCCACGTGCACGCGGTTGATCTCCACGTTTCCAATAAAATAAAATGATACTTCAAATTATTGAACTGCTTTATATTTTAAAAATGGGTTGATTGTACCAATTCCAAGGGTATCAGGGACCTGAAAGTGATCAATATTCATGTAAGTACACACTGATGAACATGCTGTAATATAATATATTTAATGGGATGATAACATTGATGGGGACATCTGAAGTCTATGATTTGTCCAATTTGATAGTAGAAATGACTATGTATATGTACATACCTTGAAGTAATTTTATTTATTATACAACTACTTAGATTACTAATAGTAAATTTTTTTATTTTATTGCAGATAATGATCGTTCATTAAAGAGAATTATCTTCAGTGAAGAAAACAAAGTTCGTAAGTTCAATATCGTACATTTTTACTATTTAACCCAACTTTAATGATGATAAATTTGATAGGGACATCTGATGTCTATGATTGATTTATCAATTTGATAGTAGACCTGATTAAACCCTGAAATAAATTTATTTTTTATATTTATATTAAATTATTAATAGAAAATTTCTATTTTTATTGCAGATGATGATCGTTTATTAAAAAAAACTATCTTCAGTGACGATATCAAAGCCTGTAAGTTAATTAACTCACATTTAAATGATTTGTCCCAGTTTTAATGATGAGAATTTTGATAGGGACATCTGATGTCTATGAATGATTTGTCCATTTGATAGTAGACCTGAATATACCTTAACATAATTTGATTTACTTTATTACTGTTTAAATTTCTAATAGTAAGTTTTTCATATATATTGCAGATAATGATTGGGCTACAGCTCGGGCTACAGCTGGAGAAATGTCTTTTGCGAAGAAAATAAAGTCCGTAAGTAATTGAACTCACATTTATATGATTTTCCCAATTTTAATGATGAGAATTTTGATAGGGACATCTGATGTCTATGATTGATTTGTCCATTTGATAGTAGACCTGATTAAACCCTGAAATAGATTTATTTTTTATATTTGTATTAAATTATTAATAGAAGATTTCTATTTTTATTGCAGATGATGATCGTTTATTAAAAAAAAATATCTTCAGCGAAGATATCAAAGCCTGTAAGTTAATTAACTCACATTTAAATGATTTATCCCAGTTTTAATGATGAGAATTTTGATAGGGACATCTGATGTCTATGAATGATTTGTCCATTTGATAGTAGACCTGAATATACCTTAACATAATTTGATTTACTATATTACTGTTTAAATTTCTAATAGTAAGTTTTTTTTATATATTGCAGATAATGATTGTTCATTGAAGAGAAATGTCTTTTGCGAAGAAAATAAAGTCTGTAAGTAAATGAACTCACATTTATATGATTTATCCCAATTTTAATGATGAGAATTTTGATAGGGACATCTGATGTCTATGATTGATTTGTCCATTTGATAGTAGACCTGATTAAACCCTGAAATAAATTTATTTTTTATATTTGTATTAAATTATTAATAGAAAATTTATATTTTTATTGCAGATGATGATCGTTTATTAAAAAAAATATCTTCAGCGAAGATATCAAAGCCTGTAAGTTAATTAACTCACATTTAAATGATTTATCCCAGTTTTAATGATGAGAATTTTGATAGGGACATCTGATGTCTATGAATGATTTGTCCATTTGATAGTAGACCTGAATACCTACATATAAATAATTTTTATTGTTATATTACTATTAAAATTACTAATCATGAGTTTCTACTCTTATCACAGATAATGGTGGTGAATTTCAAAGAAGTATCTTCAATGAGGAGAATTTAAACCATGCTTGACGAGAAGGCTGAAATTAATAACAACATAAATAGTGGCATCTGATGCCAATGTGTGATTTATTAAATTTTGTATGGCAACACATAAATAAAAAACCTACCCAATAAAATAATATTGAAATTGTTTTTTTTTATAGAAAACAATGTGAAATTTTTTATGTTTTAGTTTTAATAGAACTCCAATTAGTTATTTTATTTAAAAACATATATTTTCTCGGTTGAACGGGTATTTATCTGATAGTTCATAAGCATAGCATGCGAAGAAAAATTGAACAATGAAATTGGTTATGTAGTAATTTTTGGCGCCACCTTTTGAAATTCTGTGCTTATCATGTATTGAAATGCAACTCGGCACTATCAGCTGTTTAACAGCTGTTTCCCTAAAAGGTAAAAACAGTTGACTAATTTCAACTGGCAACATGAACTACTAAAAAGTATTGAGATCAAAAAAAGACTGCAATTGACGAATCAAGCTCAGCAAGTTGCCAAATATGCTACCCACCAAATCAGATTCTCGACGACGTCTCAATGCCACTGGTGCTACAGCTGGCGACTACCATAAAGTGCCCGAGGATGCAACCGAAACAGATGGATTTGTAAATGAGCAATGGGTAACGCCAAATGCCGAGGAATCTACTCCCTGGAAGACAATTGCAATCATACTTACGTTATTCATTGGAGGAACGGTATGTATTTAAATCTTCAAAAGAAAGCTTAGTCAATAATTGTTGTCATTAGATTTGTCTTGGTTGTGCTACGTTGGATTGGTTGGCGGACATTAATCAGGATCGTACCGATCGCGTCTGGGCCCTCATAGTAATTGGAGCGTTGACTATTATACCAGGCGGATATTACTTCTATGTACTTTCATGTATTTTACTGCGACGCAAGGGATATTCAATGGACGACATTCGTCGCTTGGGTTAAGACAATCGATTTTTGTGTTTAGTATACAATTTATGTATTTTTATTAGTTTTATTAAGTGTTCACGCTTAATCATTTTAATGGCATGTTTTATTTTTGTATATTTTTTCTGAGAATTGCAGACAGAACTCGGCATTTGTTGTATAAAAATATTATATATATAAATGTATCATATATGTTATCAAATGTTTCATGGTTGAGAATTTTAGTGGGCGAAAGATTTGCTAACTATATTAACTCGCAATGCTTGAAGCTTTGTACATACATATACATATAGTAATACGATAGAATATGTATGCATATACATATGGCATTTATCTCTATAAAGCAATAGTGCGTTTTGAGCTTAAATATATATAATGTATACATAGTATGTATGTATGTAATTACATACATAGTTTTTTTTATTATTATTATTTTATAAACAATTGCTTTTCATGTTACAACAAAGCTTAGCTGTACATATATGTATATATATATTCGTGTATACATAGATTAACATCGCTATTGGATAGAGCTACAAGGGTAGGAAGTACATTTACAGTACACAATATACAAAATACAGAAACAAATACGAATACAACGAAATTAAACTACAAGGGTTAACAATTAACTTCATTTGTGAATTACTGCTCAACAACAGTCACCTCAATAGGTGGTATAAATTTCCATGTATGTGCCTGTTGTTCATCAAAACTAGAAGCCGGCAATGTTTCTAATTGACTTAAGTTTGTTGATCCTGGACAAGGCCGTATCGAAATACTGCTACTTTGTTGCGGCTTGGTAACACACTCAATGCTCGTCTTGAAGCGACCAGGCGTAAAGAATATCACGGAACAATTGTGCTGCATTTGCTCGTGCTTTTCCAAAATAGGAATTGTTATTCTACGGATAAAAAGATTGTTATTTAACAATTGACGTTGAGTATATGAATCACGTACCGATTAGGTCCAGAAATGGCCACGCGAGTCTCTAGATTGTAGTTTTCCATGCCATTTAAATAGTCTTGATAAAACTTGATAGTCAATACTAAGTTCTTGAGGGGTTGCAACGATTGATTAGTTAGATTAATGCTTATCTGTGCCCGCTGTCCAACAGTGCACATTATCTCGCTATGCGGCTGCACAGGCGCTTCCTGAAAGCTAACAGCTATTCAAATACGAAACCAATTAACAAAACTTCGATTATAAATCAAGAGTTACTTACACCACTGAAGAGGGGAAACGGTGGTCAGGTCGACCATGCTGTGCGAGAGAACAATTCCACGCAGCGAGGCAACGCCCTGGATGTCACTGCCGGTCAACAGCCAATTAATCTTCACCCGATCCGCAATGTGAGTAGAGCAAAGCTTGCTGAGGGCATCGCTAAATGAAAGAATTTGCGTGCGAAAACAGAGCTCTGAAAAAAGAAGTGCAAAGAGTAACCCAATTAAATATAATATAAGACATATATATATATATATATATATATATATATATATATATATATATAGGTATATTCTGAGATCTAGGTGTTTCTATATCGACTCAACTGTTGATGCCGATTAAGAATGCTAAATGAATAGCGGGGATTAATATACAATATTATTTGTTCAAGTGTCTTACCGCGTTCCAGATTCTCAGCAACTTCTGCTGCTCGCGCCGCACACACTTGCTCCAAGGAGCACCTATCGACTGGGATGGGCACTCGGCAGCTTTCTTTGGCCTCGATGAGTATATTCTTGTTATCAGTATAGTTGAGCGACATTTCTTGAGCAGTTAGATTGGATATATCCAAAACTAAATAGAACTGTGAAGGTCTGTAAGTAAATATTATGATTAACATTAAATATAATTGGCAATATCAAAGTCATTTACATTTCCGCGGGCAACACATCCCAGCTAGTGATCTGCACACTGGGCAGCATCTCCAAGTTAAAGGATACGGCGCACTGACGACAGAAACCAGCAACAAATGCCTCTCCGCCGGAGTATTTAAGTCGTATCTGCGCCTCAACGTTCTGAGCTAACTGGAATGGGCGAGTGTTGGATGAAACACCTGCTCCGCCAGACTGCAAATTTAACGCAGCCAAAGAATGCTGAGCACCGGCAATTGTGGACCGCGCGCCAACGTTGTTCAGCTCCTGGCGACGGTGCTGTGGTGAGCTGATGCCCAAAGGCAGACTGGCATGCCCGGAAGTGGATATGCTGGAGTAGTGTGACATCGAAGAGGCTCCATATTCAGCAGAAGCACCATTTGCACTGGAATTTAGTGATCCCGCTGATATTGGACAAACAAAATCAGCTTCTGCGTAAATTTCCAGAGCAAATTCAAGAGTTCCTAGCGGAGCAATTGGCAGCTGAGCCTGAAACAGAAATGCTATTATTTGGAACACTTGGAGATTAATGCTTTGTCTTACCTGCAGCGCCTGCTCATCAACGTGAAATATTTTCTTTTGCGTCACTTGCTCCACATTTGAATTTATGCTAACTTCTAAATGTTCCAGTGGCAACGTATTGCTTTCATTCCTTATCGTTATTATACAGCTGGAGGATTCTCCATTATAAAGAGTCAAGCTGGCAGAGGTAACCACAATGTCCGCTTTGTTCATATTGCTAAAAGTGGCCGTCTGTGGCAGCGATGTCTTGACAGAGATGCGTGGCAAAGCGGGAATAACATCAACCAAATAATTGGGCGGCAAGTTGCGTCCTCTCATATGTTTCAACCGGCAGTTGGACTTGACACCCAACGTATGCGTGCTGTAGCCTTGCAGTTCCAATTGGCCTGTCTCAATGGGTGTGCCATGGAGCAAGACGTTGGTTGGCACATGCGGTTGAAGGATTATGCTCTGGGGCAAGGATTCAAAGACCACGCCATTGGTAAGCAGACGCATGTCGGTGACAGCCAGTTCAAAGGGCAACGGATTGCGCAGGCGCACAGACACCTCGCTGAGATCGTTTTGAACCCACAGAAAGGCTATAAACAAAACAAAGCATCAGTTAATCAATAATTTCATCTCAGAATAGGAATTTGCCAAACCTATTTTATTTTTATCCTTTTTCTTGTCCCGACGATCCACAGAGTTAAAGTGTATGGGAGTAAATAGAAAGGGACCACTGTCGGCTTTGGCAATCTTAATGCGTTGCGGTCGCAAATGTGCGGGTAAGTCCTTCACCACCATCTCCATGCAATAGGGAAGATCGGTGAGATTTGCGGGCGGTATCACAGTCCCATTTTCTAGCACCAGAGGCACGGGGGAGCCTTCGCATTGTGCGCTTAGATTCTGCAATAATGGCATATTTTAAAGTTATAAATTAATAAGAAATAATAGTTTTTTTTGTCAGAATTGGTGATTTTGACATTGGTTTTCTTTTCGACTTATTTTATTGGTGATCATATCCGAGACTAGATTGCATAGAAAAAGACGAATATCTCCATATAGACAAATATTGCTCACCTGCAATTGCACAGCCATTTCACTTTGCTCCGTCGCCGTCATGTTGTCCCATTGGGTTTGCAGTAAAAACGTCATGTGCCGAGTGGCCAAAGCAGAGTGTCCAAGTCGTCTCGCAGCAGTTATAAGATTTTGCACAAGATCTATTTGCAGCGATGGCCAACCAGCGGCATTCTCCAGCACCTCCAGGGGATCAAGGGATAACAGATATCCAGTAAAGCTGCCCAGCATTAAACGATAGCTCTGAGACCAATCTGGCGCCTGGCTGCCTTGCTGGACATGCTTGAGCGCGGCCAGACGCTGGAAAAATGCCGCTTTGCGTTGATAGCCAATTTGCTGATATAGCTCCGTGATGATCTCAAATCGTTTAACGCGCTCCGACTCGCTGATGCTGAGATTAATGTAAAGTATGTTCTGTAGAAACATGGCAACATCCAGAGGTCGATTCTGTTCAATGCAAATACGTGTTGCCTTCAAAGCCGCCTCTGTCTCAATTGTGGCTGCATGCCTGTATTTGCTGTAGTTAATTATTGCCTTGCGATAGTAGTTGGTTATCTCCTCCGGCTTTAGGATATTGCCGGGTAGCTCGCCGTTGCGTTGTTGCCCAAAAGGCGTAACCGATATTGTCGATGTCGAGGAGGAGGAGGATGTGGACGTTGTTGGCGTGCCCGATGCCGAGGAGTTGTTAGTCAATAGAGAGGATACCGATGAACAGGAAGATGAGTTTGAGGTGATCGCGTCTGCACAATTTGTTGACGCGTTCCCAGCGCTTATCTTCTTGGTTGCATCGCTTGCACGCCACTTTTCCGGAGTGTTTCTTAATGGAGAAGTACCTAAAGCATAGTAAATAAGATTAATTAAAGATTGACCAAATTAGAGGAGTAAAGACTTGCCTGTTTCTTGCAGAGATGCGTTTCTATGCAGCGTTTCAATCTCACGCATTTGTGGATACAACATAACTGCCGAGGCGGCACACAGACCTTCCTCACTGGCGCCCACCCACAGCGAGTCGCCCACTGAGCGCAGCGTTTCATTTGCATTGTGATACAAGCTTAAAGCGTCATCCAGAAGACCCGCTTGGAGCGACAGATCTGCCAGATTCTTCATCACACGACCGACACAGCGTTTGCGATTGTTGCGTGATTCCATGTCCAATCCCACAAAGTCGCGTTTCTCAAAGGGCGCCAGCAGTAGACTGACCTTCTCGGCCTTCTCGCGTGACCGTTCCAGACGCCTTGATTCCAGCACCCAAAACAAGGCGTTCAAAAAGTCTCCGATCCGCGTCTCCAAATCGATGCAATTGTCATGCTCGCGATAGAAAAACGCCTGTGACTTGAAATTGTTAGGCGTTGTGTACTCATCCTGAAGACGTACATCCTTATGCTTAGCATCTGGGCTTGAACTGAGCTCGTTAATTGCCTGCAACTCTGGTTGCGCATTGTCGACGGCACTTATGTCGTCATTGTGATTGTGGATTGTGGGATCGCTGGAAGATGCATCGGGTCCAAAAAATATGGCACGTGACTCGTACAGCGTGCTTCCATAGCGCACTTTAAGCGACTCATGATGACGACACAGTTCGTTCAGTTCCGGTTGAGTCTCAAATTTGCCAATTGTTACGAGTCCCAGTAGGCGGCGATGCGTTTGAAAGTCGCCCCAATCATTGTGCTCCACTGGATGCTCGGATATGAATCGAAAATAAATGGTACGCACATTGCCGCTAGAATCTATGGCAACAGAATAATATAGATCAAGTTAACAATTCCAAGTAATACAATTTGAGTCGATTTACCCGTCACTTTGATGTTATTGACACGTCGCACCTTCTCGAAGGCCCGTTGTAGGATGCGGGCTCGCGAGGGTCCCACACCGCGCAGCAGCACCAGCAGGCAGCTGTGATGGAGTGCATTCTGTTCATAGTCCAGCCGTGACATAACTGGCTCCACGCTGGCATGGAGCTGCACATTTCCAACTGAGGCACGCATTTACAACTCTTACCGTCGTCACCCACCCCAATTGTTCCAGTTTTTGGTTGGTTAGCAAACTCCCAATTGGCTTTTACATTTCCACTTGCACTTGCGGCCTGTCGTTAGAGTTGTTTGCCTCTGACATTGACGTTGCGTTGACGTGCTTCAATTAATTTCCATTGTGTTTCTTGCAAATAGATGAGGGCAACTTTGTAGCAAGCGATAACATCGAATCGCCTCCCCTTTTAATGATGCTGTTACTTTTTTACTTGTCACCTGCCTCCTGCTATTACACTTCTCCACTTTTTACACCTATGCTGAGCGCTTCTGCATGCAAATATAAAGCTATAGGCCGTTTATAATCAGAGAACTTAAGAAAAACACTATTAATTTACTTTTACTAAGTAAAAAAATCAGTGCTCAGCTGCGTGACGTTGCCACCTAGCCAACAGAAAAAAATTACCGATAGCTTGACAGTCTGGTAACTTTTCAAATAAAAAAAACTGCGATAGTAGACTCGAAATAGTAGTTACTTTTTTTTAAAATTAGTGCTAGAAATTTTTAAAATTTTTTGCAGAATTTTTATTTATACTTTGTCGAATTTTGGATTTGGATAATTTTAGAATTAAATTATACAACTTCTTTTCCCGAGAAGTAACGAACTTCCAACCTTCCAAAAATTATCCCCTTCATTTAATTTAATTTTGAATTTAAAATTTCATTATTTATTTGAAACGCCTAATGATATTAACAAAGCGCCAATTTAAAAATTCGACGCAGTGGCATCACTGCGCTTAGGCAAATTTAGTGTATTTTTGAATAACATTGCAGTAGCATCAAGTTGAATTTCGCGACAATTTTCTTTTATTTGTTTATTATTTATTAAACGATGAATTTATTGCCAAGATCGCGTGAAGAGTTCGCGCAAACGGACTACTGGAATGAATTCTTCAAAAAACGCGGCGAAAAAGCTTTTGAATGGTATGTGGAATGTGAGTGTACAAACTTGTATACACTTCATGTGCCGGTGAGCACGTTTATTTATTAGAACTTAATTTATTTCGATTAGGTATGGCGAATATCTGGAACTATGCGATCAGATACACAAATATATAAAGCCCGTCGACAAGATTCTGATGCTTGGTTGCGGCAACTCAAAGCTCAGCATGGACATGTATGACACGGGATTTCGGTAAGCTTTTAAATACCTTAATTAATAAAGTAAATAAAGTAAACATTTATTTTCGACAGGGACATTACAAATATTGACATCTCAGCAGTTGCCATTAAAAAAATGATTGATATCAATGCACGAACACGGCCGGATATGAAGTTCCTTCAAATGGACGCAACATCCATGTCCTTTGGGGATGAGAGCTTCTCGGTGGCCTTGGACAAGGGAACGTTGGATGCCTTATTTGTGGATGACACGGCGGAAACGAAAGCAACTGTTGAGAACTATTTTAAAGAAATTATACGTACGATGCGGTAAGTAAGAATAAGAAACCTTTATCAAGTAGATACTTAACAATTAACTTTTCAAATTGCAGCAATGGCGGGCGATACGTTGGCATCTCTCTGTTGCAGGAACATATTATTAATTATCTGTCGGATTTTCTGCCGCAAAATAACTGCATGTTGCGCATTGTACACTGTCTGGATGTGGAGCGTGCCAACAAGGAGAAGAATACGGATGATTCTTTATCTTTGCCAGTTTTTGTCGTGATTGCTACCAAATTCAAGAATTTACCAATGCCGGTAAGTAAAAGCAGCAGTTTTTTTTTTCCTATGTAACAGATCCCTCTATAGATTCTCGAATTTGGATTGGGCAGCGATAAAATGCAACGTTTCAATTCTGCAACGGAACTTATTAATGCTGTAAAGTCTGTACAAAAAGCAGCATTGGTTTGCAATGGATTGGCGCGCTCAAGTATCGCCGGCCATAACGAAGTTACCTTGGACCTGTATAGTACCACAGAAGAAAAGCCTCGATATACACTACATATTATAGATCAGCCGCCAGCACGTGGTATTGGCAAATATGCAGCATTCATTGTGCCCCAAGGACGAGAGATTGAGTGGCTCTTTGCAACTCCGGCAGGACGCAGAAAACTCCAGGCATCAGCTAAATATCAACGTCTGGCTGTAGTTACGCTTCATCGTGATCAGGTTTATAGCACATTGGACGAGGTCAAAAGTGAGCTGGCCACTAGCATTAGCAACCTGGCACCGGCGGGACTCACTGAGCAAATACCCTATTTATCACTCGGCTCAGAGGTTGGAAAGCGAGAAACTCTTATTTCGGGATTCTCTAAAATATCCGGTGATTTTCGCATCGAAGAGGTGGAGGCTGATGGTAAAACCCTACGACGTCTCATATTTCTTAGCAATCAGTTTGTGGTTCAGTCAGAGGCGCTGGTTAAAACAGGTGAGAAATAATATTCCTTAATTTGTTTTTGCTTACATTATTTTAATGATTATTCTTACAGTTAAAATCAAAGGCAAAAAGAATCGTAAGAAAATAGACTTCGGTTACTTGGCATGTCAGCATCATCTTTATATGTCCGTGGGCGTGCAGCTGGCCACATCGATGCAGAGTCCCAAAAAGGATGTACAGAAGGATGTGCTTGTGATCGGACTTGGAGGCGGTGGTCTGTGCAGTTTTCTGCACTCCGCATTGCCGTAAGCTTTGTAATCTTGAAGAGATGCCATATACTTATGTATTCCTTTTAGTCAGACTAGAATTACGGCTGTGGAAATTGATCCTATTATGCTGGAAATAGCTGAGCAATATTTTGAACTCAAGCAGGACAATCGCTTCCATGTGGTCATCGATGATGGCCTTGCCTTTGTGGAACGCTGTCGCAATGAAGGTGAGCTTTTTTATTCTTTGGCAATACGATTCTAAATAGATTTCCATTAGATTTGCATTTCGATGCTGTGCTTTTCGATGTGGACAGCAAGGATCTATCGCTGGGCATGAGCTGTCCGCCTAAAAGTTTTCTGGCCCACGACATATTATTACACATAAAGGAAATCATCGGTCCCAAAGGATTGTTCATGTTAAATTTGGTGTGTCGAGATGAGACTTTGCGATTAGAGGCCGTGGCAAATTTGCAGCAAGTATTTTCAGCCGTTTGTTGCTATAAATTAGATGAAGATATCAATGAGGTTGTTTACTGCGCCAATGATGATAAATACAAGACTGTCGAGCAATGGAAGAAGCAAATGGGCAGTGCAGGGCGTGGTCTTAACTGCGCCATCAGGGAACAGAAATTGGCCAATGAGGACACACTCGATGTAGCTGATTTTTTGAGCGAATTGAAAATTGAATAGCACAATGTGTTTTTAAATCAATGTTAATTGCTTTTAATTTGAAATAAAAGCTTAATAATTTAATATATATACTTGCTAATAACAAATTATGCTGCAAAGACATTTTAATTGTATTCTTTATCGATTATACTTACAAACTAAATCATTAGAATTGAACATAAGTTTTGGAATATTAAGTTAATGTTATTCACCTTGCGTTAAAGTAAATAGTAATTGTTTATATACATAGATACAAGCAGCGAGCACATGAATTCACTAAACTAAAAAAGCATAGATAGGCATTGTATATTTAATTTGACAGTCTGTTGCATTTTGCTGCAACGCTAAGGAACTCTTGGGAGAAACGAAATGAAGCTGGCATTTAGTATAGTGTTCCTAATTGCACATTTAAAGTTGACGCATTAAGTGTTGCCATTATTGGCATTTATTGCATTTATAAAACTAGATTTTCTATGTCAATATATTAATGTGCAATTATGCGAAATATACTGTAATTAGCTCGGTTCTTTTTAAAATTTTTAGAGTCTTTAATTTTACAATTGTTTTTATAACTATGAAGACAACATCGGGCAAGTTGCCAAGTCCTAAACGTTGGCATGAAATGAGGAAACTAATTAGTTAATCAATTACTTATATGAAATTAAGCACACTGGGCAAACGAACGAAATCAAAAGACTTTGCGGAAAATATTGTTAAACGCACGCTGTTTCTTCTTCGTGGTGGATGAGGTGGTGCTGGCGCCACTACTGCTACTGCTGCCGACGTTGGCAGCGCTGCTCTTGCCATTGGGTCTACTCTCCTCTGAGGAGAGTATCGCCTCTCCCAGTATTCGAAAAGAGTTTTGCGTTGTGTTGTATGGAAAGTTAATTTCCGACAGTGACGAGCTGTCCAGACTGGCATTCGTTGAGACGGACACACTTGGTCCCATCAACTGCTTTGATTGCTTTTCGTTGCGTTTGAGGCGATACCATTCCCAGGAGGTTGCCTCATGGGCCGAATGGCTGCCCTTGACACCGCCAATTCCATTGAAGGTGCCTCCCTTGTTTTTGCTTCTGCTAAATGGTGACTTAAAGAACGCCGGCGACGAAACGCGACGAGATTTCTTTGCTGTCTGTGCCTTGTCAGTCTTGCCGTCCACTGCGTCTACAATCTGATAACCCGACGGGCCATCAGGCATAAATTCATTGTAGGCTAAGTCAGAGTTGGGTATAAAATTGCACAGATCCTCGTCGTCAAGTATGAGACTCTCGTCAAAGTCACTCTGCGCACTCTCCTCCACTTGGCCGCCTTGTGTAAAACTCGCTGGCGCGGATTCCTGACGCTTCAGCTCCTGTTGCTGCAAAGGCTGCGACTGCGATTTCTTCTTGGGCACCTTCGGTGGCAGCTTGCTGCTCTTTAGAGTCTCTGTAAAAAAATTAAATAAATACTTGCATAACTTGAATGACTCGACTTTTTTAAATACTACATAGACTTTTTTAAATATTATATGCATGTTCTAATATTAATGAAAACGATCTTTCCTAATTTGTTTATATGTCTTAGTTAAATTTCCTAATATATGCTGCATTTACTAATTCCTGATTTTTTTAAAAATTTTATTTTTTAATTTTTAAATTCTTCCAAAATATTCTGAATTCGTTTGAGGTAAATGAAAACCCGGGGCTCTTCTAGTTTATTAAATGTTTCCTGCTTGTTGCCACATGACTTACCGACATCGAAGAACTTGTCTAACTGTTCATGTGCGGAATCCAGGCTCGCCAGCTTCAATCCTTTGCGTCGGTGTAGAGATGCTCTTGAGTTGAACATGCTGGCGGCAATGTTGTTGTTGCTGCCATAACAGACGGAGATTTTACGCTGTCTGCCGCTGTCGGCACTTGTCACTTGGCTTTGTTCTACCACAGATATATCTCCCGAGCCATTCATTATGAGCATGGCCTCTTCACTGGGTCGACGTTTACCACCCGGTGACTGCTCCACAATTTGTTCATAGGATTTGCGTCGACTAAGATTTTGTTTGTTTAATCCTGGCGACGGCTGTGGATGAAACTGCTGCTGTGTCTGACGGCGCAGCTTGCGGTAGTAGACAGTGCCCAGGACGAGCATGAGAAAGATGCAGGTGCCCACAATGATGACGACCAGGATGCAGGCTTGCACCTGGTAGGTGAGAGCTCGCACCTCGCCAGCCAACTCGGCACTCTGTTGTATATATAGCTGCTCCTGTTCCATATAGCGACGACTCTGATCCTCCAAGGTGCGGACGGTTAACGTCTGTTGCGTAAGCGTCTGCTGCAGTTCCTCCACTTGCTTCTTGTAACGACGCGAGAGTTCCTCTAGATATTGACCCGACAGCGACATATTACGTTCGAGTGCCTGTGGAAGACAGAATGGGAGAATTATTATTAGGACAACTGTTTACCCGGGTTTCTATGACGTGGCCAAGAACAACAACAGCAATAACAACCACCTTATTGCGAAAATCAGCCAAAATCAAAAACTGTTACAAGGATAAACTATGTATGTATCTGTATGTATGTATCTAAAAGAAGGTGCGGCGGCATTGGTAGCTAGACAAGTTACCGGTAATGAGGCTACAACACGCAAGCTGGCATTGGAGAAACGGAGCGGTAACTATACGAACACTAAATGTCCTTACAAATGCGAAAATCAGGAACTGTAATGATTGTTATTTTTATCTCTTGATTTTTATCAATTAGATAGTGAGTCAAAAAAAGAGTAAGAAATAATTCGCGTTTTTTAAGAATTGGTTTTCTGCAAAATTTTAGTTTAGCTTTCTATACTACATATAAATCAGTCAAATCGATGAAAAGACAGCCGAGTTATTGGGGAAAGAAAGATAGTGCATTTTAACGAACAAACGAACGACATGAACGTTAACTCATTTCATTTAATCTATTCGTTAAACTTATTGGCCCTCAATTTCATATTTTAGTTCGGATTACTTGACTGATTAGCTGAGTCATGGGGCTTATAATTGTTATGCCAGTTACATAAGAGGAAGAGTATACAACTGCATGTTATTCTAATTGTGTGGGCGTTTGCCCTATGCCATTTTGTTGTTTGTCGTCGGGACAACGTAGCGCAAGCGATAGAAGAGTTTCTAGACCGTGTACTTAAACATTACACAGGGTATTCTGGGCTTGTCAAGGGGAAATTGTATCTAAAAGCCAGTAGAAGTCGTGACAGACTATATTGACAGACTATGTTTATTTATTAGTAATTCGTATTAGCAGTCGTCTGTCTGTCCAAAATTTTAGACAATAAGAGCTAGAGGTACCAAAAATTGGTATATATTACTTCATATGTATTATTTGGCATGTAGGAATGTTTTTATTAACAATATTTTCATTTCATCATAATCTTTTGTTTTAAACCATAAGTACAGGGTCTATCACAGTCGGGTTTGCCACTCACCTTAATGCGATTCGATAGTCTGATAAAAACACTCTCGGACTGTGCGCCATGTGTTAGTTTTGGCTGTAAATTGATGCCTCCTCCTCCTCCAGCTGCTGCACTGGCGGTGCCTCCCAAATTCGAGTTGCCATTGACTACAGCTGCAGCGGCTGCCGCGGCACCACCGCCAGCTGTTATTGATGCCACCGTTGTGGTCAGCAGACTGTCTATGTGGTCCCAGTTGGCCAGATGACTGTCATCCATTCCATTGCCACTCCCAAGTAAATCCCCATTGATGGTTTCAGGTGTATTTGTGTTGGGTGGTAGCAGATTGACTTCCACATCGGTGGCATCAACGGGAGTTGCAGGTGTGTGCACAGGTGGCTCGGGTGCAACCAGAGGAGTGCTTGATGTGATCACCTCCTGTGTGCCGCTTGGTACATTAAATATATTCACATCCGCCGGAGTGGGCGCGACTGTGGAGGCATCTGTGGGTTGTGTCTCCGCACGGGATGCAGCTTCAGCATTCTCCGTCGTTGTAGACGTTTCGAGAGATAGCTTTTCCAAGCTGGATGTGATTTCCAGCAGAGATACGTTGGGTACTCGATGAACTATAGCCTCGCCTGCTGCTTCCACTGAGGGATCTGGTGTGGTTACATTCTCGACGTGTTGCTCAACCACATCAAGATTCTGCTGCTGATCTTGAGGCACCACTGGATGCACAATACTCGTGAGCTCGGCTTGTAGAATATTACACATGGCTCCCACATGCTCCGCGGGCAACAAGCTCAAAAAGAAGCTCTGCCGCTTGTCCATGCCACTTGTGGCCGGTGACCCCATCCTCGCCAGACCCAGACTGATGTCATAGTCTGTCTGACAGACACGAGTTTGCAGCAGGTGGGGGCGCAATTGGGGTAGGGAGAGAAGCAACTGCAGCTGCTGCGATTGGCAAGAAAGCAGGTTGTTAATGCGGTCCACAATGGTGCTGTTGCACCTGGAGCAGCTGTAGATGCCGGTGGCAGGAGTGCGACAGAGTATCGAGTCTGTGGACCAGCGCAGAGCTTTTGTTGGCTTCACCAGCACCTGGGCGGCCTTTTTGACCATCTGCATGACGGCATCGGAGGCGCTTTGAAAGATGTTGCCACCGCCTGCATTGTTAATGCCCGGAGATGTCTTGTGC
This sequence comes from Drosophila falleni, assembly GCA_035045575.1. Lineage (NCBI taxonomy): Eukaryota > Metazoa > Arthropoda > Insecta > Diptera > Drosophilidae > Drosophila > Drosophila falleni. The sequence continues at coordinate 899,270 of JAWNOV010000054.1, read as the reverse complement.
GCCTGCTCCTGTCCAGCAAAGTCATCATCAAAGTCATCCAATTCATCGCTGTGACGAATCTCCGTTTCAAAGGCCTCAAACTCCGAGGTACCAAAAACACGAAACAACGAAATTGGACAAAAGTGTTCCTTGGAGTAGTGCGAATGTATATCGACACGTACAAATTTTCCAAATAAATGAGGATGCAGCTCAAAGGTCTGCACCGTTCTCTTGTCTTCCGCCGCAAAGCGTCCCACATTGCTCCAATCGCGTGTTGGAAAACGCTTCGAAACGGCAACAGTGAAATTCTTAGGTGACGAACTGAACAGCTCAAAGTTGGCCAGCTCTACCTTTTGGGCCTGGACAGCCTCGCAGAGCTCGACAACGAACCAAATGCGACTGCCACATGTGCTAAGCATGTATTCATCACTCGAGTGACTCAGCACAGCTCCCGTATTTGTGGCATCAGCATTCGAGGCAATTATCTTGGCGCCACAATCTGGTGAGGCATAATTCTTGGCGCGCAGCTTCAACGATGGAAGTTTGCCATTCCCGTTTCCAGTTGCATTTCTCCGTTGCGCCGAATTGTTAACAACCTGCTGCTCCAGCTCCATGGCCTGCTCCCGACTCGCCTCCGCCTCCATTTGCTTTTGTGCCCACTCCGAGAAGACGGGCATCGGCACTTCCTCGACTGTCTCATTGCTACCTGCGGCGACCTCTGACTCGGAACTCGATGCGATTCTATTGCTGGTCATATTGGCATCCTCAGTAGCGTTGGATTCAGACGTTGACATGGCTTCTAATTCAATTCCTCCACCTGGATCGTTGATGTCATCTATTTGGAACAATTAAATTGAGTTAAATATTTTGTAGGAGCTATTATGCAATCTCTATTCACCTCTCTGTGCCACCTTCTTGACAACCACTGACTGCTGCTCCTCTTGTTCCTTCACGCTCTTGTTACTTGCTCTGGGAGGCGGCTCCTGCAGTATAACCGCATCTAGACTCTCCTTCACAGGCTCCAGCTGCAGCGGCAACTCGGTCACCGTGACGCTAGGAAGCTCCGTAATGATCTCAGAGAAGCTAAAAGAAATAAATAAAATATACAATTAATTTTAAATCTAAATAAAAAATATATATATATATATTAAAAATTTTTTATTTACGTATTATTATCTTATTTAAAAATCTATTTTCGTTTCCTCAATTTAATAGCTATAGGAGCAGAAGACTTAAAATTTGCTGAACAGTCGCTTTTTATGGTAAATATTCAAAATTTTGTTAACTTTATCCCACCCACTCATGTCCTTTGATTATTGTCAATCATTCCAGGTATGAATATTTTAAGTTTTGAAGCGATGTGTGCGCCTAAATGTATGCAGTAACTTGCATACACTTGGAGTTGTATTTTATTTATTGAATTATTAATTTCTTAAATTTATATTTTATTAATTCAGTTATTTATTTATTTACTGTTATTTTCATTAGTTACTAATTAATTAATTAAATTATGTATTCCAGATTATCTCACCTCATAAACACTGTTGATATGGCTATAATTTGAGAAAACCATACGATCCAGAAGAATATCAAAAACATAGTTAGATTTGTTCTCAGTTTCTTCAACTCACAACAAATACATCGTACAATGCATTGCATCAGCATTTTGTTACCTCTTGTAGCAATTCTAAATTTTATATTTCAGTTATTGACTCATTATGATATAATTTAAACTTATTAACTGCGACCTCTTTCTCGAAGAACAACAAAGATACTGCATATACAACGTGTATTCAATGTTTAAATATCAAAACAACAGCTGTGACTGAATGCAGATACATACATATATCTGCCTTTAGTACCGCTTTCCTACAGCTCTTTAGACACCTTTACTACTTGAAAGTAGAGCTATAAATAGAGTTACTGGAGACTTACTATACACGAAGTTGCTAACCGTGTGGAAGTGATTCAAAGTCTGACTAAATAATAATAAGAAAAGATTAAGTGTGGGTTTAAAACTGTAGCGAAAATAAATAATAAAATAATTAATAAGAATGTGCGACTAATATATACCCAGTAAGCTGAGTTCAACACTTCCAAGGCGAAGGAAATAGTACTGATAAAAAAGAACGGTTTCTAAAACTAGGAATATTAATAGAAAATATTTTATTTTTAAATAAATCAATATAACGACAGAAGCATAAAAAAATACACATACAAATATAAGTGGTCTTAAAGTCACAATTCTCAACTTTTAAGAAATATTTATTTCTCGAGTTCAAAAACTAAGATTTGGATTTTAAAAAATTATAAATTTCCAAGAGAAACACTAAATTTTTAATCACTGTAAAACAATTTTTTTTTTATTTTTGTCAAAATTTTAAACTTTAGATTAATAATACAAACATTCAACTTATAAGGGATCATTTTTGAAAAAGATTCTTGAAAAGTATTTTAAGACAGATCAGATGAGAAAAACCTGTTTTAAAAATGTTTTTATGTAAAAATATTGAATATATATGCATAACCTCAATAGATCTAAGCGGAAAAACCTTTCCGAAGACTACAAGCGATGCATCTACAACATTCTGAGCCAGGTACTTTGACAAACACAAGTTGAGAAACTTGTTTAAGTAGAAAACGCCAATCACAGAAAAAATGTTTCAAAAAGTCACGCAAAAACACTCGCCGACGTTATTGAACACAACTTTGTAGACATTTTTATTGCATAATAAAAAGCGTTTTCAGTTGCGGACTTTAAGGGCTCAAAACTTAGGAGTTAATTAGGCGAACTTGCAATTGGTAACTGTAAACTGCGCTAATTTTAACGCCCCCAACTCTGACGATCACAAAAGAAAGTATATCAAATGGACACCTCGACTGAAACGAAACGAAAAGTGTTAAGTGTGTCCAAGTTAGTGGAAGTGGCAGTTGCAACCATTTCCGTGTTGCACTTACTTTAACAAAAGTCTTATGCAAGAATTCTATAATAATGTTGAAGTCATGTCAACAACAACGCCCACAAAACTCAAATAGTATTCCCACCTGGCTGGCATATTTATGACTTGTCACAGCCTGCATCAAAAACCGAAAGCCAAAAACGAAAATCTGTCTGGGCCAATAGGCAATATGGTTATTATTATGACTCGAAGTTGGCTGGGACCTCGTTCCGTCTACAACTTCAAGTTTGGCAGGAATTTCTGGCTTTTTCATATGAATAAGTTAACCACATGAGAAATGATATTCACGTTGGTCGTTGTAACGTGTGCAAGCTGTCGTTTTCTTTTTATATTTGCATACCCTGTTAAAAGGTTGGACTTTTAATAATTAAGTTAATTTAACTGTCGTATTTCGTCCTGTTACTATAGATGATCTATAACAATCCCATTCTCGGATATTTTGATAAGGAACTGGCATTTTAGTGAATTTTAATCAAACTTGTTTATCTTACTTATACTTGTTATACCTGTGCCTGAGAGTGAAGTAGTATTTCATATAAAGATTGATTGATTGTTAATCAGGGGTAAACTTGTTTTAAAATTACTTTTTAATATTGTCTGACTTAGAGATATATGTATATGTATAATATCTATCTAAATTTCTTAAGAAAAGCTCGTTGTAAAATTATACTTATTATTAATATTATTTTCATTTTTGTCTGACTTTGTGTTATCCCTTATGACAGAAATACCCAAAAGCGCATTATCTTAATATACTACAATCTGTTTCTGAACCCTTCCGTTTATTTTCTCTGCCTATCAGATTTTTACTCTTTGTAGGGTATTAAAATTCTTGTTTATTTTCAAACATTATGTAAAAGGCTATAATGTAAATAAAATTGGCATTATTATGGCAGAATATATATACACGTATGCTGAGTCGTAATACTCTTTGTCATTGCACTGAAATTTCGCACGCATTTTATTTTCGAAAATTGTCTATAGGATCTCGAAAATCTTTCTGCAGATACAACGAGAAAATAATTTCATGTAGGCGTTGAAAATTTCCGCACCCCAACCGTAATAACCCACTCTTTGTATTTAATATTTAGTATGCAGTTTTAAATTGCTGTTGTCACATTTGCACAGTTTAAAGTAGGCTAAAAATAATGATGGTCGTCGCTTTGTTAATTGTTGGGCAAACGGAATTACACATCTAAAGACTTAATAGCCATTCATCCGGTGCGAAGATCAATAAGCCGGCAAAACCGAAACCAAAACCGATCCATATTGTATCAATAACCGTACCGGGACATTAAAGCGTGCTAATAAATATTGCTTTGGCAAACAAATCAATTTTTCTGGTGGCGCTGGATAAATTGCAATTAAGCGCTATTATTAATATTTGTTGAATAACAAAACATGTGAAAGCACTTTGGCGCAACGAGCCAATGCCAAATCGGGAAATGGCTAAGCAGCTACTATACAGTCTAGACCTGGTTCAAAGTATAAAGTCGTTGGAGATAATCGTACTAAAGGACCTCAACACCATAATTTCAATTACTTTGTATTATGGAGTCAAGTGCACTGCGGGCACAACACAACACTGGCTTAGCAGTATAAGGATAAGGATATATTTTGATTTCTTAAAACTCTTATTGATTGGATTGTTCGATATTTATAGACGACGCGCTTCGCGGACCCTTCGAGCCAGCGTGCGAAGCGCACGATCGCACCACTGGAAATCGAAATGGGAACTGAACGGATTACGACTCACCTCTAATAATTGTGGTCCAAGTGTGCAGAAAATTCCGCCATATGTCGTGGAGAGCGAGACACAAACACACGCATACACAGAGAGCGACACACACACACACTCATAGTCCGGCATTGAAACTTATACATAACGAGAAAGCTATAGCTTTTAGTGTTGCCAGAACAGCTTTTCTCCGTCAAATCTGGCTTTTTGCGAGAAAAAAATTGACAGCAGCAGGCAAAGAAAATTCTGGCTTTGTTTTAATAATACGTTTTGTATTTTTCCGCTATTTCTATCATAATAATAATATATACAGTCAAATAATTCGTTGAGAAAATATATATAAATCAAGTTTTAAGAGAGAACCACGATAAAATACAAAAAAAAACTATAAAAAACACTAAATAATACATGTAAGTTTTTTAATTTTGCTTAAATAAATTCTTGACAAACTGCAAAATATAAATATTGCTCATATTGATAAAAACATTATGATCAGTCCAACATTAAGATAAGTGTTTTAGTCTCCACACTTAAATAATGAAGTTTGTGGCAGCTATGATTTTCATTTTAAGAATCAATGCATAACAGATTGTTGTTTTAATTTTTTTAAATTTAAAAATCATCCGATTTTGTAGTCCATCAATTGAGCTTCTTTTCGATTTATCTACTCACTTTAGTCAGATTTTTACTTTGCTACTCAAAAGTTGGTAACTCTGATAGCTTTATGCACGCGCTCACACTTATGCACACACAGGTGGAAAGAGAACGTCTCACCTCATAGCGGTACTCGTAGCTGCTGAGCAGCATCAATACAACATTATTGCAATGCACTTGCAACTGCAACGACGACAACAACGACGAAGGCGACGGCGACGTGTCGAAAACATCGCACGCCGACTGTCGACTGCACTTTGCCGGTAAACTTGTCGCACAGCTTTGACTTTATGAGAGTGTGTGTGCGAGTATGTGTGGATGCACATGTGTTGTGCTGTTGTTTTTATTGTTTGTGTTGTTGTTGTTATTATTGCTGCTGATGCTAGACATGCCAAATTGATAACAAGCCAAGTCATAGAGACGAAACTTTCACACTCTGTAAGCCTTTAAAGTTAACCGATATGTAACATGGACAGCAGAGAAGTTGTACTTGATAGATCAATTGAAGGATTAAGTTCAGTAGTTCAGGTGCTTGAAGCAGTTTTGAGGTGAACGAATGAATCCTTCAGTTAGTTCAATGAAATGAGATTATTTATTTAACATTAGCTGAACGCAGTCGGCAATAATAATAATTGCAGTTTTCAAAAATATATTAAAAACTATTATTACATGTTATTGTTATTAAATTTTAATCTTAAAAATAAAAAATTAATTGACTTAAAAAATTTTAAAGTCTTCAAGCTTAAAAAAGAAATATAATAATTGTTGAGATCTTTGCACTCGACCAAGACAGACTTCAGAATTCTATTACTTTAATATTTATCTCATTAAAATATTCCAATATCTTAATTGATTTTTTAAGTATATTGAAGGTATCTAAATATCTGAATAGTATGTAAGTAATTTCTTAAAATAGTCGATTTTCTAGATTTTTCGAAATACTTAACCTTTTGCAGATATAAAATAGCCAAGCTAAAAGAAATGTCAGTAAAGTAGGTACTTATACAGATTTTTAACTAGTTCGATTCAAGTTTCAAACAAACAAACAAACGAATGATGAACCATAAAAGGTAATTTGTACGTACAGGTCTTTAGTTTAATAAATTAATGAAATCAGCTAACGAACGAATAAAATCGAATAAAAAAATAATAATAATAAAAATTGGTTAAATAGATTACATTTATTGTACTGAGCTATAGTGTATCGAGGAGTCTTAGTACGATATTGAAATGACACCGGTATATAACTCAAACTGAAACGCCCAAGTTATGTTGAAAACAAGACAGATGAACAGCTCCATCTCTTTGACTCTTTATTGTGTGCATTTTTGTGGGCCTCGTTTGTTGTACTCCTGGAGCACACAGCTGCTTGTGCAAAAGGCGTCGGAAATGGTTTAGCCCCCGCAATAATTCAGAAGGCGGCACATTTAAGGTGCCGGAGGCAGATTTATGCCAAAGTCCACATACATCTGTGCACGCGAATTTAGAGCGTGGGTCCACAGATCAAAGATAACAAAAAAGTTGTCTAGGATAGTACATCTAATAACTTAGCTCCTGGATGTGACAGGTTATCAAGCAAATTACGAAAGAAAAACGATATCCAAAGATCAATCGATATTTTGATAGAACAAACAAGCATAAATTAAAAAAAAAATCAATTACGATACAAACTACCTGTCTGATTGAAAAAATACTAAGAAATATTTTTGGATGGATTATAAACTTAATTAATTTTTTTAAATCTATTAATTTTGGATCTTAGTTTTCATCTAAATAAAAAAATTTAAAATAATAATTAAATCAGGCAATCAAACCGAACCAAGTTTCGGTTCCGGTACGTTTCGAAACAACATTTTCGGTAAAAGCTACTTTTTCTTTCAAATAACAAAATAATTTTTGAATGTTTAAGTCACCTTTTAAGAAGAAGTTGATTTAAGATTGAAGCTTGAGAATCAACATTTTTAATTTTTAGAAAACACATGGGAGAATCTTTTCGAACGAATTTGATTTAATTTGAATGCAAAAATGAATTTTGAGGCCATTTCATGATATAAATAAGATATTGTTTGAATATCGGTATAGTTTTGACAAAGTTATGAAAGTTTGAAACTGGTTAAATTTTCGACTTAGCAGTTTAATAACTCGAAATTTTTATGAATAGAGGGTATGGAAGCAATATAAATAAATATTAAAATGCATAATTGCAAGTGCAACAGAAAGTGAAATTGTGGCTCATATATCTGCGCAACCGGCAGACAAATTTCAAGTCACAGCAAATAAAATCTATAAAGTCGATTGGCAATTTGCCTACCGCCGGCAACTCGTGGTAAAGATTAGTGGACACCGCCAATCGTTGAGCGCCTTTGAAGACTATACATCTTTATTTATTTATTTTTTGCAATTTGTTTAACGAAGTCGGGAACTCCTTTAGTGCGTTGTTAATGTTACAAAAGGTTACCGCGGGCCGAAAGTGCCAATCGAATTGCCAACTGATGTTTCACCTGCTTCGACACCGACTTCGAATCCAACTCCTCGACTCTCAATCGAAAGATAAACACTTGTAATGCGAAAGTGTTTTGATGCCACAGCGCTTACACAATGAGCAAAAAACAACAAAACAAACATACACACTAGCTGTTAAGTGCTTAAAGTCAGCTAACTGCCAAGTTGGCCAAGTCAAAGCTCTAAACTCCAGAAGGCGTCTCAAAAAGAAAACGCTTGCTTTGAGCTTGAAATAAAGCCTAAAGATAAGGGTCAAATCGAAAAAAAACAGGGTTCACAGTCGCTTTATCCCCAGAGATTCCTCATCAAAATCTAAAAGTTGTTATACAGTCAAGAGTTTTTGACATGCAGTTACTCAAAAAAAAATTTCTAAAATAATACCGATTAATAAATCCTTAATAGAGTTTAAAAAATATCAATGATACAATTGATACACTTAAACATAATTGATGTTAAAAAGTTATTTATAAATTGACTCATTACAACATGGTCTACAACAACTATCATCGTTTTACACTTGTTTTCGTTATCAAAGAAAATACACATTAGTTATCTTAAAAACATTATAAATGCTTTACTTCAATATCAATTATAAAAATAATTTTGTTAATCATGAACAAAAAATCTTACTAATCTATTAAGGTATTTTATAGCTGATTACGCGGTATCTTACCAGTCGAGCAAAACAACCTACGCATAATGCCAAAGTGTTGCCCAAGTGTCTGGTATTTTTTATTTTACCAGATAGACAATAATTAAATAGTGGAAAAATGCCGGCAAAAAGGAAAAAAAGCGTATAGGAAAAAATCAACAATGGCAGTAGGAAAACCGGCTTTTCGAAATGTTTGCGTTTAATGGACAGGCAGGCGCCTACATTGCATTGAGAGGAATGGAGAGTAGAAACAAAACAAAACGAAGTGTAGTGAAGTGAAGGCGTTCGACAAGCCCACGATACGCAGACTAATCGATGCAGCTACACGAGATCAGTGATCGGGCGATCAACGATCAACGATCGGGCGATCAATGCGATTAAATTGATTAAGCAAAGTCAATGAGCGGCCGCTCACAATCAATTAACTATTTGGACATTGAGATGAAATGAAACGTAACGAAACGACCAGGACAGTGCGAGTACACGTATTTGGATAAGATCATTAAATATAAATATATATATTTATTTGGTTTTAAAGTGAATCGTTGTCCGCTGTTGCCATAATCTGGCACACACCACACTTGTCTTGACTTCGCCTAATCATTTGCATAAGCGTCAGCAATCGCTTCTGTCCCGAGATTCGAGTAGTTTTCGCATATGTCTATGTTGCCTATGATCGTTTGATAGCAATGTCATGTTGTACATGATTATGGCTTTTTGCCAAGTTTGATTACAGTAACAAGATCATGATGCATTTTCGAAAGCCTAAATTGCAATATACTTTGATTCGCAGAGTCCTTACACATTCGCTGAAAGTGAAAGTACACGATCATCATCAACATGATCATCATGATCGTTGAGGCAGCCGATCACCTGCCATGTGTGAAATGTCTAGAGGGGATTGTGAGACTCTGATACTGATGCTGATGATTGGCTGCCTCGTTGATTCTGATACCAAAAAAAAAATATAAATAAATAAATTTATATACGAGGGTTGCTTAAAAGGTCTTTAACAAATTAAACTCTTTGATTGATCGCTTTTATTTTACATTGTAGGCCTCTTATGAATCTCAATATTGTGCTCTGTGCTTCTGCAGTATTTTTAAGCCATTTAAAAATTTGGCAAAGGTGCCTTATATAGGTATTCTGTTTCGAAGATGACCTCAGTTTGTCAAAAATCTTCTACTCATTAGAAATATATTTTTAAACCAAATTTTTGATTCTAAACCTAAAACATGTATCCATTTGATATATTTTTTGTTTCAACAATTCCTCTTACTCTTAGCGGTCGTTAGTTTAAGACCATAATATGGTCATATCATATCATAATGCAATTAATCGATCATTTCTGGAATACAATCGAAAATCGGTTGAACAGATGATGTTATGAATTGTCTTTAATGATAGTGCAGATATGCAAAGTTTTTTTTTCAACTAACATGACAAAACTAAGCTTATTTCAATTTAACAAAAAAATTTTTTATTTGATACATAAAAACTAACGCTTTAAATAAATCCTAATTAATGTTTATATTTATTATTATTATTATATATTTATATTTATATACATATGGAAAACATTCATTTTATAATAAGCAAATGGTCATAGGAGTTGTAAAGACTTATTGTACAACCCTCTCAAATGCAAAGTTTTATCGCCTTACTCCTGGCAAAATGGAAAGTACATTTCAATTTGTAAAGCTATTTGCCACGAAGTAGGAGTAGGTGTAGGAGTTAAAGTTGCAGTCTGAGCCACAGGCAGCACATGATGTCCAGTCAAATCAAACTGAAATCGCACTTTAATTTGCTCCCATTTAACACTTTTACCGAATAACATCAACAACAAAAACAACAACAGCTTTAATATCAGCAACAATGCTATTGTCATTTTGAAATATCTTGTGTAAAGCCTTTTAAGGATCAGGCGATCTGGCGACCAGACGATCATTGATCGACTTTTGGCGTTGGCGTTTAACTCCCACCGAGTTGTTGTTGGCTCGTAAATAAGAAAATATCCCAGCCTGACGCAGTATTTTTTTCTTTTTTTCTTACTGTCTGTTTTTGTTGTTGTTTTTTTTTGTTTTTTTGAATGAATTGCCCACCAATAGATAGCCCAGACAGCTGGATAGACCCCAAAGAGACGACTTGACTGCCAAGGCATTTAGAAAGTCGCCGCTCACACGCCGCCGTTTAAAAGTCAAAGAAAATAAATTGAAAACTGTAAAGCAAATTACCGGCAAAATGCATTGTGACAAGACTTGGCGTGGGTGTTTTTTGTTGTTAGTATTCGCCCCACCATTCCACCCATTTCCCCCCTTATTCGCCACACATTCGCTTCGGGATCTGTTTAGCTATGTATATTGCTCATAAAGCCTCTGGTCGTACAGCCAACACGCAACTACATAATTACCTATCCAATAAATATTTCATTATTCAATTTCAGCCTTCCACATTGCCGTTTTCCTTCATTCCCTCGTTAATCTTAAATATCATAAGTCCATTTCATTACTCAAATATTTCACCTGGTATTTAAAATTTTCGGTAGTATTTCAATTAACTTTTCATAACCTTGCAGAGAGTATAATAACTTTTCCATTCAAAATTATTTATTTTATTGTTATAAATGAGCACAGGGCATAAATATCTAACAGTGTTAGAGCGAACTTATCTCTTGGCTTTTAAAATATTTATCTAGATATACTCAATTGTTTACGTTCTTTACCATGCAGTTGTCATAATAATTTTTTATAAAATAATTATTTTAACAAATATAAAAACAATCTATATAAAATCTACAGAACGGATGGGTAATTGTAGCATTTGTCCCTATTTGTTGTAATAAATTTTCCATATTATAAAATGAACTAAATAGGATAAGAAATGTCATTAAATTCGTGGGTTTTAATTATTTTTAATAATTTAGTTTAATTTTTAATTTAAATTTAATAATTAATGACTACGGTCCTATCAAAATCCACATAATCTGTAATTCAAATAAAGCATCAGTCTGCTAGGGTATTTAATCTTCGGCACGCTGAAAGAGCATATTCTTTCATTTCCTTATCTAAATAATACTATTATAGGGGTCCTATACAAATTTTCTTCATAGGCAGTTAACAAAGATTGCATAGTTATTTATGGTTAAAGTGAAGTGAAAGACTTTTTCTAGAGTTGAGAAACAATGAAATAGTCTTCCTCACACTCAATTTTCTCTCAGAGAACACTTTGTCACGTATAAGTTGAAATTAATTTGTCGCACGACACGTAAAATTTGCTTTTATACTACTCTAAAGATGATAAGTATTATTTTATTATGAATGCAAAATATTTGTACGTATACTTATTTACATAATTCTGTAAGGGAGGAATTGACCGGCAGGGAAATTCTACATACTACATATACTTAAATATATTAAAAATAAAGTTGAAAGATGAAAAAAAAACCCACCTTTCTTGTTGTTGTCGTTGCTGCTGTTGGGGAACTTTCTTTGGTATCATCGCATCGTCAACAAACTCAGGTTGCTGTGATTGCTCTAACTGATTTACATCTGCATTCGTATTTGTTGTATAAATATTATGATTAATTTTGTTATTCAACAGATTTTTTGGCACTTTAGAGGTCGCTTCATTATTTTCAGCATTATTATTTTTTTCACTGTTAGGCACTACACTAATATGTTCATTATTATTATTATTATTATTAATATTTACATTAGACGACGGCAACACATTCAAATTCACTGACGTGTCTTTTACATCGGCCGGTTTTGTATTTGTTGTTGTTGCTTTTGCACTAGTTCTTGGCGCCAGCACAACGTTATCAACCTCTTGAGGTGTTGCCGTCGCTGCAAGCGCCTCCTCTTCTGATGCAAGTCTTTTATTTATTTTGAAATCATTTAACACGTTAGGCACTTTTTCATTGCTGTCTCCTTTTTCATTGCCTGCTGCTGCCAAAGGGTCTAGGGGCATCCGAGTTTGCACCCCTGCCCTCTGCTCACCAGCTGCAGCTGCATTTGCCCTCCCCGCAGCTGCAGCAGTTACTGAAAACTCATCTGTCGCGGCAGCGATGTCGTACAGCCAGAAACAGCAGCTGTAAGTGGAATGGCAAACAGGAAAAGTGAGTGAAGGGCTAAAACGCACACTTATTGAGACAGTCTTGGTCTTGTATCTTACCTAAGTATTAGATTTATGTACATAAAGCGCACCAAATGCAATCTAATTCGCATCCTTATATTATCCAGCGCGAGCGGCGACGCGAAATTATACAAAAGTATTTCAAGAGTAGGCGTTCTGCGAATCGCGGCGCGGCGACGTTTCAATTGGCATGCCCGATCTTGTTAAATCAATTTGATTTTATGTACACAAGTCCCATTCGGTCACGAACGAAATGGAGCGCACTTTAGGACTATGCCCAAAACGTTCATACTGTATTGATTTAAAAAATAATAAATAAATGCTGCTACTGTCGCAGCGAAAAAATAAAATTATAACTAGAGATGGCTGATGTACGATAACAGTATCCGGTACTCGCTCCAGTACTACCAGTCGGGGTATTTCATGATGTCGCTTAAAATTATCGATATATTTCTGATTATCGAGCGAGCAAAACGAACGAACTGATAAAATTAAAAAAACTGAATAAAAATGAATAAATTTGATGAAAATTTAACATTTGAAATCACATCAAATTAAGGCTAATATTTTAATGAAGGGTTGAGGCTTTTCATCCTAAGAGAAGAGAAGTTACAAATTTAATTCTATAAAAAAAACAGAAAATTGCAACAAAATTCTGTACAAAATTTATAAAACTCTAGCTTCAAAATTAAGAAATTGCCCAAAAAAAAAACATAGATAACAAAGGTAGAAAAACTTTAAGTTATCAATTTTGACAATTGACCCAAAATGGTACATATTGCCAGACAAATTTAATTTGCCGGTGAATTTAACAGGGTGCCAGGTGGCAACGCTTGGGGAGAAACGACCTGACTCTATTTTAGAGACTGTTTTTCACCAGTTGATTTCGATGAAAATTTGGTTGAATATTATAACTTGAATACGATTCCACTATGTCATTCCTGCGTGGATCACTAAACTATGTTTGGTGCACAACCAGCGTACTGGGCAAAGGAGCCACCGGCTCAGTATTTCAGGTAATATAAAAAAGAATGCGTCATTACAACGCTTTTTGGCATACATACAAAAATACATTTGTAAGTTCAGTGTAAACATAACAATTGATATGTGTGTGTGGTTTCCCGTTTTTGTAGGGAGTGAATAAGACTACTGGCGAATCGGTCGCCGTTAAGACTTTTAATCCATATAGCCATATGCGTCCTGCTGATGTTCAGATGCGTGAGTTTGAGGCTCTGAAAAAAGTGAACCATGAAAACATTGTGAAGCTGCTGGCGATCGAGGAGGATCAGGAGGGGCGTGGAAAGGTCATTGTTATGGAGTTGTGTACGGGCGGAAGTCTTTTTAATATACTGGATGATCCGGAAAACTCATATGGCCTCCCAGAACATGAATTTCTTTTGGTACTTGAGCATCTCTGCGCCGGCATGAAACATTTGCGGGACAATAAATTGGTGCATCGCGATTTAAAGCCTGGCAACATTATGAAATTTATATCGGAAGATGGCCAAACCATATACAAGTTGACTGACTTTGGTGCTGCGCGAGAGCTGGAAGATAATCAACCGTTTGCCTCGCTCTATGGCACGGAGGAGTATTTGCATCCTGATCTCTACGAGCGTGCTGTGCTTCGTAAATCCATACAGCGATCATTTACGGCCAATGTGGATTTGTGGTCCATTGGAGTTACGCTTTACCACGTGGCAACTGGTAATTTACCCTTCAGACCCTACGGTGGTCGTAAAAACCGAGAAACAATGCATCAAATAACCACAAAGAAGGCATCTGGGGTAATATCTGGCACCCAGCTAGCCGAGAACGGACCTATAGAGTGGTCCACAACGCTGCCACCACATGCACATCTTTCACAGGGTCTCAAGACACTCGTTACACCATTGCTAGCGGGATTACTGGAGGAGAATCGAGAGAAAACTTGGTCATTTGATCGATTCTTTCAGGAGGTGACACTAATCCTGCGCAAGCGTGTCATCCATGTCTTCTTCACGAACCGGACCAGCTCTGTCGAAGTGTTCCTAGAGCCGGAAGAGCAAATAGACAACTTCCGAGAACGCATTTTCCTCCAAACTGAGGTGCCCCTGGAAAAACAAATATTGTTGTTCAACAACGAACATCTGGAAAAGAAAGTTACACCACGTACGATTGGTGAGTTAAATGCTTTATATCCCATGGAAATAAATACTACCATCTATTGTTTATATCACAGCCAAGGCTTTTCCAACCACAACCACGGAGCAGCCTATATTCCTGTACAGCAATGATGATAATAATGTTCAATTGCCACAGCAATTGGAGTTGCCTAAATTTCCAGTCTTTCCTCCAAATGTGTCTGTTGAAAATGACGCCAGTTTGGCAAAGGTAAACTTTACCAACTTCTATATAAATGTACGTTTAATTAACCGAAATATTTTTGGTTTAAAGGCAGCTTGCAGCGTGGGGCATGAATGCAAACGACGAGTAGATATATTTACAACAATGGACATTCTAATCAAGAAAGGCGTTGAGCACTTCATTGAAATGCTTATTACCACAATTACGCTGCTCTTAAAGTGAGTCATTACTACAAGTACTTATTGTTTGATAGTATATCATTCTATCATCTATATTTCTATATAGAAAAACAAAGAGCTTTGACAATCTGTTGTCGACAGTAGTTGACTATGCAGATGTGGTGCAGAATATGACCAGAGTGGTGAGATAAAATGCCTAATAATACTATATTAAAGCTATCATTATACACCTTCCTGTTCTCCTTCTCCTCATAGACCAAGGGAGATCAGGAGCTGAAGTGTCTGCTCAGCTCGCTGGAGAATGTGAAAACTGATTTCGATGGCGCAGCTGATGTGATAACTCAGATGCACAAACACTTTGTTACAGATGATGAGCTAAAGTGAGCCAATTGCAACTGCAAAGTAAAGCCAAGATTAACTTACTTTCCCATTTTACAGTGAACAGTGGTCATCATCGATGCACGGCAAGAAATGTCCGTGCCGTACACGGGCCAGTGCACAGGCCAAGTATTTAGTAGAGCGCTTGCGTGATTCGTGGCAACATCTGCTGCGGGATCGTGCAACACGTACGCTCACTTACAACGATGAACAGTTTCATGCGCTGGAAAAGATCAAAGTGGATCACAATGGCAAGCGTATTAAGCAGCTGCTCCAGGACAATGTTAATCCGGCGGTTGCACAAATGGCTGAGTGTCTGGCCGATTGGTATAAACTCGCACAAACGGTTTACCTAAAGACACAAATATTGGAGAAGGATGTGCGCGACTGTGAGCGCAAATTGTACGACATTCGCGATGAGCTATACCATATAAAGTCTGAGCAGAAGCTCGATGTAGATACTAAAACCATTTCCAGCAATAATCAATTGGCCAAAATTGAAGAACGTAATCGTTTGCGCATTATGAAGCAGCAGCAGCTGGAGGTTATGTCCGTGATGAGAAAGAACAGCGAACTGATAACGCTTCTGAGTAATCTAGGTATTGTCAATGGCAATGTAAATGGAAGCTAGCTTAAATATAAATATATTATTTAGTTATTAAGGATAGACGTGCAGCATGTGTTTGACAATTGATAGTATTACAATGTAAATAATAAATATAGAAACCAACCAGCATTTGAAATAGCGCTCAACTTATATCGAAAACTATAATATTTCGAGATATTTGCAAACAACATTGAATTATGTTTCAAACAACTTTTAATATTTTTGAAGAATTTTTGTTGAAATTTTCTGCATTTCTTAATTTTTTTTCTGAATTTAATTTGTAACTTTCCTACCCCTTGGGATGAAAAGCATCAAATCTGCATTTAAATATTCGACTTAATTTTATATAATTTCAAATTTTTAATTTTTTTTAGCGCTTGTGAATTATAACAATTCGATCGATTTTTCTGCTCTCGATAAGCATCGATTTTTCTGGTCTCACCGATAGCTTGTTCTACTGAACTAAATGAACAACAGGGATTTAGCTCTGGTATATCAGATTGTAATAAAAAAATACTAAACCAGTAATAATGAGAACGCGTATTGGTCGCGTATGACCATACTGGAAAATTTAAATATAGTTGAATATACATTTTTAGGGGAAACAAAAGCTCTTTCTGTCTAAAAACCATTTAAATTTCTTATGTTGCACAAATGTAAATTGCAAACTTAGTCAGTCAAAATAGCTAGATTTTCAGCCAATAGAAATTTTGAAATTCTTCGACCAAACGAATTCTGAAAATTGCCAGATCTAGCTATAAAATAGCTAAGTTGGCAACAGTGATCCATAGCTTGTGCAGCTGGGGGTTGCTTTGCGGTTGTTTTCATTTTATTTTTCGTTTGTAAATAGTTTTTTAAAATGTTTATACGCTTGCCATGTTTTCATTACTGATTACAATTGCCAATGCCATTGATGTGGCGCTGATTCAACCAATTACGAATATAATTGATACGATTGCGGCAGCTGTATATTATTTTTTCGCTGGAAGCTGCTTTATTGGCTATTGCTTGGTTCAGGGCGCCGGCTTCATCTGGAGATTCCTCTGCCAGGGCTACGAAACAGCCACAATTGTTTTCAAGGAGTGCAGACTGTTTTACGGCGAGTTGCGTCTCGTGGTCTGCGATGTCTTTGACTATGTTTACTATGGCACAGAAGATGGTCTGCAGCTGGCCCGCAATATTTCAAAAGGAATTGTTATTTTCTTGAGCAATGTGCTCATTGAACTTGGCAATTTTACGCTGTGGATGCTGCTGCTGTTGCCGCGGGCAATCATTGCTATTTTGGACTACCTGCTACTTGGACTTCAACAGTTGGGCAGTTATGTCGTGGAAATCGGCACTCATCTGTTGCACAATCTTTTCCGACTCTCCATTGGCATCGTCGTGCTGCTTTTACTCTACATGTATCGTGGATATGTATATATTTGTGTAAGACTGCTGATCAGGAAACTACGTCATGTCATGTTGAACAAAATGTACACGGCTCTGCAGGAAATATGGACTTACACTGATCAAAAACTGTCCTGGCTACTGCAAAAGTTCGAGGTTGGCGCACCACAGCAGTCAGATTCATTTTCGATCCGCACAGATCAATGTGTTGTCTGCTTGGAGCGTAGAAGAAACATTGTCCTACTTCCGTGCCGACATTTGTGCATGTGCAAGGAATGTTCACAGCAGATGCCTCGCTTCGAAGGCGGAGATCGCTGTCCCATTTGTCGGGATTTGGTTGAGACAGTCATGGCTGTTTATTCATAAGTTCTTAGTTTATATTTTTATATTTGTATATACCCCATTTATGACTGCCAATTGGAGCTTTAACTAGTTTTTAAAAAGTAATTTAAGATAAAACAATGACTCTCGACCCATTGAGACACATATTAGTTTAACACTCAAGAAAAATAAACGGTTTTTATTTGAAATCAGTGAAAGAATACAATTTGTATGTAGATATATATATATATATATATATATATGTAATTATATATAGATGTATATGCATGCATATGCTTTGTATACCTAATTTGATCGAAAGGCGTATTGAAAATAACTATTAAATGTATGCTTAAATATTAATTTAAACAAAAAAATGACAACACAAAATTAAATGTTTTGCATTTGCTTTGTAATTAATTAATTATATTGCATTTAAGTTTAACGATCAATTGCATATTGTATAAGTACCTTATTTGTTAAACTAAAACAACAAAATAAGATAAAATTACACAACGAGCTATATATACTTATGTAACAATAACAGTTTTTCTCATATATTATTTATGTATATTATATGTATGTAGTATGTATATGTATTTGTTTGTATCCATACGTAGCTTCTTCAGGTATTTTCTACTATAACTATGCTAGTAATACGCGCATAATTAATAATATTTTTTAATTCATGCCTTAAGTTATAGCTTTGCTGATCGGCTGATTTTCAACTTTAAATTGGTTTTATTCTTTATATGTAGATAATATACATAAACCAATAGTTTATATTCTTTGTTATCATTTTCATCAAATGCACTAAAAGACGTACATTATATTTTTATTTTGTTTACTATATTTTTGGCTATGCAAAATAATAATTTATTTTAAATTACTGATAAATTGGTTATATTTATGTGAAGCCATTGATAAAGCTTCCTTAAATATTCTATCTGGTAGGTAAGTACATAATAAAATATATGTATGTATATATTCAAAATATGCATTTCATATATTATATATGTATATTATTTATATTGTTGTGTATGTAAACATATATAATTCAAGTTTTCTCTTTAAAATCGTTCCAGTGAAAAATCTTTTGGGTAATTTCTCAAAAATATGCACACCATTAATTTCCATACTTGACATATAAATATTTATATATATATATATATATATATATATATATATATATATTAAGAAATATATATTTGTACATGAGCTTACATATAAAATTACAAAAGAACATTTAACACAATTTTGTGTGTGTCTTTGCTTTAAGATACTTCAGCTTAAGCCTTTTTTGTGTCAATACAGAAGTTGTTGTCGTCTTGTAAAAGTTCTCTATTCAAAATATATGATGATGTATGTATGTATGTAGAAGGTACAAAGTAGGTTTTTATGGGAACAATGTATTCTCAAATTTTTTAGATATATATACAAAGATAATGCTTAGATAACATATTGTTTTGCATTGTTTCATCGATATGTAACGGCTAGATAATGGCATTTCATTTCTGGGTTGAAAACCAACAAACCGCTTTGGTCTCACTTTTCCTGCTTTTAACCGTTTTGAACCGCTTGCAACCGTTTAGAACCGTTACATGAGCTTAGGAGTAATTTCAATTTAAGTTTACACAAGTGTTATGTTATTGCTACTTATCGTATATTATTATTATGTAAATATGTATATGTAAAGAAAATGGCTTTTTACTGGACATCATCTTATGGTATCTCTCTAGTAAATATAGCTCCAGATTTTTCGGCTGTAGATCAAACAGTTATTTTTTATTAAATTGCCTAAACTAAATATAAAGTTATTAAAGGATGTACAAAATCTAGTTTTTAACTGCATTAATTAATTATTAAATATTTCATATTTAATGATCTATCTAATTAATTAATACAATGTACAAAAATGTTATGCCAATATTTATACAACGAAAATAAGTTAATAACACTTAAGGATGTTTTGTGCACTTGAAAAGCTTGAAGAGATATGTTTTTTTATTCGTTTGACCTAAACAGTTATTGTAGTCTTTAGTTTTACATTTAGAAAATTTTTTTCTTTTATTAATAATACATTTATACGAAGTGGGAAAGGCTATAAGATTAATTAATTGCTACCTACGATTTGTTGTCTCATGCAATATTTCTAATTCATTCGTATTAAAAGAAAAGTTATACGTATCAAATAAATCAAATATAAAAAATTGGACATAGGTAAGACATCTATGTAGAGTTCAATGCCAATCTATCACATATTCACATAGAGGGGCTTCAATCAGAAAATAACACATACTTTATACTTATAAAGAGATTCACATCAAGTGCACGATCCATTTGATATTCTTTGAGAACTCATTTGGAGTAGTTATTATTATTATTTTAAATAATTTTTTTTCTAGTGCTTTTTTTTTTCTTGGAACGTACTGTCTAATTATAGATATACATACATATTAGATTCTTAAAATACAGAATACTTATGCTTATAATATATTAAACTTATCAAATAGTTTTTGTGTTTGTGTGCAGCTCTGTATGTGTCAGACACAAATCACATAAAGGTACATCAACTCTCTCTCTGTTCCTAAGTGCGATCAAATCTCGAACCAAGATTGCAAAAAACTTGAAAGAAACTCTAAGCTTTCTATATTAATTTATTATTCCTAAGTCTCTAGAATTAAGTTATTAAAAAAATACTTTGTTGGGAAAATATTTAGCATTATTTACAATAGATTAACAGTAAGGGGTCTTATAGCTGCATATAGCTTTAATTTTATATGTAACTGATGCTTAAGACGATTGACTAGAAGTAAGCTAAAGGCAAGAGTTAGGCATTGCATAGAACATTTGTATTTTGTACTCGAAGGCAAGCATTAAGGGTCGCAAAAGGGGGAAGTACACGTCAAATAGGGTTATGGCTTAGAGGGTTGCATGTGCGTGTTACCGGTTGTCCGTTGTCTGTTGTCTATTGGCTATTGATTTTGACGGTTTGAATTAAACAATTTAACAATTAACGTCAACAAGTTGTGAATTCTGTAGAGCTCTGACAAGTCACGAAGCCCGCGAAATTAGTGAATTATTGATGAGACGACAGCAATTATGCAGCACTACGGTCGATCTAACCAATTGAGTGATGGGGTGTTTCATAATTTACTGATTTTACATTACGTTACTTTACTTTAATTTAAAGGGTGCCTACGAAGCAACTAGATACTTGCACTTGTTATCAGTGACTTTTGCTTTATTTTTTCTGCACAATTTCTTCGGTTTTCTTAGGTCTAGTTGTACTTAAGAGCTAGATACGAAGGAAGCAATGTTATGGCGCCTAGAACGGCAATGTGGTGACGAACATATTCTCAATGAGTGACGGTGCCGGCACTAGATCCTCCAGTTTCAGATAGAATATGCGCTGCAATCCCTGCACGCTAAGGGAACGCAATTCAGGAAGTTTTCCGAGCAGGCGACTGAAATAATGCTGCTTTTTCTGCGCCTCCGCATTGTAGGTGACATGATCTCGCAGACTGCCAATGATTTTCATTTGCAGTTGTTCCACCTTCTTTGGCTCCCGCAAACCATGACGTTCTACAAAAAGAAACAGGTTGTTTATACTATATATGCTTCAATGCTCACTTTGCCCACAAGTTGATAGATAATTTGAAAATCTAGCAAAAACAAACTACAACAACACACAGCAAATTTGCTGTTTCGAGTCGAGGCGCTGCACACAAATAGTTTTGGAGCCTGCTGATGTTGTTGTACATGTTGTTGTTTTTTTCCAGAGGGGGAATCCTACCTGTGATAAGAGTGAGCGCACAGAGGCAGGCGAAGGCCGATATGTCAATCTCTAGGTTCTGCAGACTGCGACTGAACTCCATGATGCCATTGAGCCACTCGCCAAAGGATCGCTGACATTGGCTGCGATGCAGGACGGTGCCATTGCAGAAGATCATCTTGGTGTCATCGCTGCGAGCACGATAGGAAAGCCTCAGCACAAAGAGCTCCAGCGAGGCGGACTGAAAGAGCAGCTCCTGATCCTCGGGTGTCAGCTCCAAGTAGCCTGGAATCTTCTCGGCAAACTGCTTGATCACATCGACGGAGTTGGTCAACAACTGATAAAACTGTTGCACCTTGTCTGCCTCACTCATGCCCAGTACACCTGAACCTGCTCCTGTTCCTGCTCCTGCCGAAGAAGCGAGCTGATCGAGCGGCTCCTCGTAGTGTGTGTAGTCCAGGCAAGAGGGATCGGGTGTCGTGTCCACATGACTACGCACCAGAGCTGTTATCAAGGAGATGGGCGGCGATGGTGGCGACTCCTGTGGTGACTTTGGCTTGGAGGGCAGCCTGCCACGACGACCCTTTAATGAATCCGTGCGGACCACCTCCTTAACCATACCGACCACCAGACACTTCTGGAAGCGACAAAACTGACAGCGATTGCGCCGTCGCTTGTCCACCGGGCAACTCTTGTCCGCCAGACACACATACTTGGAGCCCTTCTGCACGGTGCGCTTGAAGAATCCCTTGCAGCCCTCACAGGTGCGCACTCCATAGTGCTGACAGGCGGCGGTGTCGCCACACACGGCACAAAGCTGCGAGGCGCAGGAGGATGGGGAGGAGCTCACCGACTGCAGCAATCTTCCTGCTTGAGAGTGCATTAGATCCCCACCAGCGCCGCTGGCCGGCGAACTGGCCGCCGAATTGGGCGCCGAGCTCAGCTGTACCTGGAGTGCATGAGCATGCCGTGGACCCAGCGTCATCTTGGCCAGCTTCGGGCTGTGTGCGGTTGCAGCGGGTGAAACGGAACGTTGGACGGGCAACGAGGCACGACGCAGGGGCGGCACAACGACTATCGAGCCGGAACTGGAGGAGGCGGCGGAGGCAGCTGCTGCTGTGGCAGCCTCCAGTTCGGAGATGGTGGGAAAGGTGGGCAGGGAATAACGCTCGCCATTGTGGTTGTTGTAACTCTGAAGGAATTGAAAAGATGATTCATAAGTAAGTGGAAGATGTGACTCCTAATCTTGTAGAATTTACAGACACTGAGAAAAGAACCAAAAACTAGGAAGTCCAAAATGTATTTCAATTAATTATCCTTGATTTTTGAAATTTCGTATAATTTTTCTTTTGATATTTTTAATAATAATTTTTACTTATAATAATAATGTTTACTTGTTCCTTTATTAGAGTATTCTGGAAACTTTATTAAGAAATTTCAGATTTTTATAATTTTTAACATACCCAATTTTTTGCCCAATGCTAATTTTCCAATTTTGGGTTTCTAAGATTAATTTTTTTATTGCCAGAATTATTGTTCCAATCATTAAATGTACTCTAGTTAAGGTTTTTCCTCTGTTTTTTGTTCCCAATTTTTCAATTTTTGGATTTTTTTCTCAAAATCTATTTCAAGTTTTGTGTTCGTAATTTTTTTTCAACCAATTTTGAAAACTCATTTTATGAAATTTTTAAATTATAGAATTTGCCACTCACATGATGAAATCCTTGCTGTTGTTGCTGCTGTCCATAGAAGCCTTCATTCTGGTTAACACCATTGTATTCATAGAGCGAGCTGGCCGATGAGCTTGGCGAAGGATTGGAAGTGCCATTGATGGCATTAAAGTGTCCATGATAATTGTAGCCATTGCTGTTGCTGCTGGGATTATTCTGCTGCTGCTGCAATTGCTGCGCTTGCGACTGCAATTGATGGAGCGAAGTTGGACCAGCACTTAGGCCAGCAATCACTTCCGCTGCGGTGGTCAAGGGGAAACAGTCCTCATCCATTTTGAGTGTGAGAATCTGATCTGTGGGCGTGGCAGCAGCCGAGGAGGAGGAAGCTTGCTTGGGACTGCTGCCGCTGCTGCTGTTATACTTGAGGGAGTAGGTTTCCTGGAAGCTGGGCAAGCTGCTGCCGCAGGACAGCGGACCGCCAATTGGTGAGATCAATTGCAGCTGTGCAGCCTGCAACTGTTGTTGCTGCTGCTGTTGTTGCTGCTGTTGTTGCTGCTGTTGTTGCTGCTGCTGTTGGGCGTGTAGTGCTATGGCAGGATCGCTACTAGAACGCAGACTGAGCAGGCACAACGAATGATGATCCTGTTCCGAGCTAGGACTACTTGTGGTCAAGGGTTGATCCTGTATGGAGGACAATCGCTTTTCGCGTAGACAAGTCAATTTTGTGAGATTCTCAATGGAACTGGTGATATCCTCGCTGCTGCCAATCAATGTGGCACTCGACTCCACCTGCGTGTCCGGATAACTCGCCACAGATTGCTCCAAGGCTGGCGACAACAATGAGTTGTTCGAGTCCGAGGGAAAGAATAGATCAGAGAAGAGTTCACTGTGATTAACGGCCGCGTCGGCAAGATTGCTGATCAGCTGATCCTCCTCATGGGACAGCAGTGTATCCTGGCTGGCTGAAGACAACAGCAACTGTTGCTGTTGTTGCTGCTGCTGTTGCTGCTGCTGCTGTTGCTGCTGTTTGCTGTACAAGCAACTGTTGTTGCTGTGAGCGAGGATGGTGATGATTATTATGATTATGATGTAGAAGATGATGATGATGATGTGCGGCACTTGTAGCAACTGCTGTCACTGCCGACGTCGTCGCTGTTGTCGTCGTCGCGGTTTGCGTTGAGAAATTGTCGAACGACGAAAGTGAACTAAAGGAGCTCTGCAAGGCAACAAAGTCGAAAGCAGACTGAATTAGTGAATCACATTCGGGCCAAGTAAAATACCTTCTGTCTATCTCTAGTTCTAATAAAAATAATAATAACAAAAAGGTGGAGTCTGACATGCGCGTTGTCAGCAGCAACTGCTATTGGCCGAAAAACCCTTGCAACCCTTAAGAAAAACCATATTTTCTTAAACATATTTCGCATTTCCAATTGGTTATGCATAACGAACTTGCCATGCAATTTTAACAAATGCAATTAGCTAACTATTGATGTTGTTGCTCTTCTCACAGCGGGTAATTAATGAAGTCTTTCAGCAATCATTGGTCTTGCTACATGAACATTTGCATAGGCCACAGGATAATGCTTGAATCCTGACAGAGTTGCAATCCGTTTAGCAATCAAAAGATATTTGCATAGTCAGAAAGACTTATTATTTATTATGTTATATATCTTTTAGAATAAATTATCTAATACACAGGAATGATTTTCAATTTTACTGAATATTTCTCTTTTCTTATTGTTTTTTTTTAAATACATCTATCCTGTGAAAAGGAAATTTGCGAATTGAGATTTTTGCTTCATTTTATTTAATTTTTGACATTTTCGATCTATGAAAACTTATATTCTCGATCATCTGAGACTGTAAGAGCTAGAAACTCTAGATTAGGTTTATATTTTGTTTTAAGAAATCTAATATCTATAGTTTTAAACTAATTTTTTTAATTTTTTAATTTTTAAAATTTAGTTAAAAACTATTATAAAGAATTTATATATATTTTTTTTTAATTTAAAATATTGTGACTAGGAAATAAAATCGGCAAACAAAATTTTTGCTTTTATTGGGCACTGTTGTTAATTCTTTAACTATTTTTAAGGAGCTTAAAATTTTGTTTTTTATGTAATGTAATATTTTTTTTATATATAATTATTAATTTTTAATAGGCAGCAGTTAAAATGTAGTTGTAATATGTCATGTTATTGTTAATTTTTAAAACTATAAAATAATGTAATATTCTTTAACCTCGAAATTTTTTTCTGAGTTATTTTTAATTTGTTAGACATTCTATTTTGTTAAGGATTTCCAGAACTTAGAGTAGAGAAGAGGTTGTTTCGACTTACATTGGGTTGCAGCAGTAACATGCTTGTGGTCGCTTGGTTATTTAGCCTCACTTGGCTTTGGATTTTGGATGTTGCTGTTGTTGTTGTTGTTGCTGCAGCGGTTGTTGCTGCTGCTGTTGTGGCAGCTGTTGTTGTTGTTGCTGCTGTTGTTGCAGTCAACGTTGCTGCCTCCTTTGTTGCAATTGAGCTAGTTGCAGCTACAGTTATTTTCCTTGAATTTTCCGACTTGAAGTTCTTCAATTTAGTCGGTCTGGAACTCTGCTCGACCGTTTTGATGGAAGGCGAACGACGCGTCTCACTTTCTGCACCTGCAATTATAGAGTAAAATGGCAAATTGTTTATCATTAGGATATGCTTGGCTGGAAAAGCGTGAATGCGTGAATGTCAAGCGGTGTCTAGGGTATGCTTAATTCCTAAACATGCAAATACGAGAGTTTTCTGAAGAAATGAAAATGCCACATGCGATGATTGCCTGTAAACCGCGAAGATTCATAAAGTTGCTCATATTTGGCATTGCCAAAAAAATAAAATATAAGTGAAAAAAATCAACACAGTTGCTCAATTGTCTTGCGTTCCACACGCAAACAACCGTATCGAATGTCTTAATTAGAAATGCTCAGCCGCAAGACTCTCGGCTCACACTACTGTGCGCCTCTGCCACATGATCAGGCTGAGGGTGAGGGTGAGGCTGAGGTTGAGGCTGAGGCTGTGATCAGAGGGGCATTGGTAAAGGAAAAGCCAGAGTTGGAGTCGAGCCAGCACAAAAAAAAAAAACCAAGCGGAATCGCAAAACCCCGACTATAGAAATACTCGTTACATCATTTTTGGAGCTTGTACATAGAGAAAACTTATTCTAAAATTTACGCTACTTAGCCTTAATAAAAAAAATTTAAATAAATATCTGAAACTAAATAAAATTTAAAGAAAATTTTTAAATTTTAATTTCTTGATTATTGCCTGAATTTTTTTAAACTATGTATTCGGGATATTATCATAAAATTAAAATGGCAACAACTCACCATTAAACAAATCAAAGAAGCTTAAAATATTTGATTTAACTAGGAAAAATCTTACAATATCCCGAATATCATGGACTATCGAACTTCTGACCCAGCATTGGGTGGATTTTATTGCTTTAACAATTAAAACAGCCATTACTGTCATTTTAAATAACTGATCTAATAGAGGACTGATAAAGATTATGTATATATTATAAAGGTTCGAAGATGATTAGTTTCTCAATACGATATACCCTTTCATTTATTTTTGAAGTAACGGGTATCAAAACGAGGATCACATCTCCATCTCCATCTCAGTTAATGCGGCACATAAAATGTAATAAATTGTGTTGTCCGCTTGCAGCACGTTGACTCCGCGTGCTGACTTTGCTGCCATTGCGGAGACCACGTTGCGGGTGTTCGCTTTTGATTATAATAAATATTATGGCTTATTCGTATTTCGCATATTGCAAAACGTCATTTGGACTCGGGTTTTTTTTTTGTTTTTTTTTTTGTTTTTGGTCACTGTTGTCGATGTCGTTGTTGTCGTTGTTGTCAATGCTGGTTTTCACTTCTTTTTTCAGAAATCATTTTTCACAATTTGCATATTTTTATTTTACTTGTGATTAGGCTTTTTGAAAGGAGCTTAAAATGTAATTGAAAAGATTCTCTGCAGACACAGCAGTCTTCGTTTTGCAAATTTTAACGATTGCTAGCAAATAAATTCCAAAGTAATCTGAATAAATGTTTAGCATAATTCAAAAACAGGAATAGAGAAAAACATTACGACAGCTAAGGACCAAGTATCGTTATCTTTATATTCATATTATATTTAAATATTACGGATGAGCTTTCAAAAAAATAGATCCCATAATGTGAGAGGGCAACTAGAGCTAAAAAATTATATCGAGGAACTTAGGCCAATCAAAGTGAAAGATTTTTAGCAATTTTCTCTTTTAACAAAAAATATATTTAATATATAATATTATGATTTATTTTAAATTTTATTACTCTTGTATTCTTAGAACAAGCTAAAAAGTGAAAAATAAATGTTTTGGTGAATTTATCTATTTTCAAAAACAATAAGAAATCAAATATCTATGGGCATTTCTATTTTGTTAAAACTCTTTTCTTGACTAATTGTAAATAGTGTCTTTCATATACAGTTTGTCAAGTAATTTTTATGACTTAATGATTAATTAATGATTACATATTTTATGTAGAAAAAATAAAATATTTTCTTGGTTATAATACTTATGATTTCTAGAGTAAATTGAAAATATTAAATAACATTTCTGAATGTGTTTAATTATTTTTCAAAAACAAACACAGAAATCAAGATATTTATCGCTGTCAATAGAATTACTTAACCAACTGTTTGTATTTTTTATAAATTAACTAAAACTCTATTAAGCCAGCAGTCATAGAAACAATGCCTCACACACAAAGAGTTCAAGTCGAATAATAAAATAGCATTGCAATGCTTATAGCCGTGGGTCATTTAGAAAGCAATTGATCGATACCCTTTTGATGCTGCTTGAAATTCCGAAAAAGAAAATCCCCCTCCCGAATAAAACTACCGTGGGCTACTGCGAAAAAAGCTACCGGGAAGAGCAGAAGATGAATTTTAAAAGATTTGTGATTACAATGTGCCATTGTTTTTATTACCCAGAGGCATAAGGAACATGTTATTGGCCACAAAAGCAACAATCTGGGTTGGGTTTTCGAATATTTGTGCTGGCCAAATCTCCGGCCTGGAGTTGCATCTTTAAGTTTTTAGCAATTGTTTCTAATTGTTTTGTGATGTCATTTTTGTATTTCGGGAGGCTCGCCATAAACAATTTCTACTTTATTTACAAATCCATTGCTGGCTAACAAATTTATTATAATGGCAGCTCCTTCTCCTGCATTTTTCGTGTCTTCTTTTCATTGCATAAGTTTGCTAATTTTTTTTTTTTCTTTTTTTATATAAGATTGTTAATACATATTATTTTGCAAGCTCTTGTACTTTGAACTGCGAACTTCATTGCACGCTCTGTCTCGATGTCTCGGATGCCTCGTTGCCTGATCAATGGACATGTGCATTTACTAAAAGAGACAGACAGACCGGATAGACAGACAGACGGACAGAGGGACAGACAAAAGTTGTGCAGTGACCCAAAGAAATGGTAATGCGTCGTGGTCGAACGTCTTTGGCTTGGCGCACGGGTCAGACTTGAGCTTGGGTGACTCTGTCGACTGTCGAATGTCGGCTCTGTGGCAACTCTGGCACTCTGGCACTCAGTCATTGAGTCAGTGGGCGCACCAATGTTGATGTTGACGACACGGACAGTGCAAAACGTTGCACCAGAAACCGAAACCAACGAAAGCACCGAAACCACTGACGACTCTACCGACTATGCCGACTATGACGACTCTGGGTACGGCTTCGTGTGAAGTTTTCTTGTGAGAAGTATACAAATGGGTTTCAGGTTTGGGCCAAGGAGTTAGTCACTTTTGTATCTGCTTTGTTACAGGTTCGTTGGCGGAGGCGTCGATGCTATCGCCTTTGAAATTCACGAAGACCCAATAGACATTGACGTAGACTTAAGTCCAGACCAACAAAAAAAAAAAAAAAAAAAATAGAAATAAAACTAAAACTGAAAACTTCCTGCAGTACCTTTTGGATGATGAGGCCGTTCGTCTGCCTCTTTGTTGTTGTTGTTGTTGTTGTTTAGACTTTCACTATTAATTGTCGATTTTCATCGATTGTTGTAGTTGCCTGTGATGCGGCACAAAATGTAATACTTAATGGCCAAATGGGCAATGGGTAATGGGGTTGGTATTTAAAGTTGTGCAAAAAAAAGACAAAAAAATAGCAAAAGAAAACCCAATTTCTGGGTTGAAATTCATATCGAAATTGGATCTATTACTCAATGGTCGCCGAGTGAGAGACAATTTGATTGATTTATGCAATCGCAGTCGTCGCAGATGGAGATGGAAATGGAGTCTCAGTTTCAGTTTCAGTCTGAGTCTGAGTCGGAGTCTAAGTCTAATGCCACATTGTTTTCGTCCCAACTAATTGCCCGACTCGTCTTCATGTCTGGGCCTCTCCGACTGCAAACTGGGGGCTTGGGCATTGGCATACACGTACTCGCATCATGGCCAATTTGAAACCTGAAAACGTTACCCACATCTGCATACCGTTTAACACAGTTTTTCATTTTATTTTTTTTTCTTCTTTTTTTGGAGAATGCTTCTCCGTCTTAACGAAAGATCAAACGAAGGCGAAACGTATCTATTGAAGGTATTCAACAATTTCAATTGCAATCACTTGCTTTATGATCTATCGATGTTAGTGTCAGTTTGATGATCCATTATCATTAAAATTGTTTTTTATCAAGATTGTCGTCGATTGAAGAGGGAATTGGAAGTGACTCAAAATATATGAAAAAACGAGCAAACTCGACTGTCAGGGACTCATTTAAAAACAAATTCAATTTTTTTCCTTTTGTTTTTTTGTAAAATTAGAAATTATTATTTACAATAAATAAACAGCTTAAACAGCATACTATTGTAGTGTACAACCTGCATTGGTGTAAAAATATACAAAATAAAGAACAGAAAATAAAAATAATACAAAAAAAATTCTGACGTGGATTTAATCTGGATTTCAAAATTTAAAAAAATTACTTTTTGTGAATGCGGAACTCGAAACTTGTATCTTTGAAATTGTCATGGAAATTAGTTATTTTGATTATTTGCGAGGCGTACAAAAAATCTAAAACGAATTTGTTTTACTTAGGAATCTATATCGAAAACTCTCTCTGAGAAGAAGTATTGGACTAAATATAAGAATATCAAGTATATGTATATAAATTTTAGGTTTAAGTACAGGGTGCACCAAAAAAAAAAAAGAGTTTCCAGTTTCACCAAAGATACCAAAATGAATTGTCGCAACAATTCGTATAAATATTTTTATGCCAGTTTAAATGCTAAGTAAACCACAAGACGCAGACTCAGACTCAGACTCCGACTTAAACTGAGACTGAGACTGAGACCAGGTCGACATCGACATCGTCATCGTTTTTTAATCGCTGCAAAAAGCGTATTGAAGGCCATCGTGAACATTTCATACATTTCATAGTTGGAGCCAAATCCGGAGCCGGCCATCCGAGAGGATTGAAGTCACTTTGCACGCGCGTGAGCGCATCTTAACCAGTTGACCCGCCTCTTCTCTCCTCTCCCCTCTCCCTCTAGCCATTCTCCGCTTCTCACTCTCACTCATTCTCGGCATGAATGTGTCAGTATATTGGCCAATACTTTGGCTTTGGCACTTGACGGCTTTGTGCTCTGGAACTTGGCTAACAGAAGCGGTCATCGTGTCAGCTTCACTTGAGATACATTATGCAAAAGTGGATTCATAAAAAATATATATATATATATATAATCAACTGCAGCCTGAAATTCAGTATTGAGTATTGGCTATTGAATTTTGTTGTTGCCCATTTGCATGAAATTCTAATAAAAGATTTACCGTTTAGTTGTTAGGTGTTAGCCGGGGCAGATGCAGCCTCAGTTAGCGCATTCTGAAAACTGGTTTAATTCAAATTGATATTGATGTGTTATATCATTTATGAATATGAGATGAGAACAACTCACGTATGCGTATATCAACCAGTTCTCAATCCCTAACCAAAAAATACATAGAAGATTATCGCAAAGAATACAAAAATTTATAATCTATCTACGAATATAAAGCCTGAATTGAGATCTGCATTGTGGGAAAGATTGGATGGTAAAAAGTCACATGCAAAATCTTTCTATCTCTAACCATAAAAAACCAAAAAAAACAAACCAAAAAAAACGAAAAATATTTATATTCAAAATATCAAACAAAAAAATTAAAAATACAAGAAAGTATGAAGGTAAATATTTAAAGTAAGAAAGTCAAAGAGATAATTAAACAAATAAAATTGATTTCGAACAAGGTAATAAAATACCGAAATTTATAATTTATAAAAATGGAATCTGTTTTAAGTGAGATAAATCAACTAAGAAATGTCAAACAGATAGTTAAACAAAAAATACTTATTGATTGAGCTAAAAAAGTACAAATATTTATAATTGAAATACCAAAATTAACGGAAAATATTCAAATGAAGTCAATTCAAATATATAGATAGTTTATAAAAAATCGCATACAAATTGTTAGTGGCTAATTTGCATTTGATGGCAAAGTTTTGGCCCAAACATGCTTCGAGGTTGGGGCTGAGCCTGAAATTGGTATTGGTATTAGTATTGGGATTGAGAGTGGCGGGTCAAAGGTGCACAGACTGCACTGCATCAACGTCGAGGCGAGTCGCCGCCTGATTGACATGGCTGCGACAAAGATAAATAAGCTGCCAGTTTCGGAACGACGCTTACATAATTAACAACAACAACAACAACAACAACAACTGCAGCATCTGCATCAGGCAAAGTATCTTTCTTTTCGGCCATGTTGCTAAGCGCATCCGAAATAAAAGCCCAGCACAAAACAAGGTGCAGCTGCCTGGGAGCGGGTGGGAAGCTGGCCTGGCCAAATAAATAAAAATTTGACACAATTTTTTTTCCTTTTTTTCTATTTTTTTTTTTTTATTATTTTAGTTGCATTGTTGCCAAAAGTTTTTGCTGCAACGCCACCGAACCAACGAAATATCATCGAGCTGTAAAGCTATGAATGCATGCAAGTGATCATGCGAATATCGTATACGAGGGTGGTTTATAAAATATGTACCTATTCCAAGAAATGAAAAAATTAAAATTTGCAAACAATTTTCCAATCTACTCCTTTGGTTCTATATTTAAGTTTAAAGAACCATTAAATTTAATTATTTATAATTTTATTATTTTCCCATAGTAACAAATCTCAATATTTATTAACTTGATTTTTTTTTCTAGTTTCCACCAATTCTTGCAACAATTGTTAGATCAGTTACAATGATTTTAATGCTTATATATTTATTTAAATTGTGAACCAAAAATTATAAACTTAAATAATTTGATGAATCACATTTCAATATGTGAAATGACCTTAATTTTTGGCACGTATTCCCTAAACATATCTACTACACACATAACGCAATTAGGTTTACACTTGAGAGCAGTAAAAAAGTCTTCAATTAACTTCAACCAAAATCGAGTTAATATCTATTGATCCACCCACAAAAGATGTATTTGTAGTCGTATTAGTGTTAATTTAAGTCGTCGACTCATTGTTGCAAAGTGCACGTTTCGGGTTTCGCTTTCGTTCGAAAAGCAAACAGATCCGAATTGCTAGATCGGGAGACATAGATTGCCACCACCAAGACGGAGATGGTGAATCGAGGCAGTGGGGAGGGGGAAGGGGTCGACCAAATCGATTACCAGCTCCAAACAAAGCGCAGTGTAGTTCCCAGCAGGTTGCAGCAGCTACTACAACAACAATAGCGAAAACAATAACAACACCCAAAGGCAACAAGCATTAAAGCCCCAATAATGCTTTTGTATGGGTATCTGTGAGATGGATGCACAACCAGCCCCCAAAATCTCAGCTCGAGACGCAAATTGAGCCTAACCCATATATTTGTCAGTGAGTCTCTGAGGCGCGCTCATGAAGATTTGATTTAGTGTGCGGCGCACCAACCAAATTGTTGTATTTTTTTTTTTTTTTGCATATCTTAATTCAAGTTTTCTATCATAATCGTACAGATGCACAAAGAGTGCAGAAAAACTTTAATCTTCAAGTTACTCAATTTAACAAATTTTAAAGTGCATAGAATAAATTTGTGCTTGGGAGGTTCTAGGAAGAGAAAGTGTTATACCACTTATAGCAAATAAACAAATACAATCTTTATTATAAGTTATTAAGAGCTGAAAAACGTAACTATTTTATTAAAGTCCATCTTATTTTTTTATTAATAATTTAGACTAAAATTTAACCCTTTTGAAAGTTGCTTTTAAATTTATTATAAGTTATTGAAGACCATCTTAATTTGTTTTTAATCATGTTGAGCAAAAGAAGACCCGTTTGAACAACCTGACCATTTTTACTAAAATATTAGGGTATCAGTTTATTAATCTAATGATATTTTTAACTAAAAATGTATGGTTTCTTTTAAATAAAATTTAACTGGACTATAAAAATACAAAGTTAAAATTGCCTGCTTCCTTTTTGGAACATGTATTTCCAGAATTTTATAAGAACTTCTTAATATTTTCAAAAAGTACAGGGTATATGAAGATGCTATATTATTGTTTAACTCTTTGATAACATATTTTTTAATGAATAATTTTTCCCTTTTATTCAAATTTTAATTTGTGAAGCTCAGCAATTTGTGATAGCTCTTTCACTTTTAGCTTTCATCACGTCAAAAGGCCAAATCTGAGACGCCCACACCATTTGGCATTGCATACAACAACTAAAAATTACCTAATGTATCGCTAAGTGCCCATATATCCATGCCCATTATCCACATCGAAGTAGTATGTATTTTGCATTGGAGTTACTAGTGGTAATAATAAAAATTATAAAAAAGCATAAACATGATCATCATCACTCCACATCCCACTTCCCATGCACATACAAATACATATACACATACACACACTACGAGTATCCATATCCCATCACATTATATTAGATCTCATGGCATGGTTTAAATATTCGTGGATGGTGTTGTGGATGCTGAATGTGCCTGTCTGCCTGCTTCAGTGTTGCTTATTTGGCTACTTTATTACTACTTGCTAGCTATTTGAAAAGTTCAATTGCTAGAAAATATTTGAAAAATTAAAAATTTTAAAAGTTCAATTGCTGGAAAATATTTAAAAGATTAAAAAAAATGTTATTTGTCTGAAATCTAATTTAAATAGATATTTCTTTGTTAGTAATTTTGTTCAAAAGTTGCACACAAATAAAAGGTAGCAAATCTGTTCATAAAAAATACTTAAAATAAAAAGGACACTAAGCTATGTATTTGTATTTGGCGAGTATCGATACTCGATAGAGTCAGTGGACATAATTTATATAATTTATGAGAAAAAATAATAGAATTTTATAAATTAATATACAGTTTGTTGCTAATAATAGCTTGATATTTTAATTTTGCAAGTTAATTTTCTCAGTCGAAATAGCTATTTTATCCTCTAATAAGTTGGCAACACTGGTCTTCCAGCAGCTCATATAGTGAGTACAACTCTGTTTTGTTTTCTTTTGGTGTGGAATTCATGGCATCATCCTATAGGCATGGCAACAACATGACTTAAATCTGACTCTACAGCTCAACTTGCTGCACACGCTTTGACTGCAGTTTAAACGTGTCTTCAAGACGGTTATTAAATCAATAATGAAGCACACGAAGCACCAACAACGGCACCGGCAGCAGCCCAAAGCGTTTCAACGAAATCTTTTCGCGTCAACCTCATCATGATGATCATGATCATGTGGCCAAACTCTGGCTACATCATTAGCACTCGTCGAAGTCATTGCTGTTGGTGTCGATGTCGTTGTTGTTGTCAGTGTTGTTGTTGTTGTTGTTGTCGGTGTCGTTGTCTGGCACGCCGGCTGACACACAAACATCGTGGAGTTCATGGAACGCACCCAAAAGCCAAGCTTATAGTTTTAGCTATTAGACGAGCTTTGTATTTTTGCTTTTTTTTTTTTTTTTTGATTTGGTTTTATATTGTCAGTCTTCAGGTTTTTTGGTTTAGTTTGAGGCGCTTCTCCTAGTTTTGTTTTGTTTTATTTGTTAGCAGGCATCGCCTCTGCCCAAAAAATCGAACTATTAACTTATTGCAGTCAGTGTAAGAAACAGTTGTGACGACAACGCGACGCGTCGTTTGCAATTCTTCGGGCACATTCCGAGGCGTAAAAGGCCCGTCGCAGTCGTTTTCGTTCGCGTTTGCCGCAAGGTGTTGGGGGTTAACTAAGGTGTGATAAATTTTTGTCTTTTACTACAACGTTGCCATCGATATTTCAAAGGTCTTGCCGTGTTGCTGCTTTTGTGATCTTAATGCTGTGAGCCAGTTGCCATAATTGTTTTATTATGCGAAAACCCTGAGGTCGGCCATTGTTTTAAGTTTAAGCCAGGGCAGCATCGTGACAGTGCGCCTCTACAAAGCTGACTGCTACAGAATATCCTGCAAGTTCTCACAGCTTTATGGTTGCTGCAGCCCTATCGGAATGTATGTAAATTACTTCAAGACTGCGCGCCCAAACAAAGCTGACTGCTACAGCAATATCCTGCAAGTTCTCACAGTTTCTGTTTGCTGCAACCCTATCAGCACACACATATCTGCAACTGTAAATTTAGCACTTACTAACTTTGTACAAATTAATTGCAGCGTGTTAACGGCAACGAATATTGTTAGTTGGAAATATTCGTAAGAAGCTGACAGCTTCCACATACAATTGTTAGGCAACAACGAGTAGAGTTTCTTCTGTATTTATTTTCATTACAGGCACAATCCAAGTCGAAGAGTTGGCCACTTCACCCACACTCGCACACACATACACAACACACAAGTATATAGTGTATTCGTATCCATCCCCAGCACTGTTAACTATGTTGGTTTTTGGCGATAATTAATAGGCAGAAACAACGACAACGACACTAGAGGCAACTCCCGCC
Organism: Drosophila falleni; assembly: GCA_035045575.1. Taxonomy (NCBI): domain Eukaryota; kingdom Metazoa; phylum Arthropoda; class Insecta; order Diptera; family Drosophilidae; genus Drosophila; species Drosophila falleni. The sequence goes on along the minus strand of JAWNOV010000054.1, from coordinate 863,020 downwards.
TGCCACTTGCCGCAATGTGAATAAAAATTTGTCCAACGTAAGGTTGCTGTTGGGGGCAGCATCTGTGGCATCCAGTGTTGCCCACTCAGTTATTTCCCACCAGATCTGTAGTCTTTTGAACGGCAATCTTGTAGGTGTCCTAACATTTTCTAGCTGTATTTAAATGTTGGTATAGCTTTTTTAGGCTCTGAAGAGTTGGCAACACTGACGGCAATTCGCAGCACGCAAGACCAACAGATTCAACATTGTCTGTAAAGTTTTGCCTATTTGTGTCTATTACTTAATTGCTGGACAACGAACGAACGCACAGCAGCAGGCCATGGATATATCGACGGGGAAAAGGTGGCAAGGGTTGCCTATAATAACAATTAGCGTGGCATTTTAATATGCATTATTGTAGTAAAAGATCGCAAACTGATTTCACAGCAGCGACGAGTCACGATTTAAGACAGGACGACGCGACGATGAGGAAGCGGCAACTGCAATCGATACATTCAAAGATGCTACCAATGTCTCCTCTTGGCCATATATGCGTTTTACATTGGCCTTTTTTTGTAATTTGCCAAATGTGGTGAAAAGCTCTTGCTGCAATTTTAATTACACAATTAATTTGTATGGAAAAATCTACACTAAGAAAAAAACGACATGAATTCGAATCAAAAATGCACCTTTGATTTATCCTTCTTAAGAAAATGTAGCTTTATCTTTTCCTGAAAAGCAGGGCACTGGAATCCAAAAAAAAATCGACACATTCTTAAATTTTTAAACTCCAAAACGAGTAATTTTAAAATTAAGAAAAATATTTTCGTTAATTAAAAACTGTTTTAAAAAATATTTCCGATAACCAGACAGTTTTCTAACTGTCGTGACTATTTTAAAACTAATGTAAATTTCTAAATTGTGGCAACAATAGTTTTTTTTGAGTGTACACACTTTGGAAAAAATCAACATTTAACTAAATACAAGCAATAATAAAGATAAATTGTCGACTTTAATAATATAATACCCACTTCACAGGGTATACCAAAAAATGTCTGTACATAATGAATAGCCGTTGACAGCTCATCGAGCAAAGCACACACATCATATACACATACATTCATACGTAATTTACAATCAGCACTTTTGGTCAATATGGAAACCTGTTGAAGATCTCTGCATCAGTTTCCCATGACTGAATTGATTACAATTTGATGTAGCGGCAAGCAAGTAGCTTGTGCTAAATTTAGTCAAATCAACGCTCTTGTATCTACATCTGTCTGTATCTCAATCTTTTATTTGTTCAGCGCATTAGCGGCATTCAAGCTGAAAGCAACAGCAAAAAAAAATACAGTCAAAAACTCACGCACACAATTAGAAACCCAATGCACAGTTATGGAACAAAACAATAATTAATGTTCCATATATGCGAGTCAGATGGACTACAAAATACCCTGACAAAAAAACTGGAATATGCACAATAAAAGTTAACTAAGATAGATTCAGTTGAGCTTCAGTTCTGGTTTAACTTAATCTTCAGCTAAAACTGAATTGGTTTTTTCAAAACACTTTTATTTGATTCATCATTGGAATGTTTCCGTCAAGCAAGTATAAATCGAATGAATAAAACAATAGTTTATTTCTTAAAAGGACAAAAAAATACAGCAAATAAATGATTGACCGTTTAAACAGAACAGATTTGAAAAAATTTATATATAATAATGCAAAGCAAAAGTATAAAAACACAAAAATTATGCCCAAATTAACTTAGCTTAAGAGTACAAATAATAAAAAAAATGTGTGATTTTAAAAGTTTCTTTAATTAAAAAAGCATTAAATGATTTTAAAATTATTTAACCTAGCTTCAAATTAGCTGGTGATAGGTAAGCGACCACATAGTTATAGATTTATCAGACTGTTGCAATATTCCAATGCAGCAACAGGAAATAACTGCAATTAATACACCCCCCATTAATATTTTAGATACTGAGTATATCATGAGAAGTGCCGCAGCGCATGCGCAGTGGTTTTTTATTTTTATTTTTTTTTAATTTTTCTTTATTATTTTGTAGTTTGTGCGCTGAGTCTTTTGTTTTTATTTAGCTGTTGTCCGCGCGCTTTATATGGCACGATTAGACACTGCGCTCGATTCTTTGGTGCGACGCGACGGCGGCGTGGTCATAAATTTAGCGACTAACTATAGAAATAGATATAGAATAATGTCGAACCGGTTGTATCACTTTTACTCTCATCATTAGCCGCATCATGAGCAAAGCGGCTTCCAAATCTCTAAGCAGTGTTTCACTCTCTGTTTCATTTGCTGTGTCTATCGCTGCTCTATCTCTATCTCTGTCTCTGTCTCTGTCTCTGTCTAGACATGCAGTGTGTCATCGCGCAAATGTTGCGCCGTAAAACAATTTTAATTTATGCTAATTGTACAACACTGTGGCAATTGGACATCAGCACGCAAGAAACGAAGCCGAATCGAAATACGAATCTGAGATTTGAAATGGAAATTGAACCTGTAATATTAAATCCGATACGATACGGAATCGAACAAATCGAATGGACTAACAAGTTGCTTTTAATTGGTCAACCAAATTCGTTAAAACCTTCGGCCTGTCCAAGTTTTGCACGCATTTCTTTTGGCCACCGATGTTGGATGGACAAGGTCTTCCAATTGATCGATGCACAATTGCCGGCAATTGATGGCAATGCCGATAGAAGGGTAAATATGCTGATCGGAAAGACAGGGACTAAAGAAAAAAAAAAATACTAGCTGAAAACTTGCCCCATAATTCATCGCATTTTATTTATTTGTATTGTGACTCTAGCTGTATTTGTTGTCATTGTTGTTATGGATGGTTTTCAATCGGTTGCTGATGTCTGATGTCTAAGGTGTGTATTTTTTCCTCGGTAACTGAGTGGCGTGTTAAATGCACAACAAGGTTCTTGTTTCATCCGTTAGATCCGCAATGCTCGAATGGCTATCGACAAAATGCCTTTTATTATGCCTTTTTACATACGTTTTATATACATTTTATTTTTTCTCTCTTGCAGCCATAAATCATTCGATGCTGTGGGAATCGAGTAAATGTATCTGTATCTGTATCTGTAACTCGTATATGATGTCGTTGCACACAAAAAGTTCAATGTTAAGCAGCGAGCAGCAAGCACACAAAAGAATTTGCCACAGTCTACAAAGCATCGTTCATTATCCAATTTCAATTTCAATTCCAATTCCAACTGCAACTCTGATTCCACTACCAATTGTCATAGCTGAGAGTCAGAGTCAGAGATTGCTAAGTCAAACAGTTAACTAGGCAAGTCAGAGAGTCAAAAGGTCTAACAAATTGAATACCGAAAAACTAAAAAAAAACTGGGCGCAAACATCATGGTTTCGCTTTTGTTTGCTTTTAAAGACTTGCTAAAATATTTGGATCGGGGATTGCCAAAAAGATCAATAAGAGGATGTAAGGCACCTCTAATTGGTAAATGAACGAATATCTAAGGTTGGCCGTGAACGAACAAGGAAACTAAATGAACTTAAATTGGACCTTTTAACGAAACAGGACTCAAAGGAACGGAAGAAACGTTTGGTACACTTGTCCCAGAGCATTTATATTTTTAAATTTTTGGTACATTTTATCAACTAAATAAATAAAATAATTAATAATATATTCTTTTCATTAATTGTTCTTATTTTTTTCTAAATAATTTAAAAATAAAGTATTAGAAGAATCATGAGGGCGAATCGAGCCCTGTTATTTTTGAAAATCTTTTAGATATGTGACAAGAAATACTAACGTTTATATTTAATTTTAATCTTAAATTTCACAAATGCAAAAATAATCACATTAATATGAAATTAAGATATAAATAAAAATGTAAATCTGCTGCAAAATATGTTCATGAAAATATTTTTATTAAATCACGAGCGTTGCTAGCCTGATATATTTGGTAACAGTAAATGAAATAGCCCTGAAACGTCAATTACATTTTAATTATATTTTAACTGATGTTAAAATCTCTCCCTTTCCAAAATATTTACCTTTCAAGTTGTAATAACAGCAACACCTAACTTAAACTAATTAAATCTTTAATGATGCACAAAATTCGCAGAGAATGAATCTGTTAATTAGCTAAAGTTCGAGTATTTGAAGGCAAAACAACGCCTTTGGGAATATGGAATCCCCCAAGTTGTGGTATGTATGTTTCGCAGCCACAAAAGTGAAGGTTTTGTTGGAAGCAAAGCAAAGCAAAGCAAAAGTGCTGATTGGTGCATCTGCTAGTTGCAGTCCAATCAATGTGGTTTTTGTGGTCAGTGCATAGATGTTTAGCTCGGCTTTTTTATTCGTTATTCGTTATTCAATTGAGAATTGAGCTTTATGGCCGCTTTAAGCATCTGCAATTGTCAGTACCATTTAGTTGGCCATTTGAATCTAGAATGCATATGAGAATTTGAGCTTTGCCAAGGCCAGTTACAGGCTAATGCCAAAAGTACTGCAAGTTTTTGTACCTGTTACCAACTTGATAATGTTTCTATTAAGACGACAATTTTCTGTATTTAATTCAATATTTGGAACACATCGACTTAAGTGAAGTATTTGATTACACCTCAAGTGCAAGTGTAGTTAATTGAATTATTTAAATTTCAAATAGCATTTGCTCGACCATAAATTGTTGGTTATTGTGGATATTCTCAGTGCCGTCTCAGTCTGTGGTCACTGGTCTGTGTTAATTCTTTAGTTAAAAGCAAATACTCATTACAAAAAAACAACAATAACCATTAAGAGTTAACTGCGAAATGCATATCATAAAACTAAGCATAACATATACAGATACATTATAAGCAGATATTATCTTTGTACTTTTTATTTAAATGGGATTTTAAGTATGTTAATTATTCGTTTAATGATGCCGTACATCCTGTTCTGATCCAAATATTTATTGTAACTGCATTTGCTTTCTGCTTTTATTCAAAACCATTGCTTGAATTATAAAATAGAATAAAAATCTTTTTAATACTAACTTATGTTGTCTGCTTTTTAGTTGCTTAAATCTCAGCTTTATTATTATCGAATATAATATAAGCAAAAATTCATTTGAATCCAGTTTGATAGAAATTTAGTATTTGATTAACTGATTTCTTGTGGTCATAAACTAAACTGCACAAAGATATAGAGATAACTCGTGGCGATTCTTATTCCTCGCTCGATCTTCAGTGATTCCATTATTGTCGGGAACGACGTCTGCTCCCCAGGGTCACCAAGAAGTTGGGCGAAGTTCTATAGGATGCCAACAGGAAATGATCGCTCGTATAAATTAATTACTTTATACTCGGAAAATTATTATAAAACTTGCTTAAACTGCTGAAATTATAACAAAAGCGATGCTAATGAGTTGACAGTTAGACAGACTCGTTATTCCACGTCTTTCTACAAATATAAATGAATCTCTCCCTCCCTGTCTATCACTGTTATTCTCTCTTTCTCTTTTTATAACCGAAAAGTTGCAATGTTTTAAATTTCAAACATCTTTATTGAAATTTATGGCAACAAACAAATGGAAACAAGCATCAAATTATGGTAAGTAGAGGCAACGGAGATTTTTATGGAGTATATGTACATATATATTGAATATATATAAATGCTGCATTTATCTATTGTAGTATAACACACAAATGATTCAGAACGCGTTTGGATTCACTTCGATACAGTGCTTGATGTCACTTTGCAGCTATTTGACAATCTTGTCACATTGTTGTCTCCATCTATGCCATGCGATTCGATGCGATGTTTGACTAAATAATGAGATGCGATCGTTAGATCGTTAGTTCGTTCGTCCGTTTGTTTGATGTTCTTGTTCTTTAATTATGCCAATCTATTTTGCTAGCGCCGAAGATTCGACAATGTTTCTACTCCAACAAACTTTTATATCCATTTTTGTTCATTTTATTATGCATTTATTGCTTCTGCAAAACTATGTACACATGCGCTAACGAACTAAATGATTGACAGTGAATGCGACACGTCTCGTGGGATCTGTTCTTTGGGTATTTACAGCGACATCAGCTAAAAATAGTGCAAAACTTAAAGGTTCATAAATTGCTAAAATATTAAATACGAATAACAATAAAGAACAATTAGATCTTATAAGCTTTAAAAGTCAAGAAAAAGCTCTTTCATAAATACCGAGCCCATATCCACAAATCGAGCAGACTCAACTCTCCTTTTTTTTAAACATTTAGAGATGCATTTTAAAAGTGTTCGCAGAGAGACTATAAAATATTGTAAAACATGAAAAATAATATTAACTAAACTTAACTATTTTTGAAAAATAAAAACAAACAAACAAATATGTGTGTATTTAATTTGTCAAAACAATTTCTTGACCATCTGCTAGGTATTTTAAGGCCTTGCCTAATTACGTATGAAAGTTGTTTATGTTTTGCGGCGTACACGTGATATGCATTGCATCACGCATACGCAGTGGTTGCCAATTGTAAAAACACAAGAAAGAGAGCACAAAACAGAGAGCATTCACACACACACACACATACTGATGCCGTCTCACGAAATACTTTTCAAACAGGATGCTATCTCGCTTTCTCGTTGACGTCATTACTTTTATTTTAGCCACATGGCAACGCTTATCGATCCATGTTAATGTGTGTGTGTGCGTTGCAGGACAACAAAAATAAGAAGACAAAGAAGAAGAGGAAGAGAAAAGGAGAGAGCTGCGAACTCAGACTGTGCAAGTCACAGTCAAGGACGTCACTATGTTCAAGTGACATAGTACAAATAGTATTTATTAAATACCTACAGTTAGTCAAGTAATTGTTGTCGCAAATAATAAATTCACATATTAGTTTTATTATTTTATACAATCTGTAACCCCAATTTAACTTATATATTATTTTGATGGGTGAAGTTTTAATCAGTCAAAACAATTACTTGACATACTGTATACAAGGAATGCCAGACTGGTTGATTTATATCGCTGTCAACCTTAAAATATTACAGACCTAAAAAGTACGAGTACACGAAAAATCTAAAACGTTGCATAGCCTGAGGCGACTTGTAGTTAAGAATATATATTATATTTTATATACGTATATGGGTATGTACATTTGTATAAATGGAATTCGTATTATTAAAGCCGCGAATGAAGTTACAAGAAAATCTGTGCAAAAAGAAGGTGTGTATAAATACAACAACATGCAGTTGTAAGCAAGTGTGAAATCATCACAGAAGGAGTAAGACATATATAGAGAGAGAAAGAGAGTGTGTGTGTGTGCATATGTGTGTAAAAAGTGAAACGACCTTGAAAGCAAAACGGGAGAGCAAGAGTTTGATGTGAGAGGCACGAGTCGCTTTGGGGGTTTAACTTTTCCTTCTTTTTGTTCAGCTGTTGTAGACACACACACACACAGACACACACACAGACACACACACAGACACACACTCACACACCTATTCACGCAAAGCAACAACGACCCCGACCTACAGCTGGTCACATATTCAATGACGTCACAACACGGCTGTGAACTATTTTTAGTGTGGGATTGAAACGCATACATACACAACACAAACTTTTATATATATGTATATTTGTATGTGTGTTGTAACTTTAATTATGCCATCGTACAGAGAAATTTCGTCCCTGTTTCATCCCCGTTTCTAGTTTAAGTTCGAGTTCTTCGATTTTTTTGTAGCGTTTTATTTTAGCCGGTGCTATTGTGATTGTATTGCGTTTAAAAATAGTTGCCATAACTGGAAAAAAGGCGTTGGTTGCCGCTTTTTCCCCATGCTACCCTCGCGGCAATAATATGCAACACTTTAGGCCCTACTTTCTGATGATTAAGTAATTTTCGTTCTCAGCTTGTACAGCGATTTTTATGCACAGTTTGTACAGAAAGTTTTTGACATAATAAAAATTCACATCATTTTTATTTCTATTTTATTATCAGAGAATAAAACCGTAATCGAAACTGTACCTCATACCGGTATGAATCGAAATTAAAATTTATTATTATATCAAACCGAAGCTCTAAAATTATTCTAACCGAAATAATCAATTAATGTATAACGGCTATTGTCGGTTTCATCAAGCATTAAATTCAAGACTATTGTTATTATTAAAATAATTTTGATATAATCCTTTAAAATCAATCTTCATAAATAGATATTTTTCGATATCAAAGAACTTGTATTTATACTTGTATGTTAATGTTTTTCATAACATTTTTGAACATATTTTTAGGAGAAGAAAATGAGTACATTTTTGATGTTGTCAAAACACTTTGCTGAATAACTGTATGTCTGAATGCGTGTCAATCAAGTAAACGCCGTGGCAGCAACAGCAACAACAACAGCAACAACAACCGTCAAACAAACAAGTTAGGCGCCAAAACATGAAATAAACAAGCCAATCGACTACACACATATACATGTGTGTATGTATGTATCTAATTACATATGTACAAGTGCAATAATAAAAAAAAATTGAAACGAAATAAAATAACAAATTTAGGCAGACGCTTAAAAAGTATTTGGTTTTGAGCAACAACAATTTGTGCTGTTGGTTGTTGTTCGTCTTGTTAGTTTGGCAAATTTTTCTACAGACAAGAATTGCAGACGCAACAATCTTCTAGGCAGCAACGATTAACAAACATATCTTCTTTTTTCAATTTTTTTTTAATTTTGAGCGCACATTACAACACCAACTCAACACACATCTCTTGTAGGAAGATGGTGATGGAGAGGGGAAAATTCAAGCCAAGTAGGCAACTTGTTATCTGGTGCTTCTTTACTGATTTCTCAGCATTTGAGAGGTTTTTTCCTATGGCTGCTGCAGCTGCTTGCATTCGTCACAAATAATTAAAATAGTAAAATTAAATGGCCAAAAAATAAAAATAGAAATATGCAGGCAGCAAATTATTGTTGTTGCCACGCATGTTTCTTTTTTATTTTCTTGTTTTAATTCTAGCTTGTTTAGTGGAATTTGACAGTAATCGTACTCGAATTGCATATCGAATATTGTTGTTTTAGTTGTTGCTATTTAATATTGTGTAATATTTATTTAATTGCTTACTTTAATGCTTAACAAACTAATGATTTGTCGATAACAATATTAAAGGTCGATATCGATAGACGCTGCAGCTGCCAGAAGGATGCGTGGGCGGGAGAAGGTTGCCAGATAACAACAGAGACAAACGATATCGACAGTTGGTCGAAGGATGTGTGAGTGGAAGAGCGTTGCCAGATACATATGCTAATCAAAAATTTCAACTGTTGAACTGACTTTGATATTTATTTACAAGACAAGTCGCGTTCATGTTCACACTGACAGGCAGCAGGTCATCAAGTGCAGTGCAAAATGAAGAAATAAACAAAAATACAAAAAATTTATAATCGAAACGAGGTAACAGCAGCAACAACAACAACAACAACAGCGGGCCAACGGCAAAGCAATCCAATCAGTTTCAAATTAAGGTTTACATATGCGCCGCCAGCGACCAGCAGTCAAATTGACCAACAACCAACAATAATATAACCAAAAAATCAGCAACACAATAAAAAGACAATAAGAGTTAAGTTTAGTTGAGGGAAACCTGCTAGCTGAACTCTGGCGATACCTCGAATTGCATTCCCAAGATGATGCCGCCTGGCCTCGACTTGTTCTGGCCCGGCCAAAAAAAGAACATTCGATTAACCGATTATCCGATTATCCGAAATGAACGGCAAGTTCTTAGCATGCCGAAGTGTGACATCGCCGCGTGATCCGAGGACGTTGAACTCGCCCATCAGACAGAGTGAGGAATTGCCCTAACAATAAATACTTTAATTAAATCGAAATCGTAATCAAATCACAAACTATGCGGAATCGATTGAGCCAGATGAAAATAGCCAGATAAATGCAGTTACAAGCAACAACAACATTTCTATTCTTGTCACCAAATCCACTAATGGTCTGAGGACTTGGGATTACATACATACACTGAAAAAACAATTTTTTTAAAATTCAAGTTTAAAATTCTTAATTTTAGCATGTATTTTCATACACTCAGAATAATATTACATTTTATTATTATGGCAACATTAAGAAAGCCTAAAATATTTAATATCAAAACTCGAAATATTTGCTGTGAGCCAAATTAAAAATTGAATCCGCCGAATCCCGAAGATTTGTTTTTGTGTTAGGTATGCAAAAACAACAGTCTCAGTCACAGACTAATTTCATATAAAGAGTATTGGCTAATTATGCGCCAATTGTCTAAAATTAAATAATGTAGCCGAATTTAGACATTTCTAAGCAAAACAATCTCAATAAAATTAAAGAGAATTACGCTTTCCGTATTTAAAAATATATAAATAATGTGGAAACTTAACTGAATTAGCGTGTGAACCAATTGAAGAGCTCATTGAAGTGTTGCACGGCAATGCCAATTAATGGCTAACAAAACGACCGTATACTTAATAAAATAAAGAAAACATAATAAAAACAATCAATCCAATCCATAATTATTACGTCATTAAGGTTGTCTCGCATCTAAAAAAAAAAAACCAAAATAACAAATCCAAACTCTCTATTGTTGAGACCCACAACAAATGAAAACTGAAACCGAAACTGGACGCCGATGCCCGATGGAAGATATTGTAGATGCTATTCAATCAACTACAGACAATCATGGCTAATACCAGCGCCATCCCATCCACCTTCGTTGGCCAAGTCTTGTCTCTCTGCATTACTTATAAAATTCGCATAAATCAACACAAATAATTAAGCAGTCGTCCGGGTCGAGTCGAGTAATAATCATTAGCTAAACCCAATGGAAATACATGTACATATGTGTGTTTTAAACAAATGTTATTAAATCTTTTGGTTTCTTTTAAAGGTGTGAATTGAAGAGCAACATTTGATTTACACTCTTAGCTAACGGCAAAAATAAAGAAGTAAATCTTATATCAATGTTTATTATGAACTAAGTGTTTACAAAATTAAATTCGTTATTATATTTAAAAGAAATTCATGCAAACGATTAGTTATCAATTAGTTACTCTGTTTAATACGTAATAGTTTTATAGAATGAATTGGTGGTCATCATTTGAATTTATTATTTTTATGGTCGAGCATTAATTAAATGCAAATTTGTAATATTTTTAAGTGTTGCTACTGTAAACTTAACAAATTTATCGATGCGGAACAACGACTTAACTATGACAAAAGTAGAGGGACTAAGAAAATTACAAACTTAAAGAAGGATAATGGAACTAAAGTGAACAAACTAAATAAATTAAAAATAATTGTTTATTCTGGTAACAGAATCTTTTAATCGAACCTTTTCTTACCAATTCTATAAAACAGTATTATTTGCAGCTCATACGGTTAAAGCTAGAAAGCTGAAATTTTTTACTATATATGAATCAATTTAATATTGCCAAAGAAAAGCTAGTAAGCGACTACTGGTGTTTAAGTTACCAGAAATCAATAGGAGCTGCTTTTTATAGCTATGAGCTACTAGCACTAACAAATGACAATCAACAATAGAGTCGGCCTGAGAGCGAAATATACGTACGAATATAAATATACAATAGATTTCTGAAAACGCATGACAAGATCGTGCAAAAATATTACAATGGAGAGTCTTGGTCGATTCGGTCAGAAGCCAAAATTTATTCAAATATCATATGATACGCTCGCACTTTTTATGTCTACGTATTTCACATAATTTATCTTGATCAAATCGCTTTTGATGGCCCCCAAAGAGAAGAGGAGATCATGTTGTGTCCATTGATTGATATATGACCATAGTATAATTTACTATGTTGAAATGCAATTGGTCCCAACGTTGAAATAAAGGGCGTCTGTTTATTTGTTGCCGTTTCTAATAAATATAGAAAAAAAGTGAATTTCACACGCCAAAAGAGACATAAAAACAAAACCGAAACGAAACTATTTTGGCTATATAAGAAATATAAATGCAAAATAAAAACGGCAGCCGAAAATGACTCGTGATTATTTTACATAGTCGCACAATAGATGCTGTCTCATCCCAGCAATTTGTGGCGACGTCATCAGCACGTGGTTCTTCATAATATATATAAATATATATACTTGGAATATGCATTATAAAATTGTACTAAGACACTTCTGACGCAGCTCATCATTTACTCTCTCTTTTATTCTCATTTCTCTTTCATCTACTCGTATTTAGGAAGGGGTTCAAGTTCAAGCGATTCGCTTTGGGGGAAACTTACGACAACCACGAAAACAACAACCATGACTACAACAACCACAACAACAACAACAACAACAACGATGACGTGCCCATGCCGCGTGCTGCCCGTATAATCCGTGAAACTGCTGTAACGTTTTGCATTCAGATTAATGGCGTCGCTGGCGTCATGGTTTGTCATCTGTTTCCCACTTGCCCACTTGGCCACTTGGCCACTTTCGGCACCTCTTGCCAATCAATATCAACAGAAATACGTGTATCATTAGAAGGTTTGTTTTGTTCATTCGATTCGTATCATGCTTTCATTCTTTTTTTTAGAAGAACAATATATCAAAGGAGAACAGCATGTCCTTTTATTTTAAAAAACTGTCTAGCTCGAAGATTACAAAAAATTTAACTATATTTCATTAACAGATTATTAATTATTTAATTTTAATATTTAATTTGCAGCAAATTTTATAAACTTTAAAAGAAATAATTCTGAATATATAAATATAAAATGTATTATAATATACTCATATTTATCTTTTTTCTTTTCTAATAAAAATCGCTCATCTCTATGATAACAAGATTTCAGATCAAGCTTATAACTTTTTTACTTTTAATAAATCATTTTTAATTTGTTCAATAAAAATCATTTGTCTAAATTGGGTTTTCAGCTGGGTATCTCATAGACGAGCACACTCGACATGCACCCCAAAACTACCCCCTATTAATTGTAGGTGCTCTACTCACAGTTATATTAATAAAAGTGCAGTGTACAACACAAGTACTAGAGACTAGAAACCGAGCATGAATATGCATGCACACACATGCATGTGCCTGTCATGATTATGGTACAGCTTTTAAATCATTTTGCGTCAGGCGCCTCTGCTTCTGCTTCTGTCTCTGCCTCTGTCTCTGCCTCTGCCTCTGTTTGCGTCTGTCTGCCACAGTGGCTGCAAATCTTCGCCGTCTGCTGCATCTGCGATGCTTTGCTGACGCTGGTAAACACACATGTGGAAGCAGAGGAAATGAGGAAAGAAGGACAGAAGGGGGAAGAAGCAGAAGAAAAAAGATTAAGTACTATAAGCAGCAACAAACTCATATTTCTATTATTTACTAAATATTTCACTATGTATTTTATGCATTTGTGACGCCCGTTGATGAAAATTTATGTCGTCATTGTGCGTTGTCGTGTGGATGCCGTTGTTGTTGTTGTTGCTGCTGCTATTTGTTGTTGTTGTTGTTGTAAGTAAACAATTTATTTAATGCCTGTTGCATTCAAGATTTTCGCATTGGTTTTTCCTTTAAACTTTTGTATTTTTTAGTTTGTTTTCGTTTAATTATACGTAAGATTTGGCAATGCGTAATATTGCGTACATACACTCAGAAAAAACTATAAAGTTGTCTGTACTTAAACAGCTAATATTCAAATTGGATTTCAAAATCTGACTAAGTTCGGAATTTTTAAAACTTAGTATAATGTTCTCATTTCAAGTTCGTTTTTCGCAATCTGGCAAAGTTTAAAATGAGAATTTTCTGGCTTAGTTAAGGTACGTTTCGGGATTAATTCTAGTCTGTAATACCTGAGCTTATCACAAAATGTACTTGTTTTTAGCACAAAATATTGTTTTATTTAAATTTAATTGTTTTATTCAATTTTAGTTTAAGTGAAAACAAATCGGAAACGTATTTAGTATACAAATTTTGTTTTTTTTTTTTTGGAGATCTCTTAATCAAATTTTGCTTAAAAACGGTTTATTATATCATATAGCTCTTATACAAATGATCCGTCAGAATATTAGATTTTAGATCAATTCATAAACGCATGCACCCAAAAACTGTTAATTCAAGTTCAGACGGAATCAGCACTATTTTTGTGAGTGTATGTATATTGCGTATACGCAGTGTGTTGCACCTAGCAATTATTAAGCATAACTTCAGTTCACCCATCACCGATGTTGAGTCATAAATACATACACGTGTGTATTCCGTTGCTGTGCCAACTGTTGCTGCCTGTGTTGGTATTTGTGTTTATATTGGTATTGGTATTTGCATTTGCATTTGCATAGAATCCAGTTGCCAATTGTTGGCAGGATTGGCCAATATCACAGCCTTCGGGAAATAGATTGCGGCAGGGATAAATTAAAGCCGGCAAAGCGGTTGCATTTGATATACTATTCAGATTCTGTCGATAGCATGAATTGTTGTTGATCTCATAGTACAGGCTGCTCTCGTAGGATGGAAACGAGTACAAGGATTCACACTTGATGGCCGGTGGTGGCAGCAAAAGTTGTTGCTGTTGTTGTTGTTGTTGCTGCTGTTGCTGTAAGTGTTGCTGTTGCACTGACAACAGTTGCTCATTGCCAATAATTCGTGTGTGATTGTTGCTGTTGTTATTGTTGTTGTTGTGGCTTAGCGACGCCGTCGCTTCTTGCTTCACCACAATCAGAGAGGCAAGACGATCGCGCATTATAGTTAATTCAATAATGTTTCGATTTTAATCGGTCGTGCGAATAGTGAAATGAATGATGATAACACAAAACATAAAACAAAACACAACAACAACATTGAATTGTTAACAATATTATTAAGTTAAGCTAAGCACCTGTATGGCGCACTGCAAACCGTTGAAGATCCAGCACGGCAAACAAAATTGGTAACAAGAATTTGGCTAGTTGCCAGTGGCTGCTTCCTCTTCTACTTCTACTTCTCCTTGTTGTTGTTGTTGTTGTTGTTGGTAGTTGTAATCAGGCCAGTTTGTAGTTGTAGTCGTAGTCGTAGTCGTGGTCTTCTTCATTACTGTGTCCTTGCATGTTTTTTATTTAGCATGTCCTTAGACTTGAACTTGTGTGTGTGTTTTTTACCGATTTATTTTTTCCTATTTTTTTATTTTTGTTTTTCAGTTGACGTTTGCGCAGTTGCCAACTGACGACGTAAGCAAACTGACGACGTAATGACTTACGCACGTTTTTATGTGTATGTATGTATGTGTGCTCTATATACTCCAGTTACAAGGACATTACTCAATGTTATTTCAAAACTGCCCTAGAGCATCGTCAGCAACAACAATGCAATAGCTATGGAAATCTTTCAAACGTAAGTCCAAAAGATGCTGTTTTTTAATCACGCACTGTAAATGTTGCAATTTAAAACGGTTGACATTACACATACGCACTGTGGCACACACGGATTTATCATACGACGCGTTGTCAACCGGCTTCCGTTTCCGCATAGAACATAGAACGACAAACCGACAAAGCAACTAAACGACGACAACTTGTTGCAATTGAACAATTGTTTATTTTTTTTTCAACTTTAGGCACACTCGTTTAATATTAGTATTTGTATTGAATTGATTAATACTGTACGCGAATTTGTAATGCAAAATAATTACATAGATTTATTTGTGCTATGTCGTTAGTTAATTTAAACATAATATGTTGCTATTGAGTGTTTTTTGTTGTTGATATCGGTGATATTGTATTATTGTATATTAGATTTTCAAGTGAGCTGTTTGCGAATAGTTGTTAACAATGCGGCGTCTGTGACGCGACTGAACTTATCTTTACGGTTACACACGACTATATCCAAACGGACGAGCAGCGCTAAAAACGCTAACAAACGTACGCGCTGCTTCAGTCGACGTCGCCGTCGTCTGTCGCCGTCGTCATCGCCGTCGCCATCGTCGTCCATCGCTTGCCTTTTGTTTTGTGTCTGTGTTTGTGTCTGTGGCTCTGGGAGAGAGAGAGAAAAGACCGTTTGTCGGCTGCAGCACACGACCTACCTTGTGTGCATTCGTGTTTTGTTTGTTGCTGAGCCGAAGTCGCAGTGCTATTACGTCATTGCCGAACTAACATCATCATAAACAGCAGCAGCGGCAGCAGCAGCGACGCGTCGCGACGGGAGTGTCGACGACAACAACAAAATGCAGGTCGTGCGAACAAAAATCGATGACGTCGTCGTAAGGGCGCCTGCGCTGCGACAGTGGGACAATGTTTATACATATGTATTGAATGTATTCACACTCACGCACACGCACACATACTCACACTCACACACACACTCGAAAAGGAGCAGCGCGCTCTGTCGACGTCGAACGAAAGCGAAGACGGAAATCATTTGCGTCATAAAATGCACATGTTGTCTCTCTCTCTCTCTCTCTCTGCCTCTCTTCGTTTAACGCCAGGTAACAACAACAGTGACAATTGATTTTTTTCGTAGCCGCTTTATTTATGCTGCCACCTTACCTGAATTATTCTTCCTCACTCTCTATTTTTTGTCTCTCTGTCTTTCACTGCCTACACGCCCACAGCGGCTTCATCCTTAGAAATCAGAAATAGAGCCGGCTTGCGGTTTCATCTACCGGCAAGGGGCTACCTTTGTGTGGGCATTGTGTGGGCACACACACACACACACACACACACACATACACGTGCACACCTTCATAAATATTAAAGTAAGTGTGAACGTACAATTATTGTCTCATACACTTGTCGAGATGGCGATGGCTTTAATAAGACAGAGAAACAGCAATAAAAGTCCTTCATATTTTAGAATTGGATTTTATACTGAATGTTCAATCCAATAATTAACGTAACCTCAATTTTATAAAAGTTCATTATATATAATTTTAATAACATCAAGGTCGATATTATATTTTTGTTGAAGATAAAGTTTTATGCTTGTAGTGCTAGAATTAGTCAATAAATTAATTTAAAGAAATATCTACTCATTCCAGATTTTATATCTTTAACAATGAAGTTCAAGTGCTCGATTAAACTCAGCAAATATGATGGTTTATTCGACTTTATTTTTTTAAAAGTGACCTCTTTGCAACAAAATTCAGAATTCGATAAAACAATAAAATTGGACAACCAAACAAAGTGTTAATCTTCGTACTAGCAAAAAATTATTTTTAGTACAGTACAGATTTGAGGCATAAATAAAAAGAAATAAGTTTAAATTTAAAAGGTAGAAAATGAAAATATATATGCTATATTTATGTTTTTACTGTTTATCTTCAGTTTTAGAAAATATCATAACTTTTATTTAAAAAAATTTGAATTTTAAAATTTTGTAAAAATAAAATAATAAACAAGTGGGCTGTTACAGTCGAGCACGCTCGACAGCTCAGGTTCTCTTCAATAAAAGTTGATTTTCGACCATTTGTTCATATGGTAGCTATATGATATATGGAGTCGATTTGAACCAAATCTGGTCAGAATGTACAAAACCAACATTAATGCATATTCTATTAGTTTGGTTAAGATATCTCAAAAAACAAAAAACTTTTTCATACTAAGTACTTTTTGGGGTCTGCCACGCCCCCTTCTGTCTGTTACATACATTCGGCCAAACACATTATACCCTTTTTTGCCCATTTTCAATGGACTCAGGGTATAAAAAGGATCAATGATCATTTTATTCGTTTATAGCTCTCTATCTCTTTATATATATATATACATATATCTCTTTTACATATCTTTTAATTATTTAAATAAATAAAGACGAGATGTAGGAATACTTTACATAGTTAATTACCATTAGTTCGTTTATTCTAAGAGCTGCAAACGAGAATAAGATTCAAACGAACTTGCTTGGAACTAAAGCAAGCATATAAAAACTGATCTATGGAGCTTAGTAAATTCTATGAAACTCCCCTAATATTAATTATTAATAATAAAGATGCAGCTTAGTATTAAAACCGGCATTTTCAACAAATTAGAACAAGTGTTTAACAACTTAAAGCAACAAGTGCCACCGATACTTGCACCCACCCACACACACACATCACACACACAGACAAAACTCAAGCTCGGCTCACAATTCTCTTGCAGTGTAAAACACATCTACAGTTGGCGACGTCAGCGTCGACGTCGACGTCGACGTCGAAGCCGAGTGAGAGTGAGAGTCGAATTCGTTGTGATTCGAGTTCCAGTTTGAGGCGTAGATAGAAGTAGGTGAGGCCGGTAACGTTTCGTTTTCGTATGTTCGTTCGTTCGTTCGTTCGTTTTTTTTATCGTATCGAAGTTCATGTTGTGTGTTGCATTCGTTGTGGCTATTTTTAGACAGGTTCCAAGCCACGTTTTCTAACTGTTTATAGCGTATTGCTTGCGAGTCGTACCAAAAGTTGAGCTCAAGACAAACGTGAGATCGTCGGTCAGCCGACTGACTCTTGGGCGCAGTGGGCTCTTCCTTTCGATTTCGCTAGATTTTTTTCCCATAATGCTTTTTTCTGGCTCTGGCTCTGGCTTTGGCTCCGACTCCGGCTCCGGCTTTGAATTCGATTTCGACTTCGGCTTCGGCTCTGCCTTCAGCGACGCTTTGGCTGCACTGTGCACTGCACATTCATAGACATGCATAATCGTGTATGCACAGTTAGTCAAGTAATTGTTGTGACAAAGAACAAAATTACTTGCAATTGGTTTTCTTTCGACTGTTTCACTCGTATTTTGAAACAAACACAACTATAATAGAAAATATGAAATACATTCAATTTGTAAGTAAGAAGTTTTGTTTATTCTGCTTTCAATTATTAATTATGCTACATAATAAACATAAAAAACTATAAAAAACAGGACCATAATAAATACATCGTGATATGTGATTTTAAATGTCATAAATAAAGGTTACAGATTGTTTATGAAATTAATTTAGTTTTTATTCTATTCATTAATTACATAAATGAAATTAATAAGTAATTTTAGCGCTAATTTTTAGCGAAATATGTAACTCTATTTTTTTTCGAACTCAAAAGTAATTTCTGAGATTTTCAAGATAAATTTGGTTGAACGGGATTTTCATGTAACTAGACTTTTTGATAACATAAAAATAAATTACTAAGAAACCAATAAAAGTGTTTTTTTTTTCTTATTTGAGTTTGTCAAAACAATTATTTGACAAACTGTATGCATGCTTATACGTATTAATATTAGTTAAATTTTGGGAGCGACGCAAGTGGAACTGGTCTGGGGGCAATGTATGTGCTGTTGTTGTTGTTGGTGTTGTTGTTGCCGTTGTATTTACTCAATGTTGTTGTTGGTTGTTGGTTGTTGCTGGCGTTGGAGTTGGCGTTGCTGCTGACCCGCGTCGTGGCCCCAAAAGTGCATGCAAACAGTTTCAACTCTTCTGTGGGCAAGCGTTGAAGTCGCTTCCAAGATGTTGTTGTTATTATTGTTGTTGTTGTTGTTGTTGTTGCTGCTGTTGTTGCTCGTTTTATTGGCTGTATTAAGCATGACATGCCAGGCAAAAGTCGAAGCCAAGCCAAAAGTTTTGGCACTCCTTGCTTTTGTTGCCTTTGCGTTTATTTTGCCTTTTGTCTTTTTTTTCTATTTTGTGATGATATTCTAAATGTGCTGAGCCAAATTTGCTTCGTTTTGCTACGTCCATTTAGAGTTGTTGTTGTTGTTGTTGTCGTTGTCGTTGTCGCTGTTGTTGCCACGTATTGTTGCTGTTGCTGCTGGCTTTAATGCATGTATCGTTTTCGCATCGTTGCTCAAAGTTCGTGAGTTTAATTTAAGGAATTTTAGCTCTTTTTGATTGCTATTTAAGCTTTGATTTTTCTACTTCTCTCTCTCAGTCGTATTGCCAGATTTCAATTAGCATGCGGCACTTTGCGTTTTCATTGTTGCTGTTGTTGTTGTTGTTGTTTGTGTTGCTAGTGTTGTTGTTGCTGCTGCTAGACGTCGCATTTCTGACGGCGCCTTCAGAGTCATTTGCATAAATTGCTTTCGGTTTCGGCAACCCTTTTGCTTTTAACCGTTACCGTTGCCGTTGCCGTTGCTCTTTCCCGGACTTTGGGGGACATGCCCACTTTATCGATGACCCACCTAAACATTACCTAGCATTACAATAAACCAAGAGACCCCCATAAACATCCTATGCATATTTTTAGAGCTAGTCTGCTTAGCCTGCAGGTGCATTTTGTACCATGGCGAATTATTGTCATTATATATTATATACTCTCCTACTCCTAATCCAACTTCAACTCGTACTCGTATTTTATTATTTTTTGGCTTCTTTTGTTGGCCTCTTGTGAATTCACTTTTCTAACTTTGCTGCAATTATTGGCTATTTTCAAATTTGCTGCTTGCCTAAATTGCATTTTAAGGCGAACATGTCACAATATCACGTATACGCCCAATATACATTCATAATTTATTGTTATATCGCTGCTGCAACAAAATTCTACATTTAAAGCAGTGAGAGTTTCGGACATCAGTGAAAAATGCTTATTTTTAGCTTGAGAACGTTTATGAACAAAAAAAATACCCCATTATTAAATGATATTTTAATCCTTTTTTAATTTTTTTTTTTATAAATAAATTTACAAAAAAAATGTACAGTAAAAATACTATTAGAAATTAAAATTTTAAAAATTTTTCAAAAATAATTAGCAATAAAAAAAATACATGCAATAAAGTGTGTTTTTATTGGTTTAAAATTTGTTTTTCTACAATAAGAACAATTAAGTTTAACTTTCGCAGGTTCAAGGCTTCATTTTGTGTGTATAGAATTCTTTTATTTGCATTATTAAATCATTTAATGTATAAGCCAGTACAATTCAACGTCACGCAACCGGATGTCGTCTACACGTTGTAATGATATTAAAAAAAGGAAAAAAAAATTTTTTATGGTCTGCTTCCTCTGTTCATCCATTGCGTACCCGATGACTGCTGATTTGGTGATTGGGTGTCCACGTAGCCCCTAAGTAGGCAACAGCTTTATTTGCGTATATCTAACGTTGTTTGCTTTCTCATTATTCATGTATCCAGTCTGTTATCATTACACGCATCAATCAAATAGCCATAAATAATATGTAGAGCTAAGCGCCTACACTCAAAAAAAATATATGGACTTGCGTACATTAACAACGAATATTCAACCAGAAGTAATCTCAAAAACCGACTAAGTTTAGAATTTCCAAGAAAGTGACTACAAAAATCTCATTTTCGGTTTGCTTTTTGCAATCCCGGATATCTTATTATAAGAATTTTATTACATATTATAAGTATGTTTTGGGATTAAGGATAAAGTCTGCAAAAAGCAAAACTATACAAAAATCGTTGCCCAATCCCACAACGTATTTGTTTCTAGTACAAAATGTTGTCAAAATTAATTTCTTTCGACTCCTAAAACAAACTATTTTAAGTACAAACAATTTACGTACTAAAAGGAAGCTCAACTAAGATCACGAATTTTATATATGGCACGATGTTTGATAGTCTTACTAATTTTGGTTAAAAAATGACTATTATATCATATAGTTGTCATAGGTATGGTCAGTCAGAATCTTAAATTTAAGTTCGTTTCACTCTTAATTTAAGAATATTAGTGCACAGAATTCTAAAAATTGTAAGAACTAAACTATGTACATTCAAGTACGGGCGTACATAAATTTATAATGACATATTTTTTTGTGTGTACATATAATTAATGACGTCGACAGCACATGAGTCTTTGACCCTAGCGGACAAGCCATAATTATAGGCCCGAATATCTCAAAAAATAAATCAATAAGAGACAAGAGCGTTAAAAGTAGATTGTGTATAATTTGATGTTGACATTGAATTGACTTTAACTTAAAGAATTGTTACGCCCCCAAAAGCAGGTGCATAAAACACGTCAATTAATTTGAAATCTAATATTCTGTATATCCGAGCCTACTGGCGATTATCAATTTCCAGCGATAATTAGCATGTCATTATTTATAGCGTAACAGTTTATGCGGTTGGCTGGTCGCACACGCCGTGACGTCATGAAATCAGGCATGCCACGAGCACTTGATTTCAATCAATAAACAAAGACGTCATCATGTTGGGAGGCGACGCGTGTCCGTGACGGGCTGACATGGACATGCGCATTGCGCAGTGAAGCACGCTCCCAACATGAATGAAAACCCAGACGCATCGACTGACTGCGCTGCCAGCAGAGGCAGAGGCAGAGGCAGTGACAGTGGCAGCGGCAACGGCAGACAGACAGAAGCAGAGACAGAGGCAAAACGCCGGCCGGTAACGTTCACGCTCTCGCTCTCACTTTAGTCAAGACAGCAAGCACGTGCGTCGATGACGTCGCTGTTATGGCATACTCTCTTTATTGCCATCTCGCTTCTTATGACGTCGCATTCAGTCTGCACCTGCTGAACTGCTCCAATTGAGTAATAACGAGAGAGCCGTCTCGCTCGTAGTGACGTCACGAAAAGCAGGTCAGTGCGTGTGGGTTTATTTCTGTTGCTGTTACTGTTTGCTGTTTCTGTTGCGGTGTCTGTTACTATTGCCGTTGCTGTTACTATTTCTGTTGCTCTTGCACCGCAACGAAGGTGTTGATGATGTCGCAAACACTATTTACACATACTATAAATAGTTAAAGGATAACAGTTATTGCATGTAGTTGGCAAAACTTAAATAGATTTCAGCTTTGCATTTCTAAAAGCGACATCGCATTAATTCACGTATTTATTACTGCCAGTGCGAGTAAAAACTTTACCAAAATAGAATTTTTATTTTCAGATGCTAAATGCAGTTAAATGTCTTTTGAATCGTTATGATTAAGTTTGTTTGAATATAGCAGAGAAGGACTCAATTTAACAAATAAATTAGTATGCAATGCAAACTAAAACATAAATTAATTTACCATAAATTTTAAAGTAGCGATATTATAGCTGAATTCTATCTTGAAAAATTTGAAAGCTCTCAAGATACTTTACGACAACAAAATTGACTTTATGCCAAGATATCGGGTCTTTTCCCGGCAGTGCTATGATTTTATGTACAAATTTAATAAAATACCATTTACTGAAAAAAAGAACTTTTAAACGTAAAACACATACATATGTGCAGTAAAATAATTTGTAAGCATACATTAAAATATAATATTTATTATTTTTTTATAATTAATTAAACTATAATTTATTTATATAATAAACTCATATAATAAACCTTTTATATCTGGCACGTTTTCAACTATCCAGATAATTAAAATAATTATTTAGGGATTTTGTTTTTTTTTTTTATTTTAACTCTAATTTTCGATTTTTTACTAAATATTAAGTCGATTTACTAAAAAATTTAAAGTTTATTTTCAATTGAGAAAGCTTTTCTTAGGTAAAAATTTTATGCAAATGAATAAAGCTCTCACATATGTGAAGATTTACTTAAATATTCGTAGATGCGCAAAATATCTACATATGAAAATGTTAAAATATTAAAAAAACAAAAAAAGGAGCTAAACAAACATAACATACTAGGCAACTTGAATTGTGAATTGCAGACAAAAACATGGCCAGAGGTATGTGAGTATGTGTTTTTCCAAGTACGAGCACCATCCAAGTGGCATCCAAGTCGCATCCAAGCAGACTGTGAAGCCGCTGTTTATGGCGATTTTCGCACCCGCAGCACTCGGACAACTTCAGCTGCAGGTTCTCAAGCTGTGACCTCGACCTGTCCCGTCAGCTATAGCTATAGCTATAGCTTTAGCTGTTGCTTAGAGCTATATGTGTTGTTATGCGAGACGTTCAACGTATTATTTATTGGCATACTGAGAACTAAAGACCAACAACAGATCCGGACAATCTGCACGTTTTCCCCACCGACTACGAGTATATTCTAAATTGTATAGATTTGTATCAATTGATAGCAGCGTGTAATATTCCAGCATCACAGTGAACATCATTACACAGAGTCATGCAGTTTGGTCAGCAATCGAAAGGCAGACAGTAATAACAACAACAACAACAACAACAGCAACAACAACACGCGATTGTTGGGCCAACGGGCTTGTCTAAATGAAGCCATCTACAGACATGTGCAAAATAATAGAAACACCTTTCTATGATATATTGAACGGCTCAATCGCCAGACTTTAATCTTAGTCACAGCATTGAAGAGATGTTAAAAAAGAAGTAAGAATGAATCAGGTAATGCTAAAGAATTATGGCAAGAAAAAGGTCAACCTCAATTGTCATAATTAGAAGCTTATTTATTCATAATTAGCTCTGTTCATCAAAATCGGAAACTACGAAACATTCTAAGAAAATTTTATAAAGAAAGTAAGAAAGTATTATCCGTGGAGTAGCTTTAAGACCTAATTTCGCGATGTTCAAAAAACAACTGCATAGATTTAAAAACAACTTTTCTGAAATTAATTAGCAGAATATTGGTTTAAAAATTGCTTAAAATCGATCAGTACAAAAACTAACATTTTTAGGCTACTTAGGGGAATACTTGATATGATCTTAGACCCATCGTTTTTTTGAAAATATTATTTTGAATTTTTGGTGCATATCAAACACATAAAAAAACCAAATTTTTAAATTAACCCAACAAAGCTCTTAGGATTATACATTATGAACATATTAGGATATAAATTCTGAAACAATTCAATGGCTTACTTAATGTAAGATTAAACAAATTCAGAGATTATATTAGAAAATAATTATAATGTTATTGGCCATATTATTTTGCACACGTCTGTATATGGTGACTTCGATCCGTGCAGTACGAGTATTAACTTTAGCCTGACTCGGCACCTTGACAAGCCTGCACACGTCTTCGAATGTCAGTTGCCAGCAAAGATCATCATGATGCTAATAATGATAATGATGATGATGATGCTGTTGAAACTGGAGGTGCCGTGTTTCATGTATTTTCTTAGTTAGTTACTCGAACTTGCATCTATTCGTGTTAACCTAGTCTTGTAATTGAAAATATGAAAATTGTCCGAAATTTTGGATTTGGCAAATAGTTTACAGGGTATGTCGCAGCCATCTTATGTGCCGAATTAACAAAATGACTAAAATAAGTTGTATACTAACGATCAGCACTAATGCAACTATTCTGTTCTGGCCATTGTCAGAGTTTGGTTTAAAGCAAACTTCGTCCAAATGTTCATTATTGTGGTTAAAGTCTTCGGAATAAAGGTGATTGGCAGCTACATTCGTTATTATCGTTGTATGAAGTTTTGTTATTACATTAACATATTGTTAAATTAATTATAACAATAAAAATCTGAATTTTTTGTTTATTTCTTATACTTATAACTTAAAAGTTATAAGTTTAGTTTGTAATTTATGAATGCAGAAAATATTGGATGAATTAAAATATAAAATAAATTAAATAATTCTAAAATCCAAATCTTAGCTTAACGCGTTTTTTTAAAGCATATAACTGTAAAATGGACATTCCGCAAGGAAATCTGTTAAGATTTGATACAGTTATGATAGTATGAAGTTTTGAAAATGTGTTAACGGGAAAGTATAGAAAAATAGACTGTGCACTGTAGTGAAGAACAAATAATTCACTTTTTTAATTTTGAGTTGACTCCCTTAAATTTTCATGAGAATCGATTTTATTAACTTGATTGATCGTAAAATAAGTAATCTAGTTAATTTAGCTGAAAATATATATAGATAAATAATTTTAAACTAAAAATTGAAATATATGAAACCTATATTTTCAATATTTTAGTAAAATATGTCTTGAATAATTCCTTAAAAATGAGAAAGTCTGTAGTGTTGAAATTAATAGGTGTGTGTATTAAGCATTGTTGGAGCTAAAATCGGTTCTCATAGCTGTTGCAACAATACAAAAAAAATTCGAGTTTGCTATATGTACAAATATTTAGGGATTGTCACGAAAGATCCCAAATTAGACATGCCAGCCTCCCATTAGTCTGTCATAATTTGCGATGCTCAGACAACAAAATCTTTCAAATTACAAGCGTTGCACTTTCGCAGAAATTCGATCAATCTGCGGTTTAACTCGAGAAAATGTTAAACTGCAGTTCACTAATTAGTCAAAAAAAAGAAAAATAATAAATACAATAGAAGAGGTAAGTGAAGACACCTGAAGATGTCAAGGTGATTAATTATATGTATGTACCCGGCAGGCCAATATGTTGTTGATGGGTTACGTGTACTACAACTAAGTCAACAAAGAACGATCGCGGTCAGCCATTTAAGGAGACTCTAGCTCGAGGTCAACTTGAGTTTAGCAGGCATTGTGATTGTAACTTTAACCAGACACGCAACAGTCGTTGGTCCGAGACTGAGATCGAGACTGGAACTGGAACTGAGATCGACATCGAGATCGAGATCGAAAGCTCACTCTGTCCGATGACTAACCACAGGTGAGCACTGTGCGATTCTCTTGGCCCCTAAATGCTTGTTGACTTGTTGGCTTCCTGCTGCTAACATAGACATCATTTCAATTTCAATTTCAATTTCAATTGCAATTGGTGCACAGCAAAGTTCAAGCAACACAATTGAATGGAAAATTTATTGCAACAAAATGTAGCGTAGATATTTGTAAAAACGATTCGATTCTCGCTTCAATTATTAAACGGCTAGTGCGCTATCAATTACCAGATACGGATCATTAATGGATCATTGTGTGGACTGAAATTGATCATAAATATCGACAGGCGCTTCCTAGTCTCAATAATTTAGATCACAACATTTGTAAAGTTGAGCTTTACTTTGTTTTGTGGACTCAGATAGTCGGGATGCTGAAAGATAATGTATAAATGTAAATGAATTAATAATATAGAAATGTGTATCTAAACTTACCGTAAGCACTGTATTCCCTATCCTGGTACCCTCCACATTCAGCAACAATTCACGACCCGTGCTCTTGCCACAGCAATATACAGCATTGAGAACAAACTGATCGGTGATTTGATCACAACTTTTTAAATCGATGCGATTTAATTGTGGACACTTGCGTATCAATCTCATGAGTCCAATATCTGTGACACGTCCACACCAAGACAGTCCAAAAAGCTTCAGCACAGGCAGATCATTAAAGAACTTAAAGTGATCGTCATCCAACACATCATTATCACTCCAATGCATTTCCTTCAACGAACTCAACTGTCCCAGACAACGTGCATGCTCATTGCTAATTTCAAACTGTCCGGAGAGTTTTAGGTACTCCAGCATGTTTCCCTTCTTCTCCGCCAAGGTGGTGAGGAAACCCAAGTTGAGTTCATTCGAGGTCATCCAGGTTTTCAACGTGCAACGTTGTAAATTCGGTAACTGGGCTATAACTTCAAAGCTCGCATCACAGCCGGAGAATGACAATTCCTCGAGTTCCTCACAGCATTCGGCTATCTTTTGGTAGAGCGAATGATTCATTACCTCAAAGCAGCAATCGTCCAGCACGAGTATACGTAGATTCTTTAGGGGAATCCCAAACTCCCCAGAATTCCACAGCAAGCAATCTCGCAGCACAAGTCTTTGGAGTTTGGGAAAACCGCACAGGTGTTTGCCTGTCCAACTGAAACTGATCAAATAATGCATTATAAAAATGTTTAAACTTACCCGTATAGCAGCCATTGATGAGCTCAAAGGATTCCAAGTCCGGATTCCCTTCCAGATCAAAGTTTAATACGTCTTCGGCATCCATGCAATCGATGCTAACACGTCGAAGTCGAGTTAGACGGGATAACAATATGCGATATCGAAACTCATCAGTGACATTGCTGTAGTTGATCTCCTCCAGATTCTTGCAGAATTCCGCTATG
This sequence comes from Drosophila falleni, assembly GCA_035045575.1. Classification (NCBI taxonomy): domain Eukaryota; kingdom Metazoa; phylum Arthropoda; class Insecta; order Diptera; family Drosophilidae; genus Drosophila; species Drosophila falleni. The sequence continues at coordinate 835,296 of JAWNOV010000054.1, read as the reverse complement.
AACTCCACAATGAGAGATTCCTTTTCAAAGGAAGCGCAGTTAACATTCAATATGGTTATATATGGTCCTGCCACCTTGAAGAAATCTATTATTTCGGGCAACTGCATCCTCTCTACATCCTCCGCATCCAAAGTGTGTCTCCGAGCTCGAGCCCATGAATTGAATACATGACGAAATTTGGGCGCCACACACGCAAATCGCACCTTGTCGCACAAACTTGGTAGATAGGCAAAAAGCTGGCGAATTATCTCTTCATGCAGACACAAAATGTGGCAGCTTGTCGAGATCCTGTTTGGGGAGAGCGTCGACAACCCAGAGACTTCAGACATTTTATTGTGTCAACCCTTTACACATTAAATTTTCATTGTTTTCTGACATATCTCGAGAATTGTTAGAAAATATAGTACATGCTGCCTTTTTTAGTTTTCAATCTATTTCAATTTCATTTGGTTCATATTTGTTTAATTCAAACCAAAGACTTTAAAATAATATTACCATGTAAATATTGTTCTTCAATTTATTAAAAGTGGAAAATGTACTATTTAAAAGCCCATTCTTTTTTATTTCAAAATACAACACTAACAAAAAGTATTATTTTTTATTATATTTTCAATAAAAATCATAAACACGATATTTTTAAACAATAAAAGTAACAAATAAGAGTATTTTGAAATTGTTATATTTTTAAATCAAAACTATTCGGTTAAACTGTATATGTAAACTTCATATTAATATACCATATATCGCTACAACAGTATATGCGAAAATTATGTGAACTCTTGTCAAACGTATTTTTCACTTTTAGAATAATGTTTTAAAGTAAATACTTTCTTGCACCTTGCCTAACCTAAATACTTTCTTAGTATTGTCTTCAAAAAAATAAATATTTCAAATAAAATATAATTAGTTTCCTTTAAGCTTTTCTATTAACCAAAATAGATGCCGCATGTAGACTTTTTTGGACCACTATATGTAACAGTCACCAGAATATTGCGACTGACAGCTGCAGCTAATTTTCATTCCACACTCAAAATAAAACTAACTGCACATATACCTACAGTAAACAATTTTTTGTTTTTGTTTTATAGCAATTAATTGCATAATTGATTGCATAAATGCATAAATCAGAGGCGGTTACAAACAATAACAAATACGAGTACAAAGAAAAATTGGCATATGTATATATTTATTGGTGTCTATTTTTACCGGATATGTTTACTGTAATGCATAAATGTTTTTTGCTTAACTTATACTTACACTTAATGACACTGACAACAATTAAATTAATTCTGTTTGCAAGTATGGAGAAGCCATGTGATTTATCAACCTGCTTATATTATATTTAGTGGTATTTTCACATTGATAAATGTTCCAAATATTTAAATATTAAAAATAAAAAACTGACAACGTTTAAATTAAATCAAATGTCAAATTAATACTATTTTATTCACAGTATTTATTATGCTAGAACGTGTTCTGATTTCTAATAGTATCACGAAAATTACGGAAATGGAATTGATATCTACTTCAAATTCCGCAAAACAGTTAAATGCTGAATTCTAAAAAGTATGTTTATAAATCTATTACAAGGTAATTGTTTCCGCAAAATTTTAACTTATTCGGATAAGGAATGGATATATTCTAACTGCAATCATTTGATTAGTTTTCTGTGTTTAAAAAATTCTCCTAAAGCAATCAAACCATTTAGTTCCTAATGCTAAAATATTCATCAATTTACTCATGTGGAATTCAATTGAAATGAATTGAACTAAAATGGAAAAATATAAATAAAATCCTTTAAAAAGTTAGTACGTTTTAGATTTAAAAAATGGAATAGCAAAAAAATCGAACAATTTTGTTTTATAAGATATAACCAACCATCGAACCGATATGTAAATAAAATGTTGGAATCCTTAATTCTAACAGTTACAAACGCAACAAGTTTTACGTTTTATTTATATAGATTATTTCTGTTAGATATTTTATTATTATATGTATTTGTTATACAAAATATATTTGCATTGAGATTATATTGTGTTGTAATAATACTTTAGCTGTTATACATTTTAAGCTGATTTCCATAATAAGGCATTCAAATCCAATGGGTTAACTGCATGGTTCCATCGTGAGTTCTTTGAGTATCCATAACGCTCATCTGACGCACCAGACGCTTCATCGAAGCCCGATGCGGTCTTCCAGTTCCTCCACTGCCACTGCTTGTCAGATCCAAGGGAGTACGCTCATCTATGCGCGGCTGTTGGCGCAACCTGCGATTGTCTTTCAACTCCAGTTCCACGTCAGAGGCATTATTGGAAGAGCCTCCTAAGACATCTAAGTTCTCATAGGAAGTGGGCGGTGAAAGAGTCTCACTGCAAGAATAAAAAAAAATTGATAAAGATAGCTCATAATTGAGACTCTTAAGTTGTTTCTTACGGTTTTGGTTTGCAATTGAAACAGTCCTTCAGCTGCCAATTCTTGCCAAACTCTTCGCCCTCCTCAATTGTCTGTGGCAAACGATGATGCAATGTCTCCGGCAATCGCAAACCCGTCATGCCACCCAACATAGAAACAAATCCCATAATTACCAAAGGTAATTTTAGATTCTCCTTGCCCAGATAGGTGACAAATGGTATTACGATCAGCCCCAATCCGCCTATATAGCTGGAGGCACCGATCCCAATGCCCCGAACTTGTGTGGGGTAAAGTTCTCCAGCAAAAGGATAGATGATTAGAAAAGAAGCTGAGAGAAGCGCCTTGGATATAAGATAGAGTATTAAGGTCTCGTCTATAGCATCGTCAGGCAGCATAACAGTTATAACGCAAGCCACGCCGCTGCAAGAGAGAGATGGAAAAAAATATATACCAAAAAAGTAATGGTTAATTTGAATGCAGAACATTTTGGAGGGTGAGCCATGTTCAAAATGGCATTCCGCTTTAAAATCGGTCCGTTTTTTGACAAAGTTTGAAGTTCTTCACACTTTTGACCCAACTTTACAAGTCAAGTATTTTTTTCAATTTACCATGATTTTTTTCAAAAAATGAAACTTCCCAGAAACAAATTTAAATTATTGTTTTATACCGTTTATGATATAAGGAGATGATTAAAAGTGATAGCTTGAGATTTAAAATTATCAATTTTCGAAATTTTTAACAACCTTAGCATTAAAAATCAAAACCTAGATCTATAGAAAAAGTTTTCAACACTTTTAATTTAGTTTAAATTCAGAATGATTTTAAACACCAAGCCATAATCAAATTGACAATCCGTTTAAAAATCGGAAATAAAAATAGATAATTAAAGACATATTGATATTTCACAACGACTTTACCCCAACATCATTGACAAACTCAAGGGCCACCGACGTCCCCAAGTATCCATAAAATACCAACAGCATAGATAACTCGGCAATTCCACGACCGCTGACAGAAAGAAGCTCACATATTGATTGGTTCCCAGGGAAGGGCCGTAATAACTTAGACCCAGATAAACAGTCTCATTGGCAAACCAACTGAGTGTTATCAGTATTGTCTTCAATCGCATATTTGGCGTACGACAGAGATCCATGAGTCCCACATTGGCAATCTTTTTCTTTTGCTTCTTCATTTTATCTCTTCGAATCTGCGCCTCCAGCTTACTATGAACTGCCTCCGGGAACTGACGTCCATTTATGATCGCCATGCGTTCCAGGATTTTTAGCGCCTCCTCGAGACGACCGCGCATTAAAAGCCAACGCGGTGATTCTGGCATTACAAACATGTATAGGAAATAGGCGTAGAATGGCAGAGAGGTGTAATACGATAGGCGCACCCAATCCCGCTCCAAATACGTGACCAGGGACAACAGCATTATGCCCGATGTGTAGAATGTGCAAGTCATAACGGTTACAAAGGAACGGTACTTTTCGCCAACTAGTTCCAGGGCTGTAAAAAACATAGCATAATGACAAGATATCATTTATTTAAAGACTTTACACCAATAAATGATCACAATTCAATATATTAAAATGTACTTACATATAATAAATGGTATCTGATAAACAGCAGGTATAGTTAGACCTACGACAACGCGACTGCCAGCCCATGTCCAGAAATCTTTGCTCAGTGACGTCATTAAACTGCCAGCCAGCAGCGTTGCCAGACAGGTGAAATAAGAAAGTCGCCTGCCTGCGCGATCATTGAGCAGCCCAAAGAGATACACACCCACAGGGCCGCCACTGTTGAGCGCAGCCAGACCAATCGTAGGATATATGTCTTGATCGCAAACCAAATCGAACTGTTAACGGGTTAGTAAATTATATAATGCATGCGCTTAAAAACCATATGATATGATTTGGGAAAATGAGTGATATCAAGCTCCACTAAATGCAGATTAATGTGGAGTTTAAAGCTGAAATAATTCACATCGATCACAATAGAAGACCAGACACGACTGGTATTATACTCCCAGCCCTGTGAGCACTTGACTAAGGGCCAGCTGATGTTTAGCTCCAAATGTTCAAATGTCAAATTTCCATTGTTATCTTCATTAAAAGGGTCCAGTAACTGTGTCCAGTTGACGCCGTATGTATAGCATTTACTATAAACCAGTTCGTCATTTTCCTATTTTATAATAAACATCTTATATACTGAAGTGCCTCACTCATATGAACTCTGTTTGTACGAAGTACACTCGCGGAATCATTTCATAAAATTTAAATTTGTTTCGTGAATTTTAATTTCACGTATTTGGAAATTAATGAAATGCTCCGCATAACAGTCACTTCTAATTCTCTACCTGTTCTTTGGGAATGGCCAAAAATTTGCGCTGTTCGACATCAATATCCATGAGTTCAGGGATCCGACACCAATAATCATCTGGAGTGTCGGCCATGAAAAGTTGATTGAAAGCACAGAAACCACATGGAATACAAGCAGGCAAGCAAATGCCAAAAACGAGAAGTTTCTGATATTTTCCAAACTCCCCAATGATGGGCAACAAATCATCCAAGTCGAAGGCCTCCTGAAACGGCATTGACTTGGAAATCAATAAACTGCTCAGGCAACTGATCAAAAATTTCTTACATCAACTGATTCTTGAGTTTCGGGTTTATTTCGTTGTCGCAACTGAGATATTTCATCATATTCATCTTCACTGTCCACAATTTCACCTGTCATTTGTCTGAAATTCCTTTGACTTTACTTGAATTATATTAATGAAAACAATTTTGTAGCTTTTTCTTTTTTCCCCGTTTTGCAGAAGCCTTAAAAGTTTTCGCCCTCAGCTGTTGTTAACGGTTTACAAAGGGTTGCCATTCATTATTTAAAACCGCCGATAGAGGGCGCCAGCCATTCGGTTATGTTTTATTATTTATATTTGAATTGCAAGTTGGTTTTAATTTGTTTAAACTAAAGTACATATTTTTAAATATTACACATATGAATTCAATAATATTAATGCTTAGATTTCAAGCTTTAATTACAGTTGATAGGCTTTGATTTAAAGATTTCAAAAATGTTAAAGTACGTCAAATTTCATATTAGTACACCTTTATGATGGATTAGGGAATCGTTTCTAAAAATAATATCGGTCTTCTTTTTATCTTTTATAAGAACAGCAGTATCTAAGTAATTAATTGTTTTTTCTTGTATCATTTTTGTTTTGTTTTGATTTTATCTGTGTATATCGAGAAATGGACGTTGCTTAGTTGAAAAATAGAATTGAACGTGTATGCCAAATAATTGAATAGATTGTTTGAATTTTTTAGAAATTAATTCCACAATTGATTTTCACCCTTTCTCGTACTATCTGATTAATACTTAAAATTATTGCGCGCTTCGGTACTACATGTGTGTACATACATATAGTATATGTATAATTACATTAGTTTCATTATAATAAACAGAAAACCGGCTGTTCCTGCACAGCACAGAAATCACACACATTAGGCTTAAGTGTAAATTGTGGCTACACATACAAAACATACGGGCACAAACTCTGTAAAAACATTTTCAGTTGTTGTATATATATATGCATATGTATGTATATGCGTCTAGTCGACCTTGACAACGCTATAGATTTTCCGTATGAACCAGAAGCACGCAAAGAATCCAATTGTGCCGGTAAGCAAAAAGAAAAGGACTACCATAATAGCCGTATAACCGAAGTAAAGGAACGTTGATGCACTGTCCTTAATCGAGAGCTTTGTGACAAAGTAATGACAACAGTAGATAAACAAATAAACGGCCGTAAAGCCTGATGTGAGAAACGATCGCCACCACCAATGATAGTCCTCCGCACATAGATGGAAATAGCATAGCAAGATGGTTGTCTCCGAGCACGTTATGACCAGTATAAGGAATACCAGGAAGAGGAATCCAAACATATAGTACATCTGATTCGACCACAGCGAGCTCAGTATGAAGAACAGCTGAATGAAAATGCATCCGAATGGTAACACTCCGCCCATAACAATTCCGGGAATAGGCTGGGTATAGATGGACTGATCTGGTATCTGACGTGGTATTTGATTAGTACGCACTGGATGCTCCAAGGCCTGCGAAAAGGAAAGGAGTTTATTTAGAATGAACAACTTTTTCATCCTTAAGATATTTCAATTAAAATAGCAGAGTTTGAATTTGGTTTTGTCATATGCATCCATAACAAATTGGATTACAATACACGGCTCCTCTGCAAGGGTATCAATGTTATGAATTTTGCTATCATATTTTACTTACGCGCTTCCGAAAACCAAAGTAGGCACCAACAAAGGTCAGAGGAACGGAGACTCCAAACCAGAGAGCAAGCAAGGCAATCAATGTGCTAAAGGGTACAGCACCAGAGCTGCCCTCTCCCCAAAGTACCAGATTCATAACGAAGAACAGCGAAAACACGACGCTAAAAAAGTAAGAGATAATAGAAATATTGATTGAATTATTTACTCTAGCTGCTCACTTACCCGGGACACACGATTGAGGTGAGAATTACATTGCTCTTCCATTTGACACCACCAAAGCTTTTATAGATTCGTGCAGAGACATAGCCAGCAGGTGTTCCGAGCGAAACAAACAACACCATGGAGCAGGTCATCAAAGCGCCACGATTTGCCGGCGACAAGAAACCAAGACAGGCAAAAGCCAAGGTAACCAAAGCCATGACCAACACCTGCACACCAGAGCCCAAAAATACGGACAACAGCATTCCCTTGCGTGGTGGCCTAAAGACATCACCGTGCACGAGTTTCCATCCAAACTCCTCCTGCGCATCTTCGCCGCTGTCCATTTGATTATATCGGGCGATATCTTTGTGCAACGTACGCAGCATAATCATGGCAACCATGCCACTTAGGAATAATACAATGACCAGAGAGTTGAGAATAGAAAACCACTGAATATTTGTATGGGGCATCGATTCCAGAATATAATCCCAACGCGAAGACCACTTAACGTTGTCATTCTCAGTGAATTTAACGCTGTACGTATAGACAATTAACTGAAATTCGCCCGATTTTAGAGAACTTTCGCGTATGGCCAATGGGGGTTCATTTTGACCACAGGTTGGTTTATTGGGATCAGCATGATTCAGTGATCTGGGTGTTACTTTCGCAGAGATTATGCGACCACTGCTGCCGCCAAAGTTCATGCCCCAATCTTCGGATTTTCCACTATGAAATGTGATCTCCAGATCTACATGATTGAAGGGATAGTAATGAAGTGGTTTATTGTACTGTGCATTGATGGCACATCCTTCGCCGTCTGGTCGCACCAAACATCCCATGGGAAAACCAGTGCTGCAATACTGCTTGGCAGTCTCAAGCAGATAACACCACGTCACGGGCATGTTATCAAGAATCCAATGATGCTGATAGTTCAAACTGATTCCCTTTTTTAGCACCATCATTCGCCGATCGCTATCCGCATTGCCTCCGGTATAATTCTTGCGGCAAGCCTGATGAAAATAGAAATGTTTAAGCAATTTTTGACTAATGCATTACCCCATTTGACTTACCACTGCGCATTCCACTTCCTCCCTAAACTGAATGTTGTAAGGACCTGGTCGAATTCGCTCGCCAAACACAACTTGGCCAAGATTCTCAACCGGCGAGTTTTCCTCCTTTCCCAGACAGAAGTCAAAATGATGGTATTCATAGGGTATAACCGATTCCTCAGTGTTTAGTCGGTTAACGTACAGAGTGACATCCGACTGCAAATAGTAAATGAATAATTTATGGTACAAGTATAAAGATAATTATTTTCTTAGCTATAAGCGTCAATCAGTTTATAATCTACAATTCCTAATTCGTATGCCTACGAAAACACCCATCAAACTGACAACTTTTGTAAACTTTAGCAAACGACTCCCTTGAGGAGTTTTGATAAGATCAGATAACAATATGGTTTAGACTAAAAAAATGTTTTTAATTAACTTGTGTGTAAGAGTATTTAATGTTCCAACATTGCAAAGATAACAGTTTTCTGAAGCAGAACTTTTACAGTATTTTTTATTGAGGGAAAAATAACAATTACGATTTGTGCCACCATTCAGACTTAGAAAACGAAATTCACATATTCTATTTTCTATTTTTTATTTTCTTTCCTACTTCTTAACCAAGTTTACAAAAAATGTAATAATTCGATCCATTGGGTTGAATTATTTTAAAACATAAAAAGCAGATACACAAATGTTGTATTTTGTTTGAAACAATTATTTCACATAGCGCAAAGACCTGCAAACAATTCCATAGTGCCTGACTTACATAAATGTATCTGAAAATTTATTTAAACTTCTGTTTCAAATGAAATGACAGAACCAAAAAAATTCAAGATAAACATAAGTACATTAGAAAGCAAATAGAGTTCTTGAAGAACTGGCGAACTGAAGAATTGACGTCGGTCTCCAACTGAACATACATACACAGTTAGACAAGAAAGTGTTTTGACAAAATAATAAAATCTACATATTTAACTTTGTATGGATATTTATTTTCCTTCTAATTTTATTATTCTTGTGTTTGGTTCTTACAATAAGTAAAACTAAAAAAAAATTATATCTTTTAAACTTATCATTTTATTTTGAATAAAAAACACAAATACGTGAATTCTTATCGTGTCAAAAAACTTTCTTGACTAAATGTATGCAGCTTGAGGCTAAGCAGAACGATCGACGTCAGCACACCACCTACATGAGTACACACGAACAGCAACAACTTTAGAACATATATCACTGAGACCCGCAGGCTTCTTATCACTGCTTCCGTTGCAGGAAACAAAAAGTGGCATACACTCAACAATTCATTTGCCATTAGTTGATGATGGAGCACACGCAAACACTGCTCACAAATATATATGCACTTACCTTACACGTCGGTAAGATTTCCGTACTTTTGCAGTAGTTGACCGGGGCCAGGCCAGGTAGATAAAAAGCTTCCGAGAGCGACAGGGCAAATATTACAACTACCAGCATCTCGATCTGATAAGGTAGAGCCATGGTGCGGCGGCACCGTGGCGATATCATTCTTGGTTTTGAGGCCTTAAGCAGTGCAACAACACCCACAATCACACACACTCCCAATCAAGCGAATTTGAAGCCAGTGTCTGCCACAAAATGTTGATGTCAACGTTTGCGTTGACGCCACACTACTTGACTGTTTGTTACCAAATCGTTATGTGATTACACAGAATTTCGATACTGTCTATTTAAGTCGCATATGCAGTTTAATTGTCAAGTTTTTGTTTTTTCGGCTTATTTCTTGACTGACAAACGTCAGCACTGTGCGACTGCAAAAACGGCGTTGCCACCTGATGGGTGCTGCCAACCTGAGCAAATTACAACAAAATTCATATTATATCGATTATTTTATTATAATAATATTTTAATTATTTGACGCTTACTTGTATATATTTTATGCACAGTATTATCGAATATAAATTAATATAATATTAAATGTGTGAAAACATTTGTTTTCAGGTAACTGGCCTTAATTTTAAACATAACTGACAACTATACCCAAGTAATGGGTTGCAACCGTGTGCAATGAACGACGCGCACCAGTTTTCCATGTGGAGTTAAAAATTCGACGGAGCCGGCCTACTTCAGTTTTCTTTACAATTCACATATTTGACTCGGACTTGAAAATTGTTCGAAATTAATAGCAACTTGACTATTTAACGTTTTATTTCTAAACAACTTGAAAGCAAGTCGCAGTTGTCCCGCGTTTTTTTTGAAAGATCGAATAGGCAAAATCGAAATAGCAACACAGCTTTGGCAATTGGCAACGCGCAGACAAAGGGGAAAAATACACGCACAGTGAGTTATTGAAAAAAGAAAAAAATAACCATTTGTTACAAACCATATTGGTTTATTTAGCAGCTGGACCATATTGTTTACATATTTGCACATAAACGATTACGAAAAATTCCCACACATCCCCGCCCTAACATCTACATCTCTTGAAATTGAATTGAATGAAATTGAAAGTAAACAAGTAGGCGGTTACAGTCGAGCACGCTTGACAGTAGGATACCCTGAGCCCAGGTCCTCTACACTGAGGTTGAATTTCGACCAATTGTTCCTATAGCAGCTATATAATATATGCAACCGAATTAAATAAAATTTGGTCAGAATGTACAAAACCAAGTTAAATGCATATTCTATCAGTTTGATGAAGAGATCTTAAAAAACAAAAAACTTTTTCATACTTAGACTTCATTTTCGATGTACCGTTCCTATGGCAGCTATTTGATATGATTAACCGATTTTAACTAAATTTGGTCAGGATATATATTACCAGTCGAGATGCATATTCTATCAGTTTCGTTCTGATATCTCAACAAACAAAAACCTTTTTCAAACTAAAACTTAATTTTCTATGTACCGTTTCTATGGCAGCTATATGATGTCAACTTAGCTATTTTATAGCTAGTTCTGGCTATTTTCAAAATTCGATTGCTACCAAAATTTGGCCATTTTAATTAAGCATCAAACAATGTTTTAATATTATGTTTTTTTTAAGCTGTGAGTCAAAGTCTTATGAAAAATATAAGAAGAAAGATTACAACCATGCCACTTAGGAATAATACAATGACCAGAGAGTTGAGATTAGAAAATCACTGAATATTTGTATGGGCCATCGATTCCAGAATATAATCCCAACGCGAAGATCACTTAACGTTGTCCTTCTGAGTGAATTTAACGCTGTACGTGTAGACAATTAACTGAAATTCGCCCGATTTTAGAGAACTTTCGCGTATGGCCAATGGGGGTTCATTTTGACCACAGGTTGGTTTATTGGGATCACCATGATTCAGTGATCTGGGTGTTACTTTCGCAGAGATTATGCGACCACTGCTGCCGCCAAAGTTCATGCCCCAATCTTCGGATTTTCCACTATGAAATGTGATCTTTAGATCTACATGATTGAAGGGATAGTAATGAAGTGGTTTATTGTACTGTGCATTGATGGCACATCCTTCGCCGTCTGGTCGCACCAAACATCCCATGGGAAAACCAGTGCTGCAATACTGCTTGGCAGTCTCAAGCAGATAACACCACGTCACGGGCATGTTATTAAGAATCCAATGATGCTGATAGTTCAAACTGATTCCCTTTTTTAGCACCATCATTCGCCGATCGCTATCCGCATTGCCTCCGGTATAATTCTTGCGGCAAGCCTGATGATTATAGAAATGTTTAAGCAATTTTTGACTAATGCATTACCCCATTTGACTTACCACTGCGCATTCCACTTCCTCCCTAAACTGTATGTTGTAAGGACCTGGTCGAATTCGCTCGCCAAACACAACTTGGCCAAGATTCTCAACCGGCGAGATTGCCTTCTTTCCCAGACAGATGTCAAAATGATGGTATTAATAGGGTATAACCGATTCCTCAGTGTTTAGTCGGTTAACGTACAGAGTGACATCCGACTGCAAATAGTAAATGAATAATTTATGGTACAAGTATGAAGATAATTATTTTCTAAGCTTATACGTCAATCAGTTTATAATCTACAATTCCTAATTCGTATGCCAACGAAAACACCCATTAAACTGACAAGTTTTGTAAACTTTAGCAAACGACTCTCTTGAAGAGTTTTGATAAGATCAAATAACAATTTGGTTTAGACTAAAAAAATGTTTTTAACTTGTGTGAAAGAGATTTCAATGTTCCAACATTGCAAAGATAACAGTTTTCTGAAGCAGTACTTTTACAGTATTTTTTATTGAGGGAAAAAAACAATTACGATTTGTGCCACAATTCAGACTTAGAAAAAGAAATTCACATATTCTATTTTCTATTTCTTATTTTCTTTCCTATTTTATTATATTTGCTTGCAATTCTTAGCCAAGTTTACAAAAAATGTAAAAATTCGATCCATTGGGTTGAATTTTTTTAAAACATAAAAAGCTAAAGGACAACAAAACATGAACTCACAACATCGTCGAGTTAATCGTTGCAAAGTTAAACAAACACAAATAGTATAGTTCAAAGTTCCGAAGTCAAAATGTGTCAATTCAACACACAAAAATATGTATCTAAAAATAAAGGGCAAAGAAAACAAAAATCACGTCAAGACACGGTATCTGTTCGAATAACTTGCTTAAAAAAACGACATGGGGAATTAGCTTGAAAGAAAGAAAGCAAAATGATTGACAACGGATAAATGATATTTGATTTGAAAAAGAGTAAATCAATGATGGGAAAAAACGTGAATTCGCCTTAAAATGCGGGGAAAACCGAACTTAAAGTCATAACTGGAAAAACCAAATTACTGATAACTAAACAAATAATATAATATTTATAATCAAGGAATTCCCAAATGCAATAAACTACGAATTTTGTTGGAAAAAAAATATATTTTAATTTACCAAATCTTATTTAAAAACAAGTGGGCGGTTACAGTCGAGCACGCTCGACAGTAGGATTCCCTGAGCCCAGGTACTCTGTACGGAAAGTTGATTTTCGATCGATTGTTTCTATTGCATATGATATTTTAGACTGATTCTAACCAAATTTGGTCAGGATGTATATTACCACCCCAGATACATATTCTATGAGTTTGGTTCTGATATCTCAACAATCAAACAACTTTTTCATACTAAAACTTCATTTTCGATGTACCGTTCCTATGACAGCTATATGATATAGTTAACCGATCTTAACCAAATTTGGTCAAGATGTATATTACCAGCCCAGATGCATATTCTATCAGTTTAGTTCTGATATCTCAACAAACACAAAACTTTTCCATACATAAACTTTATTTTCGATGTACCGTTCCTATGGCAGCTATATAATATAATGAACCGATTCAAAAATAAAAACCAACTTGATCTGCCTATGGTATCCAGGAACCTACATACCAAGTTTGATGTCTCTAGCTCTTATGGTTTCTAAGATCGACGCGTTCAAACAGACGGACGGACGGACGGACATAGCTCAATCGACTCGGCTGTTGATCCTGATCAAGAATATATATAGTTTTGAGGGTCTGCCACGCCCCCTTCTGCCTGTTACATACATTCTGCCAAACACATTATACCCTTTTTGGCCCATTTTTAATGGGCTTAGGGTATAAAAAGCAGATACACAAATGTTGTATTTTGTTTGAAACAATTACTTCACATATTTCTAAGCGCAAAGACCTGCGAGCAATTCCAAGTGCCTGACATACATATATATATCTGTATTTTGTAAAATTTATTTAAACTGCTGTTTCCAATGAAATGACAGAACCAAAAAAATTCAAGATAAACAAAAGTACATTAGAAAGCAAATAAAGCTCTTGAAGAATTGAGGTCGGTCCCCAACTGAACATACATACACAGTTACACAAGAATGTGTTTTGACAAAATAATAAAATCTACACACTTAACTTTGTATGGATATTTGTTTTCCTTCTAATTTTATAAATACATAATAATAAAACACAAATACGTGAATTCTTATCGTGTCAAAAAACTTTCTTGACTAAATGTATGTAGCTTGAGGCATACTAAGCAGAACGATCGACGTCAGCACACCACCTACATGAACACACGAACAGGAACAACTTTAGAATATATATTACTGAGACCCGCAGGCTTCTTATCACTACTTCCGTTGCAGGAAATGTTTATTGTCTATTATATGGGCCTTATCTCAAAAAGAAAAAAAAAAACACAAATATGGGGTGATTTATGATGAATTTAGCAAACAAAATTAGATTGGGGACTCAATTGGTTTTTTTTTTAATCTTTGAAATTTCTATACAAAATTAAATTTTGCATGGTTGTTTTGTATAATTTGTCACAATTATTGTCAGTTTACCAACACTGACTTGGTCACACAGTCACAAGTAGTTTCATTAACATCTACATAATGTAAATCATAGTGGTTTTGGGAATGTAAGTAGCGGGCCTTAGACAAAAATTTAAAAAAAAAAAATTCGCGCGATTTTTTTAAAAAAAAATTTTTACTTGCGGCGCTTATTTTCCAAGTTCCCACATACACCTCATGTACAACAGTTTTCTGCCAATGGTCCTCGAGCTTCTTGACCCCGATGTATTCATAATTTTCAATCAAATTATTATTCTATTGAGATTTTTTAAAATAAAATTTACACGACCATTAGATGTAAATGGTAAAAAGATCATAGAATCGACAAGTCGAAGAATGATAGTGTTGGTAAACGGTCCACAATAATTACAAGTTGCACAAAACATCAATAAAAGAGTTCATTATGTATGGAAATTTCAAAGATTTTTTAAAAATAAACCAATTGAGTCCCCAATCTATTAGTTGATGATGGAGCACACGCAAGCACTGCTCACAAATATATATGCCTTTAACTTACACGTCGGTAAGATTTCTGTGCTTTTGCAGTAGTTAACCGGGGCCAGGCCAGGTAGATGAAAAGCATCCGAGAACGACAGGGCAAATATTGCAACTAGCAGCACCTCGATCTGATAAGGTAGAGTCATGGTGCGGCGGCACCGTGGCGATATCATTCTTGGCGAATTTGAAGCCAGTGTCTGCCACAAAATGTTGATGTCAACGTTTGCGTTGCCGCCACACTACTTGACTGTTTGTTACCAAATCGTTATGTGATTACACAGAATCTCGATACTGTCTATTTAAATCGCACTTGCAGTTAAATTGTCAAGTTTTTGATTTCCGGCTCAAAAACGGCGTTGCCACCTGATGGGTGCTGCCAAACTGAGCAAATTACAACAGAGTTGATATTATTTCGATTATTTTGTTATAATAATATTTTAATTATTACTTGTATATATTTTATGCACAGTATTATTGAATATAAATTAATATATTATTAAATGTGTAAAAACATTTGTTTTCAGGTAACTGGCCTTAATTTTAAAAATAACTGACAACTATACCCAAGTAATGGGTTGCCACCGTGTGCAATGAACGACGCGCACCAGTTTTCCATGTGGAGTTAAAAATTCGACGGAGCCGGCCTGCTTCAGTTTTCTTTACAATTCACATATTTGTCTCGGACTTGAAAATTGTTCGAAATTAATAGCAACTTGACTATTTAACGTTTCATTTCTTAACAACTTGAAAGCAAGTCGCAGTTGTCCCGCGTTTTTTTGACAGATCGAATAGGCAAAATCGAAATAGCAACACAGCTTTGGCAATTGGCAACGCGCAGACAAAGGGGAAAAAATACACGCACAGTAAGTTATTGAAAAAAAAAAAAAATCAATTTGTGACTGCCACATTTCTTGCTAAGGTTTTGCATTGCATTTTTGAACTTACAAACCATTTTGGTTTATTTAGCAGCTGGACCATATTGTCTACATATTTGCACATACACCTGCACAAGCTAAGAAAGCTAAACGATTACGAAAAATTTCCACACATCCCCGCCCTAACATCTACATCTCTTTACGAAATTGAAAGTAAAAAAGAGCGCAAAAATGACTTCGGACATAGCAAGACAATTGATTGTTATTTTGGAGAAGACAGTATCGCCAGGTGAGTGACAAAGATTCTTTTAATGATGTATGGATGTGTGTATGTATGCATGTGTTCATTGGAGACAGGCACCTAAAGTTTGGTTGCTCAGGGCCAAGCAGAAAGCCATTTTGTTATAGGCTGCGATGCGTCGCAACGTCGCGTCGACGGCGGCAGTGACGCGTATGTTGCGCAGGGTTGCAATGCAACATAAGCGTATGCTTGGTTGCTAGGGGCACACACACACACTTATGCAGGAAATAATGGCACTTCACTGTTGTCAACTTGGCTATTTCATAGCTAGCTCCGGCTATTCTCAAGATTCGATTGCTACCAAAGTTTGGCTATTTTAATTAAACATCAAGCAATGTTTTATTATTTTTGTTTTTGAAACTGTGTGTCAAAGTCTTATGCAAAGAAGAATTTCACAACGCCGTGAAAATATAAGAAAAAAGATTACTAAACTATGCAGATGTTGTATTGGTAAAAAAAATTGTAGGATCAGTGGCTTACTTTTCCGAAGCCCAGATCCTAACCTAAAATATATTCGAAATAGACAAAAGATTTAATAGTTTTATAAATAAATACAAACTTTGTTGTTATTTAAAGTTAGCTTTTTAAAAAACTATTTTGCTTTGCAATTTAACCTTCTTTATGTTTTCCTACCAAAAACAGCTATTTTCTGTACGCTAAAAAGTTGTCAACACTGATAAACATATGTACTCAAATGCACATATGTATTTACAGGCACATATAAATATATGTATATACATATAATGTAATTTAGCAATGTAATGTGATTTGACCAAGGATTTTATTAGCCTAACCTAAAACTTCCGCACTTGACAGATAAAAATGAACTGCTCTCGGCGAAGACTTTCCTGGAACAGGCGGCGGCTAGCAACCTGCCGGAATTCCTCAAGGCGCTATCCAAAATACTCGTCGATACAACAAATAGCGCTGTGGCGCGCATGGCAGCTGGTTTACAGTTAAAGAATCATTTAGTGAGCAAGGATGAGAAGATCAATCAACAATATCAGGAGCGATGGCATCAGTTTCCCGAGGAGACACGCGAGCTCATTAAAAATAATGTATGCAATCTTCAAGTTCATATTATCCTGTTTAACTCTTTAAATTACAACAATGTTTGTTTTTTATGCTACAGATACTCGCCGCATTGGGCACTGAGAACACGAGACCATCTTGCGCTGCCCAATGTGTTGCCTATGTGGCCGTAATTGAATTGCCCATCAACCGATGGGGCATTCTCATACAGACGCTGGTCAACAAAGTCGTACACGAGGGCTCCAGTGAAATGCACCGCGAAGCAGCACTGGAGGCGATTGGTTACATTTGCCAGGACATTCGCTATGGCGTGCTGGAGAATCAATCCAATCAGGTTCTCACGGCGATCATACATGGCATGCGGAAACAGGAGCCGAGCAATCATGTTCGCTTGGCTGCTACAACGGCGCTACTCAATTCTTTGGAGTTTACCAAGTCAAATTTCGAAAAGGACATGGAGCGCAACTTTATCATGGAGGTGGTGTGTGAGGCAACTCAGTGCACAGACACACAGATCTGTGTTGCCGCCCTGCAGTGTTTGGTGAAGATCATGTCGCTTTACTACCAATTCATGGAACCGTACATGGCCCAGGCCCTGTTTCCAATTACCCTGGAAGCCATGAAATCGGACAATGATGCCGTCGCCCTGCAGGGTATTGAGTTCTGGTCGAATGTAAACGATGAAGAAATTGATCTTGCCATCGAGAGCCAAGAGGCCACCGATCAGGGACGAGCACCACAGCGTGTTTCCAAGCATTATTCACGTGGTGCTCTTCAGTACTTGACGCCTGTTCTTGTCGAGAAGCTTACCAAGCAAGACGAGTGCGATGATGAGGACAGCTGGAGTCCTTCTAAGGCAGCTTCCGTTTGTCTTATGCTATTGGCCACTTGCTGCGAGGACGAAATTGTGCCCCATGTCTTGCCATTCATTAAGGACAATATTGAATCACCAAATTGGCGCTATCGTGATGCTGCCGTCATGACCTTTGGCTCAGTGCTCAATGGCTTGGAACTTAATACGCTCAAGCCGCTCGTAGAGCAGGCGATGCCAACTCTTATACGCCTCATGTACGATTCCAGCGTCATTGTGCGCGACACCACGGCCTGGACATTCGGACGCATTTGCGATGTAAGTACTCATAAAAAACAATTGTACTGGTTTTTCGATATAAAGGGGGAATGAGAGAAATCTTAAATTCATTAAAACAGCAAAAAAAAAAAAAGTGAGTTCAAAGTAAAAAAAAAACTAGCATTGATATTTGTTACTCTGGTTAAATATTCCTTTTAAATAATAGTGAATTAAATTTGTATTTCGTTGTTCGAATTCCTTTCAATAATTTCTTACTACAAGTGCGAAATTATTTTACAGCTCCCAGTTCATACCTATATCATTAAACAGCAATTACCAAATTTTTTTTTTTTTACCCAGTTTAGGTATTCTTCTTATTATAAAATTTCATAAGAATCTTAAATGGATTTATAATTAACTAAATTTTTTATAGATTATACCCGAGGCAGCTATCAACAAAACATATTTGCAAACCTTGCTTGAGTGTTTTGTGAAGAGCTTGAAGTCGGAGCCTCGTGTGGCCGCGAATGTATGCTGGGCTTTCATTGGACTATCGGATGCTGCTTATGATGCAGCCAGTGCCAATTTGAAGGAGAACGAAGCACCGGAAACGTATGCTCTATCGCCATACTTTGAGTTTATTGTCACACAGCTGCTGGAGGCGACAGATCGTTCGGATGGCGCTCAAGCGAATTTGCGTGGAGCAGCCTATGAGGCGCTCATGGACATGATTAAGAATTCTCCCCTGGATTGTTATCTGGTTGTGCAGCGCACAACAATTGTTATCTTGGAGCGTCTTAACCAGGTCATGCAGATGGAATCGCACATCACCAATCACAGTGATCGCCATCAATTCAATGATCTACAATCGCTTCTCTGCGCCACACTCCAGAGCGTGTTGCGAAAGGTTCGCGAGGCGGATGCACCACAAATTTCGGACGCCATAATGACGGCTCTATTGACCATGTTCAGCTCGAGCGCTGGCAAATCTGGTGGCGTTCAGGAGGATGCTTTCCTGGCCGTCTCCACACTGGTCGAATTGCTCGGCTATCAGTTTGTCAAGTATATGCCAGCCTTTAAGGATTTCCTCATAATGGGTCTTAAGAATCATCAGGAGTACCAAGTGTGCTGTGCCTCTGTTGGACTCACTGGCGACATCTGCCGTGCCCTGAAGCACTTGGTGGTGCCCTACTGCGATGAGATAATGTCTGTGCTAATGAACGATTTGGCCGAGCCGACTTTACATCGCAGTGTTAAGCCACAAATTCTGTCTGCCTTTGGGGACATGGCTTTGAGCATAGGAAGCGAGTTTCTGAAGTATTTGAATATGGTGCTGGACATGCTGCGTGCTGCGTCCAATTTGCAGGTAATTTTTAATCATAACACAAAAAATACATTATATTAAATAATATGCTTTTTGTACAGGTTGATAATTCCACCTTCGATATGGCCGAGTACATTTCGGAACTGCGGGAGAGTGTCCTGGAGGCTTACACCGGTATCATTCAGGGCCTCAAAGGTGTTGAGCAAACGCCCAGTACGGATGTGTTCCACATGGAGCCTCATTTGATGCACATCATTGAATTTATTAAGCGCATTGCGCAAGAGAATGAAGTCTCTGATTCGATGATGGCCAGCGCAGCTGGGTTTATTGGTGATTTATGCACTTCGTTTGGTCCACGTCTCTATCCATTGCTGGATGATGCTGTTATCACACAATTTTTGGCCGAGGGTAAACGTTCGAAGGGACCACGCACCAAAATGCTATGTGCCTGGGCTGCCAAGGAGATCAAGAAGATTAACAGTCAGGTCATTGCTCAATAAATTAATTTTTAGTTGTAGTTGTGTGTGTGTAAGCAGCCAAACTGGTGAGTAGAATGTTGTGATTCCCCACGAATCGTGATTGCAACATTTTCAACTTACGTTTCTCATTTACACATTTTTATTTTGCAGTCCAGTCCGAATTAGAAAAAAGGTCTATCTGCAAAGTTTGTTTGTCCGATTATTATTGTTGCTGTGCGACGCCTAAAGTTTAAGCAAATTGTGTGAATACATTTAATTTTAAGCAAAATCCTGCTATGATTATGATATTTATATTGTTATTATATTTTTCTTTGTGTGAGAACATCTGTAAATTCGAAAATTCCTAAAAAGCGACACATAAATGTCGAAGTTCACTATCCAACTATATTACACTTACTTTATAAGCAATTATTACGACAGCCTTCTATCATTTTAGGCAGCCAATCTTTCCTTTAAATATGACACTTTTATAGAACCCGAAAAGCAAATGAAAAAAACCAAATTTAAACAACACAAAAAAGTTATTTCCAATTATGTCTGTTAATTTAAGTTGGAAATTGGTAACACATTAAAACACTAAATACAATATTAAAAACACACAGCGATATTGGATAACATTATCTTTTACGACTGCTGCTACATTAGATTTTAAGATCCACATTATGTAAACTAGCCCAAATGAAAAGGGACAAAAAAAAAGAAAAAAAAAACAAAAAAAATTATGATGAGAACCTTAGTTGTGTGTGCTTCGAAGTGTGTATGATTATGGCTGTGTGTGAGAATATGTATACGTATGTGTGATAAGAATGTGTATGACATGAAAAAAATATCGAATCTGGAATCATATGTAATATGTATGAATGATTAAAAAAAATATATGAAAATGAGAGTAATATATATAAGTCTGAAATTCCGCATGTCTGTCTGCGATTAGTCCAAGAAAATAAATATATAGAAAGTCGTAAATAAATCCCTTAACAAACAAAAGCCCTGTCTATTTATAGTGTGAATTTGTGCTATATGGAAGGATGGATGAATTGTCTGAGATGGAACTATATAATTGTGATTGAAGTATTGTGAGAGTGAAGAAACTCCGTATATGCAACTTGATTTGCGCGCGTGTGTGGCGTGATGTGTGATATTACTAAACGTAAGTTTTTTTCTAGAGATATCTAAGCATATATTTTTAAGTGTATGAAACGTATGAAGAACTTAGATATAAGAACAAAATGACAAATGCACGATATACCAAATTAAAATTTATATATGATGAGAAAAAAAAACAAGACAAAAAGATTTTAAACGGACGCCAATACAAAAGTAATCTAACAACAATATAAAATAATGTTATTATAGTACACAACAACAAAAACAGCATTGGTAAATAATTTGTTTAATAAAGAATATTAGCTCCCATCGTTTAGATTTCAGAAAATGACGCTTTATTTGCAATTAATGAACACACACACAGTAACAACCAATCAACTACCTGCAGCACATAATTGTATTGTATATAATATAATTAAAAAACACTAACAAAAAACAAAACAACAACGGACCAGGGAAACCGACATGTTCTTCATTTTACCCTCATAGGCATAGAAAGACAAAAGAATAAAAACAAATAAGAACAAACATACATTATAGAGGACTGTTTAGGACAGATTCGGTTTTTTTATGAATGGATTACGATATAAAATTATTTACATTACACAAAAATTCTAACAGACAAACTCTTCAACTGAATTGTATCCAGAACCGTTTAAAATCTTTTCACAATTGCGTGCATTTTACGTATAATCTAATTAATAATTTCGGATCCCCTGTATGCTTAATGTTTAATGAAAAAAAAATAAACATTGTAACCTAGAAATTGTCAACGTAATTTAATCCGTTTTGTCAAAACAAAAGCCATTTCAAAGTTGTTGATACTCTTGCAAAAGTCTGGAGATTCATACGATGAATTAAAGTTGAAGTTTAATAGAATTTCATAATGTTAATCTTCCGACATGCACAAATTACACTCTGTCGATTATTGGTATTGATATTAGACTTTATCTAAAAATCGTACAGCCGTCCAACGCTAAAAACAATTTTTATTTGCTTTCCAAAGATAACAACATATCAAGAAATCATATATGAAGATAATTCGGGTGCGTGATTCGTTCCTTGGCAACAACTTTGAAAAGGTAAATTGTTGAATTCATAATATTATTGTATTCACCATTTATATTACCGCTAATGGATTAGATTAATATTACAACATTGAATGGAAACTACAAATTATTATGATGAATGTTTGGTGTATAATGTTGGTGATGAAAATATGTATGTATGTCTGTCGCTTGAATGCCGGAAGACGTCTAGAAGAAGAAAAATGTTTGAGAGTAAATCGCCAATAGGAACTTGGAGTTTATGGCTGTGGTATGCGAATGTAAGTTGTATAAAAATTATATATTCTATTTCATATTAATAATTTTTTTTTTTTTTTTTTTTTTTTGTTTTTTTTCAAATTTACTAAACCTATTTTTTATTAAACAATCAACTGATAATTCTTTTTTTTTTCAAATCTTTTCTTGCCTAATTTTGCAGATGTTTTATATGAGAATGAAAACTTGATGATGATATGTGATGAGAGACTTGTGTGATGATGATGATGGATGATAACGATGACAAATTATGTATTATTTTAAATGTAAGCGTGTCTGAGATTGACGGATAAACAAAAGCAAATCAATCGAACTTAAAAGATTTTTCTGCACAAATTTCTACATTTTATACATACATGAATTTTGTAAATGAAATCTGTTGCATATAAATATAGTATAGAGTGTGTGAGAATATGACTGAGAATAATATAATGCATGTGTTTGTATCATTCCAAACCTCCCAAACATAAAACACAAAGAAAAAACAATTACTACATGGTCGGTCTGATTGTGTTTTTAAGAATTAGCCTAATACTGAAGTTATTAAACTAAAGCTTAATTAAACTTGTGCGAGTGTGTGTGTGCGTGCGAGAGATTATTGAGCAAAGCATCACGCGCAGCTGAATAAATTAATTGTTTTTATAAAACAGAGAACAAAAACAATTATAAGTATAAAGAAACATTAACACGAAGGAATATAAAAACGAATAACGAATAATCGAAACAAATTGAAAACGTCAAATAAAATATAGTACTGATTTTATACTGAGAACTGAGACTTACTACTTATACAACACACAAAATACTTAGACAACTTACATAAGGACTATCATTAATTACTTTACGCGGGACGTACAAAACAAACTAACAGCCAACTAGTGAAATTTACACACAACATAACATACGAGTATAATATAAAAAGAAATACATATAAATATGAAGCATAATTAAATGTATACTAAAAAAATATAAAACAAATATATATAGTAATTGGTGAAGTTGACGCGCGGTGCTTTAGCCCAAAGGAAAGAATGCGAGAGAAATTTGTGAGCATCGTCTTACTTTTAAATTTTGATTTAAGCAAATTATGTGACTAGCCAAAAATCAAATACATACATAATTCGTAATTCCTTTTGAAAAATAATAAGAATGGAGTACGATATTGTCTAGTTCTTGTAAGCTTTTTCATTCTACATTAAGTATAAAGTGCGGCTTAAATGTTTATAAGCAATGTATGACTGATAGTTTGTACGAGTTGAATAGCAAATGTAATTGTGTTGTGTGCAAGCGAAAGAATAAAAGTATTTTGAATGCAAGAAAACAAAACACAATGTCTTTTATTACAAATTCAATTTAACTGCTTAAAGTTTTGGCTTAATGGGTAAGGTCAGAACGCCGTCATCCTGAAGTTGTTGCAGCTGCTCGGGTTTTAAATTCAGTTCATCGATCACAGATTTCAAATCATTTTGAGCATTATTCATCAATTTGCCAGGTGTGCGACTTAAACGTGGCGCTGGACGCGGTGCAAAAGAGTCTCCGACTTTTTGAAATGATTTCCGTGTCGCATTGTGATCATGCTCCTGGACTTTTTGCCAATCGACCACGGGATAAACGCAAGCATCCACATCTTCAAATATCAATGACCATTCCGCTTGGGTTTTAGTGAGAAACGCATCGGTTAAGAGCTGTTTGCCGAGAACTTGATTCTCTGCTCCATATTGCGACAGTTCCTGTGGCAATTGCAAACGCTCCTTGATTAACTCAAAGAATTGCGGCTCCAATGCAGCCACCGTCAAGTAGAGTCCATCTTTTGTTTTATATGTGTCATAGAAAAAGACGCCGCCATCCAGCACATTTGCTCCACGTTGTTGACTCTCGCCCCAAATGCTGAGATGTCTAGACATGAACAGCCAACTGGCCACATATGCGGCACCATCAACCATTGCCGCATCCACAACCTGACCACGTCCGGATTTATAACGTTCCAGCAGTGCCAAACAAATGCCCAGTGCACAAATCACGCTTCCACCTGCAAAATCCGCTAGAAGATTGATAGGTGCCGTAGGATTTTGGTTTTGACGGCCCAACATTGAAAGTACGCCAGAAATTGCAACATAATTGAGATCGTGGCCAGCTCGTGGTGCAAGGCGTCCCTGCTGTCCAAAGCCCGTAAGACGTGCATATATAAGTCGTGGATTCTCAGCGCACAGTTCTTCAGGTCCTAAATTCAACTTTTCCATGACGCCGGGTCGAAACGGTTCCACAATCACATCATATTTGCTTGCCAGTTGTCGCACAATCCTCTGACCTTCGACCTTCTTCAGATTCACAGCCAGCGTGGATTTACCATGGTAAAGTACATCCAAGGGATTCTCTAGCATCTATTGCGGATTGATTTTGAGTTTTCAATAGTTGCACAGTTTAATTTTTTTATTTACCTTGTCAATCCGCGTAACACTGGCTCCAAAATCGGCAAGGATTTTGCCACATAATGGACCAGGCGCCAGGCCTACAAACTCCAAAACTTTTATGCCTTTCAAAGGCATTTGGAGGATAGATCAAGTTAAAGCAGAAAAGTGTACTTTGGCCAATACCATGATCAGCAGCGTCAATTCAAAGTACGCACTTTATTATAGCGCTGTTGACACTGTTGTCAACTTACTTTTTTAGGTGAAGAAGAATAGCCTTTTCTGGCTAAAAAACATCCAACAATTAGCTGAATTGCGATGCGAAAGAGCTATTTTTTCTCTAAAAACTTGGCAACACTGAATCTGTCATTAATTGTGAAAAATAACTGATTTTTTTGGGCTTGAAATTATTATTATTAATGCATGGCATGCATTTATTACAGAAATCTTATTTATATAAAGTACATCATACAAATATGAGTGTGTATGTGACGAAAGCCCCGTGTATTATGGAGCTTTAAATAACTATGAGCAAATAAGGTATCACCCTACTGTTTTACAAATTATTTCAAATATTATTAAACGGTGCTCTGTGAGTTTTATGGTTTTTAGTTTGCTTTTACTTATATATATTTAATGATTAGTCATAAACTGTGCAGCCGCGATTGTCCACTTCAGGGAGACTACACTGTATTTCTCTGATTTTAGGGTATATAAATGTCATAGTGCTACGATTTTATAGAAAAGTTCCCAATTGCGTCGGTAAGCTCATTTTTGCGTTAGCGTTCATACACATGTTCACACAGATACGTGCGTGTGTGTTTGTTGATGTATGAATGTATTTGATTGCTGCATTAACAGCCGGAAAAGCACATACATAAACATATGTGCAAGAAATTAAATTAAATTAAGAAAATATTGCAAATTGTTACAACTAGTGAAATTCAAAGATGCCACAACAACGACGCAAGCTTCCGTTCAGTGGCAAAAAGAAGAAAGATCAATTGCTGCAGAAGCGCAACTCAAAAGGTAAATAATAATAATGATAATAATTATAGCAATTGCGATTAAATGCCGGAATAATAACGACATGCACAGGCCCACCGAAGTACTTGCGCAGCACACAGGAGTCCTACGAGGATAGCGATGCACCTGAAACAACCGCGCCCAGGAAGCTCATGGAGCAGCCTTTTAATCGCGCCGGCGGCGCCCGAAATAAAAATTTGTAATCGTTACAATCTGCAGTTCACACAGGAGAGCAAAAAGGAGCTGGAGCTGATGAAGCAGGAAGGATTTAAACCCCTCGATGTGCTAACGACAACAGAAAGGGAAATAGACGCTGGCTATTTTGAAGGTTTCGATTTTCCCGTTCGTCCACCTTGGAGTCTTGAGAGCAGCAAAGAACTTTTGGATCGCAATGAGAATCGATACTTTAAGGTAAGTCAGTTTATTTCAGTGTTGCCATTTTAGCTATTAAATAGCTAGGCTTTGCTACAGTGTATCAAACCGAAACTTATTGGGCTTTAATTTGGGTTTTGGTTTTGTTTGTTTTTATACCCTGAGCCCATTAAAAATGGGCAAAAAAGGGTATAATGTGTTTGGCAGGATGTATGTAACAGGCAGAAGGAGGCGTGGCAGACCCCAAAAAGTATATATATTCTTGATCAGGATCAACAGCCGAGTCGATTGAGCCATGTCTGTCCGTCCGTCCGTCTGTATGAACGCGTCGATCTCAGAAACCATAAAAGCTAGAGACTTCGAGCTTGGTATGTAGGTTTCTGGATACCATCGGCAGATCAAGTTTGTTTTTATTTTTGGATCGGACCACTATATCATATAGCTGCCATAGGAACGATACATTGAAAATGAAGTCTTAGTATGAAAAAGTTTTTTGTTTGTTGTGATATCAGAACCAAACTAATAGAATATGCATCTGAGCTAGTATTATACATCCTGACCAAATTTGGTTAAAGTCGGTTAACTATATCATATAGCTGCCATAAGAACGATACATCGAAAATGAAGATTTAGTATGAAAAAGTTTTGCATATGTTGAGATATCAGAACCAAACTGATAGATTATATATCGGAGCTGGTATTATACATCCTGACGAAATTTGGTTAAAATCGGTTTTCTATAACACATAGCTGCCATAGGAACGATGCATCGAAAATGAAGTTTTAGTATGAAAAAGTTTTGCGTTTGTTGAGATATCTTAACCAAACTGATAGAATATGCATTAATGTTGGTTTTGTACATTCTGTCATAGGAACAATTGGTCGAAAATAAACTTTTATTGAAGAGTACCTGGGCTCAGGGTATCCTACTGTCGAGCGTGCTAGACTGTAACCGCTTACTTGTTTTGGTTATCGGTTATATAAAAAATCTTTGTATATCTGTTTTAAAACACAGATATTATTTCGGTTAACAAATTATTATTTGAATTTAATAATCGGTTAGCAACTTCAATCGGTTAATACCGTACAAACTTTACGACTTCGATTACGGTTTTAAGCCCTGCTTTGCATTAACTGGAAATATGACTCTTTCAAATATTGATTAATATTTATCGCTTAAAATTCTGTCAATACTGATTAATTTGTTTAAATCGGCATTAATTAAATTAAAATTCGATTTCAGGAATATGTGGATGAACTGTTTAAAAAGAAACAAGGCGTGGATAGCAAAGAAATATCCCTCTTTGAGCTTAATCTGGAAACCTGGCGTCAGCTTTGGCGCGTACTAGAATTCTCGGATATTCTACTTATTATTGTGGACGTACGCTTTTCTTCCTTGATGTTCCCACCATCGCTCTACGACTATATCATCAATACGCTTAAAAAGCATGCGATTGTTGTATTTAACAAAGTGGATCTAGTTGCGCCCGAGGCTGTTGTTGCCTGGCGACATTACTTCAATGAACGTTATCCTGAACTTCCTGTTGTGCTTTTCGCATCTTATTTAGCGCGCAGCCACAAGGGAACCCAAGGTGGTCGTGGTCGGATGTCTCATCGAAGGAGCATGGAGGGCGTTTACAATATATATCGAGAATGTCAGCGTTATGTGCAGAATGATGTAGATCTGTCCGCCTGGGAGCAGAAGATCCGTGAAGATATGCGCCATCAGGAGGTGAACATACTGGACAATGACAACGAGACAATAAAGACTCAAGTCGAAGGAGAGCTGAAGATTAGTAGCAGCATTGATACCACACCACATCATCATGTGAAATATTATAATGGCGTGCTGACCATTGGCTGCATCGGATATCCCAACGTGGGCAAGTCCTCGCTGATTAATGCCCTTAAGGGGCGTAAAGTTGTCAGCGTCAGTCGTACGCCTGGACACACGAAACATTTTCAAACCATATTCCTCACACAGCATGTTCGCCTCTGTGATTGTCCTGGTTTGGTCTTTCCCTCCAGCACACCGAAATCGTTGCAAGTGTTTCTCGGCAGCTTTCCCATCTCTCAGTTGCAAGTTCCTTACCGTTCACTTAAATTGCTAGCCGAGCACATTCATTTGCCGCAGCTCTTTCGTCTAAATCTCCCAGAAGACTACGACGAATGGTCGGCCGTGGCTATTTCAGATGCTTGGGCGTATAAACGTGGCTTTCTGACAGCGAAAGCAGCTCGTCCGGATCGTTATCGTGCCGCCAATCACATTTTACGCATGTGCCTTGCTGGTCAACAACAACTGGTGCTCCAGTTTTATCCTCCCGGCTACCATAAGCAGCGTGAGAGCTGGCTAAATCATCCAGATCTGGAAGGTGTTATCAAATATCAACAGGTAGATGTTGAAGAGCCAGATAGCGAAACCAATGAGGATACATCCTCCGTGTGCTCGGATAGTGAGTTTATTAAATAAGCTGATCAATTTGTTGTTTTAAAATAAATTGCATTTCTTACAGCCCCTGGCAGCGATGAGGAAGACGACGAGGACAGTTCCAATGATGAAACCAATGCCGATGATGATGAATGTGTTGACCAACCCACACGATCCCGCAACGTCTTTACCCTGCTTGAAGATGATTAGCCTGTACACTTGGCATCTATAATTTATTTACATTTTGATAAGCTATATCAAAAAAAATTAACAATATTTTGGTACAATACTCTATATAGACAAAAAGATTTTGCTAATAACACACATTGATTTGATCAATTCCAAAATAAATCTATATTTTAAAGGTCTAAATGTCATCAATCTCATCCGACAACATCACATCATCGTCATCGCCCAACTTTTCATCCAATGAGAGTAGCAGTTCTATTGCCCTGAAAAAATATATAAAGGTTGCATAAATACAAATAATTAACTAAAGATTTCCAGTGATTACAAAACAGAACCCAAAAAGCATTACTAAACAACTTTAAGTTAATTTCTTTTAAAAAGTTACATACTTGATAAGCCTATTATCATCACTGTTCTCCTCAATCGGCGCTGGGTACATGGCCTTTTTGAGCAGCAAGCGTTTTAAGCATTCTCGCAAACTCAGGACAACAGCTGCTGTTTCAGCATTGCACTTGAAACTGCCGATTAAATAGAGAATTTCGATTAATATAATACTATAATATAATCTTTTAGGTAAGCTTACTAATATGCCTTAGCTACAGATATATAGGGTGTATTATCGATGAAGCCCGACTCAACGCCATCGCCAAAAATAATGAGGGCCATTGGAAACACCATGGTTGCATCTAGCAGATAAAGAGCTGTTGATTTCTGCCGTTGAAAGTAAACAAAATAGCTGGAATCAAAACCACTTTCACCGCTATTCACCGATGAAGGATGAAAATTGACGCGACGACCATCGTCCGTGGACATGTGATGAATGGCGCGCACTTGATTCTTAATTTGCCTTGATTTGCTAAATAAAAAGATACAATTTTAATCGTTGGAATAAATATAATTGACAGTGAGCTCACCACAAGTGTGCCATGTTTGGATAGAGACCGCCGCCAATAATGGCACGTAGCAACGAAATCTTATCCGAGTTAATGTTGGAAGACGCGTGCTGGCAGTTGGATGAGCTGAGGAATCTGCAAAGAGAATTTTAATATACCTAAATTGTTAATCAAAAAAAAAGTGACAAAACTTACCTGTAGTTATTTAGGAGATCAGCAAACTGTTGCTTCATTCGCTCCAGCTGCTGCAGAGTCATGTGGCTGAGGAAGTTGTTATAGCAAAAGTCGCGATCTCGATGATCCTCCCGACTGTCGCGATAGGCACTTATGGCATTATGTGCGAGCAGATGATCACTGCGCATGTTTCGAGACAATTTACGCTTCACCTCGTCGACACGACGCTCCTGACCCATGGGCGTATAGAAGGGCATCTTGTAGGAGAGTGCAGCAGCTGCTGAGGTGATGGGATCCAGGCAACGGAACAAGGCAGACATCAGTATCATTTTGCCCATCTGCGGATCAATGGGCATCTTGGCCAGATGCATGCCCAATGGCGTAAGTTGTCCCTTCTCATCCAGTGCCTCAATTCTATGTTAATATTAATGAAAATGTGAATTCAACAAAGAGAACCTTTAATACTCACCGCTTGAGCAGCGCCACGCCATTGTTGACTGCCTCCACGGCAGGTGTATTAATCAGAGTTTGCAGGAAAGCATAAGGATCATCAATATGCAGCAGCTTAAGACTTAATATAATTGATTCCAGTTTGGAGCGCAATATCTCCGGTGTGGGTATCTCAGCCATAAGATTTTCTCGTGCTCGACTAAAGAGATTATAACAAATGCCTGGCTGCACTCTCCCAGCGCGTCCCTTGCGCTGCTGTGTGTTCGCCTGGGTGACCCAACACTCCTCCAGCGTTTGGATGTTTGTCTCAGTATCATAGTTGGTGATTTTGGTACGTCCCGTATTGATGACATACACAACATCATCAATGGTCACCGAAGTCTCGGCAATAATGGTGGATATGATGACTTTTCGCTTGCCCTTTGGAGCACGTCGGAAAACCGCCTGTTGCTCCACCGAGGGCAGCATTGAATGCAGTGGATAGATAGTTAATTGATCTCGCCAGCGTTGACCTTTCGGTGTACGTGGATTTCCCAGTGCATTGTGTAATTTGGAGATCTTATCGAAGCCCGGCATAAAAACCAATATAGCACCATCTGATTGGCTACTGCATATATAGTATATGAGATCCACAATAAAGTCTATGTCCTCGCAGCCTTCAGACTCTGGCAATCGCAGTTGCTCCAGGACTCTATCATCGTAGCTGCCACGGTTGCGTCTAATAAAAGGCTCAATCATTGCCTTATACTCCGGCTGCTCCCGTTGGGAACGTCCACGCTTGTCACGTCGACTAGCAAACTGATAACCAGTCAGAGAGAGCACGTCCTCCAAGTAGAGCATCTGGACGGGATACATGACACCTTCAATGCGAAACATTGGACAGTTTTCAAAGTAATCACAGAAATCCTGCTCCCGCACCGTCGCACTCATTAAAATCACCTTCAATGCAGGTCGCTGAGGTAGAATGACTTTCAGCAGCGCCATCAGCAGATCCGTCTCCACGCTGCGCTCATGAATCTCATCCAAGAGCAGCATACTGACGTTGTGCAGCAACGGATCCGACTGCAGCTGCTGCAGCAGCACACCCGTGGTGCAGTACTTAATGGAAGCACGATCCCGTGGCTTGCAGCTCTCCAGGCGAATCTGATAGCCAACGGACTGCCCCAGCTTCTCGGCACGCTCATAGCTAACTCGCTCGGCCACAGTAATTGCCGAGATGCGACGTGGTTGTGTGCAGACAATGTGACAACTGGATCCGATGCCCTTGGCTATACAATCATCCAGCAAGATCTGAGGTACCTGAGTGGTTTTTCCGCAGCCAGTGCTGCCCACAATTAACACAACTTGATGTTTATCTACAGCTTCGATAATATCTGCTGCCTGTGCCATTGTGGGTAATTTTAAACGCGTTTCGTAGCGTGCTTGAAAATCTGGACATTGTAAGCGTTCCTGTTGCTGCTTTAGAACATGCTCATCCAAGTTGCGAGATCTTAGGTCCACATCTTCGTACTGTTTCCTTGTCTCCTTGATAAATGCCTCGAAATTGACGCTTAACAAATTGTGAAACTGTCGTTTAAAGTTTGCATCCAAATTCTCGTCAGTTTCTCTGTCTGTTTCAAAGTCTTGCATGCATTCCACAACACGCTGCAGAATGGCGGGAGGAACACTAACATTGCAGCCCAAGCGAATTTTGGGTCCCTCATCTTTGGCGTCTTTTTTGCGTTGGCGCGCGAGATTCCTGTAGTACATGCCAATTTCCCTGCCACTTAGTCCTGGCGGGCGACTGCCTCCCTTTCCACCACGTGAATGCGTTCTTTCTCCACGCTGCATAGTCGTCTCATACGCGAATTGTATAAAATTAAAAACAACTTCTAATGACGGACAATCTACGGAACAGTGTGAACGAATCTTGCAAGCAATAAAATACCATTTTCTTTTTAAAATATGCTAAAGTATTTTTTAAGTACTGAAGAAAATGGACGGTTCTTTTTTTTATGTCCATAGTAAATTTCACCCCTCGGCCCAATGTCTGTGCACATTTTCGTTGTATGAAATGAGAACTCTATAGGTTATTTGCTATGTGGCTCTGCTTAGTGGATATACTAATAATTTTCTCATAAAGGTAAATATACTAGCAACTCTAGCAAAATACTGCCACAACTACGAACAAAATGATATATTTTTGCCACCAAACATAAACTTAATGATCAGGTCACACTGCTTTAGACTGACGGTAGAAATGTTCAACTTAACCCTCTAGTGCCCAAATTTTCTTTTCCAAGAAAAAAATTATTTTTGGATTCAGTATGTATCAAAAGTGAATGTTTGTTTTAGAAAAACTTTTACTTTTGCACGGATCGAGTTTTATAGTACTATATCCTTGGACCGCCTAGAGGCGGCTTTGGGAAGGTAGGCCAACAAAAAATTAGGTAATCAATTCTTCTGTTTACACGTTTTATTATAAATGATATAAAGAAAGGCTCCAAAAACAAATAAAATAACAATTAAAACTAAAGTAACTTATATTCACAAAACTTCAAATATTTGTGTACCAAAAGTTGAATTACTTATTTGTGATGAAAATCATAGAAACAGTCTTTTTTCTGGGAAAAGCACAGGCTTATATTACATTTACGGCAGACAATTTGAGTTTCGGAAGTACAGCCAGGAAGCTTACAGGTTTTTTTGTCAGCTCGTGATAAAAACATTGGAAAATGCTCGACGGTATCATAGCGTACATCATTAATCGGAAGAAAAGTTTTCTTCCCTGTGCATTTATTTTCCTTTTCATGAACTTGTCGCGGGCGCTCGGGTCCTTTTAGCAGATAAGGAGTTTGTAGCATGCAAAGCACATATGCGACCTCTGATCGGAAGTTTGGCAATTGGTATTTTGTGTTATTAGGGTCGGGCTGGTTTATTCGGTGGAACAAAATGTAAGCGTTTACCATGGTTAAATCAAGCTTTGCGTTTACGTTTCTGTGCTTGAGGTGAATTGGATGCAATCGAACTTGAGGGTGACAACAATTTTGCAAAAGGAGTACACTTCCGCTTGAAGTAACACAAATCTCTCTAGCCAACATAGAATCCGACATATGTAGCACTTTTTCAATCCCTTCTTCATCTTCCTCATTGACAGGAAGCGCTGCCTCGCAAACATCATCATTCAAATCGTCCTCCAATTTTTCTTCTCCGTCCGTATCAATGTCAAAATCAATTGAATTTAAAAATTTTTCAATCTCCACGTCGGAAAGAGCTGATAGCTTATTCACTTGTCGTCGTTCCATGTCTACTGAAGCAATTATTTGTACTTAAATATGTTATAGATTGTTCCACTTTCAAACTTACCTTATAATTTTTTTTCCCGAATTGTCCCAAGACCGCCTCTAGACGGGATACCTTATAAAAGCAATAGAAAGCTAACGAAAACTTATTTTTAGTGTGGGTTTCGTATTTTGAGTCCTTGAAACTATCAGCAACACGGTACAATTTTTTTTTCAGCAGCAAACTTTTTATAATATTTTAAATAAATATTTATATTTTGCACTTTTTACAAAATAATTATTTCGTCCGAGTTGCACAAATTTTCTGCTTCAAATGACTACAGCAGCTTGCGCAAGCTCTAGTATGTATTCCAAACGCAACGAACTTAATTTTTGGACTTCCCCGAATTAGGAAAAACGCAAAGCCGAGTCAAAATGAATGAAATGAATAAAATAACGGTGTTTTAAACCTTACCCGTCTAGAGGCGGTCTTGGGCACTAGAGGGTTAAAATTAACTAAATATTTAGGCCCTGGTGTTTCTTGTATTTTTTTACGTCATGAAGTTTCGAGATTGACACTATTATAAATATATAAACATGTATATATTATAATCACATGATCATATTTTCTTTTATTTATATACATATAAGTAATGTATTCAAATATTTAGTAAAGATCAGCAAATGCAGATCCATGTTGAATTAAGCATAATAATTGTAGTGTGTGCTTGTTTGTAAATAAACACAGCTTATTTAAAAAACTTACATTTTTAATTTTATTAAAAAAAAACTTTTATTTATTGTAGCTTCTTATTAATCTCAGAACAAGTTTAACAAAACAATTACTTAATAATCTGTATGTACATTCATTCTTTCCCTCTTGGCGCTGTGGATGCTTTTGTATAAAATTTTTCCGTGTTTACTATAGAACTAAAAAAACTTGTCTCTCCAGTGTCTGAGATCGACACGATCTTCAGACGAACGTGACTAAGCGGCATTTAAAGTTTATGAATACTCATATTTATTTATAAACCTACTCATTGATTGAATTTAAAAATTCAAGGTTAAATATGAAAATTATTACCAGACTAGATCACCTTTTAACTAATTGTATTTTCGTCAGGTATAACTTTTGATTTGCTATAGTACTTGGAATTATTGCCCAATGTGCCCAAATGAACCACCAAATATAATATATTTTTACAAATCTTGTACATTTTATATACGAATATATATATTGTAAATATAAGGAAGTAACAAAGTAGCTCTAGTGACATTAATCTTTTTATATTTTAATAGTAAATATATATATATGAATTCTATAAAATTTTTAATTTATTGCAAGCACATGTTTCATATATAGGTTCTTTGAAAGAATCTTTCAATACAATTTACCTAATGCCAACGCTGGTCGGAACAATTACCTAGCGTCACTCACAAATGCGATGGACACTTTAAAATCAATAAAAATTTGTTAGGTTTTAATTTATTTTAAAGTTAACATGGGTGTATATGTGTGTATTTTCATTTTGAAGATATTATAAACTACTAATCAACGCCTTTAGTGAAATTAACAACAAAAGAGAAGACTTTAACCTCTCAGGTAATACAGTTAAAGAGTTATGCTACATAATGTGGGGATATTAGAGATAGAGAACAAGAGACAAAACAAAAAACTTGTGCAAAATTTGTAGTGTATTATTATTTTTCACTATAATAACATTTTTTTTAGACTGACTTTAAACTAAACCATTAAACATGTTTGTATACTGAGCAATAAACAAATTTAACAACAAAATCTAACTAATGCAGTGCGATCTTATGCATTTTAATTTACAATTATTCATTATTATTTATTGGAACTATAAATATGGGAGGGGATTGCAAGCAGTGGTGTTTAATTTCTCTTCTTAAGTACGTATTTTATGAGGTAATATATGTGTGTAATGTGTATTTTCAGGATACGAAAGATCTCTAATCTGATAACTAACCAAGTGTTACGAAATTAAACTCGCTAAATTCTATTCACATATTAAGCGGAAATAGAAAATGGAAACAATAATATCAACAAAAAAATAATAAGAATTATTTAAGGAAATTACGCAACGAACAGAACAATTGTGAGTGATTCTTAAGGAGAAAATATAATCGTAGTTTTGCGGCAACTAAGGTCTTATCATTAAAGGTTACTCCAAAGACTGTCGTTATTTAGGCTTATTTTGCTTGGAGTCGTTAATTTCGTCCATCTTTGGCAAAAGCGGTGTGGACGCCGCTGTTCCATCCCTGTCATTATCTCCATTTTGAAGATCACCTGCCACTTCCGATGTAACCAAACTGCTCAATGATGCATCTTCTGTATGCTCTAACCCTACACGTTGGCGATGACCACTGTCACTATTTTTACTCCTATCATCATGGGATAAATCGTTGTTCGTTGGCGACGATGTTACACTCCGGTTGGGCTTCGATAAACGTCTTGTACTTTGACTGGCCGTTAGGTAACGAGGCTTCTCATCCTCCGTTATCGAGTGCAGAAGACGTTCAACTTCATCGTCGAATGTTTCGCTCGAGAAAGTGCCAGACTTGCGACTCTTTTCTAATAAAGTGGCTTTCTTAGCAGTCAGGTATAAACTACGTTTAATTGCAATATATATCACATCGGTCGAAGCCCGTACAGAGTAATCAGGAACGAAAGTTTGTCGTACTTTCGAGTCCATATTCAAAGACTGCAGTGATCCCATCTGACTAGGCGAATCTAAAATATATTTGAATACATTTAAAATTGATTTTTGCGATCTTAGAAAGATTTTCTTACCCATAACCACATTTTGTACCAATGCCTGTGTTCCGAAATAAGTAAATGGTCCACTATCAAAGAGCAGACCTTCTTTGCCAATTGTCACTTCGACGCGACCCTCTAGGATAAGTACAAAGAAGTCAACAGCTTTTCCTTCCGTGAATATAAAAAGATTGGGATCATCCTTGTTTTTGCCCTTTATTTTAATATTGTGGAAAACATCTTGATTAAGTAAGCGCCGCAAGATTGGTTCAGAAATAATGTCTTTCTTAAACGCATCAACAGCTGTAATTAAATAATGTAGAATTTGTTAATATTTATTTGAACAACAGGCTCATTTTTTCATAGATTCGACTTTAAAATGATAATTTTTTTTAAAATCCATATTTAAGATTTCTTAAATTATATACTTAGTTTCTCTGTGTTTTTGAATTTCTTGCATACAAAATGTAAAACTAGCATTTTAAATAGTTCTTACCTGTACTTAGATACTGGAATGTTGCCAGAGTCAATTGAGGGGAAATTCGCACGGATTGAGCCTCGCGCTTTTCAGCGAATGCTGAAAAGTCGGCCTTCTTATAACGATTACGACGCGTCTTTGTACGATTATCAATAAATACGTCGGTCTCATCCACAATCTCGGCCTGAATGAGCTCCTCAATGACATCCTCCAGTGTAACAAGGCCAACGGTTTCATAGAACGGATCGCCATCGCCTTCACTGTTGACCCGATGAACAAATGCTATGTGACCAATAGTACCTTCCTTGAACTGATTAAACATAATATCCAATGTGTAGTCCTCGAAAACAAAATGAACTGGATTCTGGTAGAATTCACACAGTGTCTTCAACGGAGTATTATCATCAGTATCAACGAATGCCAAATCCTTAATGTACAGCAGGGTAACAATATTCTTTCTATCTCCATCGTAAACCGGAATACGAGAGTAGC
Source organism: Drosophila falleni (assembly GCA_035045575.1). Classification (NCBI taxonomy): domain Eukaryota; kingdom Metazoa; phylum Arthropoda; class Insecta; order Diptera; family Drosophilidae; genus Drosophila; species Drosophila falleni. The sequence continues at coordinate 798,047 of JAWNOV010000054.1, read as the reverse complement.
CGGAATTCATAATGTCGGACACAGTTTCAAAGTCCAGCACAGCATCCAATGACAACATGTAGGCATCATTAATAGGAGTCATAATTTCTGCAACTGTCTTTTTACGTAACTCCAAGGCACCGGATATAATATTCACTTCATTCTTATCCAAATCATTCACATCGTTCGTCACCTAAAATACAATTAAATATTCAAATTATCATCTCGCAACTTGGGAAAATATTAATTTGTCTACTTACACGAACAAGTTCCTTTAGGCGCTCGCGATTGAACACATTGCCAATTTCTTCACCCAGACACCAGTCTAGAACGCGAGAGATCGGGTACGACAATGGAGCTGTTATGCACATTACGGTTTTGGTTATCATAATGGTTTTGGCTCCAATTGCCAAGCCGTGTCTTGAGCACACAGCCTGTAAACAACGGCATAGTTTAATAAAAAATACCAAATAAACAAATACACATACATATATTGTATATTTTTCAATTTTAAGATGAGAGAGAGCTATGTAATAGCGTTTTTCTGATGAAATTTCTTAACTTTTTACTTAATTATCCATTACAATTTATTTAGATAAAGTTACTTCATAACATAACATAATTAAGTTAAAATCGTTTTCTTGTAAACTCTTATTTAAATGTTAAATACATAATTATCAGGGGACGTATCTGTTATTTGGTCTAAGATTGCGAAGTAATAACTATTATATAACTTATAGCACTTGTGTTTAATTTTTATTTAAAAACTGGAATATAATGATAAAATTTAAATTTACGCATGCCAAAACTATCACTAATTCACGGGATTTATCGAAAAAAATTAATAATCTCGTTATTAAATGTAGAAAATCGTATGTTTTGTAAAACGAACTGATTTTAATATTTTAACTCTTACATAGCCCAACTCGTCTTATATCAACCAAGAACCTACCTGAGGTGTGATTTCACCAAAAAGCACAATGGCCAGTGTGGAAAATATGACAGCAAAGAGTCCAGAGGTCAGACCATCCAGCAGAATGGTAAAGGTGGAGTTAACCAACACATTACCCAAGAGAATACTGCACAACAGATAATTACCTTGATCTCTGACGGGTGCAATTTTCGCGGCATAAATTCTTTCTTTTTCCGTGCCAGTATTACGCAGAATCTAGAAAACAATTGCATATATTGTCATATCTAAAAATAAAGATTACTAGTGAATTGCGTACTTTTAATTCGGTACGATCCATGGACATAAGGCCCAGATTGAGTCCAGAGAACAGGGCCGAAAAGGCTAAACATGTCACAATGACAATAATGGCCATCCAAGTAGGCAACAATGGTTTAAATGTTTCGATTTTCAACCATTTGGCATTGCCTTGATGTTCCAGTGGTATGGTTTGTTTTGCAGAGCCATGCTGTTAATCAAATATTTCAAATTAAATTTAAATTGATTGATCAAATATTATTTCCCTTACACTGACACCTTCATCAATCTTTGCACAGATGTAAAGAACATCCTCAGAATATGGAATCTTTATATTATATGTGGCTGTGGTTCCATCAAGCGATACATTACTTGGCTTAAAGATTCCTGGTATTGGCTGTTGACATGCTCCCTGATATTCATTCTCCTCTTTTGTAAAAGCAATCACTGTGTTATCCTTGAAGCCAAAGCCGAAAATGCGAATTGTTTGTTCTTTGTCACATAATACACCCGGTATGCCATCATTCGATTCGGAACTTGCGTCTTCCAAACGCATTCCAATAATTCGAAATGCATTATCAGCCTGACGTTGTACTCTACAAATAAATAACCAAAAATTAACTTTAAATTATAAAATATTAATTGAAAGTTAACATTTCTTACTTAAGAACTGTATTGTTAACTTTGTATATTTTATAAAATTTTTATGTCGACTGGTAGAGTTTAAAAAGGTATTCTCTAAAAATTATAATTTATATAAATAATTTTACTTTTCGGATTAGTGAACCAATTAAACAGTCCTGAATATTTGTATAATTTATAAAATACAAATATTTTATTTGTCTTGCAGAGCTTAACGCTTAAAATAAATAAACAAAAATTTAATTTAGTTCAACAGAATTTATCAAAAGTTCATATTTCTAATTCGGAAGCTTTAGGGTAAAATTCATATCACTGCAGACGGCAGTTCGCGTTAGTGACGAAAGCAGCACGAAGGGTGCGAAAGGCGACTAACAATATATACAGCTATAGTTGGAAAATTTGCTACGACTGTCCGATTAGATCAAGTTATAAATTGATCGAAATGTTTAGACCTAACTAACAAAATGGCATATTAAAACTTTTTCTAATTCACCTGGGTCATGAGATACGGGGGTGTAATTGGGAGGGCAAAAATTTGTATGATCGCAGCTTGTGGAGCCGTTGGGGTTTTTTGGTAAAATTATTTATTTTCTTATTTATATTCTTATCAAAAATACGCGTCGACTGATACCTTGATGACACAAATCCGTTAATTGGTTCAAAAGATAAATAAATTTGAAATTTTAAGTGGACTTCTCAAAATGAAATGAAAAGTTAGTTACTTTGTTTGTCTGTTTGTTTGTTTGTATCAAAGCGCTAAAAAAGCTTAGATGTAATGATGGGGATTTATTCCTCTTTGAAAATCTAGAAATGTTTGTTCAACAAATTTTTCAATTTCCCGCAGTTCAGCGGGAAAACGCTAAATTCCGCTAAAATTGAAACCTCCAAACCATAGGAGTTACATATATGTTCTATATATCATTGGAAAGGTGTGTTTGAGGGCTTTTATGCGTATCCTAAAACTTTTTTTCTAAAATATTCAGGTAACATTTTACAGGTGATATAATTTTTATAAGCTTACATTTGGCGATTTCTGACAAAACGGCTCTAACAATTTCTATTAAATTTTATTACGTAATATGTACAATTTCGCGTTTTTTGGTATATGAAACATAAATTTTGGTTGAGGGGTTTTGGAAGATATTACCTATTAAGTGAATAAATACATTTTTCTATCGGTCGAAAATCATTTTTATAGAACGAACAACTTTTTGGTTTTGTGAGATATCTCAACCAAACTGATACAATATGCATCTACTTTGGTTTTATATGTCTTGACCAAAGTTGGTTCAATTCGGACTACTATATCATATAGCTGTCATAGCTGCTACATCATATAGCTGTCATAGCTGTTAGTTCTTATCGGACCACTATATCATATAGCCAATCGGTCCAATATTAAGTCTTAGTATGAAAAACTTTTTTGTTTTACGAGATATCGTAAATCGTAAACCAAACTAATAGAATATGCATTAAAATTAGACTTATATATTCTGACCAAAGTCCCCCTAGTTTTTCTTTCTAATTAGAAAAAAAGTAATTTTTATGTACAAAGAAGCTCACCCTTTTTGCTCACAGTGCACAATGCCAATTTTCGCTTTTTTTTTATTAATTTATATTTTTATTTAAAATTTTTAGATTAAAAGTATACAATTAGTAGTAAAATTGAAAAAATAACTAAATCCATTAACTTTATTAAGATAAATACTGCAGTAAATATTTTTTATTTACTTTTATTGAAATACTATACTTTCTTAAATACTACCGGCAATCTATTACTGCCAAGATAAGAACGAGCAGCTTGATATTTTTATAATAACTGGTAATACAATGTGGGTCGATAAAGTCATTTTATACATGGAAACAGTGAATACAAGCTAAAAGTAACTTGAACAATTGTTTTTGACGATTAAAATAAAGCTGTGACGAAGTCAATACGCACTTGAGTATTATGAAATACCTGTATCTTATTTAAGAACCCCTACGTAAATACAGGATTGATCGAGATCCAAATACACTTGGCCTTTTTTTGTAAACCGGAATAAACTAAATAATGCCGCATCAGAAACAACTATATATAATCTTGCTCTTTTACTCTTGCGTCATAACCGACGCGGTATTATCGAAAAACGTTATCAACAACAAAATAATATGTATACCATCGTATATCTCGTTCGATCAAGTGCGGAGACTATCATACCTTAATGTGTGTTCAAGTGTCCAGGAGCGTATCAAGGTTTAAAGTTGGCCCTTGATAAATCTAAATAAATACTGTGTGCTACATTTTCATCAACGGCAATCAATAACGTGACTATATATTATATATTTATTCGTATTTCTTGTGGACATCTTCTTGAAATATTATCGATAGAGATTACACAAAACGTGTGCTGAATTTATGGCATTAACACTTTCAGTAAAACAATTCTGTATTCCAGCACATTTATTTTCCTAATGAGCCCAATTAATTTCTTGTGGGACGATTTATGGGATTGATTACAATTTAATAATAATAACTGTTAAATCAACTATATGTTCTCTTTTAATTTTATTTTGGATATTGGCACAGTTTTTCCAAAAATCTAGGTATTTCTAAGTTTAATTTCCATTTATTTTTTAATGAATCGCAATACAAAACATTATATACTTTTAAAGGTGTTAAATTACTTAGCATTCAGTTATAATACGTTGCATTACACATTGACAAGAAAAACGGTTGCAGAGAAAACACTTGAGGTAGTAGGTATGTAGATAAGTCTTAAAAATTTGGTTCACAAAAAAGTAAGAGCGCTTCTTTCAAGACTGACTGAAGGTACCCTGCACAGATAAAAGTTTAGAAAAACAAACTGGTCTGTTCTTATAAAAAAATTAAAATACAGAAAGTGTCTTCACTGCCACCCTAGTAAAAATCAAGCAAATGTGAAGAAAAAAGAAGTAATTCTACTCAATTCAAAAGAGTGTCAACATACAGAAATTAAGCAAAATGTTTTAAATCTTCTGTCATACCAATCCCATTCTTAGGGGTCAATTGATCAATTGAATTAAGGCCATAAAAGTCACAATCGTCAAGCGTTGAATGTCAATCTGACAATCTGGGGGCAGTGTTTAAGAGAATCTTTTTGTCAATTACTTCAATTAGTTTGCGCCTTGCAATCCTATTAAAAAATTGTGGTGTCAAATCTTTGAGGCAGAGTTCAACGAAAATGAAATTATTTATTGTACTGATGATTCAATAAAATTAAGTTCGTGACATGCACATACGTATGTACTTATGCGAAAGAAGTCGTCATTAATTACATGAGTATGAGTACGAGAGTGGAGACCGAAAACGCAGACCAACAATCAGAAAATAATAAAAAATCCTCGTTCTCACCAACGAAATCCAGATATTTGCGGATTTGTACAGCGAAGCGAAATTTAGAATTAACCGACACCAGCACCATCATATTGTTGTTGTTGTTGCTGCTGCTGCTGGCGTTGTGTTTGTCAGTTTTCAAAACATACATACATACATACAGATACAAATGCTTATTCTTATACAAATCGAAGTATGTATATGTACATGTGAATATGCATGTGCGTGTGTGGATATATGAATGTATGTATGTATATTGATTTTGGTGCGGCTTCATAAAGTACACCTGTGAATGAGTACACACACATAACACTTACATGCTGTACATACATGTGTCTGTGTGTGTGCTAGGTCCGTTAACTCAAACTTAAAACGTGCCTAGTGGCAACGCTTAAGAGAACGAGAACCCAATGAGTCATTAGTGAAAATGTTTGCGGTTATTTGCAGTATTTTTTTAGTTGCTGGAACAATATAAGGGTGGGGTGGATTGTTGGACGTGGAAGTTTGGTGGATTGAGTGCTTGTCCGTATATTTGAATACGATCATAAAATTGTATAACACGAACATTCGCCGCATTAATCAAAAATTATTGTGAAGCAATATTTTGACTGTCTTACTATCTGCAAACATACGTACGAACATACATATACAAACGTCTGGGAACACATACATATAATAAATACGCAAGTGTAAATATGTATTAACTCATGTCCAAATACATACATACGTATTCACAGTATGGGCAGCAAGGAATGGCGATGTTTTTGCATACATAAAGCGCGATAAAAATAGATTTTGGCAGCCAACTCAAATATGAACCGTACATAAATACATAATATGTATGAACGAATGTATGTACGCTAATATGTATGTAATCGGTGATACTCAGAATTTACATGCATATTTACATACATATATATATAATGTGTACATATTTGTGACCCCAATTATTTCAATTTTGTGTTGAGTGAATTCTGATTTAAGGATTGATGAAAGCAACAAGTCAACTTAGGCGCAAATCAAAAAACAAACAAAATTCACAAATACACTTACATTAATAATTTAGTGTATATATATATACATATGTGTGAGTGTTTGCATTGTGCGTTGATAAACATTAAATGATAACACCAAGAAATTGAGTCAGAGTCAGCCTTCAGAGAAATACAATGAAATAAATAGAATTATCATCGGTACGAGCACAGCATGAAGAGAGAACCGAGAACAGAACTGAGAACAGAAAACAGAGAACTGAGATTGCGTGAAAGCAGTCATATTGTATACCCATTAAAAATGTATAGAAAATGAGTGCTTTAACTCGATCAGCATAAAAAGACTTTAAATAGAATAGTCTATTCAATAGACAGATCAAGAGTTAACTTTCAATTTATAATAACAGAAATAAAAATATGTACAATTTATAAACGTATTTCTAACATACTTGAACGTCAAAGGTTTTTGTTTTTATGCGTTTTCTTCAATCATTTTATCTTAGTCACATTATCAGAGTCTAGGGAAACTGTGTTGTTTACCCAGCACACATTTAGACTGAATAAACAGGGTATGTACAGACAAAAACAATTAATCTTGTATTAGTCATGTTCGTCTAAGACAAGACAACAAGATATATGTACATACAACTCAGCTTTAGCAACTATGTATATATATTTTATCTAAACCAAAAACTACTACAGAGTAGACAAAGTCACTGTGTTTTTTGGAATATTGGTCAGACGAGCAATTTAACATGTTTCATCTTATTTTTATGTCTATTTTCCATGTGTTACATCGTAAACCCAACTCAAATTTATACTTTTAATGAGAAACTTATAAATCACGAGCTTAAATTCATCGTCTTTCACTATTTAATTTATTTAGCACGTTGTAAATAATGCTAAATAATAAACATATGATACTATAATAATAATACACATTGAAAATTGTGAATCATTCTTTATAAACTGTTATTCATTTTGTTAATTTAATTATATTAAATGCATCTATATTTGCAATCGTGTTTTTTCTTGCTCATTTGTTAAATCAATAGGCAATTTAAAATAAAGTCTACATAAACCATTTAAAATTAAAAAAAAAAACAAAAAAAAAACAAGAAGTTGCCATTTTTTGAGTCCAAACTAAACAAATACAATTTGAATCTCCTAAAAAGTTCGTTAGTATTTTTTTTTGGTAGACGGAGTATCTTTTAGTCAAGCATTCAAGCACACACAGTCGCCCGCTGCCAAGAATTTTAAAAGCTGATCGATATTGTTTTACTTTTACGTACATAACCATCTCCAGACTTTCCACTATCATATTTACGTTCAAAAGTATCTAGGTACATACATACAAATGTACACATATGCGTTTAAAAGATATGCCTTCAGCCTACTATCACACATTTGTACAATTTGTATCTACGTACGAGTAACTATACAAACAGTTAGTCAAGTCATGGTTTTAACAAAGGAAAACATTTACTATACATTCATATTTATTTTTCAAAATATTTAAATTAAATGAATCTTTCTATAGCTTATTATAACCTGGATTCAAACCCATAAATAACTATAATATAAATCAAAATAAATCAAAAACCCAAGCAGTATTTTTTTATTTTGTCAACACAATAACTTGACTCACTGTGAACACATATCCATTTTTAGGTATGTCTTTTGTGTATAAAAATATTTTTATTTATTTATACTTAAAGTTCCAGCTAAAAACTTGCCTTGTTTTTGTTTCGGACAACTGAAATTCCGTCAATATGGTATCTGAGTTGGATTTATTATGATTGTTGTCTGCCCGCAGAGATTGGATTATATTTAATGAGTCTAATGGTGGAACATCGCCATTAACATCATTTGCATAAGAGCCGAGGCCCAAATTTATACAATTTGCAAAGGCAAGTATAACAATTATGAAAGCAAGATAGATGCTTTTTGTTGCTTTTGGATATTCCAATGTAGCACAAAATTTAGCCCGTGCAATTGATTTTCCATCTTTCACACGCGGCATCCGCAAAATTGAACTGTCGGATATGATTTTTGAGTTTGACACTTTAGTCCGATTATGACATTGTTTAATACACTTTTCACTTTTTTCCATAATACGTATTTGCTTGTAATTTATGCTCGTATTTATGAATTAGGTTCAACTAATTTGACAACAATACGCTCGAGCGATTTGTTGGCACATGTAAAGCCACAAGAAGCAATATGCCAGCCTGAGCTATGTGCGCTATATACATATGTATATGAACCAAGCCTGCCAACCCGTTTTTTGTTGCGACATGATTATTAAAACATGTTGGCAGCACTCAACCTTCATTTGTAAATCAGCTGTCCTGTATCGTTCTTAGCTATTTTACATCGCAATTTCAGCTATTTTTCGGATGATTTCCAGCCAGGAACAGACAATTTTACCTCTAAGAGTAAGGCAACACTGGTCCAAATATTTATGTATATTTTTTTAATAACTCAATTTCTACTTGCTGTGTTGATAAATAAATAATATAATGGATTTTACGGATGATTTGACTGCAATTGATATTGTTACATTTATTACGGACGAATTACAACAGAGTTATCGCAATTGTGATGCTAAAGATAAAACGAAAATTTTTGAAGAATTTCTTGAGCGTTGGGATGCAAACGACAATTCCATTGCAAAAGTGAAATCTATGCAGTTTGAATTCGAATCGGGTAAGCAATTGGATTATTTTTAATTACTTATAATTAACTAACTGTGTATTGCAGATTTGGATTGGTTTAATGTCAGCAGGCCGTTGTCAATTGCGGGATTACGTGGGAAAGTCGTGCTATTGGACTTTTTCACCTATTGCTGTATTAACTGCATGCATGTATTGCCAGAGCTGCGAGCTCTGGAAGAAAGATACCCTGTCGAGGATGGCCTAGTTGTTGTGGGAGTGCACAGTCCCAAATTCGAGAACGAGCGCACTGCGGCAAATATTCTATCTGCGGCACAGCGCTACGGAATAAAGCATCCCATAGTGAACGATTCAAAATCCGCCTTATGGCGCGCTCTCAGTATACGATGCTGGCCATCATTATTTTTACTAAGTCCGGACGGACACCCGATGTTACTGTTGATGGGTGAAGGACACGGCGAGTTTCTACATGACTTTGTAGGCGTGGCTATTTCCTACTTTAATCGCCAGAAAAAGATTGACAACGTTAGTTTACCACTGCAACTTTCAACAGATTTGCATCCAGCATCCAATTTGCGTTTTCCAGCGAAAATTGCCAGATTGTTGAATCGTTATGCTATCGCTGATGCGGGTAACAATCGTGTGCTCATCGTGACCGAGACAGGAGTCGTCGAGTATAAGATTGGAGGTCTTGAAGCCGGTTTTGTTGATGGCAACTTAATGTCGGCACGATTTAATAATCCCCAGGGAGTTACGTTTCTTGATGAAGATACGGTCATTGTTGCCGATACGGATAATCATGCTCTGCGTCAAATATCACTGCTGAAAGGCATCGTTGAGACACTGGCCGGAACTGGCCAACAGGGCAACGAGCGAACAGGCGGCAAATTGGGACAGTTGCAGTCAATATCATCGCCCTGGGATGTGGCTGTTTTTCGTGCTCGCGACATGGACATGTCGTTTCACGTGGACGAACTAAACGTGCCCGAGAAAACAATTGTTCTGATTGCCATGGCAGGAACACATCAGATTTGGGGATATTTCCCCGAGGGCATTATTTGGTGGAAGTTTAAGAAGTTTGAGCCACGCTGTTGTGTGTCCTTGATTGGCAACGGGCTCGAAGAAAATCGTAATAACTCCTATCCACAAAATGCAGCCTTTGCACAGCCGTCGGGCTTGGCCATGTCCAAGGACTTTCTTTTCATAGCAGACAGCGAGAGCTCCAGCATACGCAAAGCGTCTTTGGTGGACGGGAAAGTGATGCCAGTCGCTGGAGGAGATCGCAATCCACAGGTGAGTTACATAGGTAAAAACTATTACCTATTTAAATTGATGATCCATTGATTTATTTCTGTGATTGTAAAATCAAACAATCAGAAATGTTAAATTGTGTTGACATTCCTGGGTCTTTAAAGTCCGAATTATGTAAAGCATTTCGCAAATTGTCATCAATATTGATCGTATTTTTAACATTATTTATTTTTTTGTAGAACTTATTTGCATTTGGAGATGAAGATGGTAAATTGTACAATGCAAAGCTTCAACATCCATTGGGTGTTGCCTATAATCATATCGATCATAAGGTTTATGTGGCTGACACATATAATCACAAAATCAAAGTAATTGATACCGAGACCAATATCATTACAACTTTGGTTATCAGGAACGAAGATAACAAAGTGCTCATTTTTCGAGAGCCCTCTGGTCTTTGCATTGATGCGAGTGGAAAGAACTTGTTGGTTGCTGATACAAATAATCATACGATCTATATCATTGATTTGTCAACAAATACGGCTCGTCGTTTCCTTTTGGACTTTAATCAATTATCTTCTACCAGTGAAACGGATGCACCTGCTAGTTCGTCAAAAGGAAGCGGTCTTCAGTTGATCAAAAGCATTCCCTTACTGCAGCATCAGAGTAGCTCTATAGAATTTTCCATCAGACTTTCGCCAGATCTAAAGTATACCACTGATGCCCCACAGAAATGGACGATTAAACGCATTTGCCCGACTTTAGAAATAAAGCAAACAAATGGAGTTTTAACAGACGGAAAATGCACTTTGCAGATTAAGCATTTAAAAAGTAAAGAATCTAGAATAAATGATGTTCTAGCGATCGAATTCTCACTAAGTCTTTGCGACGCACAAAGTTGCCTTATTAAGAGATTTGCTGTATCTATTGACAGTGAAAGTCCCGGCGAGAATATATCACTGGAGCCATTAAATACAGAAGTTGAAGTTTATGTTAACCACTCTAATATCAGTTTGTGATAACGAACATTGTTTTTAATACGAAATATTTACGTGCCAGCGATAATATCTACATTATCTTGGCGAATGTGCATTATTTTCAATTTATTCATTGATTGTCATCAATATAAAAATGAACTATTATTTATTTAACAATTGTCAGTAGAAAATATTAAAATTAACATTTATATTTTGAAATAAAAATAAAGCTAAGGCTTTTTGCAAATTTTCTCAGCTTGCTCCGTGTCTCCAGCTAATGCGCACACCTCGGTAAGTAGATCTTTTAATATAGACGGTTGCCTGCCTTGTGAGCCGTCTAATGTAATGGTTGGAATGAATGTAACTGGCGGTCGGAGAGCGTGTGTCGCATCACCATTGAGTTTCATCAACTCGGAGCCATGACTGCTATCATAACACTTCTGGATTAGATCAATATTGTCGACGTTGTATTGCTTGGAACACTGCAAATAAATTATTATAATATTGAAGAAAACACTAAACAGTAAAGATTAAAGAACACACTCTTAGCATAGCATCTTTGGGATGTCGATTATCACGTATCATACAGGTCACAACTTCCAAGCGAATTAGAGGATCATTTATAACTTCTGCCACACATGCATGATAAGTGTTCGCTTGGCATTCAGTAATTCCGTGCTGACAGTCGAATGTATATTTACCCTCACTGTCTGTTGAGGTGGTTGCCTTGAAGAAGAGTTAAGCATTTGCATATAAAGTACAGTTTTTTATATTATACTCTTAAGTGAAATCGTACCTTGCCGTAGGGCACCAGCTGCACCTCCATAATCGGTGCAGCGGCTTTAAATGCAGGCAAAAGTTGCTTCGTAATGAAGTATTTGGAGTCTGGACAAAGTGCCTCATAAAATACCATTACGAGCACGGGTGCTCCAACAGTCTTACGAAAACTTGGTTCATCCTGGAGAAGAATATTAAAAATATTTAATATTGTTGATATTTAAATAAATTATGTTACGTTTCTTAGCGATAAATCTCATTATATATTTTGTACCTGATCCATCAGAACTATACATATTATATGAGGTATGTAATATGCATAATTATTTTTATTTGTATTAATTTTATTTGTAATTTTTAATGTTATCAAAAAAATTACTTAACTTTTTGTATAGGTGTTATTGTAGTTGGTTTGTCATTAATGTAATGAAAACTATGAATCTGGATGTATCTAACTTAAATTAAAAACTGTAAATCTACATCTAAATGCACCAAGTTATAGCCTAATCAAAACAAAATTAGACCCAACCGGCAGAAAAAACTCAGCTGGTAATTCTTATCAAATTACAGATACGTGTACACAAACACACTCACACACACATATATATACAATACTCATGTAAATACGAAACTAACTTCATTCACAGATATTAATGGGTTTTTATACAAATTTATAAATATACAACCACTTACCGTCAATTCCAGTAATGGATTATACAAGAATATAATACGCAGCAAAAGTCCCAGTACGATAATTAAAAATATAATTAGAAAAATTCGTTTACGTGTTGGTATCATTTATCCAATTCATTGAATTAAACTATTGTGCAGTATGTGCAATCCGATGAGACGTCAGTTACTCATACGTCTGTATATATGTGGCTGAAAGAGGGAGAGGAAACACTGTAAGGTTATAGGCAACAGCATTTGTGTAAATAACAAAATGTAAAACAACCTTTACAAAAGTCAATTTGTGCTAAAACTCACCAACAGCTAATACGTTCACCTTAATCCGAAGTCTGGTCACTCAGATATGTAAATGTTGTCAGTGAGACCAAAGCGTGGAAGCGTAAAAATGTATTAAGAAATAATTGAAAAACAGAAATTGCCCGTTAAAAACAGGACATATGACATTTGAATAAATAAATATAGTCATATAAAGAAAAAGGGTAGAAATAAAAATTTCGATAGTACAAAAATAAAAAAAATAATTTTTTTCTGCTTTTTATTAATTTTTTTAGTATAACTCGGTTGTAATTAGTTGTTAATAACAAATTTATACATATATATGGTTTGGTTTTGATTTATTCCCCAAATAGGTAATTTTTAACAATTGAAAAGTTTATAAAAAATTTTCATTGATTTTTTTATGAGATCTAAGGTAATAGCAAATTTCATTTTGGCAGGTTTACGAGCAATTGATTTAACCTGACATATTTTAATTATTGCGATGTATTTTCAAATTCATGTTTGAATACAGACGAAATCTCATTAATCATATCACTGGCAACCATGCTACGACCGAGCTTTTGAAATGCTGCCAAGTTTAATTTCTTCACGAAATAACTAGAGGCACAAGCAGCTAAATATGCTGCATTGGGTTGATTGGACTGCAACGACCAGTAAAAGAACGTTGCCAAAGAGCCGCTTAACAAATCTCCCTGACCACCACAACGACGCCCTGATCCCCCAGTTGGCATGGCATATACTTCGCTTGTATGTGGTATATGAATCTTGTCATGAGCACCTTTTTCCAGCACTACAACGCCATCTCCAAGACGCAACATTTTTTCTCTAGCCACTGCAATGTCCTGGCCAAATAACCTTTGAAACTCGATTGCATTTGGAGTTAATATTACATTACGTTGTCCACAAATCAGCTCAATATTATCGTTCAATATGAATAACCCGTCGGCATCGACCACAATTGGTTTTCCCATGTCCAGGCACAATTTAATCACATTTGTGGCGGTATTAAGAACACGAGTATCTCGACCCAAACCAGGTCCGATTACCTGGAAATCAAAAAAAGCTCGTAAAATATGATAAAAACAATTAAATTTTATAGTCAAGTAATCCGTTTTGAACATGAAGTTTTGTCAGAACAATTACTTGACATACTGTATGTGCATACAACAACATGTAACCGATCGATCCAAGGTTTAATTTGCTCCACAGCGTCCTCACGATCCAGAACAGGATGCACAATTAAATCGGGACTGTATGATTTAATAACTGGAGCTGCGTCCGCATGACAGAAAACATGCGACAAGTCGGCACCAACTTTAATGGCAGATATTGCGGCAAAATAGGGTGCTCCAGTGTATTCCAAAGAACCTCCGATGACGCCGATGCGACCATATTGACCTTTATATTTCCCATTACTAAGTTTGGGAATTATTGTTCGAAATATTGTCAACAACTTTTGCATATGCACTGGGATTTCAATTATTTTCGACATATTTGTGCTGCGAATCAACTTGTTGATGTAAATAATTTATAAATCTATTGACTTTGTATCGATGTTGTCAATTGGCAGCTCGATAATATTAAAAAGCTTATGGTTGTAGCGAAATAATAAAAACTTGAAATAATTGGGACAACAAACTTCAAACAGCGTAAATCAATTTTTGGAACGGTGTCAAAAGCATCTGCAAATCCTCCCCATTGGTAGTTGCATCGATAAAAATTCCGATGCCAGCTGATCCCACTGCAACAAGCTTACCATCACTATCAACGAAACAGCTGTTTTATGTTTACATAAAGTGGCATGTGAATACTAGTTTGATTGGAATTTCACTCTACTTGGCAATATGAAAGAAAACTAAAGCAAAGAAGTTAAGAAGACTGTATAAAATAACATGACTTGCATTCCATTTATAATGCGTATTCTTGTACCAAACACAAAAATGACAACAAGTTTTTGTTATTTTTTGGAAGTGGAATTTTTCGATTGGCAAATAAATGTCGATACTTAATGAAGCTTTTATCGTTCAAAGTAGAGGTATTTCCATATGATAAATAAGTAAAATAAGCATTGCAGGACAACAACTACAAATTAACCATCAATTTAATACAATTGGCTCTCAAATTTTATGTTTAATTCAGTTAAATATTGAAAACAATGTTTGTTTTTATTAAGAAAATAATCGAAATCAGATTTGTGAATACCCTATATGTGAATAACAGATCTGGCAGCCCCGTACCAACTGATCGTACATACATAGAAACACTGTTGCGCAACCAGTGATAAGATTTATTATTTTGTTTGGATATCCTTGTTGTTAATTTAGTAAATAATCATGAAAGTATCTACCCTAGCTCGCGGATTGTTTAGCGCAATCAAAACGAACACCGCTTCGTTGACACGCTCACATTTTACTTATTACCCTACAAAATTAACTGATGGTTCCGGCGGGGCGCAAAAAATGAACATGTTCCAAGCAATAAATAATGCGATGGACTTGGCCCTTGAAGAAGACAACTCGGCTTTATTGTTTGGGGAAGATGTCGGCTTTGGTGGCGTTTTTCGGTATGTTTTATTTAAGCGATGCTTTTAAATACCAAACTAATTGTTCTTTTCAACAGTTGCTCCATAAATCTGAGAGATAAATACGGAAAGGATCGTGTTTTTAATACACCATTATGCGAGCAAGGAATTGCAGGGTTTGTACTTATTAGATTTACATTATTTCAATGTTTATTTATATACTATTTTTTTAATATAGTTTTGCAATTGGTGTGGCAAACACGGGAGCAACTGCTATAGCCGAAATCCAGTTTGCTGATTATATATTTCCCAGTTTTGATCAGATCGTAAATGAGGCTGCCAAATATCGGTATCGAAGCGGTGGCCTATTTGACTGCGGATCTTTAACGTTCCGAGTTCCCTGTGGCGCTGTTGGTCATGGGGCCTTATATCATTCCCAGAGTCCCGAAGCATACTTTGCTCATACGCCTGGTCTACGAGTCGTGGTAATTATCTAAAAATTTCCTCTGGCTTTCTCCAAATTAAAAATATATTTTAAAGAGCAATCTGAAAGCTACAGTTTTCAGATTTTGGCATGCATGAAACAAATTTCATTAAAATCATCCTATATATTTGGAATATATTTCGTCATATTATTTTAACTATTAAATTCTAGGTTCCACGAGGTCCTATCAAGGCGAAGGGTCTATTATTAGCTTGCGTTCGTGATCCAAATCCCTGCTTAGTGTTTGAGCCTAAAACCTTGTATCGTGCTGCGGTTGAAGAAGTGCCAACTGCCTCCTATGCGGACGAGTTGGGAAAAGCTGATATTCTACGTGAGGGAAAAGACGTCACTCTTATCGGCTGGGGAACTCAAGTTCATGTGCTATTGGAAGTAAGTATTGATTTACTCTAAAAGCAATATTAACTATATATCTAACTATCTATAGGTCGCGGAAATAGCCAAAAAGCAAATGGATATTGATTGTGAAGTAATCGACTTGGTATCTATTTTGCCTTGGGATACTCAAACAGTTTGCAATGTAAGTTCATTTTAACAAATATTTCTTCAAATTTATATACAAAATTTCTTTTTAGTCTGCCAGTAAGACTGGCCGCGTTATAGTTGCCCACGAAGCACCATTTACCCAAGGATTTGGTTCTGAGCTTGCTGCTTATATACAGGAGAAATGCTTTCTACGCCTGGAAGCGCCCGTAAAAAGAGTTACGGGCTGGGACACTCCGTTTCCTCATGTATTTGAGCCATTCTACCTGCCTGACAAACATCGCTGCCTTGCAGCTCTAAAAGATATCATCAACTATTGATTGATATTGTACTAGAAACAATCTTTACGAAACGGATGCATTTATTTACAAGTTTGCCTTAATATTTACTTAGTTTATATATTCCTACGTGCTTCCATTTTTGAATATTACTGTAATTTTTTCCCTTATTTTTCATTGTTAATATTTGTGAAAGCCAAAAAAGGCTTTAAATGTAAATTGCAATATTTTTACGATTCCCGACTTGGGAGCACAGATGAATAATAAATACAACATGTTTAAATAAGCAATTTGGCTTTATTTCGGTGCACTCATATGATTAATTTTTCAGAGTAACGTGTCGCTAGTGACAGATACTATCCACATAAAGTAATAAATGACTCACAGTTCAAACTCCAAGTTTTGTGTAAGTGAACTTTACAAGTATAATGGGGATAATAAGAGTATTTAATAACGATGAGAATAACAGTGTGACGATTTATTGCGCTAGCATCTTTGGTGACACACGGGGCATATCACTTTAAATATACAATAGTTTGCATGTAACAATTTCTTCTTAACTATTTAATGAATTACAGGAAAAAATGTGTTTATAAATGTTGGAAATAGAATGCTAATTAGTTAAACGGCGTCCGCATCGTGATTATTATATATAGTTGTATACATTTTGGGAGGGAATTGCATTCCATAAAAAACTGTATTTATCACTAGTTTTTTCACTATTTTTCGCGCTTTGGTTTACTACAAGAAAAATAAAAAATAGGTTACTTTAACGACAGTTGATGCATTTAATTTTAAATAATTACAACTAAAATTGTGGTGGTTATAAATTATGAAATTTTGTAATCATATATATGTATATACACAGAATCGCGTCTTTGGAAACAAATTGGATGTGGGATGGAATATTTGTTATTCAAAAATAATATTTTACTTTCGAGTCAATGCAATTCCGAGTCCCAAGAGTCCACCAAAAACGAGCGCAGCTCCTCCGGCAACAGCAATACCCTTGGCAACTTCCTTGTCGCTTTGTTTTTTCATGTATTCCTACAAAAAAGTAATATTCAATAATAAGTCGCATATAGGCAGTGATATTTGTTTATAAAACATACTTCTAACGCGCGCACTTGATCGTTGGATTCAATTTCCAGAAACGCTGTGCAATATTTCAAGCCATCGGCATAGTTTTTAATGCGTGCATTTCCAAAGGCAAGATAATAAATATAATCACGTTTCCCTTCTGGATGTGTTCGCGCCAGATCCTCCAAAAGCATAACACCCTATTAAATAAATTGATTAATGCAAGTCGTAGTTGCACGTTAGCAATTAGATATAGAGTATGTTGTGCACATACACTTTGTGAAGTAATTGTTTGGGCAAACTTACACTTTTTTAAGCAAATTAATTATTCAATTAAAGTAATGTAGTGTTTTTTTTTGTTGTCAACACAATTACTTGCCCAACTGTGTGTATGTCTTATGAAGGTACGTGTAGTTACATACTTACAACCGCTGTAGTTATGTGTATGTACTGACTCACCTTTTTTATGTCGTTGGTGTATCGACTCCGGACCAAACAAAACGCATATCTATCAACAGAAAACAAAGAAAACATATTTAAAAATAAACCATTTTAATGTTACTTATTATCCACGCACTCAAATTTTGTTTCTGTTGTGACCTCTCCATCGAGTTCATGTTCGTGGTTGTATTTTCTTTCGAACCTCTGCAACAATAGGCATATTAATATATATAAGCTTTTAAATATATAATTTAATGCGTACATCCAAATCCTCTGGGGGCACCACGTCATTTAACAGTTCCTCCATTATTCTCTGAATTTCACAATACGATATGTTATTATAAATTTTTCTTAGCGACAATACAAATGTAGTAACTGTGCTGCCAACTTGTCTTAAAAGGCACATTGCAACAAAAAACGGGCTGGCAGGCTGGTTTGGTTCAGATTGTGATCAATTTACAAACACTCACCTTTATTTTATCAAATTTAAGATTAAATTTGGAATTAAATTGTTAATATAACTAAAAAAATTTAAATAGCACGCGTTTGCAGATTGTACTAGTGCTTTTCAGTGTTGTTTCCGATTAAAATAAAAAGGTACAAGCTATTTTTTCTTTCCTGTAACTGCCATCACAGCACTTCTCGTGTGTGGTCACCTTAAGTAACGAGTCGTTACTAACGAGTCATTAGTTGTCATCGAAATATCTAGATTTCTTGACATAAAATCGTATTTTGACATAAAAGTTCACCAAAATGGATGTTTTAATAAATTTATTTTGAAATGACTGTGATAGAAAAAAATTTTTATGCAATTTTTTCTGTGCTTTACTTTAATTTAGTAAGCCGCTACTTGGCTTGAACAATGTCTCGTGCGGTGTTTTATATTTTAATTTCGTATTGTAATACGCTAAAATCGAAAAAAAAAAGCAATAACAAAAACATGGAGCTAGTTTCAAACTTGTCTCACTGGGAATTGTGTAATATAATAATAACAATAATAATATAATAATAATATATTTTATCATTTAAAAATAACTGGTTCATTTAACATTTAAAAAGACTGCCAACCTGCGGTTTTTTCTCATATGGCAAGGTAAACTTATTAGTTGGCAGCCCCCATTTTAGGCAACCATATTTTTTCTGTCTACCAAAACAGAAATTGCGAATAGTTTTTATTGTTTATTAAATGCTATTGTACAAATTAAGTTTACCATTATTTCAGTTCATGTTTCTGAATGATTATGAAACTGTATTATAACTAAATACCATATCAGGTTATTCAAAGAAATACTCAAACAAGTATCTACACTGCACTCGCAAATGGAGCAACAGCAACAAAAAAGCGCAGCTCACGTCTCCAAATTGTTTGTCTGTACGGCTGTCGACTGTAAAGATGAGATCGAAGAGGTGCATTCAATTTTACCCAAAAATTTAAAACTGTTAACAAATAATAATGATTGTGATTACTTTGATTTAGAAATTTGAACGCTCGTACATTAACCTGCAGCAACAAATTGCGGGCCTCAGTGATAAGGAAATGCACGACATGCTCTCACAGTTTGTGTGTAAGGAGAAGCAGCATGAGGAGATTTCAATCGGATTTTTGTATATCATATTAACTGATCCGTTGATGGCACCTAAAACATATCGGGATATAACACTTGTATCGAGGGACGGCATGAGCGCTATTGTTGCAAATCTCACAATTTTGGTAGTTGAAAAGTATGCAAAACTAACGGAAACAGCACGAAGGCAACTGATCTGGGTGCTGCGAGAATTTGTAAAGCATCAGGTGCTTAGTGTGGAGAATGTTATCTGGAATTGTTTGCGACAAGCGGGTGGCGGAGATGTATCCCATAAGAATCTGTTTCTTGTTGAAAGCCTTTTGGATATATTCATCGAGTACAGGGCATGGCTGGAAACCAATCCATTCCTAGTACAATCGACAGTTTACAGTTTCGTGCGCCTACTTGAGGATCATGCCAATCCTGCCTTGCTGCCATTACGCCAAAAAGAGGTCAAGTTTACTATTTCGCTGATACGTGATCGTTTTCATGATATTATACCACTGGGAAGAGATTTTGTACGGTGAGTTAAAACTGAAACTATTGGTCACTAATTATTGCAAATATTAAATCATATTTTCAATGATTTACAATATTTTATAGACTTCTGCAAAATGTTGCACGCATTCCGGAATTCGAACTCTTATGGCGAGATATCTTATACAATCCGAAAAGTTTACATCCGACCTTTAATGGTATTTGGCATTTACTTCAAATACGTACCAGTCGACGGTTTCTACAATGTCGATTACTTCCCGAAATGGAACGCAAGTTACACTTTCTGGCATCGAATGTGAAATTTGGTAACCAAAAGCGCTACCAAGATTGGTTTCAAGACAAATATTTTGCTACGCCGGAGTCGCACAGTTTGCGGTCGGACCTGATTCGTTTCATAATTAACGTAATTCATCCCACAAATGATATGCTATGTTCTGACATTATCCCAAGATGGGCAATTATTGGCTGGCTTATATCATCATGCACCAATCCAATAGCTTCGGCCAATGCCAAGTTATCGCTGTTCTACGATTGGTTATTTTTCGATCCGGCAAAGGATAACATTATGAATATAGAACCCGGCATTTTGGTCATGTATCATTCTATACGAAATCATCCATTTGTGAGCAGCACATTGCTAGATTTTCTGTGTCGAATCACTAAGAATTTCTATGTTAAGAACGAGGACAGAATAAGATTGGGCGTGTACAATTCACTCAAATTGATACTCGATAAGCAGGTAAGAATAATTTCTATATATAGAATATAGAATGTTTGCTAAAGATAACTAATTCTTATTTGTAGGTCATTCCAAACTTACACCCGCTTTTTGAGTCGCCGAAACTTGACAGAGAACTACGTAATTTAATACGCGAAAATTTTAGAGAGTTTGTATCGCCGGTTTCCAATATTCCACAAACCATGTATCCAGTGACACATCCAATTCAAGCACCGATTTTTAAAAAAGAAGCCGATCAACGGATGATGCCGGGTGGTATGTGCATTTATATAAGTATTTTATAAGTTATTTGATACCCTTTCTTACGACATTCCTGATATAGCACTTAAATTTTAGTTAAATACCGTGTATACCCAAGAAACAACAAAGTTTTCCATAAAAACCATTACCATTCAATGCAATTATGAATTTCTGGTCAAAAATATTTAATTTAAATGTAATTTATTTACAGAGAACATTGATGTTGGTGGTGTGGCATTTGCAGCTGGTAGCGGCACAATTTCACTGGTGGACGATGACAACAAAATTGCTATTGCACCAGTGGAAAGCGTGGAACGTGGTGAACATGAACCAGTATTCAGCGACGAAGACGGTGAAAATGTAAGCAGAAGCAACAAAAATGATGAAAACACCGATGATGATGATGATTTACCACTATCAAAGGTTTGTGCTTAACATAGCTATTAATAATTGCAATTAAAAAGCTTAGTAATCAATGATTTTGCAAGTGATTTTTTTGCAATCAAAGAAAAACATCAATAAGAACTGTTTATTTCCTTAAAGAATTAAATAAATATTTATTTTATTTTAGGTGCGGCTTAAAGAAAAACCAGTTCCCGAAAAAGTCGAGTTGCCCGATGCAATTGCTGAATCATTCGAGATATTTGTAACAAAGCGCAACTCCTTCACATGGGAAGCATTTTTGAAAGACTTTCGTACGCTGCCTGCCTCAAATATGGATGAAGCGCAGCTCAATTATGTGATCTCAAATACGGTTTTGATTCTACGCGAAACATTGCCACAACAAAACGTATTCTCGGAGAGCAAGACGGAGGAGAAGTTTCTAGCGAAAAGCATTAGTTATCCGTTGTACGGTTTATTTCGATTTCTTTATGAAAACGAAGATAAGAGCAAAAAACCATTTCAAACCCTACTATCTGAGATATGCGAACGCTTAAGCGAAACCGGATATTTACTTCTCTATTTTATGAAAATTCACTGTAAACTGCAGACACGCAAAAACGTACAGCAAGCGTATCAGTTTAAAACGACTGTTTATCGGCAAATATGTGAAGCAACAGATGAGAAAATTGGCATTTGTCTTGTGCGGGATCTTGACCTACTTGAGAAGGAGAACACTACGATATATTTATGGTTGCTTCCTGATATTTACAGGGAGTTCAAAACAATTGCCATAAATAATACAGAACTTTTGCGTATCACCCTGCGATGCATTGACGCCAAGAACGTACGTGACATTATATATTCGATTGCCCAAGGCAAGCTTACAATATTCAAGCAGGACGGTCTAATCGATTGTATTCGCGATAGTCTGGAATATGAGACATACGAACAGTTTTGCCTTTGGCAGCTCATCCAGGCTCATGATGTACCCCTAAAGTGCATACAAGTGAGTAGCGATTGCTTGTCTTTAATTTAACATTTAAATATATTTTTCTTTAAGGATTTACTGCCAGAACTTGAAGCTGCAAATCATCCCGAGGCACTTAGTCATTTGCTGCTGCTATTAAAGAATGAAGAGCCCACAAATGAAATCATTAGGCTTTTGCTCAGCAGGGAGGCTAAATCCAGAGGAGATCCGTTTGTCACGTCAGCTTTAAGGTGCGTAAGAACTTTAACTAAATAAATTATTTTAACAATTTTATTAACATTTTATTATTTTATTATTTTAATTTCGTAATTAAAATTTTAGTTTTTAATTTTTGATTTCTACATCTAATATCATAATTAAATTTGAAAAATATTTTTTAACAGATTTTGGTGTCAGCGTTGCGAAGAAAAACTTTCGGAAATCATAGCATCTCTGCTCACATCCAAATATCCGAGCTCATCACCCAACAAGCGAAAGCGACCATCCAAAGGAAGTTCCGCTGCAAGCAGTACTCCATCTGCCGATAATGTGAGCATATTTAAGCAAATTTAAATTAAAACTAAAGTTGTTTTTATCCTTTGCAGGTATTAAACCACCTGGAGCATTATAGAAGAAGCTGTAGGCATGGAACAGGCACAGGGTTATATGTTCATGATATGATGCAGCGAGCACTGCAATCAGCCTATTCTCACAGCAATGAGAGCACAAAGGTAAGCTACACTTAAACATTATAATTGCACTTATTTATTAATACTTTTTTGTGTTTCTTGAGCAGAAACAGTTCAGTGATCTTTTCGCATTGGCAGCGGAGGATGAAACCACTGCCGTTGGCCGACGTGGAGGCAGTGGGCGTGGCCGCAAGCAACCAGTTAATAAAAAGGACTCCAATAGTCACAGTGCGGGGAATAAGAAAAACTCGGATGTTGTAAAAACAATATACTCGTCAGATGAGAACTCTAGCGAGGTACGATAATTTGCTATATACAAATTCAGCATTTTCACAATCTATAATTATATATTTCAGGAGGATTGGTCAAAGCATAAAGTTACACAGCCGGCAAAGAAGAGAAAAAAAGCAATTAATGATTCCGACTGACAGTGTCCAGGTCAAGTGCAGTCCTCGGCCTTAATCGGTTGCTTTGATGATAAAAAGTACATGAGACATGAATATGAGTTTTTTAACGAAATTGCTTAAGTTCGAAATGGTTTAAGATTTTATCAATTTATAATTAGTAAAACCAATTATAGAATTTTTTGAATGTTGAAATTGTAACGTTATATTTTTTTATTTTTAATAAAAATAAAAGAAACTTATTCAACAGATATACATATATATATATATATATATATATATATTCATAATTATGAAAAATATAATTAAAATTGATTAAAAAGTGTACAAAATCATTATTTTTAATATATAAATGGTTTTTTTTTTTGAAACAAAAACGTTTGAGGCACTGGCTGGTTCAGGTTTTTATTAGAAATCGTAAAAAAAATGAAACCAGAAAAAAAATATCTGAATGAATTGGAAAATTGTAGATTGATTAAAACTAGCAATATTATAATTTTATCAATTTCTATTTGTTAACATTTTTAATTATATGGAGAAAACATTGCAAATACAACTTAAGACAATAAAAGTGATCTAGTTGTCTAGGGACACTCTCTTTCATACATTCAAACCTACACGCACACATACACAAACAATCACGTTACAAAGCTGCACCCACTAGGTGGCGCCAGTGCTGCCTCCACACTGTAAAATATTTTCTGCGCAATTCATTACATACATACCGGCTAAGCAAGCCGTGGAAGCTAATCAGAAATATGCACGTAAATTATATGCGACTGCATATGCTGCTTCTACCTGTTACATGCCACTGGGCGCAGGGTGTTACAAACACATTCACGTGCAGACACACATATGTGTATATATGTATGTACGTGCATAGGTACGAGATTGCTTGAAACCCGCTCACTGAATTGATCATTATGAATGAAAAAGAACTGGTAAAATTCTCTCACACTCCTACAAACATACATACAAACATGACAACTTAAACTTCAGTTGGATTTTCTTGGGCCACATAAAGAGCGGAGCTTTTGGCCCACTCTCTGACTGACTCTCTACTCTCACTGACAATGGGAAGTCAAGTTTCCAACTGGCGCGATAGATGTTGTTGTGAAAGCGTTTCTGCGCATTGTGATCGCTGCTGTCTTCGCAGTCCGGTAAAATAAAAGAAAACGGAACGCGATATTTGGCAAAAAAAATCAAATATAATTACGTTTCAGTTACTTAAAATAATATAATTGTTCGTACAAGTGTCCAGCTGATCATAAAATGTATCAATGTCTATAAAAATAAATGTACCTCTGTGTGTATGTACATATGTACATGCAGGTAAACATCCAAACAAAATTCGAATGTGCCCTCTGCAAACAAAGCAAAAGCAATGATAATTTTCTGTGAAAAAGAAAGTTATCTATAAATTATGCCAGATATTTGTAAGTTAATGCAACAACTCTTCGGTTATGAATATAAAAACGAAACGAATTTTTGCTAAAGACGTATTGTGTACCTGAAATACCTGAATTTGAATTTGCATATGTATATTTATTGTGGAATGTGTTGTTGGCAGAAACGTTTCTCTTAATGCACACAAATTTGTATGTATGTACGTATGTATGTATTTACGTAGGGTCCGCGAAGAGAGGCATGCATATGTCTGTTTGTATGACAGTAATTAGGTTTCGATAAATGATAAATGATGAGAGAGCCATTTGTGGGTCAGAACGCACACAGATGCATGCGAGCATTCAAAAAAAGAACATAAATACATGAATGTGCAGAGCTAGTGATTTTAGTTGTGATGTTAAGTCTGCAAACTATGCTAACAACTCAAATAGCTGGGACTAGGAATTGATTTTAGAACTATAGTTTATTGGTTAAAACATCTTGGAATTGATCGTAGATTACGAATAAAGGGACCCTTTTTTTTTCAAAAAAAAAAAAAAAAAAAAATCGGAGCACCCTAATGTACATATATATGTATGTATGTATGTAGATCTAAACTATACAAATATAAGTAAATCAAGAGTGTCATAGATATTGTTGTAAAGAAGATAAAAAAGAATTGCTCTACACCTGTTATTGTGTAGTTCATCGTGTAAAAGTCTACATGTAATGCAAACTTATATTCATTTTGTCAAGTAATTATTTTGACAATGATAAATATTCAGATGTTACTTTATTTTTTAATATATTAAATAGGAAAAGAATTAAAGACGAAAAGTTTTTATTCACAAATTAAAATATTTTGTCCTTTATCAAAATATTTACTTGACTAACTGTATATACATGCATGTAGTTACATTTCATAAATGATTTTTAATTGCAGAAACATCAAAATGGGGAATTCGGGAAGTGCACACAATATAAGTAGTGGGAGATCGGGAATCGATCGAAGTTCGCAATTTCAATCACAATTTAAACATCTAGGACAGAGTTCTCATCATCACAGTCACAGTCAGAGTCAGTTAAGTAGAACTGGCTTTAGAACTAGCCCAATTAATCCGCAACGCAATTTAAATCCACAATGGAGAAGATCATATCAACCGCCAGGTATTGATAAGGATTCAAAGGCACAAGCTGAAGTCCCTTTTAAGGTTTTGCCGGAGTTGGACAAAAAGCTACATTTAAGGGCTACAACAAATGGTGCAATATTAAATTCTGGAGGAACAATTAGTGGAAGAAAGCCGAATGAAAATCATACTCAAAGCATTTCAAATGCTCTTAGTCAAAGATCCAAAACATTTATAATAGAAACAGCGGTAGATGGGAATAGAAAAAATGATCAAAATTCCGAATTCACACGGTCCCAAACGTTGCTATACGTTAAGGCCAAGACGAGGGATTCGGAGACAAATCTCTCACGAATGCAACGGCATACGTATTCAGAGCCCGAACTAATAAATAAGCTGAATCATTCGAAACCCATTGCCACCAAGAATGTGCTGGAATCTCCAGCTAGACCAAGTAATCGGAACAAGTATTCCAAAAAGCGAAGAGCTCCCGAAGCTCCAGCAGCAGCTAATCCAACTACTCCAATCATTAAGAGTAATACTGAGATTTTGCGCAATCCAAATCCGAATCCGAATTTAAAACCAGATCATGCAAAACCAACACACTTTGCTAAGAATTCAGATCGCCAATTGAAGCTTACAAAGCCATCACCAGTAAAGCCACTTCATAACCGAAGTGACGTGTTCAAAAGAGGAAATGAAAATCGAAACTCTTTGGGTGGTAACCAACATGAGAGTACTTCAATTGAAAGACCTCAATTCACTTATCGACGAGAGAAAAGCTCCGATGCCATCATGTTGAAAAGTCGCAAATCTAAGAATTTCGAAATAAAAATCCCAGTGAATATGGATAATCATCAAAAGTATGATGATCACAGCAATATTCAAAAAACTGCAGCTCCAAAAGAAAATGTGGATGAAGTGATTGTTTCTGCTCAAGGAAATAAAACACAACGTACATTTTATTTTGGCATGGAAATAGTAGGATCCACAGATACTCCAAAAACAGTCACTGGTGAGTACAACTGCAATTTACATTTTCTCATCATTCATAAGCATACAATCTTTTAGCTGACGAGAATCTTGCCAACGATGAAGCTCAGCTGCCAAATATTTTAAGCTATGATATGGAATATAAAAACACGAACATTCCGGAGGAGAGTATGAATGATAATGGATTACTGGTGCATATTCGGCCAACTCTACCTCGTCGACAGGCAGAGACTCCTTCCTTTAGTCCAACATTAGCTTGGCGTTCACTCATGGAAGAATTGGATCGCGTGGAGAATTCACAAATGAAGGAGAATTTAAATATTTGGACGGGTAATTCAACCAGTGAAAGACCTATACAACCAAACCGAACAACACAAGTTCGACAGGTCTCCAGATCGAACCAAATATCTAATACGTGGACTCCCGAACAAGATCTTGGCGAGGATAATGATGACAGAGTTAAGGGACTTAGTACAGATGATGACTCGAGCTCCGATGAGTATCGCTCCAAATGGGAAGGAGATGGCCTATTGTTTTATGGTAGCAAAATGAATAAAAAGACAGGACAAACTGCCGTATCGCCCATACACACCTTCAGCCTATCCCTCCCAAGAGATTCCCATCTACAACACAATCGAGGAGTAAACGCTGGCGGAGTAAGAACAATATATATAAATAAATTGACGACATCTTTATTAGCTTCTCATTTCTAAAGGTCTGCATCTACAAGAGTCTACAAAAGTCCAAGCCAGAGGATTATTTTAATAACAACACAGACCCATCTGCTTTTAGTCCCAGAAAATCAAACCCACAGTCCAATCCGGCCGATGCTTCTGTAACCAAATTTGAAGGCTGTAATAATTGGTTGCTGCATAAAAACGTCAGTGGTATGGAAAATCATACAAAGAGTCTAGAATATGGTAGTAAAAGGCAAAGACTGCTTTCTATAGAACCGCAATCGATTAAATTTCTAACTGGAGGAAAGCATGTAATGTACTTACCAGGAAGCAACGACCAACCAAATCAAATGAAACCTGTGCAAACGGAACCTGAAGCAGATGTCCAGCCGAAACTTAAATCAAATCGCCATTTTAAAAGCAGGCAGCGACATATTCCTCAAAGTTTACAGGACAAAACACCAATTTTTCCAACAACGGTAACAATCCATAAAATATTTAACAACTAACAAGTCTTACCAACAAATAATATAATAATCTTGCAGTCCATAAAGGAACATAGCTTTAAATTAGAGGATGACAAGCCATTGCATCAACGTTTCTCATTTAATAATCCTGTGCGACTTTTGGAGAAAAAATTGCATACGGAGAAATCGGTTAAAACCGCTAAAACAAAAATGTCTTTGGAAGGGGAGCTTGAAGCGTTAAAAAAGTAAGCATGATAATCTATATATTTTTTTCTAAAATAATAACATTATTTTTGAAAACATCAACATCCGTTTTTAATTCACTTCGCTTTTTATTTTAGGGTAGAGGAAGATTTTCAACGAAATCGTGCTAATGAGAAGGAGAATATACAGCATCAATTACGACTTCATTTTGGCACTGACAATGAACAGTTCGAACAGTATCATAGCTTACCGATAGCTCCAGTGCTTGATAGATTTTCGGCAATTAATCTCAATGAGTCGAATAGTAAATTATTTAGCCGCGATGATCCCGAGGGCTGCGTTTCGAACGTGCCCTATACTGCAAATGAAAATGAGGAGCACAATATTAACTTTGCTACGAAAATATTTTAAGTTAGATGTACAAATCTGTAAATAATTTAATAGCTTCAAGCTCAAGAAGTGATTTCTTTTTCACAAATATTTGGACAACTGACAACTGTAAGGAAAATGAATAATAATAATGACAGCCAAAAATAATAAGTTGCAATATCTGTCTTTTCATATCTGACCACATTTTATATATATTTTTTTAGTTTTTTTAGTTGATGTACTATTTTATTTTAATATTCGTTAAATAGAAATTTGTACTTATAGTCACAGTTAATGATATTTGTTTCGGAACTGTTACAGTTGTCACTGTGACCGCAATATAGGCATATCGCGCATCGCTACTATCGATAAATTCGATAATTATATTATTGTGAATTAATCGTTTCTGCAGCAGCCGGAGTAATGGAATTGTTGAAAAATATCAATAATAAAGAAATATTTATGGAGGTACACGGATTAAATTAATAGCTTAAGTCAGTGTTTATCTTTATTAAACTATATCCGGCAGGTTCTCCATTTATCAATTGATTTTCTAATTGGAAATATAAGTGATCAACAGGCACTTCGCTTGTCTCACAAATATGGCTTTCAAAATCCAGATGATTTCTTGCTTGCAACGCGTACAATATCCAAATACTACAGGAATTGTTGTACAGATAATGTTGAACCAGGTGCTGCCGATAAATTGTCGTTTCTAAGCCCCGACTTGAGGCCACTAGTGCCGTTGGTGCTGGCGGCCAGACAAGACGCCGTGGAATACGCTCTTGGGCGATATGAATATCTGAAAAGTAACACAAAGTGTGTGGTATCATTTGATTGGGACACTCGATTGATATTGGGCGACAGCAGCTATCGGAGTAATGTCCGCCAAGTGGTTACAGTCAACTTAAACTGTCGATCCAATTCTAAGGATGAAACTCTCATGTTCGAAATGAATTTGGATCAACTTAATGCATTCATCGAGGTATTAGAAAAATCTCTCAAAAGCGACAAAGCAATCAAATAATAATATTAAACATACTCGTAGTTACACTTCTTATTTATATAAACACAGAAAACAACAATTAGATGAGCTATATTATTATTCACTCCTCCACATGTAAATAAAATTTCATATAGATGTAAAAACCTCCTCTTCTATCGGAAAAATTACAAGTATCATTTTAATTAGTACTTAGTGAAATCAATAATGAATTTAACAAAAATATATATAACTGTACATAAATTGTTGCAGTATTTATTAATATATGCATAATAAGATAAACGAGTTACTCGTATGTACATTACTTCACTATTATATTATTATAAATTCATGTGACGAACTTCATAAATATATTATATTACTTTGTAGCTTACACATATGTATTTACCTCTGAATTTATTCAAAACTACATTCATTTTTACAATCAGCACACGGCTTTAAACAATTAACCAAAAACCTTTTTATAATGTACATAGTTCCTTTTGGGTGAGTTAATTTTCACATGCATGTTTTAAGAGTAGGTGAACGTATTAATAAAGGCAAATTTCGACCATAAAACCGACGATTTTCGGCTGTTTTGGTATAGAGCGGAATACATAGTATAGCGTTGGATGGAAATAGCCAATGACTCAGCTAATACCCGCAGCTAAATACTGGTTCTTGTAGTAATATGCACAAATGCCTACCACAATCGAAACAGCGGTTGTCATCATAAGCGATTTTGGGGTTAAGATATTCAAAAACCATTTACTTAATTTATAATTTGGCTTAGAAGATGCTGAACGTGGACGCAATCGGTGTCTCTCTTCCAGCAGTCGTTGCTCTTTCCTAAAATTACAATATTAAATACAGTAAAAATGTTAAGCAATAGTGGATATTTTACTTACTCTAATTTTATAAGTTCCTCAACCTTTTTTTCGATTACAGTCAAACTGTATTTTTCGTATAATTTACTCGACGTTTTCAACAAATCCTCAAACGGCAAATCATCTGGCAGCTGCAAATGTTTAAATTTAGCATGATAAGAACAGGTGTATAATATTATTGATGTTATTCAATTATTTTTGGAGTATTGTACCTTTGATAAGAGACAATGCACCGATGCCATATCACAGTCCTCGCTCAATATTGCTTGTGATCTAAACAATAGAATTGCAGCAGTCACAAAAATAGGTGTATATATCGGAGAGGCTAGGAAGTAATCATACAATCGCACAACGGCTTTGTATGAGTTCAAACTGTGCCCGAACCAGGTTAGATACCAGGGCAGGGCAAATAAGGTGCCCACCGTTGAGCGTTGCAGGAACTGAAACAGTTCGGGCTGTTCAAATAAGACCACTGGCCAAATGAACATGAGACGCCTTTGGGTTGCCTCCATTGTTTCCTGCATGCATTCGGAAAAATGCGTTGTGGACAGCTCCTCCATGATGGCATAGGCAACCTCTTCGCCAGCGACCAAAAGAAACGTTACTGCGACATCGTGATACCCTTGATAATAGCGCAAATTTGGATACTTTTTGATAACGCGCAGTATGAGAACAGTCAGTTGATCCTGCAAAGCAATGCGCTGTTCATAGGGAATGCCTGGAGGAAAGCGTTTTAGGGAACGATTTACATCAAGCACAACTTGATTGTATTCCGGGTGAGTTTGCAACTCATCGAGGGTTGGAGCACGCTCCAAGCTGTTAACATCAACCCCGGCCAACTGGGGCCACAAAATCCGCCTGAGGTCATCGTTCACCAAGCCCATATCACTCAACGCCAGTTTGCGCAGTTCCTCGATTGGTATGTGGTTTTCCGGGTTGTCAGCTATTAATTTTTCAATTGCCAGTCGTTTATTGCGTTCGTCATCGCTCTCTGGACCTACGATTACATATATACAACAATTATCAACATACAATCTGCAGTCAAGTGCCTTATTTATTGTGACATACATTTTTCGAAACTTAGAGGGGGAAGATCGATTTTTATTTCGTCAACATTGGTCATTGTTAACAAAGGTAATTAATTTTGTGTTTTGCTTCTGCCCAAAATTATTTAATCAATACTTCTGATTTCACGCCAGTGTCCACAGTTTACAACTCTACTTTAAAAACATGTCTGTTGGAAAACATTATTATGATTTTATTTATTGGTAAAAAGTTCACAATCTTGACAAAAAAAAAATAAGTCAGATGTGTTGTTATCGATAAGTTTGTATCTTGTCGGAATACAGAAGTGATTAATTCGATTATTCTTGTTTTGCGAGCTTCTCGTTAATGGGATTCCTAAGACCACTGTTGCTAACTTAGCCATTTTATAGCTACATTTTCAAAAAAAAAGATAAATTAGCTATTTTATTTAATAAAAAATATTAAACTTTTTTTAATCTTACATTAAATAATAAATTGTAATTAAAAAAAACGTACGCTCTCCATATAGAAATTACAACAGAATGTTAGCAAACCCGAGTATAATTTAATAAAAAAATGTTCAGTTTTATTTTCATTAAGTTATTTATTCAATTTTCGCTTTCGAAGTAATAAAAAATTAGAGTTACGTGTAGATTTGTTGGTATATCTAAACCTAAAAAAATACATATGTATATACAGATAATAAGAGTGTTTACTTTAAATAGTCTTCTTTCTTTTCTTGTGCACTTTGTTGGTTCAGAATTTTATAAACAAAATATCTGAATATTTTTGGAAATTACTCAGTTATTATATAAGGTAAGTAATACATAAAAGTAGGTTACAATGTTTGGAACAGCCCTAGTTGAAATAATTTCTTATAAATTTATGTAGAAGCATTAATTCAATTACTTAATTAAATCTGCACAAATATACCTAAATAATACATACATACAAGTAAGTGTAAGGATCACAACATAAAGTTCGGGTATAGAATTAATATTAATATAAATGCTAAAAGATGGACAAATCTTCTTTATTTTCTTTGGTATTTTGTTATATTTACTGTAAATTCTGCCTGGCTATTTACATTTTAACTTTGCTATTGCAACAATGTTGCATTCAAGTCGCATTTCTGTCAGCTGAGCAGATAAACAGAATACATAATTATGATTTGTATGTTTGATTATTTGAATAGGCATTAATTGTATAATGTAAGCATTAATTGTGGGTAAGTCTGAATTCAGTTAATCACTTATGTATGCATATATGTAAGTATATTTAGCTAATACATATATTTTTAGTTAAGAAAGTTCTTTGGTAGCGTCTATAGATAGCTTCTTAGTTTAGATATATGTATTTAACTTTTATATATGGGTATAAAAGCAGTAAGACAAAATGTATACACATGTTTATGTACATTAATGAAATGTAAATTTCTCTATATTCCTCACACAGTTGCTTGGACAATATTATAATATTTTCTTGTTCATACATAAGTTTTTTTTGAATAAATGACAGTTGTCATTTGACTTTAATTAATACATCATAAGTATTATTATATATGTAATATAATAATTTTAAGTAATTGTCATATTATAAAAAAGAGTTAAAAAGATATTTCAAAAATGTTTATATAGATTACATACGTTTATGTGTTATATATTCTTATATATTTTACACCTATTGGATTTTTTTGGTTTTTCTTCATTTTTTATGTTGGATTGTTTAAACAGTAACATCTATTAATGATTTGAAAAAAATAGCATCTGTAAGTACTTAAAGTTTAAATTAGCATAAGTACTTAAGTAAGTATTATATGCGTGTAATGTTGATTGCATCTGTTATTGATTCCCTTCTTAGAAGTTGTTTTGTATCATTCTCAATTTCAATTGGCGATATTCCCGCGCTGTGCTCATTCAAATACGGGGTGTCTTCCTCCACAATCTTCTCGAGTAGTATGTCGCCTGAAGTGTTTATCCCTGTGAAATTAATTGAGCAAAAAAAAAATATTATTCTTTTTCAACGTTCTTAAAATAGAGCTTACCATTACGACCTACTATTTGTCCATTGGATATACTTTCTGTAGAGCCACAGTGCACTACAGCGACATCCGTAGGAGACGATGGACCGTTTCTTCCGTTTTTTTGCAAGGCTACAGCCTTTCGAGCGTGTCGTGTGGTCAAAACTCCAGTTTCTACATCGCGCTCAAGGCGATGTCCTGTTAAAATGAAAAATGGTTAGCATACTTTTCAGCAAAGGTACGATTACAATTTTTAAATTAAAATTTTGTAATTCAATACTATTTTCAGTTGTTGTATTTTTGATCTTAATTATACAAACTAGGATTAAAATAATTAAATTTGATTAAAAGCCATAAAATGTAATTTAAAACCAATATCTTTTAAAGCTGAAGTGTTTCTCAATGTGATTCGATTTTAAATGCATACCTGATCGCGATCTGGTAAGCTGACGTTGTACATAATCCTCAAGATCCTCTTCCTCTTTTCGGCTTATTAGACAGTTGAGAACCAACAAAAATAGGCCTAATCCGAATGAAAATAGGCCAGTGCAGGTTACTTCATTCCACCAAGCATTGTTGGAGCCTATTAAAATTGATAACGACTATAGAATTGAATACATCAGGGAGTTAAAGCTTACTGAACACGTTCCAGTTCATTGCTT
Organism: Drosophila falleni; assembly: GCA_035045575.1. NCBI lineage: Eukaryota > Metazoa > Arthropoda > Insecta > Diptera > Drosophilidae > Drosophila > Drosophila falleni. The sequence goes on along the minus strand of JAWNOV010000054.1, from coordinate 763,632 downwards.
CATCTGGAATAATGCCAGCTCCACAGAGAAAAACTCCAAAAACAATAAAAACAATGCCAATATGCAGCATACCAATACTCGTTACCACCTAAAATAACATAACATATGTAGATATCGATATATATATATATATTTAATGATGTCCTAGGATTAAATATCAATCTATTTCAGATTTACTTACCTGACTATCTAGTCCTGGTCCTGCTTTGACTGCATGATGTGGATGGTTGTTATATTTACGTCTCACTGATCCACTTGGAGAATGAAAAGTCTCTCCGCTTTCCGAGCTTTGAGTACTGTAACGTCTCTCTCTTGCCCTTTTCTGTTCATCACGGCGCTTTCGCTGGCGCTTAATCGCCATCGCCGAGTGTATTCCAACGGCATGCATTTTGTAAACTACAATATAAAATTCAAAACTTATAATTAAAGTTGTGGGTTAAAAACAGCCACTGTTAATCTTTCAATATCCATTAAAATCAAAAATAACACTTTTTTTTACTATTTTAAACTTATGTCTACGTACAAACAGTTTAATAGCTGCGATAAAATTATACATTGGCTTTGATTCATTCAAGCTGTGAACCACTGTACGTACACACCCCCAAACACACACACCTTTACGATGACCGGCTGTTGAGCAGTCAACTATATTAAGAAAATTGCATACTCGTATGCAATGCTCGTATGCTCTCTATACACATACACATTTGTAGATGTCAATACTTCAACAGGTAACTTAATTTGAACCAACAGAATCCATTTATTTTGTCCATATTTAAGCCCATTTTTACTCACATGCATTTGCATGTATGCGTGTCTGTTAGCAATTGTTACATGAGTGTGTGTGTTATATTTACTATATTCAACACACATGCATGCATACATGAATGCATGTACAAACACAAGTGCATGTGTGTGTATTATAAATGTTGAAAATGTATGCAAATATGTTTGCATACCGACATATGTAAACATATTTACAATGTCGGTAAGGATAAGGCATAAACATAATATTAAATAGACCCTTTCTCCACATTGCACATATGGTATGTACAAAGCGATGACTTTTTGATGAAGTGGATGACTTCAGCAACCCCCAAATGGGTATTTTTGTATGTACATACAAACATACTGAAATACATACATGTATGTATTTTTATTTAAGCCTGCAAAAGCTGATGATGCACAAAATAAATACTATGAACAATTAAATACATAATCACTTTACATCTACAAACTAATTGTATGTAAACAGTGTGCTTGTACATAGTATTATTCCCGTTATTACTCACCTTTTTATGTACTAAGGACTCGCTGTCCGGTGTGCACTTTTAATTTGTCATATTTCCGAAATAATAAGGATTATCCAAAGCACATTAATTATTAATTAACTGGCAGCACTGTTCTAATTAAAATAAATGTATGTATAATGAGGTTATTAGCAATCGACACATACAAATTTAAATGCATACATATGTAAGCACAAAGGATGTATGTATACATGGTACATACATATGGTTGTGCGTACATACATACATATGCATGTAATTAGATACTTTTTACTTTTGCATCTAATTTGTTTTAGCAACAGCGAATTTAAAACATGAAACAATATCGATTTTTATACAAAGTTATTCATAAGGTCCTTCTTTGTTTTATATTTGCACCATTTATTTGCATTTGATTTTTATTCGCACTACAGTTCATACATTGTTTATATGTATTTAAACGTATGTATGTAACAAATAAGATTTGTAAGTAATCTTCTTATAAATTGATTTCACACGTTGATGTAATTTTTTAAATGAAATTCATCTAAATTCTAGATCTTTATTGCATTATTTACACCGTAGAAACTGCAGCACTTTGCACTGCCGTCCGTTGTTGCAAATTTGTGTCATGAACAGAAACTGAGTTCGTTTGCAGTTGCCTCGCTGGAGAAAGGATGAAAGCTCTACATAGCTTTCAAGTACAGAGCTTTTTTCTTCTGCTTTTGCAGAAAGCTTTGGCAATTAGTCGTTACTTTTAAACGAATTCAAATTTCTAATATCTTATGTATATCCGCCCAATGCAATAAATATAAATACTAAAATAATAATCTGATTTAATCGTATTAAAAATAATTAAATTAATATTCAAGTAGAATTAAATTAATGTCATATTTAATTAAATAAATACACTTTACGTCGTTAAGGAACTAAAAAAATAGAATACTTTAATGTAACTTCAATTCATTATTAAGAAATATATAACTCTATTTAAAGCTGTAGACATGGTTGGCGCACTCAACGGCACTTCTAAATGTCAGTACAGTTTTTTTAAAGGCCTTAAGTTTTGCCAAATATGTCTTATGTGTGCGATTAGTTGTGTTTTTGTAAATAACTCCATCAATTAGCTTGGATACAACATACGATAGCCACATTACATTAGTCTTGGGCGCATAAGCTGACCAATTGTTTCTATAAATAAGTATATAAATAAAATTAGACTACAGCCTCTTCGTGGATTACTGAATACTCACTTAAGTTCATCCCGCATCATGCGGTAAATGTCATATTGGTAATCCCCTGAAGCTGCAAACAGCTCCTCGTCAGTGGAGAGATCATTGTAATGGCAACATTCGCCAACAGTGACTCTAGATAACGTGTAGTCAATAATGGTCACTCGAACTCCTTTTGTGGCCACCGGCATGTACTTGCCATTTAGTTTATAATCAATATGTTTCAGGTCTGTTTCCTCAACAAGTATATTTCCCCAATGCAAATCTCGATGCTCGAATTGAAATGCTTCTTCTCCAACTGCCAGTGTTAGAATGACCTTAATATTCAGACAATATTAATAGTTAGTTCTGTTAACGAACATTTTTGCATTAACTTACCTGTTGCAGTGCATGATAAGATTGTTCGGCGCTTAAAAATGCGAATGTGGACATATCATTGCCTGCAAAATTTAGTTCCAACACTATATATAGCTGACGGTCGGTAAACATTTCCGGATGATCATTTTCCGACTCTTTCTTCTCGTCATATTCTTCCCAAAGTTTTAATAGATGCCGCGGATATTTTCCTTTGACTAAGGCCACCTGTGTTATGAAATTAATGTTAAATACAAGTAAACATTTAACAATTAATTGTTAAGTCGATGTATGGACTTACATTATAGATATTTACAAACCCAATTGTTGAGTTAGTGGGATTTACTCGAAGATTGCTCATTTCTTGAGATATTATAATTTCAGGTAAGATTTGTTCGAATGTCTTCTGCACTTCACCATTGACCAGTTCAGAGCCCTCAATCGGTATTATCTTCAGGACCACAGTTGTCTCGGAGCTTTTCTTAGGAACATACTTGAATACCTCTCCGTAAACCCCCTCTCCAATCTTGCAGGTGCTCATCATCTTGGCTGCCGCATAAGCCGAATCAAATCGAAGAGGTCTTCGCTGAGCACAGTATCTTAGTACCTCCTTCTCATAGCTGATTTGTATGTTACTTTCTGAACTATCATTTAGGTAAGTTGACTTTCTTCCAGAGACACGCGCACTGGCCAAATTCTCTGTCGTCGTTCTTTTCCTTGGCGAAGACACTTTTGGAATTGAGGCTGATTCTGCATCCGTTTGAAATGTACGTTTCCAAGTGTGCAGAGATTTGCGCCATTTCCCAGGTAGCAGTACAAGTGAAGATCGGCTACGTTTGCGAGCATCTTCGGATATTTGCTTCGACTTTCGAGATTTATCTTCAGGATCGTCAGATTTCTCACAATTCTCTGATGCATTAATTTCAAAACAAACGTGTTTTATCGCTCGAGGTTGTTCTTTTCCTGCACGATAGAAGTAATTAATCGATAGCACGTATATCAATATCCGGATATTTACCAGTTTCAGACACTTTATGATCGAAATTTGACTGCAAGCCATCCAATTTCATGCTGGTTATTGGCGAAAGTGCACAATAGAATAGGTTGCTGCTTAGTCGTTTTTGACAAGGCGTTGATATGGAGCTGCTACTTTTCCTTTTTATATTAAAAGGATCACCAACATTCAAGAAATTCGGATTCGGCAAGGAACACTCGTTGACGATCAAAATATCAGGATTGCTATTTTCCACACTAGAATCAATATTAAAAGATGCCCGTACATTCTTCTTTATTATGTTTAGCTCCCGTAGTTGCCTGTAAGGATTCAAAAGGTAATGAATGAGATATCTTGATGTTTCTTCACTTACGGCCGTGGGTCCAGCAGCTTGTCGAAGGAATCTTTCCAGGCGTCATCTGGTAATGTATCCTCCATATTGTTTGATATAATTGTACTTATTCGGAGTTGTTTGATATAAAATATATATGGTATGCTGGATTAATACAATTATTTGCGTCACATTGATATTTGTTTACAAAACGATATTGAATTATTTATTTAAATTCTATCGATAAGTCTATCGCCTCCATACAACAGAGTCGGCTTCAGTGCTGTGAACTGTTTATGGGAAAATTAGCTGTTTCTGGCCGGAAAATATATAAATTTGCTTTTGAGTGCACTTTTACATAGTGTTAGAAACTTTAGCTATAACATAACACAGCAAATAATATATTATTAAAACAGGCAGATTTTCCACTAATAGCAGTATTTTAATTTTTCTAGCAATTAAACTCTGGAAATAGCCAGACCTAGTTATAAAATAGCTAAGCTGGCAGCACTGCAACAAAGCGACAGCTTGAAATTTTTAACATTTATGCCACGCACTGTTAACGCAAAAATGACTTAATACGCAGCATTTTGCTCCTGTTAGTAAAATTCCTCCTTATTTATAATCGATATATATATACAAAAAATACCAAAAAGGAGCCATACCATTTGCCGCGGAGGCTATAGTATTCCTCTCGTTATTGTAATCATGGAACATGGTCACACTTTTAGACTTTTAAATTTGAATAAAATAATCGTTAAATTGTGATCTTAATTTAATTTACATATAAATTGCATCAAAGATTGAATTAATATTTCATTATTATAATTGTCAAGAGCTGTACAAGTTTGTATTTAACTGAAAAGCCATCAATTTGATTTATAATTGAGAAGATATTAGTGTGATTTTACATGTTAAGAAGAAGACATGTCATCAGTGAAAGATTAAAGCTAGCTAGTGTAGTTTGTGTTTCATTATTTATACAAACTGCACAAATAATTTTTTGCTTACAGGGTGTATAAATGTGGTGGATATTTTCTCCTGTTCTCCGTTTTCGAATAACAAATATATTTCTCCTTATTTTGGTTTTTTTTTTAGTTCTCAGGTTCACATTTTTACAGTCTGTTTGTTGTGCGCCTTCTGTTTTTGTTTTCGTTTAACACGAATTTCAAGTTTCCAATTTCAATGAAAGAGTGGCTCCATATAATATATATATATATATATATATATATATACATAGTTGAAGAGAGTATTACTCAGATTTCAGTCTAGATTATTTTTATACTTTTTTTTATTACACATTTTTAGTATTCATAAATATTTTAATTGTAAATATGTACTTTTCATATAGAAACACATAAAATGCATTTAATATAAGTATTTGCATATTCTCTTAACAAAATCTGCTGAGAATGCAAATAAATATTTTATGCTTTTTATACCCTTGCGGAGTCTCTTTAACTGTCGCAAAGTATGTAACGCACATAATTACCAAATTGTAGCCAGAATATTCTATAGCTGTCATTAGTTATACATATGTAGAAAAAATGCACTTGTTAAGAAATTGAATTTCTATGTGATTATTTAGAAGGCTGTTCTGTTAATAAAAACAGTCTGGAAGGGTATTAAGTTTGCGACAACAAAAACATATAAGCTTATTATTGTTTTGTTTTTATATGTATTTTGAACATTTCAATATGATCAAAGAAACTGAACTTGCTCTTTGGGGTTTGCATTACTTAAGAGCAACATTATTCTCTTTTCGTTGTTGAAGTCGATATTGTTTTAGAATACGAAGAGTCTCCGTGCTGAAACTTGAATTTGTCCCGCATAGACCGATCATTATTTTCTGTGTTTTAGTCAACAATAAAGCTTCGGTCGGAACACATCCCCAAGACACGTGCATCGTTAAAAACAATAATAAAAAAAAATATAAGGCAAAAACAAATGTTTCCGCATGCATTTTCTTATTGCATTGTAGAGTTTGTTGTTTATGAATAACAAGTGTACAATAATATCGTGATTTGTTATAATAAAAAGATTACTTGAACTTACATATTTAAATATGTGCTTTTAATACACTTGTGAATTGTATACGGAAAATAAGAAAACCAAATTTCTGTAGGTATATATAAATGTATATTTTTTGTACAGATAAACAAATTAATAAATAAATTAAAATACAAACATGCCTATAGTTTTACAAAAACATCACATGACACCTTTTTTATTATTAAGTATATATGATGACATATAAATATAAAAAAAGACAAAACGCTTCTTTTCGAATTTTTAAGTATTCAGCTGAGCATTATTTTAAGAACTCATCCGTGGGCGTATCAGCCGAAACTGAACCGAACTATAGAATTTATTAGCATTTCTTGAGTGTTCTGTTTGTGCATTCATATTAAAGTCATTTCGGTGTAACATATTGCTAGACCACATGCTGTAGTATTTTTAACATAATGCAATGTTATTATCATTTGTTAACAAGAGTGCACGGCTTTCAGATACCCAGTGTCTAAGCAAAATTACTTGAATACATTTTTGCACGAAGAAATCAATCAGCAATGCAGAAAGCTGCACTTGTTCATTAGTGGCAACGCTGCATCTTTTTATTTCTACGACGCATTTTATGTATTTTTTTTGTTTAAGCAGTTAACTGCTTTGCTTTTTTCGATTTGTTTATTTTTGTTTACATTTCCTCCGTTAAAAAATATGATATGCCACCTTCTGTTTGTTTTGTAGAGTTTTATGGATACAGGGTATGCCAATTAGAACACTTCCATACCGTTATGCACTGCACACATGTGTATAATTTTACATGCAATATTGAACTTTACTAAGAGAGTCATTAAATATTGACTTCATAACTGCAACGCATCAACTAACAACAACAATTTTTCATTTCATTTCAAAATGCGACTACGTTGTAGAGAATCATTTCGTTTAGGTCACACTTAATCAAATGCTTGAATATTGCAGTACCGAAATTTTGTTGCTTATCTAACTGTGGAAAAGGTTGCTTGACAAAGTTCCAAATTGTGCAAGCTAAATGATCTTTTAAGAATTTGAAAATTAATTTGGGTAAAACCCAAAAAGGCTACGAGATAACCTGTGCCCAGTTCGGAAATACATATTACATATTTAAAGCCATCAACTAAAAAATATGAAGTATATTTTTTTTTCCATTATTAAAATTGTTTATTTATACTTATGAAGAAAAATAAGGAAGAGAATGTACATTTTAAATAAGAAAAAATATGTTGTGATATTAAATTGTGCGCACCTAAAGAACTCTGTAGAAAGTCAAGACCCCGATCGAAATCGAGACGCACTATATTTGCGAAGCATGAAGAATAGGCCGAGACAAAATGCGAAGTAAACAAAAGCTATTGAATAATTAAATAAATAAATGCATGTACATATGAAGTGTGTAAACAAATAAAAATGTATGCACATGTATGTATTTATGTTTTAAAAATAAATAAAGTAAATAAATAAAATGAAACAAAAATAACAAAATGAATGGCTAGAGGTTATTCCTTTCTATGCGCGTGTTAATTTCACGTGCAGTAATTTTCCTTAGCCAGTGGACGCTGCGCAATTGCTAATTTTGGCCAAAACAGATATTTGTGCTTGGCTTTGCATAAAAAGAAACTGTAGCTATTTGTATACACGGTGGCTTTTTGTTATTACAAATTTATGTACACTGACGCCTTCTGTTATCGAATCTACTCTTAGAACTCGCTCTTTGTCTGTCAGCAACTCTGCAACTCTGCAACTCTGACTTGTAATACATGTTTAGCCTGAACGACAAAGCGAGATGACAAGATCTCTAGACATTCTAGTGATGGACTCACATGCTGGCTTGTGATTGGTTAATAGGCGTAGATCACAAAGGTTGCCAGAATGCTACAAAATTATCCTATTTATGCGCACCGAGTCTGGAAAAATAATCAATTAAAATTTATTAATAAATATAATTAATTTAGGCTTAATATATTTTCATAAGTTTATTATAATTTAATATTTTGTACGTTTATTAATTACGCAAATTGTATACTTTCACAGCATAAACACTTTCTTAAAATGTTAAATTCAAATTAATGCGACCACATATAAAAATGTCATTACATCAAATGCATTTTGTGCATTTCATGATTATTTGCTTGTTCTTATACCTGCCCGTAAAAGGAGAATCAACTTTTCAATGTTTTAAAAATGGTGGTAAGATTTTATAAATTTTTTAACAGCCTGAAAGTTTCTAAAATATGTCTTTCTTTCAGAAATTCCTGCTGAAGCTCCAGTAACTCGATTTGCAATTGGTCTTCAAGTGACAAATAGGCCGACACATCAGTTGATGACACGTATATTCGATATATTCTTAAGAGAAGTTCTTAATTACAAGCATGTTCGAATTGTACCAATACATTTTAAAAATCCAATGGATCCGAACAATCTCTGGCTTACTATGGATTATGTTAGGTAAATTAGTCTAAATCTAACTGAGATAAAGTTTTCAAATTATTTTTATTTTGTAGGGCTTTTGAGGGATTACGTAATCTAAGCATGATCAATTTGGAAGTCTGGCTGCACCATGGAATTATGCGAGTACCAGATAACACATTTTATGCCGGTGTTTCCATAACTGCCGGACGATATAGTTGGTTTGTGCCGATAGAACAAGTTCCAGATGCAGATAAAAACTCTTGTAGTTTGGAATACACAATATTCCAAGATATCAATAGTACTTACTATGAACTTTATCGTATGGATAAAAATGTAACTGATTTCATAATGGAAAGAAGGTAAGAAGTACTAAAAACTCTTCACATCTAGTATAGCTAAGATTATCTATTTTCGTCTTTATAGAGTCGACATATACATGAATCCGAAATGTGATAATTACACATGTGCAATGCTAATTGCAGAGTTTCGAAATGATTCGTATTTCATTGAGAAAGAGCTGAAAGAAACTTATCTTAATGTAGTTTGGTTGGGATCGAAATTTAACGAAACAATAGAGGAGCTGTCTGAGATTTATAGGACCATATATTCGCCTGGACGTAAGAGATTTATGGTTCTACACTGGACCCCGTCTGTGACAATCGTTGAGGATAAATATATCCAAATCACTTTGCCCAGATGTGAAGAATTTCAATACTTACAAGATTCGCGATGCAGATACGATCTAACTCCGATTGTGAAATTTTATGAAAGACGCCTGGACGTCGACAGTCGACTGACATATGCTTTGCGATCGTTTTTTATAAGCGATCAAGATCTAGAGTACTTTAGAGAAGAGCTCAGTTCTAAAAGAAACAAGACTGATGATACTGAACAGATCTATAATGAGATTGCTTGCAGTTGGATGAAAGAAAACGAAAGGTCTTACAAGTCCTGGAAACTAAATCTTGGAAGGGGAAAAACATTGGCAATTGGCGGCATATTTCCCATCAATGTTACGGATCGGGGACATTTAAATATGGTAGGGGCAGCTCAAAAAGCTGTCGAGGCAATAAACAAAAATAAAACCATTCTACCGGACTATGACTTGGAAATAATGATTAACGACGGACATTGCAAGTCAGATATGGTTATGAAGGCCTTAATACATTACTATAACATTGGGAATATGCTGGGAGTGCTAGGACCAGCCTGCAGTGAGACTGTAGAGCCCATTGCAGGACTATCGAGGCACCTAAATATGATGGTCATATCCTACTCCGCCGATGGCGCTTCCTTTGCCGATCGAAAGTCTTATCCCTATTTCTTTCGGACCATCGGAGCGAACAGCCAGTATGTGGATGCCTATATGGAATTAATGCATAAGCTCGGTTGGAATCGCGTGTCCACTTTGACTGAAGATGGTCAGCAATACGCTGAGTATATGACTTACATGGAGAGCAGGTTAAAGATGAATAATTTCACTTTGGCCTTCAATCGAAAGTTTCCAAACAATGTATCCGCTGAAGATATGAAAGAGGTAGGTTTTCTATTAAGTTTCATTGCATATTTTTTTTTAATTTAATATTTTCTTATAGCATTTGAGTAAACTTAAGGAAGCGCATTCAAGGATCATCATAGCGGAGCTTCACAGTCATAATGCTGCTATCGCCATATGTGAGGCCATACATTTGGGGGTAAGCTTTCCACATAATAATACTCGTTACAAATGAATATTGTATGCGTTGCAGTGTACATATACATTCAAGATTTTTTTTTTAATGTTCTTTTATTACTATGATTTATCCCATTTGATTTGATCAAAATCGGATATATATTAAGGTAGATACCAATGTTTCACATTTAAATCGGCTGAAACTTGAGAAATAAAATGTATAATATTCAAGATACACAACGTTAGACCCTTTGCATAAATTTGAATGAATTAAAAATGTAAATCGGTCGGTTACACGGTTCCGATATCGGTTATTATTTTTATGCTGTTGTAATCGGCGATTACACTAATTTTATCTGTCTTAATTCAAGAAATGCTAATCTAAGAAGTCTCTTTGCAGATGACACAGGCAAACGACTATATCTGGTTTTTACCATCCTGGCTATCGAAGGACTTTGAACTGTGGGAGTTGAAAGTGAATCATCGCTGCACAGTCAAGCAACTGCGTAGTGTAAGAAATTTTCCTAATTTAATCTGATATATTTATTTATGACTTTGTTTGGCTTATCGCAGGCAATCGAAGGACATTTTAGTATAATGCATGCGCCTTTCGGCCAACCGGATCAACTGATGCAGGAGGGAATCACAGTCAAGTCATGGCTCTCCTCATATAGAAATACATATGAGAAGTTTTCTTATTATGTGGGATTCGTTTATGATGCTGTCTGGGCCTATGCGATCGCAGCCGATCGATTGATCCGCAATGACACGTTTGCAGTCAATAAATTGAAATCTTGGAAGACAGCTGATCAATTGACAAAACTCATTTGGGAAACGGACTTTGATGGTTTGTCCGGTAAAGTTGTATTCGGACAAGGCGAATTCGGAGGATCACGTATTATCGATATTAATATTTTACAATGGAGAAATATGAGTTATACTGAGGTGGGAAAGTTTAAGCCCAAAGTCGAGGGGAATGGATCCGATCTTCACGTAAACGGAGGATATTTAAATTTTAGTTCAGAAGAAGTGTTCAACGGACAAATTCCAGAGGATGGAAGATTTGATTGTCCCTACTCCGGCTTGGCCCGAGGTCTACATATCAGTTGTGAGATGGCCGCCATGGTATTTAGTATTTCCATATGTCTGGGTGCAATCTTCCTGATGTCCTTCGTATCATTCTACTTCTGGAAACAACGATACAACCGAAAAGTTCGACATTCGGCACAGATAATGAAGATGTTTGGCATCGATCTGATAACTCCATCTCGGAATAAAATCAATACCTTGGATAAATGGGAAATACCGAAGGAGAACGTGGTGATCAATCGTAAATTGGGCGAGGGAGCTTTTGGCACAGTCTACGGGGGAGAAGCTCAATTTAGTTCCGGGGATTGGACTGCAGTTGCCGTAAAAACCCTCAAATCCGGAGGATCAACTGAGGGTCGCTTGGACTTCTTGGCCGAGGCAGAAGCCATGAAGAAGTTCAAACACAAGAATATCGTAAAACTCCTCGGAGTATGCCTGCAAGTGGAACCCATCTATACAATCATGGAGTTTATGCTGTACGGGGATCTAAAGACCTATCTTTTGGCTAGAAGAAACATGGTTAGCGAGAAGATAACTGATGAATCGGATATATCACCCAAGCGTCTGACGATGTATGCCTTGGACGTGGCTCGGGGATTGGCATATCTGGCGGAACAGAAGTACGTCCATCGGGATATCGCATGTAGAAACTGTTTGGTTGACGCCCAGCGTGTTATCAAAATCGGCGACTTTGGCATGGCTCGACCAACATTCGAGAGCGATTACTATTGCTTCAATCGGAAAGGAGTGAAGAAATTCTTTCCGGTACGCTGGATGCCACCGGAAACACTTTCATTGGGAGTATTCACTTCGGCTTCGGATATTTGGTCATTTGGAGTTGTGCTCTTTGAAATTATTACCTTTGGATCATATCCATTTCAGGGGATGGCAAACCAGCAAGTTCAGGACTATGTCAAGAGCGGCAACACTTTGCAAATTCCGAGCGGTGTCAAGCCGCCCTTGGAGGGACTTTTGAAGGCCTGTTGGAGCCAGGATGCCAGCAAACGTCCCACAGCCTTGGAAGTCATTGATTACATTTCAAACTATCCCCGATTGCTCACTCCAACCCTTGACTGTCCGGGCACGGCCGTTCAAATGCCGGAGACTGAAAGCGATGAAATGGAACTGTTGCCTCCGGGACGCCAATCCTCTCCACTCACCCAGGAATCCACTCTGGAGACTCTGTCACCAATCAATAGTTCCAGCAATTTACGACAATTCAATTTTCCCAGCGATGAAAACCTCACGGAACTCGCTGACAAAATTGAAACTGGCACAGCTAGCATACCCCCTAATAATACCGATTCATTTTCAACCACAACACCCGATGGATATAGCATTATGTCACCCCTTCTAATGCATCAGGCTGTTAAACAGGAATCGATGAGCAAGTGACATTCATAAACTGTAGTTTGTAATAATAATTTTGAGTTATACGTTTTCTTTTGCTTAGGGTATTACTTGTACCTAGGTCTCAGCTACCATTTATTACTTCTCGTATACCATAGTATACTTTTTGGTATACTGGGTATACAATTTTTTTATAAACCATATCGTTTAGTTTTATAAACTTAGCGATATTTATTATATAATCAAATATAACCAAAAAAAAGAAGAAAAATCTCTATAAACTATAATATATAATTTTACTTCATAATCTAGTGTTACGGCATAATATATATTTTTTAAAACCATATTTCACATTGAATGTTAATTAAGTATACATCTATATCGTTTAGAATCTGAAGAGTTAAAAATGTCTACTTTTAGCTAATGAAATCGGATACCATAACAGTTTTTTTTATAATAAATAAAAATTCATCCAGATATAATATACTACCTTGGATTTCCCATATATCTAAATTATTTTGTTTAATTCATAACTCGTACATTTTGATAAGAACATTTTGTTTGCATTTTGTTAAAAAAACTGAATGTTGATTAGGTAAAGAATAAATAAAAATTAATCCTGTTCCAGAGAACACCGTCCAAATATTATTGTACTATCTCGGAGTTCCCCAGATGTCTTGGTAATTTTTTAAAAACTCCTCTTTTTGCGATTTTTGATTATGATATGTAATGTATTTTACATTTTTTTCATTTTTTACAGGGTATAAACTAAAAATCAAAAGTATAAATAAAAATTAGATTTTACTACTAAGTTGAGCATGTCTGCTCTTTCTTTTTTTACAGGATAACAATAATAAATACCCCTATATTGTACTATATCCCTTTGGAGTTAAGCTGTACTCTTAAAGCTTTGCCTTCAACGCAACAATACGCGAATGGTAAAAGCAGATTTCATTTTGTCAGATTTAATTCGCAGATGAAGTATTTTGCGGAGCGTGCTGTAAACAAAATATTAACAAACATAAAGCTAAGTGTATGTGTGCGTTGTGTGTTATAAATATTTTTATTTCGAGTCAACGCTCAGCTCCCGCATTTATTTACTTATCCATTGTTTTGGTTTCATATAGAATTTTTATTGTGTAACATGAAACAATTTCATCCGTTTGGTTTCCAATTGCAACTGACAGACAATTTTACTGCAGCTGCTGTTGCTGCTGCTGCTGCTACCGCGATAACACCCCTTCATTGCCAACCTCTCGCCCTCCCTCCCCTATGAGTGCCGGTGCATTAGCACAAACTAATGATGACTGTGGAATTGCATGCAACGCGGTTGTCGCTTTTCAGTAGGTCTTCACCCGCTCTCTCCCGCTCTCCTCTCTCTCCTTCCACTCACTGACTCGAGCGCGCTCTCACACTCTGCGCTCTCTCTTCCGCTCTTCCGCTCTTCTACTCCTGCTCCTGTTCTGTCTCTTTGGCTTTATCTGGTTGCTCTGGACGCTGGCGCTGTTAAGGCTGCTGATAGACCATTGCATTAGCGCGGCAGAGCGCAACATAATGTCGTTGTGCACTTTCCACAGCAATTGTTGCGGCATCCATGGTGCTAACAGAAGCGGTGGAGACGGTGAGCGGGAAGTGCAATGCAGCTTACGGCTGAAGCTATAACTGTAGCTGTAGCTGTAACTGCAGCTATAACTGTAGCTATAGCTAGGCCCCAGCATTCCTCTTCCGTGATGTGGATTTCATAATTACGTGCGCTGAGTGCGATTATTATGATTGTTTCTTAATTCACAGATTTACAATGTGTGTGTGTGTGTGTATATATATGTATACCACATATAGACTCATATGCATGTGTGTGTGTGGCTTTATATGTCACTTGCACACATTGCCAGAGCTCTGGCAACTCTGCGTACCGAAAAGATTTGCCTCCATTGTGATTTCTCTGCTCTGTTCCATTCATATTTTATGACTCCGTCTCGCTCTCTGAATGTGATGAATATCCTGCTCAATGCCGCGCTAAGCTCCCAGTGATGTTATAACAAATCAATTCATTTAAAATATTCATCATAATATTTAATAGGCATTTAATAATTATAATTTTTGCTTAACAAATAAAATGGCGATGATTCCTTGCTAGCGCCATCTATCTTTTATATTTGAAAGGTGATACACTGCGGCTGACTGTTTTAATTTTTGAAGGTCTTACAAGTTTTTGTAGAAGAAGAAAAACCACTAAAACCAAAAATTTTTTTTTGTTTTGGGTGAATTTTAGCCATTTTAACATTTTGTATTTTTTTTACCTCTTTTCGCTGTTTTGTTGTGTTCACAATTGGCATGTCAGCGCGAAGTGCTTTAATACCATTGTCATGTTATTGATAACGCAACTTAATTCCAATACGTTGCGAAACTTAACGAGAAGCTTAAACTAATTTGAAAAATTCCCCAAAGTTTTCCCAAAGTTTCCAAGATTGAACTTCTTTAAGACGAACCATTACCCAAAATCACGTTTAAAACCAATTAGTAGTTATACTCAACTGTATTTTTCGTCTTTTCTCAAAATTAAAAAAATCCTTTGTCTTAGGTGTATTTTCCCTTTGTATACGTACGAATGTCAAATTCGACATTAGAGAATTGCCCATATTTACTATACGTTCATCTTAAAGTCAGCAAGAGTTTTAAATCTTAAATCAAACAAAATAAAAGTTTTAGTTCTACAGTTTCAATTTAGTGTTCAACGCTGTTGCAACAGGCATATGGGTTACTTTGTAAGGTGCACCACGCCCACTTTCAAACACTCTAAGCCTGTCGCTCGACGCAATTTTAAAAAGTCTCTGAAGCGAGATCAGCTCGCATCATCTGGTCCAGATAGTCAGTCACGCCCATTTAATTTCTAGCGATGAACACGTGACACGAAAGAAAGAGCATTACAGACTTCGAAAACATCATCAAAATTCTTCAACATGTACACTGTACATTGTACATACATTTGTATCAGAATTTGTAAGTACACTGCTTTGGAACGAGTGTGATATCAATTACTTTCGACTACTGTAGTCTATTGGTATTTCTCCTTTTTATTAATATAGGGTTCCTGAATCCTAGTCGAAGACTAGCTGCATTTATGCTGCAACAATCTGAACGATTACGATTTGTGACCCAGCTGCTGTTATCATGCTTCGCAAAAAAAGACTATGGCTGGTAAAGGGACAATACGCACTTGGTCAACGCACAATGGGTAATTGTCATATATTTGCCAACGAAATTTAAACTTTAATTATTTATATATTATGCATCATTTAATTTATTCAAATAACAAAGCTGAAAGTTCAAGTCAAAAGGACCACGACTAGAAGATACTCTGCCCCTGCGACATTCTGTTGGGTATTTGTTTTGGCAATAAATTGATAAGTTTAACCATAGTGCATGGCAAACAAACATACATACATATATGTACTTACATACATAAAAGGAGACTTTTTTGCATGTTTTTCCTGACTCTGCAAATATTCCGGAGTTCGGACACAACTGGTCATCGCCAGTAAATAGTGTACGTCGCACAGTGGCCGTTTTACGAAAACGATATCGAAGGGTGACGCATGCCAGCCGAATGTCGTGCGAGAAAATTGTGAAAATGGCATTCATAAAAAAGCACATGTGCATGGTGTCGCATATTCGCGTATAAGAATATGTCCCTATGTATGTATATATATACACACACATACACTTACACACGTACACTTATACATGTATACATGTGTATGTATGTATGCAGATACACATGTGTGCAAATATTATATATATTTATGATATGTGGCATACGTAAATACATACATACATATGAGTGTTTTCCACAAAAGAACAAAAAATTTATAACGATTAAATGATTTTATTTGTAAATTTGTGTGCAAACTGTATATTCCAATTTCACTTATACATTTGAGGCTTAAAATATAAAATAAAAACGATAATATGATTTATGTATGTGCGTGCGAATGTTATCAAAACATGTCTATAATGCTAAAATATAAATAAATAAAAGAACGTGTGCTATGGCAGTCAGTGTTTGTTTGGTAGCCATTGTGTACAAAAGTCAATTGATCAACTTTGAAAAATACTGCAAATAAAATATTAGTTTTAAATATAATGACTCCGATTTTGTACAATATTTACTTAATGCTTATAAAGCCATTTCAAGAATCTGGAAAAATCTTTTAAAAGCCCATTTGCAAAATCCATTAGAGCGTAACATTTGGCGACAATTTTAAGTTAAAAGTATTTTTATCGTATTAACTGCAGGAAATGACTTGCAGAATAGTTAACAAAATGCAATTAAAATGCTGCAATTATAATTATAATTGGGCACAGCAAAAAGGAGCATAGCAATCAGAAAACAGTCAAAAAGCCCAGCCGGACGACCAACAACGTTAGGCACGATTGCGGGGGTGTCGCAAAGGTTGCATATAAAAAAGAACACCCTGGGCTAAGTAAATCTGAAAAGCGTTAATTGCTGCAAAAGCCTAAATGAGCAGCAGACAACAATAAAATTATTCCAAGCAGTGCAGTTTAAGCCAGTTGCCAGCTGCCAGTTACGGCCAAAGGAAGCGCAGTCATTTTTAAACCCTTTCAAATTGTGATACACTGGCAACCAAAAAACAATGCGATGCTGTCTGTGCGATCTGATTTAGCTTAAACTTTAAGCCAATTTTAAATTAAGCTATGTGTTAAAAGGTAGCTATTTCACGTAAGTGAATTGAACCAGATTGGTATGTCTAAATATTATTTATGTTTTGGCTTGTATCTTAACTAAAAGTTAATATACTTTCTATTAAATAAAAAATAATATCTTTATATATACAACAAATTGAATGCCAAACTAGTTATTTATAATCTTTCAAAAATGTTGTGCTTAGTTATTTAAAAAAATAATAGAAACGAAATCACATTTCAATTGCATTTAAAATAGAAATGAAATTTAATTTTCATTAGCATTATTTTTAATAGAATCTATCCAATATACTAACGAATATAAAAATGTACCAGTTTTGTTGTATACATATGTACCGAATGTTCCAGCTGTGATAATATCTGTATAAATTCTGGCAGCATGCTGCAGCACTTCGACCTAATTTTGGACGTTTTAATGGCGAGGAAAAGAAGGGGGGGGGGGACTCTGGGAGAAAATGAATCCGATCTAAGAAAAGTATATTTTTTAAACGTTTACTTCTCTCAAGGCACTCCAATAACATAAAAATACACTGCAATTAACTGCCTGCGATATCTTAAAGCAGTGTCGAATCGATTAAAATAAGTATGATTCAATATAATTAAGAGAAGTTTAAAAGTTAAATGATAGAGTTTTTTCTTCACTTCTTAAAGTTTTAAAGTTGTTGTGAAAAGGCATCCGAAAAATATGCTACGAATTACGAATGACTTACAATTATTCTTTGATTTATTTTGTGGCAATTGACATAAAAATTGTTTAGAAATGTGGTAGGTATCCATAAATTTATGCAATCATATGCAGCTTAAAAATGCATCCTCTTGATATTTCGTTAACTTGACTTCTATCTAGCAGATAGCAGGAGACAGTGCACAGTGCACAGTACACAGTACACTGTACAGGAGACACACACACATGCACACGAAGAGAGTGCCACATTTCATAATCCTATTGAGCTCAGATTGTTTTTGCTCGGCCACGAGAAGGCCACCGACATTCTAATCGCTTAACAGTGCACACAGCATGAAGCCGTTAGTTCCCTTGCCCTTTTTCCATGCTGTCTGTCGGATTGATTTTTCCTTTTCCTGTTTGCTCCGCTTTTGTGGATGACTTTAATTCTTTTTTCCAATTGGCTTGATGATAACACATGGCGACAATTGGAAAGTGATATGCAAACATTCGCCTCACTGAAAACGAAAATTGTCAATTTGTGCAAAAATTTTACAGACCTATAATTTTGCTATTTATTACCGCCATTTATGTTTGATTGCGCTTTTGCATATGTTTCCAAATGTATATAAGTGAGTATATAACATGATAACATATATACGGTATGGTATCAAAAATATATATATGTTACAAATACATAATATGTAGTTGTATAGGTATCTTTCAAAAATGTTATCCCCAATATGAAGTGGGCAAATCAGGATCTCATATATTTTTTATTTAGTTTCTCTGAAATAAAAAAAAATTATCTATTTGTAATTTGTAATCTGCATGAGCATAGGAAAAACATTCAAGTAGAGAATAAGAAAATACATTTGAAAAAGACCAGCAGTACACTTAGTACACTCAGAAAAAAAATCCAGATTTCCGTACAAACGATCTCGAAAGCTGTCTCAGTTCAGAATTTCTAAAGTTGAGTACCAAAAATCAAAATTTCAAGTACGGAAATATTAAAATTTGATTATTCTGGGAAGATTCTATATTTATATTCAATCGAAAATGTGTCATTTTTCCGTATTATAAATATGCCCTCTCTCATTAAATACAGGGTACCTAAATTGACACATGCCCAATTATAAATGGAAATTGAAAGAAAACACTAATTGCCTGTTCAGAATATTTTTCATTCACCAATCGGAAACACTATTAGTCGCATTCGGCTAACCAAAATATATATATGTATTGTACAAATATATAATACTCGTACAATAATCTAACAATTATGCCACAAAATAAAGCTTTTAACAAGGAAACTTTTGCTTATACACTTTATTCAGTTTTTCTTGTTTTCATTAACTTAAGAACAATTTTTATAGTATAGTATATATATATATATGTATTTTTATTGTCCTGTATTTCATTTCTGAGTATTTCACTTGTGAATTATTAGTTACATATATGTATTTACGTGTGTATATTCATATATTTATATATATGTATGCATGTGTGCTTTATTAATATTCAATAAACTTAAACTTATTCTAAGAATTCAATGCATGTATACTGATATTAGCAACTTTATATCTTTCCTTTTAATATTATAATTATTAACATTTTTCAATATGTTTAAAGTTTTTCAAAACGATTTTTTCTTTTATTATTTAGTGACCATTTTTATCTGAGATTAAATTTGGACTCATCTGGGTTGTAGACTTAAAAGTAATCATCTTTAATATTAACTCTATTACTCATAGAGAATCTCTTTATTGAATTTAAACATAAAGATCGGAATGTAACTTCTTGAATAGAAAACAAAGCAGAAATAAATAGGTTTTATGATGGTTTAAGAGTTTATTCTATTGTGTGCATTTTACCGTTGCCAGAATCTCAAGATCCAATTTTAATAAAAAAATGATTTAAAATCAACTTGATCAAGATAAATTCAAAAACGGACTATAAATTAATTTGAATGATATTTTATTCCTTATATCTTAGTTGACATTTAACAAGTAAGTGAAATCGTTTAAAAACCTCTTTATTATTATTTTACGGTCACGAAAATTAACTGCGAGTATATTTTAAACACAGTATTAAGGGAACGTCTGAAATTCACTAATTCCTTAAACAGATATTACTCGTATTTGTTGCATATTGTTCATTGTTCTTAATTGTTTCATTGTTTTAGTTGTAAAACTGAAGTAAAGTTTAATTAAAAAAATGTTTAAGTAAAGTATAAACTTGATGTTGACTTAATTCTGTTGTTAGATGTTCCCTGATTTCAATTTTTATTCATTTATTATTAATTTACCGAAATAACTTATTGTTTTTTTCTTCTATATATTAATATATATACAATACATAGATCGGAGCTTACTGGTTAACAAATTATGGAATCAACTTTCGATATGTGGTTGTCTCTAATGATATATTTTTATGATCTTATCAAAGCCGATATTTATTATTTTACAGTTTCTGTATACAAATAATAAAAATTAAATTTATTTATTGACAGTTGCTTCATCATTACATTATTGTGGGCAATAAATTTAATTGAATAATTATTGTCTTATGGTCCATAATAGGTATTCAAACGAATCTGACGAATCTGACTATATCAAATGAGTCTGAAATATATGTCTTTATTTCTATCGCTCAATCTAGCTTAAGATTTTGATGTCATTTCGTTTGATTTGTTGAAATATTATAATAATTTTGATTCTGATTGTTAACTGAATTTCTAAATTAGTTTATTTGGATTCGATATGATGTAGGATATGACAGTTAGAATGCCAAGTAAATGGAATTGTACTGAGGACTCGGGATTAAAGAGATCTATATACTACAGGACCAATATACAGATAACACTCAAAGTATTTTACATATTTCTTGGTTGCATTGAAGGATATACATTTATCAAAATTGTTAAAGTTTGATTATTTATTTATATAGATCTTTAAATCACAATAAGTGTAAAGACCTACAAACATCTTGTATTTTTATAATTTTTATATTAATTATTTAAGATTTATTCTCTTCCGAAAAAATTAAACGTTTTAAATGAAACGTCAAAGATTATTCACTAGAAAGTATATAAAACAATTCAATTTTATAGTACTATTAAAAAGAATGCAGCTTCGTACAAACATTAACACAATAAATGATACATTCTAAAAATTATGTATTTGCAGACATCACTTCATAAATTGAATAAGCAATAAAATGACATAAAAAAACATTTGAAAATTACGTATGCGCACATTCACGTGTTTGCATACGAGTAAGTAGTTTGTCCTATCTTATTTCAGGGGGCAGGTACACTAACTTACATTAACAACTGTAATCGTACGTGATGCATGTATTGCAGATGTTTCGTTTTTGTGGCATGCAGACAATTGCTAAGAAGAAGTACAACTAAATTGACCAGCCCCAAATTTATTATAGCTGCATTGAAAATACATACAAACATTTGTGTGTGTGTGTGTGTGTGTGTGTGTGTGTATATTTGTGTGTACATATGCAAATACATACAAATACATATGTTTTACGGTCTCACAACTTAAATTTTAGGGCAACCTCTAATTATTATTATTATAAGTATACTTATATTTCGATGCGCATAAATATTTGAAATGCAAACAATAAATATATGTACACATACAAATATGCATTAGTATTTTTGGTATTGTTATTTCGGTATAAATAAGAGCGGGTGTTTTTAAACAATGATTAAAACAATTGTTTCAACAATAGATATATGTGTATATTGTACATATGTACGTATACGTAACGAATAGAACGCAGTTCAATAAAAGTTTTCAGTTCAGCAGTTCGCTGAATGAACAATTTCTAGTTTCTTTTGTTTTAAAAACTGATTTTCCAATATTTAAAATCTACGCTAGTGGAAATTGTATAAAGCAAACCACCAACAAATAAATAAAATTATTTGTGTAAATAAAAGAATAAAATGTAATAGGTCTGGTAATTTTATTACAAACCAAATTAATTCGCAATGTATAAGGATTATTTACTGAAATAAATTGTTTATAAAATAAAACTACAAAAATTGAAATTCTTGACTCTAGCACGTATTTATACCCGTTACTTAAAAACATAAGTAATAGGGTATATTGTGTTTTTATCAAAGTAAGTAGTTAGGGTATTATGAAGAAAATATGCAGCATAAAATTTCAACGTCAATGAAGTCAAAACTATTTGATATATTTAAAAAATATCTTACAGAAGGGGTATTCAATAAATATGATATCAATCTTTTGAATGCAGCTTTAATAATTGTGGTAGAACTTTGGTTTAATTTTGCGGTTAGAATTTGAGATGCATGCTCGATATTGTAGAATTACGCACAGATACTTTTCTTTTAGGAAGGGGAGTATTCAGTATTCAGTATTCGGATTCGGATTCGCATTCGTATCTGCAGTGGTTGACCGCATGCAATGCAAAAGTCCTGCACATTTGTGCATTCGACGTCACGTGGCAGGAAGCAAGTAAATTATGCATGCAGCTTCAAGTGCAATAAAACAGAATTTAATGGGAATTTAATGTCGAAAACATTATCAGGCTCAGGATTCAGCAATGGCTAAAGTGTAGATTCGACAAACAAACGCGCGCACATTGCAACGAATAAGTATGTACACACACACATAGACACACACACATATGTATATACATATGTGGACATCTGACAATTGCCGAATCAGCCCATTTTTTTGTTGAATGAAATTCGCTCACAAACACACAGTGGACGTGGTCGCAAGTGCCGTGAGTCCAACTGGCTAACTTAAGCTCTGCACTTTCCGCTCTCCGCTCCCCTCTTCCCACTCACTGAACTGTTTACTCCACACTACACTCGGAAAAAAACAAGCTCTCTTTCATCCTGATTAATTTAAAAATGTCATTTTTAAAATCAGCACTATTCTAAAAAAAATTAAAAAAATGGTTTTAGAATGTAGTTAGAAACGAAAATACCAACTAACAATGGTTAAATTCGCCTTAATATTAAAAGAGACTAAAACGTTAAATGGCTCTTTTTTTTTAAACAATTCGTTATCAGTTTTTCGAAAATTATTTATCTCAAATTATTTTTATTGATGTATTTTTGCTCTTCCAATTTGAATATTTCTGAAATTTAGATATTTTTATAACTACCATGAAGGATACTAAAATGAGTGTATTATTTTTTTCTGAGTGTAGTGTCGCCTCTCATGCTGCGCTGTTGCTAAATTAGTGACAATGAGTGTGGAAAAGCGTCCGAAAGCGGGAAATGCATGAAATTCGTTAATGCATGTCTGTATATGTATTTCGCGGTGGTTGTGTTTGAGCGTTGTGCTTGCGCGTTCTATGTTGCCCCATAATTCGTGGTGCTCATGCCTCCCCCTCCCCCTACCACATATCCCCTTTACCCACCCCAACCTCAACCGTTTTGCAGTGCTGCATTGTGGGTGCATCAAGCGCACTTGAAGGTTTTATTCTTATCGCCCGTTGTCCATGCGGACTCGATAAACAACAACAACACACAGAACCGAAGGAGATGGCGGAAGGGGGTTGGCTTAGGATTTAGGAGGGTGGGGAGTGGCAGTGGGGTAATGGGTGGAGGAGCCGCCGTCATTTACACAAATGCGCATCATCATGCAGACCGCTTTTATTAGGCAGAAGTCGAAATGCAACAATAGCTCGGACACTAAACTCGCAACGCCCTCACTTGCAACATGCACATTTAGAGATGGGTACGGGTAGCGGCTTTTGTGAGGGCTTATTGAAATAACTATAGTTTTGAGCGTAAGACACAAACAATAAATATAAACACGCACGACGAAATACAAATAAAATATGACATTCTTTGAAACATGTTATGAAAACTTTTTTTTAATTATTTCACTTTCAAGATTATTAGAAAACACAAATTTTAATTTTTTATCTTTTACTGTTGAACAAGTACACAGATAAAATTATTCCCAGCGGTGCCAGAAGTACGGTAATCCCGGATTCTTATAAACCAAGTATGAAAAACTTAAATTAAGACCGCTTTTTCTCAACAATATTTGAATTTTTGGGGTTCAAATAATTTACTCTTCTTTCACTTTTTCAATGTCGATTTTTTAATATCGTTGCCATTTTATCTACGTATAATCTTAATTTAGGAATTATATCCCGAAAACATTCTTAAAAAATTCAAGATAAAATCAAGTTTTTTAACTTGATTTTTAGAATGGACTTTTTTTTCTGTGTAGAGTTTAATAATTGCCCGCGTGCTTTCCACATTATTAGTCGAATGTTTCGTGCGTGAATCGGAAGAAATGGCCATCTCTAATGCACATGCAACTGCAACTGCAACTGGACTCAACCGTATGTGGCCGAGAAACCCTCCACGATTTGCTGCAATTTCGCAGTGTTTCGCGTTTTGTGCATCTCTGCTCGGAACTGGAACTGGAGTTTTGGATTGCAGCCACTTTGGCATTTTCAATCGCATGCATTTATGCAAATTCAATGCCAATTGCAATACAGAACATGGCCAACAGCTACATGAGCAGCTATGTGCCACTGTACATACATATTTCATATGTATTTCTGTATGTATGCATGTGTGTATGTACAGCTAAGAGTGTTGACCATGACAGTGATACTACGCGGAGAATCATATTCATAAAAGCATAAAGCAATCTCTGCAATCGTTGCAATCGTTGCAGGTTTAACATCCGCCAACGTATTCCTCAATTATTAATATTCCACAAGGATGAACACGTATGTATGTACATACATACTATATACTAGTCAATTAAGCTTATGGTACGGGTATTCATGTGCACGTGCAACACATTCACAGATAAATGCATGCAAATAAATATGAA
Organism: Drosophila falleni; assembly: GCA_035045575.1. Taxonomy (NCBI): domain Eukaryota; kingdom Metazoa; phylum Arthropoda; class Insecta; order Diptera; family Drosophilidae; genus Drosophila; species Drosophila falleni. The sequence goes on along the minus strand of JAWNOV010000054.1, from coordinate 738,638 downwards.
TATTCTCAATACATGCATCTTTCATCTGTCTTATCATTGAATAATGAAATATGGGATGAACCAAATATCAAATATTATTTGTACATAATATGCTTGTACACATGACTGATTCGATATACGAATGTGTTATATATTTATGTACAATATGTTTGCATTTATTTTATTCTCTTAAGCTGACTGAACTTTGGAGAAATGTTTTGTAGTACATTGTTGTACATTTTTAATGTTTTTTTTTTTAAATTATAGTTAGGAAGAATAATAAAATTAAACTTTTTTCTATATGAAGATTAAAATATGATCAAGAACATTATTATAATGTTTTAATAATGAAGAACTGCTGAAAAGACTTTATAAAGTGTGTAAATTAATAGATAATTTGAAAAGTTTCATTTTCCAAACTTAGTTAACGTAAAATGAATGGATTTGGATATGGATATGAATATGGATACAAAATAACAATAGAAATATGTACACGCAGTATTCAAATTCGGATTATACAAACTGTTCACACGAGTTTCTACTTCAAATTCAGAGTATATAGAAAGATCAGAGAATAGAAAAAACTGATTTTGTTAAAAAGTATTTTTAGTATTAATCGATTTCACTATTGATGATGATTACATATACTTAAATTGATTGTATTGTCATTATTGTTTGCGCAAAAAGGAATCTTTTTGAGTATTTTATACGTAAATAAGTGTTTCAAAATTAATGAACAATTAAATTTTAATTTAAAGTTATACCTATGATGGTTTTTTTACTATATTATTATTGTTGTTTCTTATTATATTAACGTCACGCTTAATGAATATTTGCATTTCATTATTATCGGAAGACATTTCAGTATTGCATAATACGTGTACAGTATATAACTTTTCATTACTTTACATTATCTAATATGAGCAAATAAGCTCAGTATAATGGCTTAAGACAAGAATTTTCGTTAACATTTATTATCATGGTTGTGTATAATTATTGTTTTGTCTTTTGTTCGTGTTCTTATTGTTTCAAATTGTTCTGTTTATAAGCATAGGTTTTACAAGTATATGTATAATTCATTGTTATTGATTTCATTGGCCTTTGAACTTTTTTTTAAGGGGGAACATTTAGAAATACATGTAATTTGCACATTCACATAAACTCGAATGTATTTATAACTATTGTTATTAAAAATATGCCATCAGCATTTTTCAAATAGCCCACAACACTCAACGTGCTCGAATATTTATTCAAAGTAATGAAATGATTTTATAGTTGAAACTCACAGAGCTGTACAGTGACTGGCAGCTGTTTTCAACCAGTTGATTTTCGTATAAAATGAAATTGACTTTAAATTGAATTGGTTAATATTTGTATTCTCAATATTATCAGTAAATTAATTTACATTCATCAACTCTTATTTTCCAAACTCGTCAAGCAGTTAACATATCGCATGCACTGCTTGCGGTGAAATGCAATTGCACTGCTTGCTTCTTCTGCTTCCAATTGTTAATTAATATTCATACAAGTTGACAATGTCTCCATATGTTAAAAGGATACAAAAACTTTCATGAAATCAATGAGCAATATTCTATTAGTATAAAATTTGTTATATTCATATCTAACAACAAATTTGAATAAATATTCGTAACAATTATGAGTGTGAGCCACAAAATGGGTTATTTTTATGAAACGTGTACTCGATGTTATGTCTTATGTTGGGTACTGTACTCTTACTATTCAAAGAGATTCACAAATCCATGGTTGTCGTAAGTAGTAAAAAAATAAACCGTCGGACAAGTCAATTGATAACGAATTTCTTTTTTTTCTTTTTAAATAGACGAACGAGATTCCTCGTCTCCTCCATTGGGTGGGCAGTGCCCAGTAACCAGGCTAATAATCAGCAAGGGTAGCTACGATGTACGTACAAGTATAGCTAACACCTCTCTCCTCCCTTTTGCCATTCTTTAGATTCCTTCGTTGTCTCTGTCCCGTTTGTTACTATGTGGCGTGTGGATTTTGTTGGAAGCATAATTTTAAATGAGCTTAACTGAATACATAGACAATATACAGAAAAAAGCCATCAGGGCATTTGTCGTTATCGTGGCTGTGGCTAGCAGCTGTGACCCCGCATTTGGATATGTCCACGGCGGATGGGGTGACGGTACCAGGCCGGGCGACTTATATGCTTTGTCGAATCCATTACGTCCCGGGGCGTATGTTTGTACTAAAATTACATATTGAAGTTGAAGTTAAAGTATTTAAAATGTGTTATTATGAATTAACAAATTTATTTTATTATTACTAATGATATTTTAAGCTGATATTTCTGAAATCATAAGAAAAAATTCTGAGTTGATTGAATAAGAAACACAAATTTTCTTATAAGAATTTGTGTTGAATTGAAACAGGTGCTTTGCATTTTCCAATTATTTATATATAATTCTGACATTTTATAAAACTTATTGAATTGTTATTAACTATACTTTTATGTAAAAATTGATCATTTGAGAAAGAGTTTGATGGTCGATGGAGACCACTTTCTACCCAGTATATTGGTATCTTTTATAACAATAAACTTGGATTTGTGCAATTTAGTTTGAATAAGAAACGAAATTAGTGCCATGCCATTCCGCAAGGAAATCGGCAAATATTTGACAAAGTTATAACCGTTCGAAGTGTTTGGAAAAATCGGCATTGGAAAAGTATGGAAAAAATAGATAGTGTTGGCAAAAAAATTAATTTCCAAATGAAATGTAGTATTAAAGTAGAGACTAAATATTGATAAAATTAATTTAAGATTTGACATAGTTATGACCGCTCGAAGTTTTTGAAAAATCGTCATTTTGGAAAAGAGTATTTTCAAATAATTTTTTTTATTTGAGGGCAAGAAATTAAAAACTTTAAAATTGTTGATACCAACATTAATAAGAGGATACTTTAGCTTGATACAAATCCAAAATTGATGGGAGGAAGCTAAAAATGCGTATTCTTAGGAATTGACTTTAGTCAACAACTTGCAAACTGACCCAATCAAACAAATATATTGTTATTCGAATACTGTTAGATGAGTACTCATGGGTGAGCAATTTATCCATTTGGTGGATGCTGTTCGATGCCGCTTGAACGCAGATGCGGGCAAGGATGGAGCAGGGGCAAAGAGACGCACACTTAAAATTGAAACTGACTGCTGGAAAATTAACTTCAGATGGGATTTGGAGAGTACCCCGAGTAGTGAGTAGTGAGTAGTGAGTAGCGAGTTGCGAGTACCGAGTACCGAGTACCGGGCACCGAGTGTTACCAAAATACGGCTTCACTGATAAATCAGTGCGCTCGACAGCTGCACGAGTGCTAAGCTCAGAGTTGCTTGGCAAGCAGAGACAGGTCGGGAAGGAAAGCATGGAAGACATTGCTCGGATTGCCATGAGAATGAGTATGTTGCGGTTTTGCCGAGCACAGTCCGTGTGCTGTCCGTCTGCTCTTGCTGTTGTTGTTGTTGTTGTTGCTGTTGTTGTTGCTGTCCGTGGCACACTTAGTTACTAGGAAGCATAGATCGAAGAAGCAAAAGCAGAGGCAGAAGCTGAAGAAGTAGCAGAATTCTTTTGCTTGGGGTTTTCTTAGAGCACTAACAGCGACATTATATTTGCCCAAGTCATAGTCCCATGACGTAAAAGTGCCATGTCCTAGTAGGTAGCAAATTCAGCTCCTGTTCCTGGTCCTGGTACTGGTCGTTGTCCTGGTCCGTTTAGAGATGTGAATGTGAGTGTTTGTAACTGCCGCTTATGCCTGACTTCATTCTATGCTTGTGCTTGTGCTTGTGCTTTTGCTCGTACTCGTACTTGTGGAATTTTCTAAATCGTAACTTACCTTCCGCTCCGTTTATCATGCCGTTGACGTTTCCACTTGCCACAGCAGCTCCGCTGTTGGTGCTTTGGGGCACATTTCCAATCCCGGTACCACCAACACCACCACCACCGCCACCGCCACCAGCACTAGCACCACCGCCGAATACATCGTTCTCTTGCTGCATTTGATTTGAGAAATGGGTTTCCTTGGCACGCACCACTTCGTTCAGTCCCTTGTTGTGGTTGGGCTGCTGCTTCCGACGCGGTTTGCTCGTAGTGTGCACGTGAGGTGTTGGTGTCGTTGTTGACTTGGGCGGTAATCGTAATTCTGCAAGAAATTGCACCAATTATGAAATGCCGAATGGAGCTAGAGGAGGCAAAACAAAGCAAATGGCCTGGCAGACATCCCTTCTGCTTTTCCTTTCCCTTTCACCTCTCCCTTCCCGTTGAACAACAACAATGCCAAATACAAAATCTCTAGTGTACTTCCCCTGACTCTATACCAGCTCTTGTAATTTGGTCTGCCGCTTTTCTCATAAGTATGTCTGTTCCGTTTTTCATGAAATGGAAATGATTTAACTACTCCAACAACATGACATTTGATTACAAAGTCACAACTGCAACAGCAACAGCAACTCGCAAGTTTCAGTTATTGTTTGTACCAATTATATCTACGAGTGTGTGTATATAGCAATATCCAGAATTACTCTATATTTAAATAAGAACTAGCTGATACTCTGTAATATAAGTAAACTCACAGACAACAAGCCAACTTCTGAGTTTCCTTCACTTTGCCTTTTGCCAAATAGTTTCCCCAACAATTTCCATGTGTTCATTATAAGTATGCTTAACTTTTGAAATTTTTCAGTTTATTTAAATACCGTGCTAAACTATTTAGCCAGTCAGTTTTGAAGATTATGGATGCTTTATTTTGTTGCACATTATATGTGCCCATAGGCAGAATTAGTTGAAATGTGTGTTTGTTGATGAAGAAAACTTCTTGATGAGACTTATCAAATTAAAGTGCTAGTACTTTCCACTACTTTGTAAATATACATTAATCTAAATTTTAGGAAATGTTTATTACACTAAATTGTTAGAAAATTTTAAAAAAGGTAGATATATTGTAGAAACAGAAGAAACTACAATAAATTTTTAGTCAAAAGAGAGTATATTTTTTCTAATAGGCATAATCGCACTAACAACCATTTACCAGTAAAAATTAATTAATTCAATATTAGAATATATTTAATTCTAGCAATAACTTGTTTTGAATACAAATTATATGTAGTTGTCTCTCCACTTTTAAAAATGTTTTCCACTATTTAAAATAAAGATTTAATTGAAAATTTCTAAAACAATATACGTTATTTTTTAATTGCGAAAAATAATGCAAATAATGAATCGTCTTCAAATATAGAAAATATACAAGGGGAAACAAACTAATTATTTTCAATTGATAGAAAATTTGTTAGTATTTTGTAATTTAGCATGCCCTTTCAATACTACATTTTTCTTTAAGGAAAAGCAAACCAAATGCGTAATTAAAATTAACAGTCTTTTTGGCAGTTTTATAACTGAAGCTCGTTTAATGTGTAAAGAAGTGTACATGTCCAACATTGCAATTGATTCAACAAAACGAGTTTATGAGATATAAATGAAAAGCTTTAAGCTTATTTCTTGATTTCAGTCAGACAACAGACAACAGACAATGACTGTGAGACTGTCGTGTAAGTGAAAATTGAAATGGCGTTCACGAACTTGATGCAACTCCATTGCCAATGTGCGAGTGGAGAAAGTTTTCCGCTGATTGTGCAATAATTCATGCTTAGTTTCTGTGCTCCAACTCTATTTTTGGATGGCTGAGAATGGGAATAGAACTAGAGCAGGGAATGGAGATGGAGATGGGGATGGGGATGGGGATAAGGAGCAACTGTGCAGATGAAAGATAGAGAAAAGCTTCAGTCGTTTTTAAATGAGATCGATAAAAATAATAGACCGACGGAAATCCTAGGTGATTTATTGCACGGAAACTGAACGAATTACACATGCGATGCAGACACATACTTGCCTTCCCCCATCTCCCCCACCTATTTCTCCCAATCCCTACCCGGCTATTCTCAACTGAATTGATGGTTTCGAATTTTAAGAACTATTTGGCTTAGTCTGGCACACAGTCTCCTATTGAATGATTTCCCCAAATAAAGATACTTATACATTTATATATATATTTGAATATGTATGTGCGGCATTGAACTTGAAATAAGTTTTTGTATCGCTTTGTTTTTATACAGATTCTTTTTTTTTGTTTTTTTTTTTTTTGTTTGGTATTGTATTGTTTGTTGTTACCTTGCAGTCGAATTCTTGTTTCACTCTTCCCAAGGGCATTCACACTCGAACAGCTGTAAGCACCAAAGTCAGACTTTGTCAGGTGTCGAATCGTCAGATTGAGATGCCACGTGTACAGGTTAATCAATGCCTCGGATATGTTATACTTGTTACCATTATGTAATTTAACATTGCCTGTAATTTTTAATTAGTTACAATATTAGTAAATTAATGTACACTTGTAATTGTGTTAATATCGATTAATTTACCTTCGTTGCGGTACCAGCCGTTTAGTGGTTTTGGATATACTTCCACGATACATTCTAAGGTTACTTCTCTCTCAACTGGGGCTCCCACTAATTGGTTAACCGCCTTGATTACTGGCGGAACTGAAACGTAATATGTAGGAAAAATATTTAGTTAGATTTCTGTATATTTTCAAAAAAATAAACTATTTGGATAAGGTTAAAGGAATTAAAATAAAATGTGATATAATAAACGTATTTCACTTATTTAAATAACTTGTGATTAGTTTAATCGAATCTTTATGAACTTATCAGCTTAGATATACACTTAAGAGTTAAGAAATCCTTACAAAAATTTATAAAACAAAATAGTTCTTAAGCTAAGCAGGCCTAATTGAAAGGTGTTAATACCCACTATTTAAAATTTTTCTTGTATTTCAAAAACTTTCTGTTTTATTACACATCTTTCATTCATCTTTGAGCAGATTTATGCTCAAAATCATGTGATTTTTTTACGCAATTAAGTACGAGCAGCATCTTTAACTTTGCGATTTTTTGTGAACATCTTTTGAAGTAGCAACAATAATTTTTCACTTATTTCTCCTTTTTTATTAGTCACCACAATGATGACTGCACCAACTTCAGCAAATGACTCTGCTGCATTCATTTCAAAGACAAACTTTTCGTATTTTGCACAGATACACAGAAAGACAGTCAGACAGTGAGACGGAGAGACAGAGAGAAGTGAAGCGATAACTTGTGGGGTGGCCATTTTACTCGCTCTCTCTCTTCCCCGCCATAGTGACACTTTGAAACTGGAACTGGCTGCAGTGACTTTGGAATTCGCTTTACACTCACTTTCAATGCACTAACATTAGTTGATAGTTGTGCCAATGTAAGTACTAGACGTGTAGTGGATGCTATGTAACTAACAACAGGCAAAAGTGCGTTAGATATACTCTTATAACAGGTATATACGACTTTTTTACTATGTTTGCAGTAGAATTGTTTGTATAAAGTCTTTTCTGAGTTGGTTGTTTGATCTTAATTAATACATACATATACAAAATATTATCATGTTATTACTATGGATGTTATGTGCATGTTTTCCTAAAAATGTCTTTATTACCAAATATTTACGATATGCATAAACAGTTTCGAGCTTAGGCAATTTATCAAATGATTAAAGATAAGTTTTTGTTTAAAAATCTAATCGATCTTCTACATAAATCGTTCGATTTAAACTGGTTCGCTTTCCTTCTGCTCACTCTAGCTCATCTGGGCTACTTAGTTCAAATGAACTCATTCACATTCGTTAGTTCAACGCATTAAAGTGAGAAAGAGTATCGTCAAATACGCAGTTTTCTTTTCGCATATCGCAGTTAAATACAATAAAAACATCTGTAAGTGTATTTAAGAGTCGGATAGTTAATGTATTACATTTGGTGTGTGTACTTTTCCCCAGAAGATTCCACTGGTTGGGGTAGCCCAAAGAAGCGCGGGTGCAAACTGAGTGGATGCGTGAGTCACAGGCTAAGTTCGTTGGCTGTGACGGAGGGAGTGGTGTTTTCATAGGTTCATTTTATGCTAGTTGTGTGTGTGTGTGTGTGTGGTACCCCAACAGTATACTTGTGTATGTGTGTGTGTGTGTGTGTGTGTAAATGACGACTGTAATACTCTGTTTCAATGCAGCAAAGGCTGATGCTCATGCTCATGCTATTTTTCCTGTCGTTGGCTGCTGTTTCGCCAACGCAGTTGTTGTTGTCGTGGTTGTTGTTGTTGTTGTTGCTGTTGTTGTCGTTGTTGCTAAAGGATAATTTTAAGCCATAAATAAAATGGATTAAAGCGCAATGATCCGCTCATCAAAATAGATTTCATCCTCTGTAATTTCTACACTGGGAACATTATTAAAGCTTTTCTGCAAAATCAATGATAGTCCCTAGTCCCCGTAGTCTTCGCTTGCGGATTTATATGCCATTTTAGCTTTATTTTGTTGTTTATCTGTATATACTGGTGTTCTCGTACATGGAAATATATTATTTGGGGTTTGTGTATCCTTGCTTTAACTTTAAGTAATAACTGTTAAGGTTTTAATGTGGCCATGCAGGAATATGCGGGAATAAATCCATCTATTTTGCTTAAAACTGAAATAACTTTTGTGTTTTCCCCCAAAATACAAAGTTTAATCGTAGGAAAATGCATGATTAATTAACGTATATTCGTTTTATGCTGTCATATCCCAGCTTCAGTCTGTTTATTTTCAAGTCAGACAGGCAAGAAGAATTATTTCTTGATTTTCGTTCTTAAAATCTTAAATAAACAATGGCGAAGGCAACCGTCGAGTTAACGACTACGAGATATCCTTTCACGTTTGCGCATTCACATTAAAAATATATATACTTTTAGATTTTCTGTAAGCTTTAACAATTCTTTAATAAAAATTGGATGTGAATATATTGTGTGTTCGTTATGTCATCGTAATGTGCAATATATTGGGGATGGACAGAATTGTAAGTTAAGAAAACAACGAATTTAAAAAAAATTTCAGTGGTTGTATTAAAATATCTTATGAAGAAAACTTATTTAGAAGTTAAGACCCAAAAGTTATAATTTTAAATTATATGTAGAGCGATATGCTCTTAAATACAATTTTAAATAATCCTTTGACAGAAAAATAAAACAATTCGACAAAATGTGTAAAAAGCTCTAGCTTCTTTAAATTTTAAAAATTTTCCTGATAATACGGATCTCTACAAATTTATAATGCTGAAAAGGATAAAGGGTCTACAAACCGAAGCTGGCTTAAAGTAAAACTTGTAGTTAAAAGACTTGTATGCATGTAAAAGCCATATGCAATAGATCAGGAGCTGACCAGTTTGACGTTCTACCATTTTGCCGTTTTTGGCCATTTTGCTGGGGCAACTTGGACGTTTCGACAATTGCTAACTTTGAATTTGCATTTGCATTTAACTGATTTTGACGTGGACACATTGCCAAAATTTCAACTGTTGTATATGTCTTGGATGACTTTCACTTACACTCGCAGTCTCACACAATTACCGAGCACACACATACATGGATAAATATACATACAAATACTAGCGGAATTTAGGAATGTGTTGGGAGCGTACATGGATGTATGTGTGTACATACATACATACATACATACATACATAAGACAATGCATGGCAACTGTTCTATGCGTAAGAGAAACACACAGACACAAATGCATATACAGATGCATTTGAAATACATACTCACAAACTCACACATCTTCGTATATAGGAAGTAAACAGAATAATAGAGGCAACAGCTCATGACAATAGTTCAATGTGTGCTGCCAGCTTCTGCTGTTCCCCTCTGTCTCTCTCTCTCTGCTTCTGCTGCTTTTGCTGCTTTGCTAGTTACGAGTTGTTATTACAATAGCACATATAGCACTATACTCGAAGCATACAAGCCCATTTGATATGCTTTTGGCTGGTACCCGAAGTGCGACTATCGCAACTTTTCACAACTGCTACTCTCTGAATTTGACTTGACAATCTCATGGTGTTGATTTGTGTCTTGTGCCACACCAACGCCATGTTCCGAGTATCGCCAACACAAAATTCTCCTCCTTCTCCTTCTCCTCCGCTTCATTCTTCTAACAGAATCATACTTTGTCCTCTACTTACACTCTTTCCATTTGCTAGACACAATTTGATTGTTTCGTTTGGGAACATGAAAACCACAGAATGACCATGGCGACCATTCAACAAAAACTATTTTACATATGAATCATTTATACAGACGTCTGCATATCAACAATATCAAATCAAAACCATTTCATAATTTCTGAAAACTTGTCTCTTAATTCAAGTGAAAGCAATCTACCTGTGAGACATTATTTCTATAAATATTTTTGTTAAAATTTAAGTAAATATGTTCGCATAATCCTAACTTTCTTAAATGTATACTATTTTATTTATTGATTACTTTCAAGTGTTTCCTTAAATTACTTAAGTTCTGTTAAGAATTACTTGTTGAAAAATTCTACATGTTTGAAAATCTTTCTTAATTGTATTCCACTAAAGATTTCATTAAAACTAAATTAAACCCTACTCAGAAACCCAATCATTAAAATATTGTAATCTTTTTAAACATTGATGCTATAATATATTACTATTAATTATTTTCTCAAAATTTAACTCAATTCTGTTCAGAAATCATATTCTAATATATAGTGTCGCTTATATTTCATATCTTCATAAGATCCTTTTATAGTCTTTATTAATTAACTTAAATAAAGTAAATTCTATTTCAAATATTATATTTTTAAAACAGTTTCTTGAAATCGTCTTATATTATTGCTAAAGTTTAGGCAAATATTAAATGGGACTTACAGTTGACGTGTATATCAAAACGCTTGCTCACTGAGGGTGGCACCCCATTTGATGCTATGCAGAGGTAACCCCCCATATCAGTACGGTGGACATTCGTGAGTGTCAGTCGCTCGCCTTCCACAGATTTGAGAGCTTGAATAACAAGGAATTGTTGGAGATTGAGTCAATCTAATGTTGGGTATGTACTCAGGTTTTAAATATCGATATTACAGTGCATTAAAAACTGTTTTCACAGCATGTTTTGAGGTCTTTCAATATCCAAGAGAGTAAAGTGATGATTCAGTTATTTAAATATGCACCTTGTTTGTCTCTGCTTTCCGCACGGAGCATAATATCCTTGCCGCCCTCACGTCGCCATTGCACCATGGGTTCAGGAACACCTGTTTAATTACATTTTAATGAATAAGGATTAGTTTTGATTTTGATAAAATAATAAGCTTAAGGGGAAGTGCAGTTATTTCAATTAAGTCTTAGTTCTTCAACATTGTATACAAAACAATTATTCTCCTATTTAGAATTTTGAAGTTGATTTGAATCTTTTGTTATAGTTTATTTATATTCACCTGTGGCACTGCATTGTAGTGATATGCTGCCTCCCTCTGTTGCGACACCCTCGTCAATATTTTCGTCGGGGTGGTACAAAATATCCGGTGGCACTACGACATCCAAATAACCCGACTGTAAAGAACAAAAACACATAGATTAATATATATTTATATTTAAAGTTTCAACATTTTTAAATAATAATTCAATAAAATATTTAAAATATTTTATCTTCCGAGATCGAGGCATTTCTACAAAAGGTATTTTATTCAGACTGTTGCATTATCAAAAAATTGATATAACTCTATTTAAATTGTGTACAGGGTATAGAGATTTCTGATAGTAAACAGCTTTATAATATTGCTGATTGGAATTCTTGTGCTTCGCTTAGCAGAGCTACAGTACGTGCAATCAGTATACGAACACGTACACGTACACGTACTCGTCTTCATTGTCGTGCGGGACAAATTCGACTGGTCACCTGAGCTAATCCATTCACACATATCTCTCAAGTAAGCCAGGACTCAGGACACAGGACTCAGACGCATATGGCGTAAAGATTACAGTCTCGGCAGGACACCTAAGCAAACCACGATGGTCATCTGGGAATGGGATAAAGTGGACAGGCATTGAGGGGTGGTGAATTCCACTTACCAGACTCTTCATGGGATCCGTATTCACCTGGCACATGTAGCTGCCGGAATCGTTTAGTTGCACGTGGGATATGTGAAGTTTCCAGGTGTTGTGTCCATTGTGTGTCACTGATAATCTTGGATTTAGCGAGACCATATGTGTATGTATACCAAGTATTGCTTTTGAATCTGATTTAATCCATGCCACCTGAAATTGCAGAGCCAAAGCCAAAAGCAGAGATACCAAGCGTTTCCAAGTATTACAAGTTTGTTTCTCTCCCAACTTCACAAAACATCCATTACTTAGGCTCATGGATGTGAGTGTGTATGTACTGTACTGTCATACATATGTACTTTATGTCATTGAATCCCCTCTCCCAATGGACCTACTTACTTATACACAAATACATACAAATAAGATTAGGACGAGGTTGTCTGGTTTGGTCAACTCAAATACGATTTTATGGCATATTAATGTACTCGCACTTACCCCAACTTTTACAGGAGGAGAAGCGGCCTATCTGTCTCCACCTGTATTCTGCATCCATTTCTCTTACCTCCTTCCTATTCACTTATATGTGTATTCATTAATTCATAAACTAAACTAACACAAGTTCTTCGCGCAACTTCTGCTTGATTTATGTTGCATTTTCGAATTACAGAAATGACATAAGCAATGGAGAAAGCTGCTCGACTTCGAGTTTCCCTGTACCCGAGCCCTTACACAAAAAAAAGACAGAAATGTTATAATCCGATCGTAAATAGTTTTTCGCATTAAAAAGCATAGCAAAGTATGTGTATAATAAATTTAAGAATTATAGTAGTTTTTCTAAAATGTTTACAAATACATAAAAAGTTCAAGCAACAACTGGCGCCTTCTCAGATTTTCCATATTTGCTATTTTATTCTATAACTTTACTATAGACAAAAGTCTAGGTAAAATATGCGAAGACTAAATTTTTAAACTTAAGAATGTAGTCAAAGTGCACAATTTACAATAAAGAACATCTGATTATGGTATAGAGAAACCTACATTTGAAATTGTCATATCTCTAGCTCCTATAAATTCTGTAACTAAAACTTGTTGAATATGTATATCAAATAAAAAATAAATTTTCAAAAGTTGACTGAAGGTTTTAATAGGTATATAGCAAAATAAAATGGAACTAGAAGATCTCTTTTAATAGAAAACACCCAAAATTGGCTACAAAGTCATATTGAATTTTGAAAAAATCACATTTAAAATTGCTAATACATACACGATATTGGCCCAAATTGTCCACAACGCAAGTGAATGAAATGTCGCGTCCTTGTGGTACGGTGATATTCGTTAATTGTGCCAAAAACTGCGGTCCCAATTCATCTGGATCCTTGTGGCCTTAAAGGTTGAGAAGAGACATAAAAATAATTTTAAATACAAAGTAGACACAGGTGTAACAGGTAAATGGTTGTAGCAGGTGTAAAGCACATGCAAATAACTCAACTTAAGGAAAACAAAAAAAAACAAACAAATATAATGAAAATGTAATACAAAAAGTGCATTACGCAATTGTAAAACTCCCACATGTTTATCCCATCCCAAATGGAAACCATTAAGCATTATTCAAGTTGCGGAGTCTCTTTTTGTCTGGTCCGCTTAGAACATTATTTGCAATAACTGAGGATAATGCAAAATTAGTTGCTACTTAAATTAATTACATTTAAAACTCGTACAATGCGGCAAATTAAGCTGTTGTCGAGTAAAGAAAAACTTTTACTGTCACGGTTTTTAATCCCGTTTAGCTTGACGACAGTTGGATACGCTCACAATATTCATAATTAAGAGAGGCGTTTGTGATATACTAAGCAGAATCCGTAAAGATAAAATTAAACTTAAATTCATATTTTTAAAAACCATGTTTTACTCATAATACATTTCTTTTAAATAAAATTGAAAATATAATTTATACTAAATATATTAAGTATGTATTTGTATTATTTAATTCAACTTACTTTGTGTATTTGTTAGCGAATGACTTCCTTCTGTGCTCAATACTCCGGAGAGTAGCAAAAGTATGACGGAGGCTAAAGTCCTGACCCAAAATTGTATCTGAGTCATTAGGGCAGTCTTCATTTTGATCTACAGGCTTCTGATCGTCTCAGGATCTTCAGGTACTTCCAAAAAAACGAACTATCTTATATAATATGCATAAAAATCTCGCTATTCGAGCTGATCCCTGGATGGCGATACTTTCGCCTACTTATTCGATCTGAGCATTTCCTTTAATCCTCTAGTATTGTCATCTGTTTACAGATCATCACAAAAATTCGATCCAAAATATCCGAAGTGTTTCTGCAAAAAAAGAATGATGAAGGTTAGATCATAAACTTAATAAATTGCAATTTTTATACTATGTTTCATAGTGTATATTTTTCTAGCATATTCTATTCTGCCTGTTGTTAATGCAATAATTATCTTTATTTGTAAAGCTATTTTCTACGGCGAAAGGCATAAAAGCAAAAAGGCAAAAGGCAGACAAAGTAAAAACCAAATTCCTTTTCTGGAATGCGTCGCGCAATTCAGTTTGCCGACTGGAATTTCTTTACCAAATTTTAAGTTGTGTACAAAAATGTATGAAGTGGTGAAATAAAACATCTAATTTAACAGGAGTGAGCTCTGTGGCAACAATTTAACAGACAAACAAACAAATTATGGTCAAAAAATTAAGAAACAGGCATTTCCAATTCGCATTACATTAAAGGGGAAAAAGGGTTATTAAAAGAAACGTTTTCTCCATTTAATGAAATAATAATAAAAGTATTTGGTTAAGTTTCTAAAACTGAACCGAATTTTAAATATATAAATATTTAATTAATTTGATATTTTGTAGTACAAGGTAGCAGATCCCGCTTCTAAATTCAGTGTTTACTTTAAGCAACTAATCAAAAGTTTTAATGGATTATTAAATTCTTTTTTATCTGCTTAAAACTTTCCAACAAAGAAAATGATAACTGAATATACTTAGATTTATAAAGAGTATGTCTCTCTGGTCTTACTTTAAATTATATATATTGTACTTATAATAAGGTCTATGTATATGCCACATTTCTAAATATTTTTTTGTTGCGCGTAAGTAATTCTTATTCAGCTTGGATAATATAGCATATTATTACTTATGATTTTTTAAATTCATTTTGAATCAGATTGCATTCATACACAAAATTTCTAAAACAACTTATTTGATTACAACTATTTTTTTAAGTCCCAAAGTTACAGTTATCATAAAATAATTTATACACATGTGAAAAATCATGGTATACATCTATCTTTTTTACAGTTGTGTTATATTTCAACACTATCGTCAAGTGCTTTTCAATACTGCGAGAAATTATTCGCATTGTACAGATACTGTATGTAAAAATCAGAGCCATCAATTTTGGTGCGAATCCGTTTGTATGTGCGTAATGGTCATCCATCAACAATTAATCGCTCAGCTGCAGAGTGTGAGGAAAGAGGGAGAGGGGGAGAGAGAGATATGTAGAGAGTGAGAGAGAGAGGGGAAGAGGGGGCGGGGGGTGTGAGAAAGAGTGTTAAAATAAAGAAAATATTCAGCCGGAATTTTTAATTCTCAACGACTGCAATCAAAGGATTTTACAAATGACCAACCCATCTGCTTGTCGGTTGCTTGTTGGATGTTGGATGTTGAATGTTGGATGTTGGTGAAGCAATGCGATTGCATAAAATGCTTTAACCACATTTCATGTTTGCTCTTGCACGCCCCGAACGTCGGCTCTGTTGACCACAACAAACCCAACTGCGTTACTTTAGTGACATCATGGCCATCACCCCATTCGGGCCAACAGGCCATTCGGGCCATCAGGCCGTGAGGCCATCACGATGAGAGAATCAGGATAAAGTGCCTTCTGATCCATTTATTCATATTCAGTTTCGGCTAAAATCACATAGAACTGTTGCTCTGATGTTACATTTAAACGGGATTCCCCTTCAACCCCATTCCCATTCCCCATTCCCCTCATCCGACACTCCAACGATGCACAACGCTTAGTCCATGCTTACACTTATGTATGCAAAAATGCACATATGTATGTACTTACATACTTACATGCATGTCTGTATGTCTGTGTGTCTGTGTGTCTCGTAGTCGGACATTACGCATGTGGATTTGCATGACCAGATTGCTGGTTTTGGCTAGTAAAAGATACAGATACGTCTGTGAGTGTATGTGTACGTGTGTGTATGTGTGTGTGTGTTGTGTGTGTGTGTGTGTGTAGTATACGTGTTGCCGGATACGGATACGGAATTTCGAAATTGTGCGCTGTCGGGTAATACGAAATTCCATTCGCCACAATTTTTAATCAGAAGTAACTGGTGTGGTCGAGCATTTCCGACGGCCTAAAATAAAAATTCAAATAAAAAGATTTGCGTCTGAAATCTCATTAAAAACAATTCCGTTTGTGAAAACAAACAAAAAACAAACAAACAAATGTCCGAATGAATGAACGAAGTGGATGGCCGAGGAAACATGGACATATCCATCAGAGATGCCAACTACTCACCACAAGATAAAATGCAGCAGATACGCAACGGAAAATAAGAATAAAACAATCAATAAGAAATATAAAAAAAAAAATTAGAAGTCAATGAAAAAATTGGAATACCGCAAGAAAGTATACAAAAATTGGACAGTAAAGCAAAAAAAAAATATTAATTTTTCTAAATTTTCCATCAGAATTAAATTAGCGGTCAAAGTATTTTTTGTGCTATAATGATTCCTTTTTTCTGTGTAAGACAGAGTACAAATAGTTTTTCTAAAAAATGTAAAGTTGTAATTTTAATGATTATTTAAAAACTTAATAGTTGACTTCAAAAATAACAACTTCATCTTGGGAATTCTTTTCCATAATTTTTAAATATTGAAAAGTAAATTTTAAAAGTAATTAATTTTAAATGTTGGAAATATTTGCCGCCTAAAGCAGATCTATCTGAATAAAGGCTGAACTGGCAACACTGATATCCATCCACACGCATGGACACTGAGCGCAATGTGCGCTGTAATCCCTACAGCTGTAGCAATGCCAATACCAGTTCCAGATCTCTTCCTCCTTCCCCTGCTACTCCCCCTGCTCCTGCTCCTGCTCCATCTTCTTTACCACAGTGCAGCCAACTGCCTTGAACTTGTCAGTTCGTTCATCGTCCAACTGATGCCTCCTCGTTGCTGGCCTGTTTGTCCATTTGATGACGAAGAGCTACCATCAATTTGCAACACTGCCACTACCACCGCTTAACTCCCCTCCCTGTCCCCCGTCCAGGATGAGGAGGAGCATCAGGAGGAGCAGGAGCAGAAGCAGAAACAGGAGCAGGGGCAGGAACAGGAACATCAGTCGTCGTCGTGGTCCGCTGTACGTTTACCATCCTCCCACTTTGAGTGTAAACACATAATCCATTTAAATTGTTTGTGGTTTTTCTTATTGTTTGTTTCCCTTCTTGTTTTCATTGTACGAGTAACTGCCATTTTCGCTGCTGTCGCTGTCGCTGTCATTTCTGGCCAAGCTATGCGAAAAACCGAAGGCAAATCGAGCTCATGTTGGAGGCCTAAACGCCTTCCTTTCTATCTAGTTACTTTAAACAACAAATATATATATTATTCTCCACCCACTATTGTATCTGTATCTTATTTTTTTCTGTTCGCATTCTTCTCTTCCTATTTTCGTTTTGACACTTGACATTTAATGTACTCCAAATGATGTGTATTATAGGTACATTTTTCAAATGAAATCTATTTTAATCTTATCTTGCCACTTCAAATATTTTTTTATCAGATTTTAGGGACAAATGTTATATTTTTAGAAAAATGTGTGAAATTTTTTATGTTTTTATTCATATTTTAAGTTAAATTTTTTAAAGCATAAATAAACGAGATTTTAATTAAAAAATTGTTATTAATTTTCTTTTGTTTTGAAACTCTGGGTTTTTTAAAGGTTCGGTTCGAAAAAAAATAGTTACATGCATTTCGTCATATAATAGAAAGAATTCCTAAGGCTAATTTAGATTTTTAATTTAAAGTTAAATTTTGTTTAATAAACATTTAGATTCACAACATTTTAAACTTAAAAAATGGTAATAAAAAAATAATAAATAAACAAAACTTTCAATACGAGTATTCCTAAGAATATATTTGAGAAACTTATTGGCTTTGTGCTTTTAAGATCTTACATTTGGTTATTTATTTGAAAGCACTTTCGATTAAAGCACTTTTATTTATTTTGACATTCAACAACTTAGCAAATGATAAAAAAAAATAACAAAGTTCGTCAACATGAGCTTTCTGAGGGTTTTCCATTCTTCCGTGTCGATGCGTCTTTATTCACTCCCAAAAACACTCAAGGATGCATTAAGTAACATTTTGTGACACGGCGAGTACTCGAACGAGTACTCGTACTCGTACTCTGCATAAATGGCAGTGTCGTAAGATGTCTGTGCAGAAGTCAAAGTTCTTCAAATTTGCATAGACTCAAAATGACATGTTACTCTTTCTGTTCTCTTTCAGTCGCCAACTCAAGCCAATAGTGATTGTAAAAAAATTATATTGAATGTTCTCGTTGCCTCTAGTCATAGTTACATATCTACACACATACATACATGAAAACGTACAGATACTTGCACGTAAACCAAACACTGATTAACTTAGCTATGTATTTTTCTATAGCAGATGCACACAGAGTAAATATTTTTAAAAGAAAGGTAATGTACAGAATTCCATAGAAGTAGAATTTGTCAAAGTGACACTGAAATCTACTTTAATATATACATATTACTGTTACATAATAAGTGCATTTAAATGCTCGTTAAACAATTTGATGAAATTAAAATACTTATTCAATTAAATTAATTTGACTTATAAATTGAATAAAACGGCCTTAATGAAAGTTTTTTTTTTATTGAATGAAACGTAAAAATAATTCAACATAACAAAAGTAAAGGTCTTTTTTATTTTCCTATTATATTCTATAATATGTACTCTTTGGCATTTTAGAATCAACGACAATTTGTTTGGTTTTAAAGAATTTCTAGATTTTTGCGACACACACTTCGTAAAAATTGTGTGTTAGAAAGCGTCTGAATGTGGCATTCAAAATGTAAAGTCTTTGGAATCATTGAAATTTACGATATTACAGATCCATGTCTACGGATCCATTTACCTCTATTACCAATGTTAAAAAGCGATTTAGATGACCTAAGAAGTATTTAATTATTTATTTATTACAATTAATATTTTTATTCAAAGTATTTTCAAACATTTCAATTGGGCTGTTAAGCTTTAATTGTAGGTTAAATAATATTTTATGTGTATCTCGGCAGAATATGAAGTAAATCTACTTTCTTCTGTAGGCTTTGAATAAATTGGCTTGCTGTTAGCTGGTTACATTTCACAAGCAGTGCACTGCTTAGATCGTAACGTTTCTGTTATGATCAGTGTGAGTTGCAAAGCAATGACCTTTTGACAGTCACAAAATGGGCAAACACGACTTGCATGGATTTTCACAAAGTACACACATACATTTTGTAGTGTAATGAGAGGGAATGTAATAGACAACACTACATGCTCCAATAATACGGCAATTGTGCAACTGTGCGAAAGTGGCAAACTAAAATAGTTGTTAGGTAAAAGTTGCAACAGCACACATACACATACACACGCAATATACAATATACAAAATACAATATACAATACACATAGATAGGGAGATTGTCATCGAAGCGATGGGTTGAGTTTAACATTTTCATAGCACAGATTTCGGGGCATACTTTTGCAATGGTAATAGTAAAATAGTAATTTACACTGACTGCTGTAAGTTTTCAACTGTGAGGATCGTATGTCCCTACAAATTTGCATAAAAGTCGCACTTTTTCATTTAAAAACTCATTTGCCAACATCCTCATATTCATATTACAGGCCGCTCTCAAGCCGATACACTTTTCATAAACTAATTCCGCACTCCGACACACCCCCTATTAACCCCTCCTCCTCTTGAAAGTCCGCACCGTCACGTCTGCTCCGTTGGTTGTTCCCAATTGAGTTGTGAAGCGTGCCGTGTCTGTTGACTTTGCTCCTTATCAACAAGTCGCCACTTAATTCAATTACATTAGATACGACGAACAAATACGAGGATGAGTCGAGGTCTCAGATACTCGTACTCGAACTCGTATCTAAAAGGGACCCAGGGAACTTTTCCACTGTGGAATGAGAGAAGAGAATAGGCCGAGCTTTGAAACTGCGGTTGGATGACAGCTGAGCACTATTCCTATTCCTATTCCTATTCCACACTCCTTGAATATGCGTCTCTTAAGGAATAAAGCATTTAATAGCCGCCGGCATTTTCATTTACATATTCTTCGATTTAATTTGTATCTTGTTGTGCTTTTCCATATTTTTATCAGACAATAATAGCAACAATAACCTAAACAAAGTAAAAGCCTCGCTGAAGGTCAATTATTTAATGCTTTTCATAAAAGCTCATAAATGCCTGAGGCATTCCAATTTTGAACAGTGCCAACTTTGTACCTTGTTTATTCAGCTGACCAATTTCAGGGAATGCAAATCAATACTACAATTCGACAAAAACGAGTACTCATACTCAAATATATGAACATATGTCCTTTAAAAGCAGACACGTTTATACATTTGTAATTCCATCTACAACAAAGTGTTTTAATGCTTACTTAATTTTAAATGAAGATATAAAGAAAATTAAAGTTAAAAGCGTCGAATGCAAGACAAAAACTTTCAACCTCAATGAACTACCTTCAATTTAACTTTACAAGCATATTATTTACTCAGATAGATTTGAAAAAAGAGTAAGACTAATATTTTAGATTCACAAATATATATTTTAGCTTATTATTATGTTTTAATCAACTTCTTTGATATTTTTAACAGTATAACAGTTTAATATATTTTTTAGGCATCTTAACCATAAAGATCCCTCATTATTATCTGTGATCTGCACAAAGAAAATCAAATGTAATTGAATGATCGAGGTTATCAAATACTTTAACACAATACAATATTATCCATGTAAGTAACTGAGAAATAAGTTAATCCACCAACAATTCTTATACTATATTTACAAGTTTGTTTATAATAATTCAGGTTATAACACTTTCTGTCTTTGGTTTCAGGAAGGAAAAATTTACTAGATTTCAGAACATCAACAATATATACAGAATTCAACTGTAAAAATAAGATGTAAAAATCTAGTTGTGGTCTCTGATATCAATCGGAGAGATGTTTTTTATATTTATATGTAACAGGCCCAAAGATTGTATTTAATTCTTATCGTTGTAGTTTAGTTAAGCTTAGTTAGAGAATAAGAATAAAAACTGAATATTTTAATATTGTAAAATTAAAATTAAAATTAAAAATTGTTATAATCAATAATGTTAAATTAATGTTAGGCTAAGACAAAATGTGATGTATCAAATGATTGTATTAATGTTAGTGACTAGCGCTAGCAAATCCAAAATTAAATAAATTAAATTAAATTAGCTAAGTGGATTTGTTGTATATTCAAAGAAATGCAATTAAAGAAATAAGTCTTAAAATGTGAAAACATTTTTGAAATTATGCCAAGTAAAGTTGCGTTGATAATAAAATAGATGCAACTCAGAAAACTAAAACTTACTGTGAATTTGGCCACATATCAAGATTGAAATATAAAATCTTTGGCAAAGAAAGAAAAACTTGTTGACTTAGCTTTATGAAATTGTATTAAATAAATGAAAAAACTTAATAATTGCAAAGCTTTATCGGCCTAATTAAGCGATAGCCAAAGAATGAATTTTGGAAAGTGGAAGATAATTAAAATTCATTATTTACCTTATAATTTGTTTTTATTTTGTAAGATCTGTGCAATTATTAAATCAACATTAAAAATTCAGGAATATTTATTTCCCAAGAAGCTGTTTCAGGATCGGCTTCCATCTTGTTTATAAAAAACTTGTCATGTAAAATAAAAAAAATAAATAAAACAATTTCTTAGCTTTAGAAAGCATAATAATTTAAAAAACAGATAGATTTATATGCAAAAACAAGTCTTACAACAGATTAAAGTTTGGGTACCTAACTAACAAATTTTATTATAAACTCTGGATTCCTTAAAATATACAAATAAAGTACAATTCTTCAATCCCTTGAACAGTGCAACTGTTATCCTTGCTTTTGTTGCAGTTTTTACATTTCTCTCATTTAAACAAAATAAATGAACTGCATAATTAAACTTGAAATTTTAAAGAAAATAGAAAGTACATGTTCATGCTTACATTTCGGACACGAATACGAGTAGAGAATGAGAGAATGAGAAGAAGATGGAGAAGAAAATGGAGACCAGTTTCATTCAGAGCTTGTTGTTGCTTTGTTTTTTATTTGTTTGCATTTAATGCGTTTTCTTCTTAAGTGTTGCACCACTTAAGCACTGAGCTAAATTAATTGTTTTAAACAATTGATCGTTAATAACGCAATCATTATCAGCGTACTTTAGTTGTAGTTGTAAATACGCGAAGTAAACTAAAATCGAATCAAGGGGATATGAGAAGAGTCAAGTTGTTGTATCGCAATATAACTAGTTAGAGTTTTTTTAAACAATAATAATTTTACTAGTAATGTAATTCACCAAGTCGAAGCTAATTATAAACGTATCGACGGCAATTCGCGTTCTGAGCACGAGCTTCGATATTGTTCCGTTAATTCAATTCGAACTCGACCGTCGCGCGACAAGCTCTGATTGGGACTGAAGCAAGGACGACAACTGATAAGTAGTCCTTGCTTTCTGTCGCTTCAATGTTGCATCGTCGTAAACACTCGTGTCACCCGAAGCACTTCACTTGCCCCTTCAATGGGCGGGGAGTGTGTATCCGACGCTCTCATTGGCGGTATCATAGCGGAGGTGGGAGAGACAGTACCGTAAGCATTCCTATCCACTCAATATGAGAGAGAGCGTGTGGAACAAAGTATATGGCATCCACCACGTGTCGTTGTGGATTGTATTCTCTCTATTTCCTACTCACTTTGCCAGCGTATTGTAAACAAATGAGTGGTGCTCGAATTGAAAGTGTTTGGTGAGCAGATACCCTGTAACGAAATATATAAGGACACGTACATCAAGTGCACTCATCAGTTGAATTATTTAAATGAAATGTGCATTTTATTGCATTTATCAAGTTCAAGCAATCCATCATTCCTGTCATCATTCAGTTTAAATTCTGCTCAACTTGTAGATATCCTATGCCCAGCTATGACAGACTCTTTAACAAATTACAGGTACACAATTAATCGCACTTAAGATTACACACAAACATGCTTCAACTTACTACCGCTAGGTGGCGTCAACAAACCTTTATTTTATTTATTGAACAACTCTTGTTTATTTTATCTGATTATAATGCAATTTTCAAATCAGATATATATACATTAATTTTTAAAGAGTAACGGAATAAAAATTGAAAAAATCAGATTATTTAAAACGTTCATAATTGTTGCAAAAAATAGTAATCAAAATCACCTGCGAAATGCTTTTAATATTATCGTATTTGCATTGACGATCGGAAAAAGTATTTCAGGCAACCCTTAAATTAATGGGAACCAAAGGTAAAAGGATTAAAAGTTATACATGTCTGTGTATGTTTGTATGTCCTTTTTGAAGCAACGCAGAAATGTGTCGGCTAATGGAGTACTTGAACATCCTTGCATAAATGAATGTACAATTTGTGTTCCAGCCACAAAAATGATATAAATAAAAAACAAAACATAAATTTTAGGGAAACAAACAAACCAACAAATAAATGACCGCAAGTAAACTAAGGAAACATATTTGTTTTAAATTTTTGAAATACTTTTCTCAAATTATTCCATTCAACATTTTCAAGGTCCTTTTGGTTTATTTATTGCTCCTCGTACAGTGAAAGCTATGAATCTGCCACACCGTTTTTTTGCTTTTTATGCGTAAGTATCTCTGCGTGTATAAATTGTACGAGTATCTGTTAGATACATACATAAGTATGTGCTTGTGGCATGTGCTGCGGTCAGTACACTGGCATGTCTATGTGTGCCTGAATGTGTGTGTGTGTGTGTGTATATGTAGGTATGTGTGTGTGCGTGCGTTTGTACCAGGGCTGCAAATCGCACACATTTACAAATAGGTCGGAAGATGGAACTTTCGTATTGTCCGTCTAAATGATATCATCGATATAAGAAATACTTCATTTAAATATGCAAGTTTCAAAACACATTTACCAGATTAAATTGTTGAAAATTTCTTCCATTTTTCATCATTTAAAATAATAACGAGTTACGAGTGCCATTAATAGCGATGATTAATGATCTTAAAATTCTGCAAATTTCATACCGATCAAATGACAGCTGTCGAAATGCACTGCTTGCTTTCCTTGGGCGATCCCCGCCAAGCAGTTCATGTGTTTAATATTTTCCCAGTCAAGAACATTCAATTAAAAGTTTAAAGTTTCAATTGTATGCCTATTTTATTATTTAATTTTGTAGATAGAACAAACGAACAAATTAAACCTAAATGAGTTTCAGATATTCTATTTAAATATGATTAATATTAGACGATTCCTACACTATAGTTATAACAAAGAATTATGCTAATCGTATTACATGTTTGTGTTCATCTTAAAATATTCTGAATTCTGGTAATAAGTTTTGTTTTGTTGACTGCATCATCATTGTCGAGAAAATTCACAAATGTTATGAAACGATTCAGAAGACACCCATTTTTATAGGTGATGACAGTGGAAGAAAGGGGAATGAAAAAACATAGCAATAAATAAAACAAGTGTAGAACTGAATAACTAAGATTTTATTGTGCTTGCATAATCACTTTTAGGCAAAGAAAAAGCCAATGCAAGAATCTAGAGAAAGATTCAGATTGAGA
This sequence comes from Drosophila falleni, assembly GCA_035045575.1. Classification (NCBI taxonomy): domain Eukaryota; kingdom Metazoa; phylum Arthropoda; class Insecta; order Diptera; family Drosophilidae; genus Drosophila; species Drosophila falleni. The sequence continues at coordinate 713,736 of JAWNOV010000054.1, read as the reverse complement.
GGCGAAGAGGCGAAGAGTGGAAGAGGCAAAGGCAAAGGGAAGGGGAAAGGATGCAAACGCAGCTCATTGAATGAAAAGTCAAGAAGCAAAGGCAACATCAATGGCAAGCAAGTAACAATAACTTTTAATCACTTTAAATAATAAAATCCAAGAAACACTTTCGGATTTACTGAGTTCCTTGTTGAGGATTAGCTGAGTGAATCTCCAACGGCTTAGTAAAATGCCTTCCAGCACTAGAACATCGTGGCTCCGCTTTTCCAATCCCCCTTTTCCCCTTTCCCCTCTTCTTTCCATTTCCTTCATTTCAATCGTATGTAAGTATGTATGTATATACTGGGTAAATGCGGGTTTTAGCAGCATTCCTCATCCTCATCTTCATCCTCATTCACATCCTTAGACTCCAAGTAGCTAGTGCTTTAAGAACTCAAGAGTTTCGCCCGCTGAAACTTAGGCGAATTGCGAATGCGTATGTAGATAGCGTCTTTCTCCAATGAATGTCCTTGCCATCCTTTGCCAGGCAAAGACGAAGGCAAACGAACACAAGATGGTGAACACAACAAACTGTTATTACTAGAGATGCTTTGATAAATGCTGCTCTGTCACAATGATGATAATCTCAACTAATGAGGAATTAAAATTGGATTACTGAATTCTCTAATTAAAAGGATTAAGTGCAATGCAACAATGAATATTGTATAACAAATGGATTAAAACTAAATTAATATACGAGAAGGACTCGCATGTGATATCAAGCTGTGAAATACAGAAAGTCAGAAATTCTTTTAAACATGACTGAAAACCTTTCGACTTTGAGGTTTCCACCATAAAGTCCCCGACCTTGACCCATATTTATAGAAATTTAGTTTGAAAAATAACTGCGTTCGATTCCCCGTGATATTATTCTTTTGGAACGATATGGAATTCACACTACGTCATTATAAAAAATTAATCGATTTCCAATCTATATATTTACCTTTATAAGATTAATCAATAAAAATAATCACAAACTTTTGAAAGATGAGAAATTTTTTAAGAATTACTATTTTTTTATTTTTTCAAATCAAGTTAAAATTAAAATTATAGATTGTAACAATTAAAAAAAAACGAAATTTATGTACATCTTTTAGATTTCCATTTTTTTTTCTAAAATAGATTGAATCTTCATTATTTTGTTTTTGTTAACCCAATCTAACAACCTTGCAACTGGTTAATGATAATAAATAGAAAATCATACTATTTACTAACTAAAATACGTTATTTTAATTTTTTGTCAAAGCGTTTATTTGACCAACTGTATGTATTTTCTTATTATAATAGACTGTCATGATGGGCTTTCGACTTTGAGGTTTCCAAATCACCCCCCCTGACCCCCCATTTTTAAACTTATTTTTAAAAAAATCCGCCCTCCCCCGCATTTTTCTTTTTCACCCTATGGAATAACACCACACAAAAAAAAAAACAATTTCCAACCCACCCCAACCCATTAAACAAAAAAAAAATAATTAACTTTTTAAAAAAAAAAAATTTTTTTAAAAATTATTTTTTTTTTCTTTTTCACACAAAAATAAAATAATATTTTATATATATTATTATAAAAAAAAAAAAAATAAAATATATTTTTTTAATTTCCCTTTTTTTCTAAAATAGAAGGGATCTTTTTATATTTTTTTTTTCCCCCCCACCCACCCCCCCCCAAATGGTTAAGATAATAAATAGAAAATCATACTATTTACTTACTAAAATACGTTATTATATTTTTTTGTCAAAGCGTTTATTTGACCAACTGTATGTATTTTCTTATTATAATAGACTGTCATGAAAATGGGCTCTGAGTAGCTTGAGTAGCTTAATTGCTACTCGATACTTTTGGACAAAGTCGAGACGAGTTGAGTCGAGTGACATTCATCGGGCTTTTAAGCTCGTCATTCAAGCAGGCTAATTGTTTTCTGTTACGAGCCAGAATCATTGTAATCGCCACCATTAAAACACTGTCAATCGCTCAACAACAAAGCAACCCTCTTAGAGCAGTTGGACGGCAACAATAGCAACAACAATAATTACATTCGCACAACAACAGAGATTATTGTCAGTCAGTCAGTCAGTCAGCCAGTCAGCCAAGTCAGCCAAGTGGGATGCTGTTGATGCCGAAGCTGATGCTTTTCAAAAAGACTTTGAACAATAAATGATGTGAAATCTCCTGAAACTGAACTGTGTTCCCATCGCATTGTGTGTGCTGTATGTTGTGTGTGTATATTGTTGGTGTGTGTGTGTGTGTGTGTGTGTGCGTGTGTATGTCGTGTGTGTGTGTTGCCTGCAATTCGCGAAGGGGCTCATTCGCATTCTCAACCATCTTGCCGCCTTCTTTTTGGCTGTTGCCTCTTGATTCCTGTTGCCTGGCACTTCTTCTTCTTTTTATACTCGGTAATTGTCAAGTACAAGGGTATATTTAAATAGGCTGGCTCTCAGAGACTACCAACATTTTAACACAGACTTTATTAACCCCACTCATAATAAGTTGGTTTATTATTTCTTACTCCCCATATTGAACCTAAAATTCAATAAAAGTCGTCTAGAAATTACGCAAAAAGATCTAGAAACTCCTTGAGTCTGTTTTAGAATTTAATCGAGTCGAAAAACGAAAATAACACCATTTCAGTTGTAAAATATTTCAAGAGATTATGCCGAAGTAAGTTAACAAAAACTCTAACGGAGACCCCGTTAGAGACCCCGTACTTACTATGGCAAAAGCTAACACTGTTAAAAATTCATACTTGATTTTTGCACGATCGGTCCTTTGACAGCTATATGATATAGTGGTCCGATTTGGACCAACTTTTGACAGGATATATAAAACAAAGTTAGATGCATGTTCAATAAGTTTGGTATATCATAAAACTAAAAAGTTTTTCATACTTAAACTTGATTTTCGACCGATTGTTCCTATGGGTGATATATGATATAGTGGACCGATTTGCACCAACTTTGAACAGGATGTATAAGACCAAGTTATGTGCTTATTGTATTAGTTTGGTTACGATATCTCATAAAACAAAAAGTTTCTCATAGTAAAACTTGATTTTCGACCGATTGTTCCTATGGGCGCTATATGATATAGTGGTCCGATCCTAAATAGAAACAATCCTTATCTGCCTGCAATATAGGGGAATCTACATACCAAATTTGGAAGCTTGTTCTTATAATTTGGATATGACATTTTTTTTCTCCGATTTTCGGGCGTTAAAAGGGGCGTGGCCGAATTTTGAAACAAACTTGATCTGCCTGCAGTATTGAGGAACCTACATACCAAGTTTGGTGTCTCTAGCTCTTATAGTCTCTGAGATCTAGGTGTTCATACAGACAGACGGACAGACAGACAGACGGACAGACAGACAGACGGACAGACAGACAGACGGACAGACGGACATTGCTATATCGACTTTATAGAGTCTGCCACGCCTCCTTTTGCTTGTAACGCACATATTCGGTAAAACAAGTCCAATAGACCCCTGTACTTTTTTAAGTACGGGGTTTAAAAATTTACACCTTTTAAGTGAAAGGCCATAGAAAAGAAGAGTTTTGAACATAATGTAGTTCTAAAACAAATAAATAATAATAATAAAGCTCTTCGATGCCTTGGACCCGAAATTGGAGGAAACTGTTGAGTCCGATCATGTAATTTTTTTTTTTTTGAAAATATCTTAAACATACATATACATATCTGACATGTAAGTGGTTGGTATGGCTGTTTTAAGTTGTGATCAGCGAGTGTAATTTTGTTACTATTCGAGTTGAAAATTTATATTTACCGGGTATTATTTAGTCGGGTAGTTCGATTGTTTCGTTCATCGTTTTTTTGTTGCCGCCGACAAAGCCGTTGCTGTTGTCGTTTCTTATGCATGGTTGCCTGTTTGGCTGACTGTCTGGATCCCCTCTTCCTCAGTTCCCCTCTTTCTCAGTCTCTGTGTTTGCCTGCAACAACATCCGTTTGTTTTTTGGCCACCTCTTCTTCTTTTGCTTACTTGCGCTCAAAAAACCAAAAAGCAAACATTTTTTCCTGAGACACTCGACTTGTACAAAGTAAATCGGCTTTCGATTGTATTTGAAGTGGGATGCTGTCTCCCCCTCCCCTTCCCCTTCCCTTTCTCACCTCTCTCCTCTTCATGTTTATCATCGCAACTACTTACCGTGTATCCTCCTCATATACATACGAGTACTCGTACTTGTCGTAACTCATACTCATGCTCATTCTCATACTCATACTCAAACTCATATTCATCCCAATACCCATACTCATATGCCCTTCTATAGTAACATATATCGCTAATGTGCGTGTCTGCATGGCGTAAGACAGATACGAGTATTTTCACCTTTCAAAGACGAACGAATGCGCGAATCCGAATAAGTGAATGAACGATGAATGAATGAATCAAGTGGCAACGAGCATGACAAGAGTCAATTGAAGCGGCTCAATCTTTGAATAAATGCCAAAACATCTCTCGCTTCTCATTTCTCCTACTCATAGCTTCAGCTTAAGCTGGATCATTCAGGTGTGTCACCAAAATAATAGCAATAGTTTTACATTGAATGGCATACTATTTAATAATAGCATTCTTTTATTTTTGAAATTTGAAAAATTCTACTTCTAAAAGAGAATACCAATTTATTATATACACGTATGTACATTAGAGTGGGTCAATTTTTTTTGCCACAAAGCTGTTATGAAATTCGTAATCTACGATGAATTCTAAGAAGAAATACCCAAGAAACCATATGTCTAAAATCAATTTCAAACTTCCACTTTTTTTAAGGAAGGTTTTCATGTGTTTTGTATGGCGAAACTGTCTGTTATGTAAAACTTACATCAAAAAGAAAAAAAAAAAAACACAAATAGAGACCGAATTATAATGAATTTAGAAAAAAGAATAAGTTGGCGGTCCTATATAGTTTTTTTTAAATTGAAATTTAAGCATAAGCACTTTTGTCAATATTCAATAGAAAAGTTCATTCTGAATTAATTTTAAATTAATTTAAAAAGAGACCGCCAACTTATTGTTATTTTACAAATTGACCCACTCTAATGTACATACATTTGTTTTTCCATTTTCTGAAAGTATAACATTCTAGTTCAAAAAACATTACGATCTCAAGCTCGTTCTTAACTCTTTTAAAAAACAGTTAAGAATATATATATTTTATTGGTAATGGAAAATCCACTATTATCCACTGCAAAACTCCTTTATTCAATTTTATCTTAATTAAGTTAATGAAGTTAATTAAAATTAAATTAATATTAGATTTTTTGAGCGTATTAAAAATTATTTTATTTAATTATAATTAATACTAAAAATACTTATGAGTTAAAAAAAAGAATGACAATAATATGGACACCTGAAGTATACTTATCAGACAATAAGCATAATATAAGTAAGTGTGCGAGTAATTGTTTTACTGACTGTAGATAGATATGCTGATTCTGTTTATTTTTTGTTGAAGTCAGTCTTAAAATAGTAAAATTATTTAAGCCTAGTTTAAGCCGGGTAGAACCGTTTAAAATGTTGACAAAATCATGTGTCAAAACAAGCGACAAATGCTACAATATTCTCATGAAAGCTCATAGAGTGAGAGTTCATTTGCATTAATGATTAATAAGGATGGGAATGGGGGTGGGGATGGATTTACCTCCTGTTCATAGCGAAACGTGACATCACCTTCGATAATAACTTGGTTCACCATACAGCGAGAAAGAGAGAATGAAAGAGATAGACAGGGAGAGCGGGAGAGAGGGAGAGAGAGCTTATGAGGATTGACAAAAGTAAAAAGTGCTTTGGGACTATCGTTTTTTGAAATGCGGAACACAACACCGTGATATACTCGCATCCACACACGAACACACGCGCATATATATATATATATATATATGTATACACACACACACTCACACACACACACACACACACACACACACACACACACACACACACACACACACACACACACATCATAGCTCACGTTCAGTAACAATAGTGTCCATTAACACGCTGGCGGCCAAACAACTTGGCTATTGATGTCATAAATTAAAATTGCAATCGCAGACCATTGATGATAAATCATACGCTCGGATGAGTTTTCATCTCGCACATGAATTGTAGCTGGCGGCAACTACTGCCCACTGAACTCCCCTCGCCATCGTTTGCCCTCCTGCCCTCTTGCCCCTATGTCCTTGCCCCATGTCCTTGCCCCCTGTCCTTGCCCCCTGTCAGTGGCAACCAGCCGATGATGCGATGGCTCTCTGATGTGAGTAGTAAACCAAACTGAGACGCAAGATGAGGCTGCTCTACTCTACTCAACTGAACTGAACTCAACTCTCTATATTGCGACGTGATGGGATTTTCAAAAATCCAAGCTAAATCGTTTTTGTTTGCAGCTAAAGCTAACTTTGACTGCTAACTTTGTTAGAGAAGAGAAATTTATGTTTTATTTGGTGTCAATTTGTGGCAGAAATCATTCTCTTTATTCATAAATCGCATACAATTCGATTATATTCGATGATTTGATTGCTTACAATTGAATTTGTGCGATACTGAAGATATTTCAATACATTTTCGCACGTGATGATCAAACCGAGAAATACAAATACGTATACATTATTTATACCATATATACTGACAAACATATATACGAAATTTGGAACTTAAAGCAGCTGCATACTCAGTGTGAAGTGCTTTATTTGATTCGGGTTTTCCTTCCTATTTATAATATGTACTCATGAGTGAGTGTGTGTGTGTGTGTAAAGTACACACATCACGTGTGATATTAATATTATTAAGCAGCCGTAAACAAAGCTATAATATGACTGCAGTGTTGAGAAGTGCATTGAAAGGAAATAGAACACAAAAGTTTACTATATATTATTTTGTCTTTTACAACTCTGTAAGCACACTCGACAAAAAAATTTTTAGAATGAATACTAGAATAATTTGCGGGTAATATGCAATTCAAAAATATAACAAGTAATGTGGCAAAAATCCAAATGTTGAATTCATTATATATTTTCGATAATAAGACGTTATTTTGATTTCTAATAATATATAAATAAATATTTATATTTATATTTTAGAACTGATCTCGCCAATAATCAATTTGTGAAGAAAAACAACACCAAGACTTTCCCTACGATTAATTAAAGTCGGAAGATTGAGAAGACAAGCCTATGGAAGTACGGTGGTGAACAAAGGTTGGGATCCCAGTTAAAAACACGTAAGACGAAAAACAAAATTGCTTTTGAACTGATTAGATTCGATTCTGGTTTATTTGATACTGCGGGCTCCAAATGCATGAACAGTATTCCACGATGGGACGAACTAGAGAGACGTAAAGAATTTTAGTAATGAAAGGATCGTTAAATTCCTTTAATGAAACCAAGTACTCCTTTGGCGTTATTAACTGTAGTGGAGATGTGTAAATTGAAGCATAGTTTGCAATCAAATAAAACTCCAAGTTCCTTTACAGATTTTCTACGCTTCAAAGAGATATTGTCAATCGTATAAGAAGCTAAATAGGGCCTAGAACGACTAAATGTCGTAAACAAACGCTTTGAACAATTGAGATGCAACTTATTAGCCGAGCACCATAGTTGCATAGCGTTCAAATCGTCTTGCAGACAATTATGAAGAAGGTGATCAGTGTATGAAAAGATAAGCTTTACATCATCCGCATACAATACATCATTCGCATACATTAAAATATATGAATGGGACAGAATAGTGGGTAGATCGTTAATTAACAGAGTAAAAAATAAAGGCCCCAAATGACTTATTTTAGGTACACCAGAAGTAACGTGAACCAAACTCGTAATGGTTGACCTAAGAAGCACTTTTCGGATCCTACCTTTTAAGTAGGTGAAAACCCAACGCATTTTCTCTGATAATGCATCATTTACCAGGAAGGTAAATTCAAGCAAGTCGCTTAAAAAAGCCGTGTTGAGTAGGGGAAATTAACGATTTACAGAGATGCTGCAAAGACGAAACAAGGATTTTTTCATATCATTTAGGAATGGCTAATAACTTTGCAATACATCTGTAGTTCGAAATATCAGACTTGCCATGTTTTTTGTGGAGAGAAATTATATAAGATTCTTTCTAAAAATATGAAAAGGTTGAAGTTGAAGTCAAGGGATAGATTAAAAAGCTTATGCAAAGGAACAGCTAAAGAAGAGTAGAATTCCTTAAGGCGACAACTAGGAATGTTGTGTGGCTTAGGAATGAAAGAAGATCCGCACTTCTCCATTACCTTTCCTTTAAATTCTGACCTTAGTACCACTAATAACTTGTTTTATTACATTATACTAGATTAACATTCTTACAATTACTAAAAACAACACAAATTCTTATTGATCTGATTGGGTTTTTCTGGGTTTTCCCCAATCCTTGCCACGAATGTTGGATCTTTTATAATTTTTGAATACCCCAGATCTAATTCTAATTCTAATTTAAATCTTAACTTTACAGTTTAAATTTATATTTAACATTATATTTATTTTTTAATCTTTACTTTAATTTTTATGTATAGATTTTGTTTTGTTTCTTGCCGACTGCTTTTAGTCGCGTATAAATAAATAAAATAAATAAAAAACTAGTACGCCGGTGCTACTGTCGAGCATACTCGACAGTTGGAGACCCCGTACTTACTAAGGAAAAAACTTATAATGGAAAAAAATTAAGTAAACCTAACTGCCCGATCGGTTCTATGACAGCTATATGATATAGTGGACCTATTTGAACCAACTTTGGTAAGGATGTATAAGACTAACTTAAATCGATATTCTATAAGTTTGCTTACGATATCTCATAAAACAAAAAAGTTTTCATACTAAAACTTGTTTTTCGACCTATTGTTCCTATGGGCGCTATATGATATAGTGGTCCGATTCAAAAAAAGAAACAAGCCTAACCTGCCTGCAGTATAGAGGAATCTTCATACCAAATTTGGTGTCACTTGCTTTTAAATTGCTCTTATAATTTAGATATGAAATTTTTTTCCGATTTGTGGGCGTTAAAAGGGGCGTGGCCGAATTTTGAAACAAACTTGATCTGCCTGCAGTATAGAGGAACCTACATACCAAGTTTGGTTTCTCTAGCTCTTATAGTCTCTGAGATCTAGGTGTTCATATAGACAGACGGACAGACAGCTTTATCGACTCGGCTATTGATGCTGATCAAGAATATATATACTTTATGGAGTCTGCCACGCCTCCTTCTGCCTGTTACGCACATATTCGGTAAAACAAACCCAATAGACCCCTGTACTTTTTTTAAGTACGGGGTCTAAGAATGAAAGAAGATTTTGAAGAAATAAGAGAAGAGATTATAATGTTATAAGAAAAAGAGGGAGCAAACATAGTGTTTGATTGAAAAATAGAATATGGATAAAATAAGTTGAAGGTGGAGATTGGAGAGTAGGTGGATTGAAAAAAGTAAGCAAATAGTTCAGCGGCTGCAGAGTCGTTGCTGGCATTATCTATCCCATAAAAAAAGAGGAAGGTAAACCGTGAGACTTACGCTTCAAGTTAACAAATTTGTAAAATCGTTTAGGGTCACATGAAAACAAAGTTACAAAGTCTGAGAATTTTTAAAGGGTTTATTTAAAACTCTGTTTTAATCAGCACAGAGAACTCTTATTGTAAAAACTTTTTGAACCACCCTCTTGAATTCGCTGCATGCCAAGGTACTTTATAGTTGAGTATCCTCGGCTAGTTGAACACTTTTTTTGTCTGTCTTTTGGCCTTTTCAAGTTGTTAACTCGAAAAGAGGCAGATGAAAATTGTCATGCGAGTTTTCCCATATGTTCCTATGTTAAGAATTTATGTTATACTCATACACAGACAACTCCTTAGAAAAGTGTTCTTTTGGGGTCAGAGGCATGTGGGCACAGTCTGAAAGCGCGCACAGTTGGATTATTAAAAGTTTTAAAGAAATATACTTATAATAGGGGCTTCAACGTAAGCAGAATAGAAAATATTTTCTAATGGTAAAATTTCTTTTACTAATGCCTTATGATTTTAATATATGGGACTTAGTTTCCTTGCATGTCATATATAAAAACAATATCAATACTTTACTTAAGCGTTATTTTAATTATATGTACGATTTTGGTAGTCCATTATTGTATTTTTTGCACTTATATTAATTTCAATATTTATTTATTTTATTTATTTGCAAAAATATTGTTGCTCCATTTATGTCCAAATTTATACTTAAGTATGTAGATCTTGAGCTGACATTTAAAGACATCCTGGGCTGTGTGTAATATAGACATTTCCGACATTTGGCACTTAATAATTTAGCGTTAAAATGTTCGCAGAAAAATTGACAGCATTTTGACAGCATCAAAAAAAAAAAAAAGAAAAAAAAGGAATGGTATAACGCTAAAGCTTTTGCTGTCTCTTTCGCTGTCCCTGCCGATGTCTCTGTCTCTGTCTCTGTCTCTTAATGCCACCCTTTAGACATGAGCTGGAGCATTCGACCACAAGCTTCATTGTGAGACCTATGTGTCAGATCCAACGCATTTTAGTATGTCATTCGGGTTACCATGTTTCACGTTCTTACTTAATACTAACTTGGGAGACGTCCCACTTTCATTCCATGTAAGTATGTAACAGACATGTATGTGCAGATATGAGTATGTACATACATATGTACAAATATGTGTTGATATGCAGCTTACCTCGCTCTCCTGTCAACATGAGAAATCCTAAGACGCTTGTCAGTAGATATAAAAAAAAATGTTTCAGCTGTGGAAAACATTCTTCAACGCAATTCTAATGCGTTTGTAGTGTTCGTATCTCAGCGTGTCAATAGTTGTTGTAATTTTTATACCTCGTACATTTGTCACACTGAGAGTATATGCATGTAAATACAGAAAATACACTAGGAAATCTTATAAACGCGTCGTATTTAATAAAAAACTTCTGATTTTATAATCAAACAATTATTTTACTCTTTTATTAAATGGAAAAAGACTTCTGTTTTTCAGGTATAATAAATTTTTGTATTTTTCTTATTGTAAGTCTCCTTCTCGAAAAGATTCCATATATAAAAAATAAGTCTAACAAAAAAAATGTTTCATTTTATTCGACTTATATGAGTAAATAATTTGAGCCCTGATAAGTATGCTATTTAAATTGTGATCTCTATTTTACAGGGTATTTATGCGGTTGTGTTATAAAATAGTGCCCCACAGGGTCAGATTTTCACTTGTTTTCTTAGTCACAAGTGTAAAATGATTTGCTGTCAATGTCATGTTCGCATACTTTGCTCAAATTGCATTTTGGTCAACTTATACAAATATTCTTATGGATTATATATAATATAAATCTCATTCCATAGCCAATAATCCAGTGGATTCGAAAGTGGAACTGATTGATTATGTTAACTAGATTAAATTTAAATTAATAAAAGACTTGACTCTAAAAGCGTTTCAGAAAGTCTTCTTCAAACAGTATAGTTTGTAATGCCCGTTTTAAGCGAGTACTGAGTATATCAGGCATGGCATTTCCAATTAAAAACAGACTTACAATAACGAGTACTCGTATATTGGGTAACATTGGCAAACAGCTAACTTAACTTTTTCAGTTCAAACGTCTGCAATAATAAACATTAATTTTTATGCCAGTTTGTATAAGTTTAAGAGTTCTTTGTAAGGAAGGGGGAACCTCTCACTCGCCCCGTGACATTGACTAATAATTAAAAGGGGAATGCGAATTAATTTCAGTAAATAAACTTTTAAATTTTCAAAAACAGTCGTAAATTTACAAAGTATTCAAGTTATGCCACTAATTAAATACGAAATGTGTGTACGATTTAATTCATAATGTTTGACTCTGAGATTTAAAGAACTAAGGGTGAAAATGGAACTTGCTGGAGTTTAATATCAAATTTATGACCAAATACTAGAGATTTATTTATCTACCTCATTGTATACTATTCGTAAGTACACGAGCACAAGATTCACGTGAGTGTTGTCTAGAAAGTTTCAAAGTCACGTTTTGACGCGAAACTCCCCGAGTACTTATTGCTAACAAACTAGACCGTATAGATTAGAACTTCCTTGCTGAAAAAGTATCGTGAAAATCCACTTTATTTTTAAATAAACTTAGAAGTTGCAGCCAGTGAAAAGTTTACGTTTGGAAATCTACCCTGTTATCAACACTGATATACTCTAATGAAAATGGAAAACAATTTCGAAGCACAAAGACAAGATAAATAAAATTCCACTTTATTTGTAAAATAACTTCTGTTTTTTCATTTGAAAAAATATCTCATTTATCAACGAAAATGTCAGAGCAACTAAAGAAAAATAATTCACAAAAATATTTCAAAACAAAATTTCATTATCATATCTTAAAAATATTATTTGCTTTTCGTTCAATTTAGGGATATTTAAAAAGATGGTTGTAAAAATAAATTTGGAAGAATAAAAGAATACACTTCATTTGCAGTTTGAATTTGTACTTGGTATAAAATTATATAGCTACTGCAATCGAGTAGAATCTAAATGGTAAAGTTCGTAGGTTAAAAGTAACCAATCGCTATTAGTACAAATTATTAATCATTTCGCAACATAAGTTATCAAGTGTCCCAGGCAGATTTTGGAAAAACGACAAATGGAATTAATGAATTATGATATATTACCTCCGCGAACGAGTAAACAAATGTTTTGTTACATTTTTAGAGAGGAACGTGAGTAACATGTGCATACGAGTATGTGGTCGTATGTATATACGTACATACGTGTACGTACTCACATACTCATATTTGGTTGGTCAAGCTACCGACTTTTGATTAGCGTGCCTGCATCAAATGGAGCGTTAAAGAATTAAATTGCCGGAATTTCAAGCACTCTGTTGCAATGACATAATTCGAGTGGGTGGTAAAAATACCTACATAACATAAGTACAAAGTAACCATACTTAGTAGTATATTTTTATACCCTGCAGACATTGCAAATTGATAGAGTAAATAATATGTTTAGAATTAAAACATGAATTACATTTACCTCCTGCTTTTCTGTTATATTTAAACTTTCAAACTTTTCACTACTATGAGTTTTTAAAAGCTGTGCCAATATATTTTTCTGATCTTGATTTGATGTTTTAAATAATTTTTGTATAATTTTTAAATGCTATCCATATTTTGTTATAATAAATAAAAAGAATATCCCAATCACAATAAACCGATGTCCATGCGTAATATATTTCACAAAGTAATAATTTAAGACCTCATATCTAAAATAATGTAATTTTGGGGTAATAAATATATTGAAGATTTACAGTTAAAATGAGAAAATACTATTTGACAGCTTGCGGTATTTTCAGCAGTTTGGAAAAGCGCATCCCCGCGGCAGTAAAATTCAAAAGTTAAAAACAAATAATGCACAATTTCTTACGGTTTTGGTCATGTTGTTTGCTTTTGAAAATATCTTGCCAACAATATTTACGCTTGCACAAAGCTCCCAAAGTTTTTGACAAATCGTTTGACAAATCAAAGAACTTTGAGGAAATGCAATATTAACAATAAAGATAAGAACTAAGACATTAGAACTTTCTTAACACTTTATCATGCAAATAATATGCAATTAATTCAAGTATATATAAACGTTCTATTTTAAATTTAGTTTAGCAACCAATAAATGATTTACATTTTAAATAAAATATCTTAAAGTATACATATCAAAAGACATTGCAGCATTGCACTAGAAAAGGAAATGCACCAAAAAAAAAATAAATAAATTGATAAATACTATTTGCACACGTCAAACGTTTATATAATATCCTTAGCATACGGATAAGGAAATTGAATCAAAATCAATAAAATAAATGCTTGGGTGTGCAAATTCATATTTAAAGTATTTTCTTATTATTTAAGTTGAATCTGGCTTGGACAATATCTACAATAAATTTAATTCGTGTATTACCTTAAATTTTGATACCAACAATTTTAGAAAATATATAAATTCGTATTAGCAACATGTTAAGTAATATAATTGATTTTAACTATTTATTCTTATCTAGAGCAGATTAATAGTGCTTGAAATAAGAATTTTAAAAAATGTGTAGGTTGAAATCAGAGCTTCAGAACTAACATATTCTAAAATATAATATTACATTTTGACTAGACATTTACAAAAAATATGTGTTTTAGAAACTTTTTAGCTCTGAATAATTTAAGATCGATCTGGCTATTACATTGTAATGTAAGTCGTTTTTAAATGCGTTCTGAACCATTTTTTAACAAGCCATACCCAATATAAGCTAATAGTTGAGATGAAGACAATGAGAAGGGTTTAACTGTGTGAGGGAGGATGATTTAGATGATGGTTGTGCTTAAGTTATGTGTCCGCTCTTGAGTTTACTTCTTGGAACAAAATGCCGAGTAATGTGAAACAACAGTAAAATAAAATATGTAGTCCCTTATACGAATTCTTTTGGTGGCATTTTCTGCTTCAAATATTTGTCGAGCACACACATTGCAGAAGGAAGGCTCACATTTTCCGAGCTTGCTATGCATCCTATGTTTCAGGTAAGGAAAACCATGATGCTGCTGCTCACCTCAGTAGAAGTATGTTCATGTATGTCATCATATTGAAAATATTCACGAAAAGCTTGTAAACTTTGTGCACCCTCATAGCATCACAAGGGGTTGAGTGTGTGCTGGAAGAAGGGGTTGGGTATTGGGTCTTGAGTTTTTCGCTGCTGGTCACGCTGACAGAGCTTATTATGGTTTTTTTTTTAAATTCACTTCACGCAAGAATTCCTTTTGTTCTCATAACATATTTTAAACTAGTTTGTTAAATATGTTATGATAATACACGAATCACCACTCAAACAACTTTTATATTTTGTAGCACTAAGAACATTTCGCCATTAAGCATTAGGAGAATAAACAAATCTCCACTTACCACAGACTGACACTTAGTTTTAATCCCAATTGGAGCACATACTTAAATTTCCTCAATGACAACGATAAACATGATGAATCGTTTTATCTGTAAGCGTTTGTGCTTATCTTATGATTCTACAGCAAACACATTAGCTTGCCACAAAATATTTGCCGGAAGTTCAGATATCGATGACTTTTTAAACACAAGCTCAAAATCAAAAGTATAGTATGTAACTTATACTTATTAATACATTGTGGCCAAGATAAAGTCAATTAAGCTTCAAATCTGTGGATTTATTATATGTGAAAACTTCAGATAAACATTTAACATTTTCAAAATATCCACTGGGTAAATTTACATTCAAATCCAAGTCTAGACATCGATCAAAAATGTTTGTAATAATATTTATAAATTTGAATGTAGAATGAATTAAGAGGCCAAACAATGATTAATGTGTCATTTTTTTTAAGATGGGTTGAGTTTTGACAATGCTATGAAACTTTTAGGTTGGTCAAATTACACTAAGCAACAGCCCAAAAGTTACAAGAACCAAACTTACTTTTTTGGATAGATTTGGGGCCAAAACCGACGAAAAACATTATTTTTTTATGGTGAGATTTTTTTTAGAACTTTTCAAAAATCTGACATTTTTATTACTTTTTTCAGAGGTGCACCCACATTTGTCATCATTACTCGAGAATGCCAAAACCGATTATTTCAAAACTTTACTTTTTCTGAAAGGTAATAAATATATCTACAATTCATTTATACAAAGTTTAAGATTTAATTCAGTAGTTTAAGAGATATCAATTTTTGAATTAAGAAAATGATGAATTTTTTTAATCTTTTTTAGCTTTTTTCACTTTAAAATTCGAAGAAAAGTCGAATCCTATGGCAGCTATATGATATAGCAGACCGATTTGAACCAAATTTAGTCAAAATGTGTAAATAACAACAAATTCAAATTCTGTGAGTTTGGTTAGGATATCTCAAAAAATACAAAAAAAATTGCATACTTAAGGTCATGCCGCTTCACAAGGAATTAAAAAAAAACGACAAACGACGCCGTCTCTTCATCATTAATCATATCTCAAACGACGCGTAATTAATGCACTTATGCAAAAAAAGTACAAAATAATATGTAATCTATTTTTTGGCTTTTCCTCGAATTTTAAAGTAAAAAAACTAAGAATAAAACTTAAAAAGAAACTTCACTTTCTTAATTCAAGAATTGATATCTTTTAAACTACTGGTTTAAATTTTAAACTTTGTATTGATAAATAATAGATATATTCATTAGCTTTTAGGAAAAGTAAACCTATGGCAAATTGACAAATATTTGTCATTCTCAAGTAATGATGACAAATTCGGGCGCACCTCTGAAAAAAAGTATTAAAAGTAAAGCCATATTTAAAAAATTCAAGAAAATATCTCAATTTAAATGTCAAAAAAAATGTGGGTTTGGTTCTTGTAACTGCCAAAAAGTTCGATTTTGTTGCCTAGTGTTATTTGACTAATCAACTTTACAAGTCAAAGTTTATGTAAAACTTATATATATCATATATGTATATAATGATATTTTCTACTTCAACATTCTATTTGAAAAGATAATTAGCAAGAGCTCTACAGGTTTTCAAAAATGTACGCTCCCAATCGGAAACAAATTTATTTATTCATCGAAATGTGAAGCAGATATTCAAAACTTTTCAAAAGTAAATAATAATTTTGATTAAGAAAACCCAAAACTTTACTTTAATAGCACAGGCAATACTTCTCTATTCTACCATAAGAAAATTTTCTGGATTAAAAAAATAAACACAGATATAAATTTTTACACAACATCCGTTTAATTTTCTATTTCAATTGACAGTACAAATTGAGCTTGAATTTAAAATATCTTAAAACGACTACACACATCTTTTATGCTCAGCATATGTAAGCTTTCTTATAACATACGTTTTATGTCTATATATTTATATATATATAACGGCCTATTTGTCTTGAATCGCTATAATAAGTATTTTAATGATGAATTAATATGATTATGTTATTTAAAATTGCAATAATTGCTTGTAACAGTATAAAACTAGTGTATACTTAAATGTTACCACGAGTTAATGATAAGAATGTCCGTTATTCCGTTATCTATGTTACGAGTATGTTAAGAGAGATGTATATATATATATATATAATAATATACACATATACTTGGATCTTTGATATCATTATATGTTCTGAAATATTCTTGAATCGATAGCATTGGTGCCTCAGTCTAATTTATACTATTGACATTGATCCAAATTTTCTGTCCCCAATAAATGCTGTCACTAACAAATACTACGACGGGTACTCATATTGATTCTTAACACACATCAATTCAATTAGACAGTAAGTAATCATCGAGAGTTACAGTAATAATCTATGCCTATAGCATTTGTTATGAATTAAGTAAATTTATTATTCAAGTAATTATCTTTCAATCGCAATTAGAACGACCACTGTAAAGGTGATCTCACATTAATTGTCTATCTTCTTAAGGCTAAATTTAATTGATTATTGATATTCCTTTGACTAAAATTCAATTGTGAAATTGAAGTATAATTGATCTTAAGTATTCGAATAAACTCGTATTCGTTATTGAACTGAGTGTAAGATTAAGAATTGATCTTGTTTTCATATTCGCGTTTAGGCAGTGTATAATACTTAGTAGATCGACTTGCAGTTCATATCAAGGAACATTTCAGTCTAAAGGACAAGCATAATCAAAAATGTATGTCAGAATATTTGAAAAATATGAAGGAAACCTTAAATCGATTGATGATCTTATTAAAGATACATCTAAAACACATTCATAAAACTGATTAAGTTTGACCAATTCTATCAATAAACGCCGATGGCGGACTAACATGTTTTTCATTGAGTATATGATCGATTTGGTCAGACTTCTGAATCTTTTGCAAGATACTACAACTTGGTATGTTTTCCAAACTATTTTCCATTTGATATTTATTGTTGTCAATCATTGTGGTGCCCATTGCTAATGTTTCGGCATTACTAAGAGTTTCCATGGCATTGTATTCCAGATGTCTGGAGTTTGCTTCCATTAATTCAAGTGGTTCAATACTGTAAATATGACGATGTGAACTGATTAATTCTATTTGTTGATCTCCTCGATTATTCATTAATAATTTCGTATTCTTATCACCATAGCTTTTGTTATAGCATGTTATTGACGATATACAACCATGTTGATCTGGATTTCTTTGCTGTTGCTGTTGTTGTTGTTGTTGTTGGACTTTCAATTTTTCAATATATGACCCCGATTGTGCAATTGGTCGGGTGATGCCCTTGTTTTCCCCACAATCGCGATTAAGGGTGCCGCTGTTGGCATTACTATCGGCACTTTTGAATCGCTGACGACTGGGTATACCTCGGGACAGATCTGAACATTGGGCTGGATCTTTGGCAGATGCAATTGAGAGAGCTTTCCACTGGGAATCGCCAGAATGCGTTGATTTCCGTTGTTGCTTTGCTGACGGCTCAAAGAGCCTGTAGTCGATGGGAACGGGGTCCAAGATGCTACAAACAGAAATCATAATAACATATTATTCAAAATGTATTGTCAAAGACTATGTAATATATGTAACAGTGATTCACTCCCATTTCAAAAAAGTGTCCTAAAAAAAACACAAAATTATTTATGTATACATAGTATAATTTGTCTGATTCTATTTTTTCTCATTTATTTTGTGTCAACTTATAAGAAATCCATTTCATAAATTCAGCTAGGACACTTTTTTGTATGCATTTTAATTTGGCTTGACCAATTGTTTTCAATTATGTTTAAAATTGTGTGACAGTAAATGAAAATCTATAGTTTATACGTATGCGAGAAAAGATTAGGTACTAACTTACTATGCAGTTGAGGTCTGCTAAAAACAGAAGACCTGTCCTTACTATTTCCTCCACTATTACGCATTTTCTTGCTATGTGCTGAAATTATATAATTATGAATATATTTCACTAAATACAATCTTTCACAGACATACCTGTAATTTCTTCATCCTCGATGTAACTAGAAGACTCCCGAATACTTCGACTATCATCGCGAATGCGTTCCCTTTCTCCGCTAAGTTCACTATCGCTATTTAGACTGTCGTATTCTTCTGATTCCGATTTAATAATCTTTGAGCGACGCTTATGTCTTTTATCCGTATTTAAGTGACTGTTTTCATCAGGTGAACCGACTATCATGCTGGTTAGATTCGCATTTGAGTTTCCTCCTCCAACACTCGTTGCGGTGGTACGTTTCCCCTTTATCCCCGAGCTGCACAAGGTGCTTTCATCTCCACAGCGTGAGTCGTATTTGGATGAGCTTCCTGTGTAGTTTAAGGGAATATTTCCAGTTTGGTTTTCATGTTCTGGTAAATGGAATGTGGCGTAAGGATAGATATCTTCTGAGTATTCTGGTATACGCTCAAGTCCAGCCACCGATTCCGGCGGAGATTGCTGGCAAGATTTTCGTACTGTACCATAAAAATGTTCACGACTCTGAATATCCTTGCCATCGGAAGTTCCATTTTGGGGCCTTAATGAATCAAGATTTCGTGTGAAGAGAGTTCGGGGATCTAAAAAAAAAATAATTACAATGCATCGATACAAATATTGTATATTTAATTCTTACAGTTTTTAAAGCATATAAATGCTCCAATTAGTGCCAGAATTGTGCCAAAAATCGATGATATGATAACAGCTATCAAATGAGCATCACTAAAAACAGTTTGCTGATCATTGGGCATCTCATCCGGACTCAATCCTCCAGTAAATCCAATCAAGTTTTGTGTCTCAAAGTAGTATTCTTTGGTAGTCGACCCAGCATTATTATTTGCCGTAACTCGCAGATTGTAAGCTGTGCCGGGTTCCAAGTCTCCGATGCTATATCGTGTCTACAAAACAAAGGTATTTGATAAATATTAAATGCAATGAATCAAACCGAAACCAATAAAGGTTACGGCTTTCATTCCGGTACGTTCCGAATCAACTATTTCGGTAGAAGGTTCGATTTGAGTTTTCTTCTTTCGGTTTCGGTATCAGTATTGGTACGTAACGGTACACCAAATCAATTTTGAAATATTTTAAAATGATAGATGTCGTTTTATAATAATTATGACATCTAAGTAAATATCTGGATCTAGGGGAATATAATTTTGAATTTTCAAAATTTTATATAGTGAGCCTTACCATTAACTGGAATCATGGCTATGATGGTTGAAAAAATAAAATTTTCTAAATGAACAAAACTTGAATACAGAATGAATATATTTTGCATGAAAATCGGTAAAGTTTGCCAAAGTTATGACAATTCGACGTGGCTCAAGCCACTCACCTAGCAGCTTTACAAGTCAAAATTGTTTACAAGAAAAAGAAAGTTCTCCGAATCAAATTTAAAATGTCGTTTCATATTAATAACTATAAAAGGAGTTGATTAAAAGTAAAAACTTGAGATTTAAAATTTTTTAAATTTGAAAGGGGGGAATCATGGCTATGATGGTCGAACAAAAAAATTTTTTTAGAAAAGATAAATGCAGTATTAACTAGGAGACCGAATCATGGTCAAAATATCAATACGATTAAAAATCGGGTCAGTTTTCAATAAGTTATGATAGTTGAAAGTTTGTCAACCTTATGAGCTTGCAGTTTTCGGTTCTTGAAAGAGAATTAATTTCGGTTACGGTTTCAGTTCCGATACTAAAAATGAAACAGTAAGTTTCGGGTAACGGTTTCGGTTTCGGTTCCGGTTACGGTATTTTTCCCTCATTAAATGGAAATAATAATAAGAGAACTCACATTAGTTTCTATTTTATTTGAGACAATAATCCAATCGCTCGATGATTTATAGCGCTTGAATTCGATGCTGAAGTGAACTATGGGACAACCTCCATCTTGCCAAGAAGATAAATCCAGGATAACCGATGTTGTATTTGAGCGTAGAAAACTATGTTTCTGTGGTGCAAATGGTTTGTTGCCTGCAAAACGATTAAATATAGATAAGGTATTATTTTTATTTCAAGTTTCTTTACTCTTTTTAAACTCACCCTTTGTCTGAGCTGATATTGTCGAACTGGCTGCACTGGTTCCAATTTTATTGTAAGTATTCATGGTAAACTGATACTTGGTGCCACACTGTAGATTCTCGAGCATATATGAGGTAATCCGGCGATCTACCTGAATCTCCTCCCAATCACCAGCGTCACGTCTATATGTTAAAGTATACCCTTTGATAGGAGCACCGCCAATATCATCAACTCTCCATTGAATTGACACCGAATTCTTTTGCACCGAATTTACAGAAACAATTGGAGCAGAGGGCGGTACTAAAAATAAAACATATATGATCAATCAATTTAATAAAATATATAAAATTCATAAAATAAAATAAAAATTATATGATAGCTTCAAATTAATAAACTTTTAAATGAATTAAATAGCTACTATAATTGCTTACCTTGTACAAAAAGCTGATAAACGATGTGATCAGAGCCAATGGAATTTCTGACTACACATGAATAATTCCCCTCATGGGATCTTTGGATATTGCGCAGACTGAGAATGTTATCATGGCTCACTTCCAGGGGAAACTGTTTCTTGGAACGTGTATTAAGAATCTTCCATTCGGAATTTGCTTTCGGGCTTCCGACAAAAACACAGGGCAATTTAATGTCCGACTTCCAATTGACGTGCAGTGTTTGACTGAAGGATATTATGGCAGCGGGAATCGAAGTGCTGGGCACAAGTTTAATTACTGGAGTACTTGGACCCTGACCCACTCTTGTGGATGCCGTAACCCAAGCTTCGTAGGTCTCTCGAAAGTTTAGATCCTTTGCCTCGAAGTGAAGATTATGGGCTGGCAAAACTTCCTTGAGTATTTTCAATTCTTGACCCTTTTCCAGAATTCGTATGTAGACGTTATACTTGGTAATCAATCCATTCAGACGTCGAGGTGGCAACCAGCTGATAATCACTGAAGATTCCGTGCTCACGGCAGACTTGACAAGCTCCGGCGCATCTGGAACAGCTTCCTCTGTGGTACAGGAGACGGGAGGACTCGATATTCCCTCCCCGGCACGAGTAAAAGCGAGAACTTGGACACTATAATTGGTATACGGTTGCAAACCATGTAGAACGGTGCTGAGAGCCGATGTTATCTTCGTTTCCCTCACGCTGTACTCGCTCTCCAGTAATCCTGGCTCATAGAGCAACTTGTATCCCTGTATTATGCCATGACTCAATTCCTTTGGTGGCGATTGCCAGGATATTTGTATATTCTGTGCCGTCAACGCAATGCAGGTCACTGATCGAGGAGCTGCCGAGGGAACATCCTCCAGGGTGTGACCCAACGCCACTTCACTCGGTGGTCCATCGCCTTTCACATTGAATGCAGACACTGTGATCCCGTACTGTGTGTACTTCTCCAATCCAATCAGACGAAAGTCGTTGAGTCCCTCTGTAATCAGACTTCCCACCTTCGTATGATTCTGCACACTGTCTGGAGCTCCCTGTTTCTGGTAGGCGATCGTATAGCCCAACAGTTCTCCATTCCATGAATCCCGCACAGGTGCTCGCCAGGTAATCAGCAACTGTTTAGAGGATACATTAGTAAAAAAAAGCAATCCACTGAATTTAAATATACATAAAGATATATAATCATGAAATGTTTGACAACGATCAATTTAAAATCCTTTAAATAAAATATCATTATTTTGCAATTATTTTAACAAAACTTATTTTGATTTAAGTTGCAACTTATTTACTTTTTTTTAGCTACGGACAAACAAACTGTTCCCCTTCTATTGTCTCATTATAAAATGATGCATGGTATTTTCGACATACCTGTTGTGGTCCCAGTGGTTCCGAGGTCACATCTTGTGGTGGTGCAGAGGGCACTTCGGAATCCGTCTGCACAAACAACACATCGCTGGGGGCACTTGTGCCCAAGTGATTCTCCGCAAAGAGACGAATGTGATACACTTGGGCGGGACGAAGGGAACCCAGTTGGGCCGTAGTTCTGTCACCGGGCAAAAGCTTTTGATTATTGTGCTCATGCCAAACATCTGAAAAAGAAACTCAATTTAATTAAAAAATTTAAAAAACCCAAACAAAAAAAAAGTCTCTTCTTGATTGGGGCTCGATTCAAATTATTATATTTTGAAAAACAGGGTATTTTTCTAAGGGATATTAGTAATACTAACCCCCAGCCTTTTTATACTGCAAAATATAGTTTGATATGGGTTGAGAGTCCCGGTTATTGGCACCTCCTCCGCCCAGTATTACAGAGTCCTGATCATTTGGAGACCAAGCCAACGTTACCGAGCGACTTCCCAGATCACGAACATGCAAATTAACAGGGAAATTAGGCGGTTCCTGGACCTGAACATGAATGACGCTTCTATCACGTCCATAGGCATTGTTCGCAATGCAAGTGTATTCCCCTCTGTCGGTGAGAACCGTCTGCAAGATCGTGAGCTCGGATGAAACACCACGAGCCAGGGGAGAATTCTTGATATGATAACGTATATCGTAAGATGGATCAATTCGTAATGCTTTCGATCTCCAAGATATTTCCAGGGGCTGATCACCATTGGCCTCACAACGCAGGGTAATACGTTCACCACGTCGAATCGATAACTGTTTTTTACTAACCGTAACTGAAGGACCAACTATTCAAATCATAGGTAAGATAAAGCAGAAAAGAGATTAGTTAAGTTTTCTTTAAGTTGGCTTAAGCACTTACCATGGACTGTTAATTTAATCAATGTGCTTAAGCCAGCTCCGATCCCGTTGCTGGCCTGACAAAGATAACTCCCCTCATGCTCCCGATTGACCTTTGATATCATCAGAGATCCATTTGAATGGGCAACCAAAACAGCATGTGAGTTTCCGTTGTCCATGGCGTAACTAAGATCTCGATATTCTCCAGTGTCACCTTTATTTATGAAATTTATTCTTATGATTATATATACTTTTGAACAAAGCTGCAAACATTCAACATTTCTAATTCGAGGTTTGGTTCATTTTTATGGAAAAACTAGTCGGAAAGGCTATAGTCGAGATCCCGACCATAGGATACCCGTTACTTACTTCAATACTCATAAAAGTACTTTAAAGAAAATACTTGTTTTGCTCTTAAAACTTAATTCGCCAAACCTGCCGTTCTACTTGTCCGATCTTGATGCGATTCAGTGGAGTAATACTAATAGATACAGTAAATTACCACAAAAAACGTATTATCTTCAAAGCTGTGAGTGTGGTGGTTTTTTGCCATTTGCGGGGGCGGAGAGGGGCGTGGCTTAAATTTAAAACAAACTTGTTTTGCGTGAGGTATATAGAAATCTGTGTGACAAATTTGGTTACTATATCTCTTATAGTTTTTGAGATCCCTTTGTTCATACAGAGGAACGGTTTTTCGCTATTTGCGGAGACAAACATACTTGATCGGCGTGAGGTATATAGAAGATAGACAGGCGGACAGACATGGCTATATCGACTCGGCTGTTGATGCTGTTCAAAAATATATACTTTATAGGGTCGGAGATGCCCCCTTCTTCCTTTTACATACATTCCAACGAACACAATAAACCCTTTTACTTATATTTTAAGTAACGGGTATAAAAATTACGATAATTTTCGACTTGTATACCTATAGACTGCTTCCACTGAATAGTTGGCAGGGGAAATCCGTCAGCTTTACACGATACGACGACTGCATTTCCCAAGATGGCGTCTTGATCGGTGGGCTTTAAGATCCAACGCGGTGGTACTATTTTTCAAGATTAAATTTATTATCTTTTCGCATAATGTTGAGAAGATAAACAGGCAACATTATCATGCATCTATCAATAAGTTTTCTATTGTCATGCTTATGGTTTTGTTTCTATACCAGACAAATTTCGAACACTACAACATATACCTTCGATTTGTTAGATAAATACATAAATTTATTTATCGAAAAATAAATTAATACTTTGATAATATAATTGGGTAAGAATAAAGAGTTTACGAGTTAAAAACGACGTCGTAATGTAGTAGATACTAACTTACACAATAAGACCCGATCTCTGATAAAAAAAAATGAACATTAATATTTCTCCTAATACATTCTGCGTTAAAAAGAAATCCTATCTTAAAAATAGTTTTGGGATTTTCTCATTTATTATTATTATTAAAGTCCAATAATTTATGAATGCTAATTTTAAACGGGTATAGATTAGGCTAGTTTTCACAAAAACTCACTTAATAAGATTTTGATTCTATTCAAAAATTTACAATTAAAAAATCTCACATAATTTTATTCAACAAAAAAGTTTTCCCCATTACGAAGTAATTTTATAGTCCATATCGGCATTTAGCATTCTCTTAAATGTCATATTAATAATGTAATACCCCTTTGAATAAATTTCCTAGTTGACATGCGATTTAGAAAATCCTTCTCATACTCGTAATTTCTACGAGTATACATGCGATTTGTACTTTTAGATGAATGCTATTAGTTCTAAGGTTTAAGGAAAGGAAATGTGTGCAGAAGTGCTTGTGCATTGTGCTCAGTGCTTTAAACTCCTGCCCTGCTTATAAGGTTTTAGTATTTAGAATATAGATAAATTAGATGAGTATATCATCAAATGAATGACACGATATCGACGAACTTTCCACAATTTCTGGGGCTTTAAAATTATTAATGTAGTTAAATAGATATTAAAAAATTATACTTTTACCAATGATCTTAACTACTGTTTAATACAAGTATAAGTAGAGGATTGTATATAATAATATGATTAATTGAGATTTTATAACATTTTCTCATTCCATAATTATATAAGAATTTTATTAAGTTTACCAATCGACCTGCTTTAATACTATCTAAAAAGGCTTATATAAGTTTATAGGGTCTGGAAAGAAATAGGGATAATGTTTACCATATCCTTATTTTTAAAATTGACAGATTTTCTAATTATAATATGTACCTGAAATGGTTAGTTAATAGTATTTTGAGTAAAATAATACATTAACTTAAATTTGAAGGGCTTAACTCCTGAATTATCAAATGTAAAATTGGTTTAAAAAGCTTAGAAACGTGCAGAAGTATATAAAGCTAGCGTTTTTCAAAAATTGCATAAAGTAAGGAAATGTTTAAAAACCTTAATATTTGATAATAGATCCTATAGTAGGATTTTTGTCCTTTAGATAAGAAACAAAAACAAAAACTTCGTCGAAAATGTCTGGTCGTCTTAAAGAGATAATTTCCGTAAATTTATACCATATTTAAACAATTTATGTACTTTTCTTAGCTTCTGGAAAAGCTAAGCATGGAGAATATTTTAGGTGCGCTTCCCTCCTAGTGCAATTTCTACGATATTTACGGTGAGAATTGTGTTCGAGTGCAAGGTACATTTCAATACATTAGTAGAATAATACGGCTTTTTAGGGCATCTTGCTAGAAAACAATAGTTACTCTTGATTTACCCGAAACCGAAAGAACAGCTGTATATTCAACAGTGCCAGCGTGGTTGGTCACACTACAAGTGTAGTTGCCATTGTGCCATGAGGAGACGTTATGTATGGATAATATGCTGGAAAATGGGGTATATTGATTGATTGTTAACGACGGATCCGGAGGTAAAAACTCTTCTCCTTGTTTTGTCAGCATGGTCAATTGATTGATGGCGCCGGTACTGCTCTTATCAATAGGTGTATTACTTAAAATTGCCACATTGTTTCTGTGCCAAGTGATATTGAATGGTTGATCTCCTTGGCTACTGGAGCACATTATTTGTGTCCGCATACCTTCAGTTATTTCATCTTCAAACGCAAAAGGAGAAATACGCGGAGGAACTAAACAATTGAAAATCAAGTAAGAAAATCAATTTAAATTATGATTTTTATTTTTTATGTTTATAAATAATGAATATTACGAACGTTGATATATTTTTATTGCACTATTGTCCAATAATTCATACGTTAAAATTTTTGTTAGTATAGTAAACTAAAAATTTCACACATTTGGTTTTATTTATTATTGACATTCTTAAGCGCAATGGATCTTTTATTATTATATTTTATAACTTGTGCTAAAAACCATAAGCTATTGAAAAAAATTCAAGATAAATATAATAATCAAGAAAGGTAATATATAGAATGAAAAATAAAATGCGCGCATTTTTATTTTTGTCAGAAAATATAATGACTGACGGCATATTTTGAATAAAGTAAGTGATATATCGCAGTTCGTGAGTTCAATAAAATCTTAAGGAACCTTATCTAGTTCTCTCTTCTTTGTAAGTTTGAAAATGATACGATCATAAAAGGAAGTATATTTAGAAATCAAATACGATATTCGGTATTAGCTGTAGAATAATATTTACTTCATTGATTAAATAGACAAAATAATAGAGATTTTAATTATGTAGGATTGAGGTTTCAGCTTTAGAACTGAACCCAAAGAATATTATAAAAATAATAAAAATAATACTTATATAGAGAAAGTCTTAAAAAAGTGTAAAATAATTTGGTAGAGTATTATATTTAAAATCTAAAAATAGAGGCCTAATAATATAAAGTGTGCATACCTTTGTTAATAGAAAACAGGCTTATTTTAGCATTAAATCAGACAATTCGTATTTACACATATTAAACAAATATTTTAATATCATGCTATAGTTAAAATATCTAAATAGCTACATTACGTTGATATTATTATATACTTTTGAAATATTTAATTGCAGTTTATTGCATAAAAGTGTTACAAAAATCAAGCCATTACAAGTACCATTAACTTTGAGCTGTGCAGAGTGCGTTACAGTAGCGGCATCATTTTGGACGCGACACGTGTACGTGCCACTTTGTTCCCTCGTCACACTTGTGATGCTGAGGGCGCTGGTAAAATCATCATTTTGGCGAATTGTCACTTGGCCGTTACTTTCACCACTACTACGACCATTGTCATTCGATGTCACGTGTACGTGTTCATTTAACGACGACGACGCTGACGCTGACGCCGATGCCGATGCCGACGCCGACGATGAAAAGTGCGATCCGGAGCCGGAACCCAATGCAGCAACGCCACCGGTACCCTTAAGCCCACCGCTGACACTGTCTGTAACTGTAACTGCCGGTGGCAAAGGTTTTCCATCCTTCAGCCAAGTGAATGAAAGCGGCAGGTCCCCGGTGCCAATAACGCACTGAATACTTGTGCGGTCACCGACGTTCAGATCGCGTGCGAATGAAAATGGTGTAATCTTGGGTGGAACTGAATTGTTTTCCATTCACAAAGTAGAACAATTAAAGAAATTACAAATTAACAACTCTATATTATTGCCAACAAGTTTATGTCAACCATTTTTACGTTTTGCTTATTTTCTTGAAGAAATTTTTTTTTTTGGCGGAAGATAAGTCTATTAAAATAACATCTACAATCTGAATCTAAAATGATACATGTATGTTATTTCCCTTTTTCCCAGTCGTCATTAAATTCAATTGTTTTATTTACGACATTCGTTTGATTCTTATAATTAAATGGGGAAAATAAATATAACAGTCTAAAAAGATTTAAATCTATGGCACACAGAGACCAGGTACTCTTTTACCTATTTCTGAACTATTCAACAAATCCCCCCAGCTTGAGACAGTATTAAAAAATATTTATATAATATTCTAAATTCACACCAGCGGTAATGTAGACGGTTATAATATATTGTGCATGAGTCAGTTACTATTCACATTCTTTGGCTTTAACGTAGTCCTTTCAAATTGTTATAGGAACTTCTTCTTATTCAAATAAAAATATATTTATTTAAAAAAAATTAAAAATTTTCTGACAGACAAATTAAGAAATATTCATAAAATATTCTCAAAAAGACCACTGATCAAAGAAGCTTCGAAGAATGTTCAACTGACCCCAAAATCCAAAACGCCAAATTGAGGCTAAACCACGCTTTCGACTCGCTCCTTAGAAACTAGTCAAGAGTTTAGAGACAGTTAAGAGGTTGGAGCTATTACAACTCACAACTGTGGCGATTGAAGAAACTTTGGAAGAATACCGCGGATGCCAAAAGCAAGTGCAGGTGCAAATGTGAGGAATACCGAATGCAAATGCAATTATAAATACAAGTGACAAGTGCAGTATAAATGATCGAACTGTGCAGATATTATAAAATATTACAAGTAGTTGATAAAAGTAGAAAACTATTTTATATTAATAATAAGTTGAGTTGCGTCAAGACATACGACAGTTAACATTCTTTCCAATTAATAATAATTTAACCAACTATATCCTTTATTATTTTAGGATATCTTTAATGGTTATTTTGCACGCGTAATCAAAAATTTATAATGATGGTTCCACACAAATAGTATGTACGTGTTATTTATAATTAAATGGGATCAAGGACTGGCAATAAAAAAAAACGATATACATACTTATTTAAGTAGCTGTGTTCTTAAATACTATTTAAAATAAATTAACTCTGTATTATATTCATATATATTTATTCATATATTTGTATTATTAACTAGTGGGCCGGTGCTACAGTCGAGCATACTCGACAGTCGGAGACCCAGTACTTACTATGGAAAAAACTTAAAATGGAAAAAAATTTTAAAAAAATAAAGTTAACCTAAATGCATATTCTATTAGGTTTATTACGATGTCTTATGAAACATAAAAGATTTTCATTAAAAGACTTGATGTTCGGCCGATCAGTTCTATGAGAGCTATCTGATATAGTAGTCCGATTTGAACCAACTTTGGACATGATATAAAGACCAAGTTTTATGTATATTCTATAAGTTTGGCTACGATATCTCATAAAACTAAAAAGTTTTTCATAAGACTTGATTTTCGCCTGATCGGTTCAATGACAGATATATGATATAGTGGTCCGATTTGAACCAACTTTGGACAGAATATATAAAACCAAATTTTATGTACATTCTAAAAGTTTGGTTCTATCTTATAAAACAAAAAAATTTTTCATACTAAGGCTTGATTTTCGCCCGATCGGTCCTATGACAGCTATATGATATAGTGGACCGATTTGAACTTTGGTAAGGATGTATAAGACTAACTTAAATGAATATTCTATAAGTTTGGTTACGATATCTCATAAAACAAAAAAGTTTTTCATACTAAAACTTGATTTTCGACCGATTGTTCCTATGGGCGCTGTATGATATAGTAGTCCGATTCAAAAAATAAACAAATTTAACCTGCCTGCAATATAGAGGAATCTACATACCAAATTTGGTGCCACTAGCTTTTAAATTGCCCTAATAATTTGAATATGACATTTTTTATCCCGATTTGTGGGCGATATAGGGGGCGTGGCAGAATTTTGAAACAAACTTGTTCTGCCTGCAGTATAGAGAAACCTACATACCAAGTTTGGTGTTTCTAGCTCTTATAGTCTCTGAGATCTAGGTGTTCATACAGACAGACGAACAGACGGACATTGCTATATCGACTCGGCTATTGATGCTGATCAAGAATATATATACTTTATGGTGTCTGCCTCGCCTCCTTCTGCCTGTTACGCACATATTCGCCCCTAAAATTTTTAAAAATTTCTTTTCTCAGATTGGACGGCAGCACTGCATATCATCAAATTTTTCTATACTTTGGATCCTTACATCGATGAAAACAGTGAAAATACCTTACTTTTTAAATGCATATGAAAATAATTTTGTACTTTCTTTGTATTTCCTTTGCACAAATTTAAAAATTCAGTGATACTTATTTTCACGCGCCTTTAAATTAATCATTTAAATAGGTGTGATTGATTTAAGTTAAAAAAAAAAAACAAAAACAAATTATTTGAATCTGAACATATGAATATTTTTTCGTATACTAGCTTATTTATATCCTATATTAAAATTTAATAAAAATACTTATAACTGCCAGTCGCTGAAACATGCATGAATGTGGACAATTTAACAGCAGGTTTAAAATCTAAAACATTATTTTCTTTTTATTGAAATTTATCTTTTATATTACACGCTCAATATGACCTCATTCCCTATTGAAACCTATATTTAAAACCTAGGAAATAAAATAGGAAAACCAAATAGAGGAACGTGCTTCGTGCATTCAAATGCATAATTTTATATATCTAAGCACGTGCATTGTGCGTGATCTCATTGCCCTATAGAAAATAAAATATTGTCTTTGTTATCAAGTTCATCACGTACTTAAAAGTACGTATGAGCATGCATATGTAAAGAAATAATATATAATATTAATTATAGGAATCTTATATTCTATTTATATGTCTTTAAATTTATTTAATCACTAACCTGCTTAAACAATAAAAAAATACGTATACGTAATATGTAAAGTAATATTGGTGTTGTGTAAAATTTTATATCTTTACATAAGATAATATTGTTTTCAAATTTTCGCTTACATTAAGTGGAAAAAAATTCTTTTTTTATTTCGTTAAATATGTTTTGCAGATAAGTATTCAAATTATATGGTAGATACATACCCAAGACTTTTACTTCAACTGAGCGCTGGGAAGTGTAATTATGTTTGTTGCGGGCGATGCAGGTATATGTACCCTGATCGGCAGCTCTTTGAACATTGTCGATAACAAGAGTTCCATTTTGAACACGCTGTCACATATTAATGGGTAATCTCATGCCGTCTATAAGAATTGTGTATTGATCCATATATTTCCTTTTGTAATATATTTTCTAATATAAATAACGCACCTTTTTCGATATACACACTCTCAATAGGGTATCCAGCAATGGGACACTTTAGAGCAAACATCTTTCCAGCGACAGCAGATAATTTGGGCATATGTCGTATATAAGGCATACCTTTTATAGAAAGTACAAGTAAGTTAAATAATTGAATATAAAATTAAGTCACATTAAGTTACCATATATATTGAGACGGGCAGAATGCGAAGCCTCTCCTGCTCGGGAAATGGCTTTACACTCGTAATCCCCGCCATCTTCCGATTTAACTGCTGATATATTAACGTGGCTTATAACATCACCAAAGGTGGTAACATATTGGCCAATCATGAGGCGATCATTCTAGGGAATAAATATGTGCACGATTAATATAATAAGGTATTTAATTGATTTTAATCATACTCACATTTGGCAGGGGAAATCCATCTAAATGCCACACAATTTTCGGCGTAGGGTTGCCACTGGCACTGCATTTTAAGGATACGGAAGGTCCTGGCTGCATAGTTTGCTCTATAAACTTGTAAAGCAATTGTGGTGTGACTTCTGTTAAGGAAATAATATAATATTATGTTTATAATTAAGCGAATCCTTTAGAGAAATTTAACATATTTAAGAAATAATGTATAAATTGACAAATAGTTGGACAAGAAACGAGTCTTAATATTATATTTATAATTAAGCAAATCCTTTAGAGAAATGTAACATATTGAAGAAGTAATGTATAAATTAACAAATAGTTGAACAAGAAACGAGTCTTAGGTAATTAAAATAATTAAGTTAATTTACATACCTCCCAATCTCAATTCAGCAGAGCTTTGTGTTGATTCTATGTCATTCTTGATAATACATTGATACATGCCCTTATCTTCCTTGACAATGGATGTGATTCGTATGTGTTCCTTTGATAAAAGACGTACACGAGCTCCGGATCGCAGTGTTTTTCCATCCTTAAACCAAGCAATTTGTTGTTTTGGGAATCCTGATGTGCTGCAAATCTACAAATCTCCGGTAAAGATTTATGCTAAACCAAGACAATAAATATGTAGGTCACTTTACTCACTAAATCAGCTGTATGGCCCAGATTAACCGTCTGCACTCGAGGCTGAACGCTGGCCGTCAAAGGTGATGAAACGGACAATTCTACCTCCAAGGTTTCACTGCCCTCCGAATTGGTAACGGTGCAAAAGAATAGCCCGTTATCCGATTTGGCCACAGCAGAGATTATTAGAGTGCCATCTTTAATTTTAGCTCGTCCTGTGGCAAGCATGTGTTGCATGGATTCCTCGTTACTTGATCGTGTTGTGTGCCACCTTCAAAAAACAATGAAAATCATTAGTATTTAATCGTAACGGCTTTCATTTTTTTTAGAAGCCGATCATGTGAAGGCAACTTTAACAACTTTATTATGCATGGTATATAACATACAGATAGTAAATTCTTTTTTCCTCATGTTCAATGAGTACAGTACTTAAAAACACTAATGAAAAAGCACCCTTCCATATTCGCATTCTCTTTCCTATATATATGTGTACAATCATACATACAATTTTGCATATATAAAAAATACATATAAATATTTTTTTTATACATATATAAATAGGTATAAATAAATCTACATACATGCATGCACATACACACATGTATTTGTCTATGAACGTATTTGGAAAGTACATGCATACATACATGCATCTACACACAGGACACCACACAACACACACCACAAAGTCGCAAACCCAAGAAAATCATCATGCAGAAAAATTCAAGAGGAGAACATCGCAAATAAAACAAAGCAAGCCCTAACATCGCACAGTGGTTGCATACTCAATTTGTTTTCGAGGAAACTGAATTGTATTGAAAATCACTACAGAGAGTTTCAGATAATTGAAAAGGATTGCATACAAATAGGATGACAGTGGATGAATGTTTTGATTGATTTATAGAATATTTCACTAAGTGGGCGTTGTATTACAATATGTATTATAGTTTGTTTAATTTGTTTTTTTTTTTAATTTTTATATTAATTTTAATTCTAATATATATAAATATTTAATTCTTAGTTTGAAAATCAATATATTATAAGCAAACTTTACAAATCAACATATTTCTTAATTGACATGATTTTTTACAAGAAAATGAAAGGCCTCAGAATCAAATTTAAAGTGTCGTTTTATACTAAGAACGATATAAGTAAAAACTTGAGATTTAAAATTTTGAATTTACAAAATTTCAAATACAAAAAACTTTAATTTAAATTAAGAGACCGAATCATGAATACAATTGCATTCCGATTGAAAATCGGGTCAGTTTTCTTCACGTTATGACAATTTGAAATTTGTCAACTTTTAAACTTAGCAACTTTACCACAACCGTACAAGCGTTTCGGTTTTCGGCTCTTGGAAAAGAATTAATATTAGTTACGGGCTCAGCTAAAATTGAAACGGTTAGTTTTGGTTAACGGTGCCAATACCGATTACGGTGATATTCCCAGATTATAAGTATATATTGTTTTGTACACTTTGTCCATCTAAAACTATTTATAATTATATAAATAATATTTTTTACATTATATGTATAATTTTTTTACATTAGCTTGCTTTTAATTAATTAGCCATTTTCCCAACTTTGATGACTCCTAACTTTTCCAAAGTGGCTTCAAAATTTTGCAACTTTTTTTGCTTTAAGCTCACTGTGTTCCCGACTCGTCGACTAAACGCTTGTATGTGGAGTAGATACATATATATATATATATATATGTGTGTATGTGCGTGTTCTGTGTTTGGATACGAGTACAAGCATGGCAAGTACATACATACAAACATATATAGATGTGTACACATGCAGATGCAACACATGTGTATACATATGTGTGTACAGGAGTGAAGAGACCACCACATCATTTAAGTGAAGTTGCCAGAGAGGTGGGCCTTTGCCTTTCAAGCTTTCGGAGACGCTGCCGCCGGAACGGGAGAGTGAGAGTTAGCAGGATAGGTAGTGGGAGTGGGACGCAAACCCAACCCAACACACATCTACATAAGGACACACAGAAGAAGAAGGCAAGCAACGAAACAAATTCAGTTGATATGCTTGAGTGCATTGACATGCTGAATTTAATACACACACAAACACATCTACATATGGGCATACATATGTGTGTGGGTGTGTGTGTGTGTGATGGGTAGAAACGTACGTGCAGTAAGACCAAGAGAGAACAGAACAATTATGCACAAACTCTTTTCCTAAGTACCTTAAGTCCCAAGTCCAAACCCACCACCGTGCCCATTAAATCATTTCGTTTAGTAATAATGAGTACTGATAAAAAGGGAGTACTGATTAAAGGTCAGGGCTGAGGTTCACTAATTTTACAAGCACCAATGACAATTTAACATTTATTTTATTTCACAAATTAAATGCAATACATATATAATTTGCAGTTTGATTTTTAATTACACCTTATATTACCGCCATCATTTACTAGCAAAATTGATATCCTTAAAAATGGAGATCTGCTTATTATGTTTATTCAGATAAATGAACAAGCTCAACTAATATCCCACCATTTTGTGAGCTTACCAACACTACGTATTTAAAAGACTATCATCTTTCTTTGTCTTACCTGTAAGTAGGCTTAGGATTTGCGTAAGCAACACATGACAAAACCAAAGGATCTCCAACTCTAGATGTTATCGCCATTGTCTTATCGTTCATTATGGGTGGAACAAGCTCCCGCATTTCTTTAAGCAAATAAAATACAAAATATTCACATAATATTATTTAATAGAGATTTTTTCAATATTTCTACAAATATAATTTAAGACAAATAAAGACGTTATAGTCCAGATTGCTTGTCATGTCCTCACAAATCATTCATGTCCACACACACACGCATACGTAGACAATCGCATGCACACAAGCAGGGTACGCACGCTAGGTGGCGCCAGCCCCGTTTTCCCTGCTCACTTCTATAGAAAATTGTTTCTCGAATTACTTTTGTGTTTGTTATGCTATCGTTATGAAATTTTCTGGTTAGATAAAAGCTTTGGTAACATATACGTCTACAACTTCTGTTTATTGGGGAAGAGCAGAAGATATATTTAATTTAAATAAACTTTGTCTGCATATACAAACTAAAAAACAAAGCTTTATTATCCCATACATTAAAACGACTATAAATTTTAAATAAAAATTTATTCATTTTCAGGCTGCAACTTAAGGCCAAACAAAATTTTGTATAATTTTCTCATTCATCCAGGTTAACTATTTTCTAGTATGATATTATTATCTTATATTACCCTGATTTTTCATCTTAACTTACCCGTTAATTGAATTTTTCCAGCATTACTACTGACTATCGAGTCCTGAGTCAACTTGTGATGTGTCCGACAGCGATAAATTTTCTGAGAATCATTTTTCGTAATATTATATATTAAAAGTTCCCCTGTAGGCAACATGTGATTTTTACCATCTGTCAATGAAAAATACATAAAATAAAGACGTATAAGATTTCATTTTTTTTAGATCTGATATGATTGTTAAATTTACCACCCTCCAGTGATGGATAAATATTAAAGTTTGGTTCTTGTAACCAGGAGGTTACTGTAACGTATTCCTTCACGAACGACGGTATATTGCATTTAATCAAAACGTTGCTTCCAATAAATCCACCTGGATTTTGCACCTCCGGTTCGTAGTGTTGATAAACCACTGAAAAAAGAGGTAGATATTTTTTAATTAAAGGTCCACTCAACTCAACTCAATTTAAAAATGGCAGCTAACAGTGCTCGAATAGCAGATACCCTGCAGCCCATGAAAATTGAAGATAAACATGATCTATGTCTGGTACAAACACATTTGTTATCTTTTTGAAGGCTTTGAGGTCATGAAGTACCTACAGAATAAGGCCCAAATTGAACATGGGAATGAGTTTTTGCTTTAATAAATGCATACAAATGTGAATTCAACACATTTGTATGTAGATGGAGATGTATGCAGTTTGTTAGCGTATTTTTATTATATGTGCCTCTCTCTAACAACTTGTAATTTGGGCAAAGGGCATTTCAACTGTAAGCAAAAACTGACAGAAATGGGAAAACGTATGTGCATACAAATAATCCAATACAAGCTGCAATGCAAAAAGATTCTAACTGCACGCTATATGTCCAGAGGAAGCATCAATAACAACCATGCCAAAAATGCATTCTGACCAACGCACTGTGGGGTCAATTACCCAAAAAAGTGGCAAAAACATAAAACCAAACTTTGGTAGATTTCCTGTAACTCGTTTTTGCAACGAAGGTAATCAAATTTCTGTAATATTTTCTGTCAGTTGCAGTTTTAGTTTAGCGCTGGGAGAAGAGAGGTGGGCCCACTGTGAATGCAGAAGATTTGGTCATGCGCCCAACTGCTATAGCAACTTCATTGTTAAGTGTAGAAGTGTATTTACATACACGGGTACATACATGACCACACATACATGGGCTTACATATGTGCAGATACGAGTGTGTTGGTTTCTGTACGAGTATGTGGAAACATATGCCCGTATAATTGCTTCGTGTTTTGGGCTGTGGCAACCCGTTAGATGGAAACAGTAGGTCACATAAACACACATTGGAGACTCATATAAGATCCACAGATGCACATCCAATAGATACATAGATACATACACGATACTCCTAATTGAAACCTGGCTACACTCG
This sequence comes from Drosophila falleni, assembly GCA_035045575.1. NCBI lineage: Eukaryota > Metazoa > Arthropoda > Insecta > Diptera > Drosophilidae > Drosophila > Drosophila falleni. The sequence goes on along the minus strand of JAWNOV010000054.1, from coordinate 676,356 downwards.
AGCTTTTATTAATTTTTAGTTTAACTTTCCAACTATAAATCATTCCTGAGATAATATTGAAAAGGTTCATTAAGTTTTCTTTTGGAAACCTTAAAAAATCTAAGAAGTATACTACCGGGGTTTACAACAAAAAAATTTAAAAAAAATAATCATGTCTTAAAAGTTTCAACCATTTTTTTCTTTAAACAGAGAAATTTAATAATGAAGTATTGACAATAGAAAATTTTTATTCGACTTACCCGCTTTAACAATCACATCCCTTGATATAATTGTACCCATGCTATTAGATGCCATACAACGATATACCGACCAGTGCACATCCTGTCGGAACTCTTCAGCCGCAAATGGAGGAAAGTGTAAGGAACTGTTAGCCAAAATGTGACGAACCTGAAATAAACAATTGCAAATAACATTAATATGATAATACAAAAAATATATAAATGAGTATTTAAATTGAGTACTTAAAAATAAAGTATGTATGTATCTTACCTTAGATATGGATGTGATAGGATTATTTTCCTTATCTAACCACTGAATGTTTGGTACAGGATTTCCATGGGCAATACAATTCACCGTGTTGCCAACTGTATTCATGAATTCAATTCTACTTGGAGGCTCCAAAGAAAAGCTCGGTCCTTGCGTGTCGAAGTAATTTGATGATATCTCTGTAAAAGATAAAACCAATTCCGTTTAATTTGGAGATGAAATCAAAGCGATTATCACGTTTACTCCTTATGCACAAAGTCCTTATCGCCACACAATCTTGAAACATAAAAACCATAAAAAAAGGGAAGTGTTTTCTGTAAAAAGGGTGGCAACAGCCTTGGGTTCTATTTGCATAGGCGTGTGGGGAGTTTGAGATAATTTCCTGAAAACGAACTCAACAAACACGGGCGTGAATTTCCTTTCATCAACGCTGCAGTCGTTTTATTCATATCTCCGATTTGTTTGTAAAAGTCTAAAAAAAAACATCTCGATTTAGAAATACCCTGTAAGATGTTTTCAAATAGTCTGGCATTCATTATGTGCTTTTCATTTCTTTCTTATACAACATTTATAAAATTGTAAATGTAATTTAACTCTAAATTTGTGAGCTATAATTTTCGGAAAAAAACAATAGCATAAATGAAAATTATTCTTCAATTATACAAACATTATAATTAACAAAACATGAATTTGGCTTACCTGTAGCATTTCCAAAAGCCCAAATAATTTGAATAAAGTCAAACAAAAAAATTGTCCTCCACTTCTTCTGATATATCCAAGACATTGTGTATTCCACTCTAGATTCGGAAATTTACGATTTTTGGCTTCTGTTGTGTTAATTCTGAAATGCAAATTCAAAAGATTGTAAGACGAACGTGTAAATACTAAACCAAACTTATAACGTAAAGTACACTAGACATAAGGAAAACCCTACTTATACTAGATAAAAGGATGATTGGGAATAGTGAACAACAATGAAACTTGCGTGCTTACGCATTTGCTAATTACTCCTTTTACCCCAATTTGCCAGCCATAAAATTTAAATGTGCTATGCGGCTAACCACAAGCCGCAAACCTTTGCAGTGAGATGTACAGTATGTCAAGTAATTATTTTAACAAAAAAAATACTTATTTGTTCGTTATTTTCATTTTAAAATAGTTAAACCCATTGAGTCTTAGAGCTTATCTTTTTTAGCCCGTTTCAAAAATCTTCTGTAAAAAAATAATAAAAATACGTGAAAAACAACAATTTATAATATGGAAAATTATACCCTTAGCATAATTTTTTTATGCATTTGTAAATTAAAAATTATTGATAGTTTACTTTAGCTTTAATATTAAAGGCGCTAACTGGCACTTTGGTACACTTTTAGCGAAAAATGTAAATTTTGATAAAACGTGGTACAACAAATATTAATCAGTTGGCAGCCGTGTTTCTATGTATCATGACCTAGCACCACAACAATTTTTCATTTTTGCTTTCTCAAAACAGAAAATTCGAATATTTACGGATAAATCTGATTGGAAAACACGAACATTGCGTGAGTGCTGCACAATTTTTGGTTTTTGTCCCATTCAGCTTTGTTTGTTTCTATCCCAGTATCGTTTGTTCGCTACCTTGAATATAGTTTGAGAATTAATTTGTTTTGCCAACCATTTTAGAGTTTTTTTATATTCAAATAAAACCAATATACAAATGGCCTAGAACTTGCTTACAAATTTTTTAATTGGAATTCGAAATGTTTCCTGAGTAATCAATAACAATACAGTAAACAATGCAGCTTCCTAGCTTTTACGGTCTGCAGTTTGCGTTGATTGGCAATCAATGTCAGTTGAAAAAATGTAAAAAATCAGTTGTTAAGATGTATGTACATACAGACATGTGTACAGTTCGTTAAGTAATTTTACTGGCAAATATTGAAAAAACGGGGCTTATTTTTAAAATACTTAAGCCCAGTGTAAAAAGATCAATTTAAGACAGCAATAAAATCAAGAAATGGTAATTTAATGCAAAATAAAAAATAAAAATTATTATTTAGAAAAACAATTGCCTGACTTACTGTGGGAATTTCTTTGCTTTTCAATCTCAAGAAATAAAGCCACTCGACTTTGAAGTATTCTTATTTAGTGCTCAATTTAAAAGCTAGCTTGTCAAGCCTCATTGTGATTATATTTATGCTCGAATAATAATAATAATAATAAGCACTCGTAAATGCAGAGTTGAAACCTTTAATTCCGCTCTTTGCAAAGAGAACTACATTAAGAGAGGGAGAGAGAGAGTGAGAGAGCGAGAGCATAAAACCGTTATAATAATTAGTTATGCATCGCATGTGACAATAATCATATTGCTGTTATCATAATTCTTATCATAATAATAATTGATGTCTATGTGAATTGAAGCATCGCATTACACGTTGACCTTAAAATAATACTTACCTTGATTAATTATATATTAATTTACGTTGTGATGCGATTGTCGTTAAATGAATTTAAATATTAAGCGGTTAAGCTACCGGTGTTTTTTTTTACTTTTCTCATTGATTTCGCTATGGGAACAGAAATTTCTCTTCAAGATTCACACTATGAATGTTCACAACCAAAACGATTTTTTGCACAGAAAACGAAGAACAAAAATGCAATGCACATATACATGTGTAGGTATGTATGTATTTAAGACTCTTTCATCTATAAACATAAAATTTGTATTGAATTCATTTTGTTTGTCCACTCGCGCAACGATTCGATGAACGACTGAATCCTCGGACTAGTTTACGATGACTGTCACGTTCACAAGAAGCTTTGACAGCGCAATCCCGGAGCGGATGTATTTGTGTGTACATATATGTATGTATGTGTTTGGTACATTGTGTGCGCGTATCCTTTGCGCAGATGCTGTAATCTCCCGCACTTTAGTATAACAATATCGTATCGAAAGCTTTTATACCAAAGCATGCGTAACTACAAAAGTTGTCTCTGATAAGAAATCATCTGTTTGAACAGCATATAATTATGATGTTATGTATGAAAGCACACAACCAGCACCCATACTAATACATTATCGCATCTCATCATAATTGTGTAAACAAACCATACATAATATATATCTACAAAAGTACTGACTGAGAAGCAACAGGGAAATCTGACTGTCAGCACAAAAATAAAATTGCTGACAATTCGTTGACTGACCGTCAAAAAGTATGTCAGCTAATTTGACTAATTTTCCAGATTCTAAAAATTATAGTTACCCATATGTCCGTTAGCAACATTTTCTAAAAATATATCCAAGTCTGATTATACATTAGAATGCTTATTTATTAAAGGTTTATTTTAATTATAATTAGTGCAAATAAATACATAATTTTACAAAAATCATTATATTCACAATAAGATCTAATAAGCTTAGATCAGATGAATAGTTGTTGGGAAAACTCTGTAAAAAAGATTAGCTAATAATAATTTTTAGAAGAATTTTTAATGCATGTACTTGACTCCCAAAAACTAATTGAATTGAATGCTGTCGTTTGCTAATTTAGTTCGCTTTAAATTAGCCTTGGGACTTTCAGCTGATCTCTTTCGGCTTTCACTAAAATTTAAATAGGAATTGAGACACTAATAAATATAAATATTAAATTATTAAATTTTGATCATTCTCACCCTTGAAAGCTTATGTCCTTTGATCCATTAGAAGCACCTGTATCATTAGATATTTGAGTATTTATCGTTGAGCGAAATTGTTGAGACAGTTTTGAAACATTTGGGTTAAGCTTAGGCACCAACTGAGTTCCTGATAAAGGCTTAACACTTATTGATGAACTAGAATTTGTTGATTTACTGGAATTGACTGCCTTAACTGGGGTTACTGAAACTTTGCCTATTTCACTGCCAATAATAGATGATAATTCTGCTGGCGTTTTCTTTGCTAAGGGAAAAGTTACGGGCATTGCTTTTTCTCTAAGAGAGTTAGTTTTTGGAGTCGGCAAATTAGGCACAGAACTTGAAGCAGATTTCGACAGTGAAAATATATTGGCATTTACGGGTTTCTTTGATTTGTTAAAAGTTGTGGCAGAGTGTGTGCTTTTCTGTAAATCTTGTGTGCGGGATTTTGAATTATCTGTGGGTGGATTGACAGCAGTTAAAGAAATACTTGGAGACATTTCATTCAGTTGTTTTGTTATGCTGCTTGTGCCCGGTGGACTGGTTGTTGGAATGATTTGCATTGCAGCATTATTTTTTAGAAAATCCTTTGATAACGTGGGTGCTCCATCACGAGAGTAGCCCAAAGAAAAGCTAGCATTTCCTGACTTTGAAGTTTTCACACTTTTGTCGTCATCATTTTGTAGACTCGTCATACTCGTCTGTCGTAGAATGTTAGGCAACGTGAGACCTTTCTTCGAGGACAACGGAGTCGTAGTTGTTGTGAGATCAACCGAAGTTGTGGGTTGACCTGGATGTTTCTTCACAGACGTCGCGTTCTTTGCAAATGTGCTGGCAGCGACAGGTACATTAACAGGGGTCGTTGTAGTGAGATCAACAGAGCTCACAACGGGGACAGTCGCTGATCTTATTTCCTGCGGAGTCATTGCTTTCTGCACAATATTTTGATCAATAGACGATCTTGATTTCCCTGCTTTATCCTTTTTATTCAAGCTTTCCACGGCTTCGAGAGCCTTATCCGTATAAATTTCGTTGGGTACGTTTAGATTTGGAAGTATTCCGCCGCCTTGGCTTAGCGAGGAATAACCTTGGGCTGAATAATTTAATAGGTTTGACAGCGGACTATCCATCATCTGTTTGTATTGACCAAGACCCGAAAGTACATTATTTACATTTGCATTTGCCGATAAACTGGCAAGTGTCGGAGACTCCGAGGCAAGACCATGATGCAAAGGTGGATGAGTCAAAGATTGACCTGTGCGTGATTTTTGGGCATCAAATAAACCGAACTCCCTTGAATGTTGCTTCGCATTCGCCAGACTTTGCATGTTAGACATAAGAGATGCATTCGATTGCATGCGATTGGCATTTGTAGAATTCATTACGCCAAAGGGAGATGCCGTAAAGTTGTTAATTTCTGCATTCATATCAGGATAACGTAAAGATGAAAACTTTTGATACATATTTAAAGTATCCAAATAACTTTGATTTAATCCATAACCATACTGTGGAATTAGCGATGCAGATTGCAGGCTGTAGTTTAAAAGAGTTTGCATCTGAAAATAATACAAAAAAAAATAAAGTCAATTCAAAAAGATTCAATAAGATTTATAACATTTATTAAATCTAAAACTTACATCGAGACCCGGAACAGCACCCAGATATGGGTTAAGTTTTGAAGCAGGCATAGAGTTTGGATTTCTGAGGTGAAAGACACATATAATTTTTAAATTATACTTGCATATTGCTTTTGCTATAAACTTACTTATCGGCAGATAGTCCCTCTTGTTGTGCTAATTAACGGAAAAATTATATAAACGTTAATTTGTTAACAAAAATACTTGATATATTTACCTAAATTCATTTGTAATTCCCGCTCATACGTGTCCCATGCATCCGCTTTTTCCTGCTCGCTCAACTCTTGTTCTACTTTGTTTTCCAATAGACTGTCGTGCTCATGGTACTTATATACCAGCTCTGATTGACGTAAAAGATGAGCTAATATTGTATCCTTGGGTAGCACAGGCATTGTTCTTTCGCTTTGCACTGGTTTAGTTAAGCTGAATACAAACGATTGTAAAATGATTCTTATAATTTACAGTTATATCAATTGAATTCTTACGTATAAAGTTCAGCCAACTCTGCCATATTATAATGTCTATCAATTTGCTGCTCATCCACAACGCGAAAACTCATTGCTTGTTTTGTTACAGATCGAGAATAAACCTTTTCCTCCATGGTTCCCTTAAATATATTATTAATAAATTATAATTAAAAAGCATATATTATTAGATAAACCGTTAATGCATACCATGGCTATTAAGCGATATATATAACAGTTCTTTTTTTGGCCCAGCCGAAAGATACGGAAGATGTTTTGTTGATCGTTCGAGGGATTCCATGAGGTATCCAAAATTATAACTCTATTTGCACCAATTAAATTGATTCCTTGGCCTCCAGCTTTGGCAGATATCAAAAAAACTCGTGCACGTCTATTAGCCTCACTGTTGAATCTTTTAATCATCTCATGTCTGATATTTTTGGGCGTCTTGCCATCTAGTCGATAATAATCCTGTCCATTTATCCAAGTATTCGAAGCTTTAAAATTTGTGGGTATATCTAAAATGTGAAAATAAAATAATTAGTTAAATATATTTTTTTATTTACTATAATATTAACAATAGTTTGCTAAACTTACGTGTGTGTTGTAATATTTCTGGATCGGACTCTGTTATTTTCTTAAAAAAGTATTCAACCACATTAAGTACGGCAACAAAAGCAGAGAAGATCAGACTGCAAGTCAAAAATCAGTTAATTTTTAAATTAAATTACTAAAATGTTATTAAATTCATACCATTTCTCTCCCTTCTCTTCACACATACGCAGTATAGAAAACATTGTGCGAAGTTTATTGCTGGGCATAATTGTCTCCAAATCTTTTTTCCCAAGATATTTGCGCCACCAATCGTTGGTCACAGAAATAAGACCTGTTTGGCTATCATAAATATCATCGGGCTGATCATCATCGGAATGCTGTGGACCAGATTTCTTCGAGTCTTTTTTGTTTTTCTGCTGTAAATAGAAACAATATTAATTTTACTGCTTGACTGAAGTCTTGCAATTTTACTTACATTTGCATTTTTCCAAGCATCCTCCAAAACTTTGGGATGTGTCCAAATCTGTTAAGTATGAGAACGTTTACATTTGTGTTAAACACTAATCGTCGGCTTTTTTACCTTCCGCAACACAGTATAATCTGTAATAAGACTTTTGCCTCGACTATCACCGCGGCTTGCAATTGCTTCTAGAATATATTCATAAAGTGTGTTCTATGAGAAAAAAAGAATTAATGCAATTATTATAGTCATATTTCCTTAAGTTTCTTTACATACCTGAACCGCAGTCATCGGAATAAAAAGAACATACTCAAACTTTTGTGGCAAAAATGTTTTCAGTAACTCGGCTTCTTTTCTCTGTAATTTTAATAAATATTTTTAAATTGAAAAAATAAAAGAATTTTAATGAAATAAATTAAGTTATAAGCTTTTAAAACATGTACCTGCACAAACTTGGACAGCTTTTTGTGTAACACATAAGATCGTTGCTTCATAACCGTAATATCCTTTTTGCCAGAATCCTTATGTTGGCCATTCTTGATTGGATTGGCATATAAATTTGCGAATTCTTTTTCAGTGCCCAGATACAAAGGCTTTATAAAGTTTACCATGCTATAATCTGCAATAAAATAAATAGGAAAAACGTTTGAGACAATACAAAACATACTTTTAGATTATACCTACATTCTTTTAAATTATTTTGAATGGGAGTTCCGGTTAAAATGATACGCTTTGGCGTTATAATTTTGGCAACAGCGAGACTTATAGCCGACTTGCTATTTTTAATGATATGTCCTTCATCGCATACAACCAGATCCGCACCTGAAATACTTGGTTATAGGATGTTCTTTTATTCTATTCAATATGTGATTTACCTGGTTCAAGTAGATATTTGTTAACCGAATCCCGAATACTCTCCAATTTGGATGAACTTAAGTTGCCACGGTTTTTATAGGAGTGATAGAAAACTAAAGTACGGAAGGCCTCGTATCCCACTAACAGGCAACCTGCTCTGTTTGTTGATGATAGAGACCATTCTTCCAACACGCGCAATTTATCTGAAATATCGCTAAAGTATAAAAATCAATTAAGTTAATAATAAGACCATGTTATATATCTGTAGCTTACGATGAATCTGGGAAAACGAAGACCTTAATGTTGGTTTTACTTTTGAGTGGACCCAGCCAGCGTTGCAATTCATCAGCCCAATTCATGACCGTACTCTTTGGACAAAGTACCAGCACTTTCGTTGTATTAAGTTCCTTGTAAGAAATCACCGTGTGCAGCAGAGCAATTAACTAAAAATAAAATATACGAAAGGAGAATATAGAGATGAATACGTTTGGTTCATATTATTGAAATATTACCTGCAAGGTTTTGCCTAGTCCCATGCAATGGGCCAAAATACAACCTGATCCCGTATTTTTCTTGGTATGATCAATTCCGCCATAACATGAATCATACATAAACTTGACACCATCAACTTGATGGGGTTTCAACTTGTTTACAATTTCGTCATCGACTTTGACAAATGTTTTAGTTTTTTCCAAATAGTCGAGTATTAAACTGCTTTTATTTGATTGGCCAGCATTCTTAACTGCCTTGGCAAGTATCGTATGTTTCTTATCGAGTCTACGTATTCGCTCTGTTTCGGACTTTTGAGCAGCTCGAGTTTCATTTGCCAGCTGATCCATGCGCAGCATTGGCTTTATAATTCTCGTTTTCTCCTCAATGGGTTCCGGTTCAGCATCAGAATAATCACTTTCAGAACTGAGCACAATTTCATCATTTTGATTACGCTTTTCCGCTTCGGCAAGAAGTTTTTCTAATGATTTTTTGGATCTCTTTTGTTGTATAAAACTATCATTCCAAATTTCATCACTTACATCCAAGCTATCCGATTCCTTTGATATGATTTCAATTTCTGACTTATCTTTGGTTTCATTAGTGCTATAATCCTTTAGCACCTCATCAGACTCGCATTTAAATACTTGTAAAAACTTATCCACCACATCTGTTTTGGTTTCATTATCGGTCGAGGAAGATTCTTTGGACATATTGTAATCACTTTGATCCGAGAGTCCTGAATCACTGTTAGAATCATTTAATAACTGCATTTTAATTTGCTCATTGAATCGCGACAGATACTGATTTTCCGTAATGATCTCGTCGTCGCTCTAAAAATATAAATATATTAGTTTTTATACAAGTAAATATACTTAACACCTTAAGGATTATAATCCGATCCGTTTGATTTCAATTTAAACTCTACATACATACTCACTTCTTTGAAACTATTATCAGTGTCATATGCTTCCATATCATCATCATCTTCATCAAGATTATTTGTATCTTTCACACTTAATGCCTTTGGTTTATTTTTATCCTTAGGTTTACCGTGTCTGCTCTGTAAATGACGCTTTTTCAAACCATTTAAATTGGTGAGCCTACATAAATACAAATTTGTAAAAAAAAAAAAAACATGAGGTAAATAATTTTTTTGTTTTCTTTTTATATTACCAACCTTTCAATTTCCTTATCCGTATCATCAGCTGATGTGCATGAATTATCCTCTTCACTCTTGATGTCACAGGACATTTGACGGAACTTTCTATTAGTAATATCTATCTTAATATACTTGGAGAGGTCTATGCCATCGTTGTATTCGACTCTCCGACTTGGTTCACTGTCATTTTCTACGACTCGAAGTTGATCCACTTTTGGTGAAGATTCGATTAAAATACATTTCTTTTCGTTCTCACTGTATGTATTATCACTATCGATATTTGAAGAATCCGAAGAATCTAATAGATCCCTCTTTGCATTATGATTCATGCGGTTTCTTTTCCTTAGAAAGCCTTTAGAAAATGTTTGCACAGATTGATCTCTCATCGAACCTGTAATATTCGCAATTTTCGTAAGTTTCTTTACTTTTTCTGTAATAAAAGCTCGAAACTCTTCTTCGGTCTTCAACGTTGATACATTGCACTCATTGAAGATTTCTTTGGCACAATTCATAGTATCCGTAAGCAGGCTATTCAATACTACGTCATTTTCGTTTAAGTTTTTATAAAGATTTTCAAAATATTCATCATTAGCCTCAACTTCCAGAGGTTCTGAACAATTTGAGGGAAGATTTATGTTATTGGTTTGCGATGCACATTCATCCGGTTTTTTCTCCACATTCTCCATGCGCAACATTTTCATTTTAATTATGGTGTTGTCCACAAAGTTTGTGACATTCGTTGGAACAGTTTCGGAGTGTGATCTGTTCGAAACAATTTGACTCAAGAGTAGATCCTTAACACTGTCCAATCTCGGCGGACTTGACACAACCTCCTGTGATGTATAGTTGTGATCATTCAGTGCATCTGATAGTTGCGAATCATTAAGCTCGATGTGCTCATCCTCATCCTGGAGTTCACACATTTCACCAATCGTATTATTGGTATTCTCGGCGTAATCCAGACTAGTTTCAATCTCAACTTGATATACCTGTTCTGTAGGCAGTTCCAGGAATATTGTCTCTGTAATCTGTTCATCCTCAAATGTTATTTCACTTTTAATATTGTCCGCTGTGTATATAAAGGTCTTCTGCGGGATTTCAGATAAACACTTGCTATCCGACATTTCAGCGTCCAATGACAAGCTGTGCAATTCATCTTCATCCATCTTTAATCCTGTAGATAGGTTAATCATTTGATTATCACAAAATTAACATGTGTTTACAGATATGCAGATGATATAATTTATAATTTATTTACTTTATTTTATTTATATTTTGGGGGTAGCATTAAAATTCTGGAGCAACAAATAGAGTTGTATTGAATTGTAGAGCTGTTTTATCTCTTTCTGAAAAAGTTTAAATGAACGGGTCATTAATATGAACGAGTGAACTTGTTCAGTCACTCATGAACTACATCGGTCAGTTGGTCAGTTAAAACTTAATTTCCTTCATATGATTTTAACATTTAGAGTAATGCAGTTCCACGATGGGATTGAATTACTATGTCACTATCAAAAAACAACTAACTGAGTAACTGAACTAAATGACTAATTTAGCTCACGACTCCAAAATATACGAGTGAACTTATTTAGCATATTGAACTAGAAATCTCAACTCTAATTATGAGGTTTGAATCAACTGAACTAAATGAACTAGAATTGGGGATTCGTTTAGTCACTTTAGCGACTAGTTCAATTGAACTTAATCCGAACAATTTGATACAACTCTTCTTGAAAAGACAAAATTATGAACTAATTTTTTACTGTCAAATAAATATGAAGACGCGTAGTAAAAAGCAAAACTTCGAGAATAAAATTGAACGAAAATTCGACCTTTCGAAATTTCGACCACGGCGAATTCCAAAACAGGTTTTAGCCCGAACTCTTGAAATTGTTAATGATCCAAATGATGAGTTTTGGTTGAACAAAAACGCATCATGTGCGCCACCAATTACAGAAATATTTAAAAGCGGCGTCAAGCATTCGGACACCTACAAAAAATTGGATTTGGCCCGAAAATGTTTGTTGACCCGAGACTGGGAAAACTTGGCCAAGTTGTTGACATCCAATTTGGTGGGCGACACACTTCTTCAGAAAGCTGCATATCCAGTATTTTCAGAAGTAAGTAGTTTAGTAGATTAAAACTGAAAATTATCAATAAAAGTCAGGTTTATACTTCCCATCTCTGTTTATAGTATTTATATATAAAACGGCGCACAACTAATTACATATTTTTAATATTATACTGATTATTTGAGTTTCTATTTATTTACAGTACGCTTCTATTCTTTTAACATTGAAGGATCCGGAACTTTTACAGAAACTACAAGCGACAATGGCACCATCTGCTGCGCATAGTAATAATAATGGCAACAAGAGCATACGAACAGAACCCAATCCCCCAAAGAATGTTTAAGAACAAGCATATTACTTAGAGAATAGATTTTAAGTATCTTAAATTACCACCTTTTCAGAAAAAACAGCATTATGCACTGTTTATATACATGTATGCAGGCAGTCGTTTTTTAGTTTTCTTTTGGAATAAGCTTTTTTATAGCATTTATATAAGAAAAAAATACAAAAATATATTGACTTGATCAATTCCTACACACCGATATTAAACTAAATTTAAACTTAATTGTTAACCTGAATTTTATTATAATTTTTTCTGTTATATACATTTGGTCAGGGACATTAATCTGACAGTTCCGTGGACAACTTCAAGTTTCACCAGTTGTATAATCAGTGATAATCATCTCCAGTTAACATATTTTCCAACTTGATTTTTCTCAGATCAGTTTTTCTGCATTTTCGCTTCTGTTATCCATTTTATAATACGCAGTCGGAGAATACCTCTTAACATTTTTTATTGCCAAGAAGCTGTCTGCACAAATCAAGAATATACACCCAAGCATATATATTTATATACATTTTGTCAGGGTCAGACTGTCCTCACACAATGCCAAGCACAATCCGTAATAAACAAAGTAAATGACAACATTATTTCCATACAAACTTATTTTTTTTTATTTTCCTTTAACGAATTTTTGCATTAATATTGTTTTGAATAAAATACTTGATTAAATGTTACATATTGATCTGCATGATTGCTTTGCTAGATCAAAAACGTGCTAGTGATGCAACTGAAGAATAGTTCTACAACTTATTTTGTTCTGAATTCATTGAAAAATTTGTGTACTAAAAAGCACAGATTCACACACGGTTAACCAAGTCTACCTTTGTTGCCCGCACTAATAGTTAAAGTACAAAATTAAGAGCATATAGAAATTATTATAATATTTAGTACAAGTCTTCTTCCATTGAAAAGTCTGATGTTTCGCCAGCATAAAGCGAGCTGCAAAAAAAAATAAAAAGGTGTTCTAACAAATGTATAAAGAAAGTATAATTAAGATCATACTTTACGGCTCTGCTGGTGAAGAAAACGATGCGCTTGAGCTTCTTGTTGTAGAAGAAATAGTTGAAAGACCACAAGCAACCAGGTTCTCCGAAAGGATCGGAACTCAAGTCCGGATTATAGCTGTATATGTCGCACTCCGACAAGTTGACTTCGTCGTCGACGGCAGACCATAATGGTTGGCGCAATGCCTGATATTGATCGCCAGCCAAAGCGGATAAGTTTGAATGAACTGAATTCATAACCCACGGCAAGGAAGGCTCCTTGCTGAACTCATGCGACTGCAAAATATATTACATATATAAATTGTATTACAAATGCGAAAAACTATTGATTGTCGACATACCTTTGCATCTGAAAAATCATAATCAGGCTCGAACGAAGCATTCAGGGTTGCAATTAAGTAAAAGAGAGTTTTGCGCGAGATTGTGTCGCACAGAATGACACCCTCATCGCCGGACTGACTGTTATTGCGATGAAAGTTGGGCGAAATGTCCGACAGCGTTTGTGGAGGCGACAAGGCCTGCAGATCATGGCCATGTGTCTCGGCCGTAAAGCGTTTGTACAGCACCTTTTCGGCAGCTACCATTTTGCTACAAACGGAAACAACAATTATATAATTATAATGATATTTAAATTCCCACTCTTACCATGAATAGCTTTCGATGCGTCCAAAAATTGTGACTCCACCGGCCTGAGTGGAAATCGCATTGTTAATGGCCTCGAAGCGAGAGCTTTCGAGCAACTTCATTGTAATTTCCACTGGTTCTCGTTTCTCGGGATTGTCTTACCAACAATATTCTCAATTGAGCAATACGTGGATATTGCGAAGATTCAAATTGCAGGTCAACCAATTGGCGAGCGTTGAGAACGGTGTTGAGTTAATTACTCCAAATAAATCAAATTTGACGACAAATTGATTTTTGTTTACAAGAACAACAAAACTAAAAACACAAGCACCTTAAGCACAGCAACTACTTATCAATATCTGCGGCGTCTTAATGTTTCTCGTTTGAATGGCTCTAGCTCCATGTATAGCCCAGAAAGGAATAGTGTAGACGACTTTGAAATTTCTAAACATGGTACTCGGATGGACTGCGATTCTTTTCTTAACTGCGACTCTTTTCTCGATGATGTTGCTGTTGTTGTATATTTGCTGGAGTCTACACTGCCTCATTAACATTACACTTTTAACAAATGTGTGTTGCTCAATTTAAAATTGATTTGCTTCCTGTGAACTGCTAAAACACTGCAGCCAGATTTCGTATTCTTTGTTTATATCAAAAATATTTTGTTGTATAACTTTGTATCTGGATTATTTATACACATACATAGGTTGTGTATGTAGTTGGTTATATGTTTATTTTTATGCATACATAAGCACATATGTCGTGATGCGTCCGTATTATAATTGTGTGTGTGTATTCATAAACACGGCTGTATGTGTGTAATGACCTTCGTATTAAGGAATACGCAGAAATAAAATGGCGTCAAATATTCTGCCTAGGCGTCTGTTTGTTTTTTTTTTTCTTTTCTCCACTAAACTTTAAATCGTTGTATCCGGAAATATCAACAATCAACACTTAGTAATCGAATAAATGTTCAGAATCCATTGAGCGAGACATATTTATGTATTAGATAATTTGCTCTTCTTTTCACAATTGCAATTTGCACTTATGTTTGTTGTAGATCGCGATTATTAACGCCTATAGATATGCACAGATTTTGCTTCCCTTTATGATTCTCAATAAATATATAATATATGAATCACTTTTATTATGCGTTTGGATTTCTTCGAGGAAAAAAACACACTCGCACTCAGCTTCTTTTTTTATAATGATGCGCAGAGTTGTATGAAATCGATCGGATTAAGTTCAATTGAACTAATCACTTAAGTGAACGAACGAGTTAAAACTCTCAAAGTAGTTCATATAGTTCAGTCAATTTTAATTTTACTTTTTTCAGTTTTTTTTTTTAATTATTACTTTAATTGCTTTTTTTTAAACAAATGTTCGTTTATTAGTTTTTTCAATTTAAAGCGATAGCTATGGACTATGGACCTATGAACTCAACACGGTTCTTAACCGATTTAAACGATGATTTCATGCGAAGTCGGTAAAACATCAATCGTCACTTGCGACCCTGCGAAATAATCAAAAAGCAACAAATGCCGATAACAGACTACATACTATGCCACATTAATCGATTTACTGCGCATCTCTAATACATATGTACATATAAATGAATCGCTCTGTGTAGATGAATTAAAAAACGAAAATTCGCAACTATTATTGAAGTTTTTACACTAATAACGTCAAGTGTCAATACATGTGTAATATTGTGTTAATTTTCCTCCCTCTTGGAAATCGCAACTGGTGTTCGTCACAGTAGACAAACCGAATAAAAGATCACGGGTGTTGCCCCTAAGTAGTATATACATTTTCCATTATTATAAGTTGATGTAAATTCAAGTTTCTGTCATACAAATATGATAATTTTATAAAAGTTCAACACATGTGCATCAGTGGTTTTTTAGAACTGAATATTTTTACTAATTTGCAGATTAACAATTTCTGTACATAAAATGGCGGAGGGAAATGCTGGAGTTAGTGCTGAGGGTGCTGTCGCTTTGGCTGCCCCAAATCCCAACGCCGAAGTTATAAGGGGACAAATATTTGAAGTCGGTCCACGGTATAGGAAATTAACATATATTGGTGAAGGCGCATATGGCATGGTGGTGTAAGTAAATATATGCTTCTTAATAATCATTTACCGAAAACTATGCTGAAATTATCAACTATTCACCTTGCATATGTATGTATGTATTTATGTTAATATCTATATGTATACACATGTTTAAACATATAAAAGTATTTTATATAGTTTATTAAAAAAACGGTGTCTAAAAGGACATTTCCATGAATATTTTTTATGTATGTATGTAAAGCATACAATTATAGCATTCATTTGTATGTACATACGCATGTACACAGTGGCTCCTAAATTATTTCAGCCAGCAACTGCCAAGGACATTAGGAATCATTCATATTATTTTAAAGAATGTTATTTTGTTATACTCCAAGATTTAAGTGGAAATAATTATTAATTATTATAAAAATCAATTTTAAAACACCTATACATATACAAAATTTAATAGATAATCCATCTTTAAAATCTTCCTAAATTGTACATTAAGTGTCTATTATTGCTGATTATTAATTGGGAAAAATTCAAAATCAAACGGAGGATGACTCATTTTCAATATTTTAATTTTTATTTTTTGTAACTTTAAGTTCCCGTTTAATATTCAAATGCTAATGCTGAATATGAAAACAAAAAAAAAAAAAAAAATTACTAAACTCCTAAACAAAAACCAAGCTCTTTCGGTTTTTTATCATGAATTGCTACCATTAATTTTTTATTAGAAAAAGTAATCAAGAAAATGAATCAAAAAGATAAGATACCAGTCTCGTCTGTGCCTTAAGAAATAAATTTGTATTTCCATGTTATTAATCACTAAGCGTATGTTAATTTTCTATCAACAATATGAGCAATTGTTTATTCTAATCTTGTATTTACAGATCTGCCGATGATACGTTGACGAACCAAAGAGTTGCTATTAAAAAGATATCGCCGTTTGAGCACCAAACTTATTGCCAACGAACTTTGCGGGAAATAACCATTCTCACAAGATTTAAACATGAAAATGTAATTAATATTCTTTATTTAAATATTGAGAACAACGTTTTTAAAGCATGTTTATTTCATAGATTATTGATATTCGAGACATTTTGCGAGTAGATAGCATAGAACAAATGAGGGATGTATATATTGTACAATGCTTAATGGAGACTGATCTGTATAAATTACTGAAAACGCAGGTACGTAAAATTTAAATTGAATTTTGTTGGCATTTAAAACTTATCTCTAATGGTGCATTTTATCAAATCTGTTCAGCAAACAAAAGAGATTAGAATTCATACTTATAAGCATTTAAATATTTGTAAACGTTTTTTTTACAGAGGCTGAGTAATGATCATATCTGTTACTTTTTGTATCAGATATTGCGTGGTCTAAAGTACATCCATTCGGCAAATGTTTTACATCGAGACCTTAAACCGAGCAATCTTTTACTCAATAAGACATGCGATTTAAAAGTAAGTACTATAATACTTTAGTCACTTTGTTTAAAATTCATTAGAGTAAAATATGTTAATGGAAAATGTGTATATAAATTGCTACTTATAGATTTGTGACTTTGGCTTGGCACGAATTGCCGATCCTGAGCACGATCACACTGGTTTTCTAACCGAATACGTAGCTACTCGATGGTATAGGGCACCAGAAATTATGCTGAATTCAAAGGGGTATACTAAATCGATTGATATCTGGTCGGTAGGATGCATTTTGGCTGAAATGTTGAGCAATCGACCAATATTTCCCGGCAAACATTACTTGGATCAGCTTAACCACATTCTTGGTGTATTAGGGTCACCATCACAGGAGGACTTGGAGTGTATTATTAATGAAAAGGCAAGAATGTGAAAAACAAATTATAATATTGTTAAAGTTGTTGATTGATTTCGATTTACAGGCAAGAAATTATTTAGAATCCTTGCCTTTTAAGCCAAATGTGCCATGGTCAAGGTTATTTCCCAATGCGGACGCTCTGGCATTGGATTTACTTGGAAAAATGTTGACGTTTAACCCGCACAAACGAATTCCAGTAGAGGAAGCTCTTGCACATCCATACTTGGAGCAGTATTATGATCCTGGTGATGAGGTAATATCAATATCCGTTTAGTTACAAATTCAAATTATATTTATAACTTAATTGCTACATTTGACTTATTTTTGTTTTATAGCCCGTTGCTGAAGTACCATTTCGCATTAACATGGAAAATGATGATATATCTCGAGATGCTTTGAAGTCATTAATTTTTGAAGAAACGTTGAAATTTAAAGAACGACAACCAGAACAGGCGCTTTAAAAATAACTACAAAAATAAAAATACTTACATTTTAAACATATTTGTTTTATTTCAATATTTTTTTAGTTTATTTTTGAATTAATTATTCATAATCAAAAATATTTATTTAATAGCTTTTTCGGTGTTATACTTTAACTTTAATTAATCATAACATAATAATTCAAATACTAACGAATATATCATTTGTCTGTGTATAAAAAAAACATTCTCCTTACATAGTCGGTAAATCCTACTAATTTTCATATTCACGTTAACTTATATATAGTATATATGTGTATTCATGCCAAAAGGCATGTACCTAATGCATTTACGATATCTCTGCTCTTTAAATAAGAAAAATATGTTTTACCTACACGTTAATTTGTTTGTCATTATCCAATTAACATAAACATTAACAATTTTATTCACTAATGTATAAAAACTGTCATTTATATGTTTAACAGTATACAAATTTACATCGTAAATGTAAGTTAACAAATAGTCTGTACCAAACGAATGTTTGTCTGGTGTCTGGTGTCTGCTGTTTGGCGTATTATAAAATTATACATGTATGTAAAGTAAGAGCACTTAATATACGTGCACATATGTAGGAATTTAATATTATTACCACTCAGTTGATTATGATTGTCATAATGTTACACTAAGAATATCGAATAGTTTAATCAATTTAAATATTTGTGTGTTTATTTGTTCTGAACTTAAAAACAAAGAAAATCAAAACGTTTAGCTCTCGTACTTTGTCGATTTCAAATAGTTAAAACATAATTCGAAAAAATTCTGTATAGAAAATTTTGAAATTACACGCTAACGCATTGATGTATTAATAATCCAGAATGTTTTCCAGAACTCAAAACTACATTAAAGTCTCTATGTATTGCAATGTTTC
Organism: Drosophila falleni; assembly: GCA_035045575.1. Taxonomy (NCBI): domain Eukaryota; kingdom Metazoa; phylum Arthropoda; class Insecta; order Diptera; family Drosophilidae; genus Drosophila; species Drosophila falleni. Next base: position 657,303 of record JAWNOV010000054.1, on the reverse strand, counting down.
CTAATCATTTTTTATAACAGAAGAATATCTCTTGCTCATCTAATATTTAAATAAACAAGAAAGAATAGATTGTATCTTTGGGATGCTGAAATTATTATATATTTGTAAATCGTTTCAATAGCATCTTTGCAATATGTATTGGCCGGTTTTTAATAAACTTCTTGTTGCTATTCATGTTTTTACTGATCTAATAATCAAATGCTAGTTAAATATAGCTATAGATATATCTGATATATGCAACAAAAAATAAGTATATGTACCAAATTTCATCCATTATCAACATTATCTAATTGATCTTCTGATTATTATTAAATGTTTGTGTGTATATCTATGTGTACAATTGATGGAGTTGCACATTTTATTCGTTACTCTGCAAGAATATCTCAGTAACCAGACGTCATGTATGTGTACTTTCAATTTAGGAGAATAAATGCAATGCTAGCATATATGCCAATTACATTTTATGTATGTCTGTAGGTATATGTATTTTAAATACTATATCCTAATTCAAATGCACTTTGAACATAAGAAAACACTTTTTTTTTTAATCTTCGCGTTGTTAATAAATCCTTAAACTATGTTGAAAATCTTGGATCATTAAAAATGTAATAATTTATGAAAACTACAAAATCTATGTAAATTTCTCTTATAATCCACGTCGTTGAACATTCGGTGGGACGGGGAATATTTTTATCAATCAGAATTTATCTTTGAAAAACAAATGAAAATTAAATTAAAATGAATGTGGTAAATATTTCAAATTAAAATAAAATATAAGTAAAAAGATTTCAAGAATGACATTTATTTAAATTTATTAATTTTTGGAATTCACTCTTTTAAAAAGTGAACAATTTTCGTGAAGAAAGATTTCTTTTCGGGATAATCATTTGTTAAAGTCTGAATAATTTCCATCAGAGTGTCGTTCATTTCAATTTGGCTATCAAACTGTTGTTGAATGACATTTTCTGGTCTCACAATTTTCTGTTGTCCCTTTGAGCTGCTTAGTTTACGGAATGCCTTTGCGCGGTTCTGCTTGCGAATGATTTGTTCTAGATTCGCATGCTTCGATAGAATACCATCCTCAATTTGAGCTTGGATGCTGGCATCTTTGTTTGTGACTTCTGTTAGATCATTTTGAATCTTTCGAAGGAGGTACATCATACGCTCAATATTGCTGACAGAATCAACTATACGCTTTTCGGATAGAAATACTATCTCATTTTGAATGACCTTTGTTTTATTACGAAGTTCTTCGAGCTTAACCAGGGCCTGTGATGGGTTCTTGAATTTTTTCTTCTTTGCATCAATATGTTCTTTGACTGTAGCATTTACAAAGATCTGTTCACGATGCATTACACAATGTTCCAAGTCTTGAACTAATTTTTCCTGTGCACGTTTCAATTGACTGAAACGAATATTCATTCTATGAATTTCTATTTTCATTGCTCCAATTTCTCCATTTAATGATTTCTCGGTTTTGGTCCAATCAATTGTTTCCTCAATCAGTTTGTGTTTTGTTTCCCAGGATAAAGCTTCTCTGTGATTGTCAAGAACCAAATCCTTGCTTAATTCTATTTCATTTTGCAAATCATTAATGTCTTTTTCCAATTTTAATGTACTGATTTCGGTATCCTATGACATAAGAATTTGATTAAAAACAAAGTTAAAGTTAAAATTTTAAATTCAATATTTCGAAAAATACAACGATAAACTTATCGCACAAATTTGAATTTGGAATGAAATAAAAGGCCAAACCATGATTAAAATGACCTTCTGGTTTGGCAAAGTTATGAAATTTTGAAGTTTGTTTAACTTGGCAAAAAATGAATCGACTCAGAATTAAGTTTTAAGTGTTGTTTGGACTAATTATGAAAAAGAAGTTGATTACAAGTTGAAACTTGAGATTTAAAATTCAGAAGGAAATCTTTTTTTTCCAATATTAGTTAAATTTTAATACAGAATGAATAAAATGGGCAAACCAGGATCAAAATGATATTTCGATATTTTAAGTTCACAGTTTTAAAAGTGGAATACGCGTACTAACCTTGAGTTTTTGACTAAGTTCAGCTTGTTCGTGTTCGTATTCACTTTCTTCGACATCATGATGCTTTCGTTTATTGTATATTTTCTCGTTAAGAAGTTCCAGTTTAGAAGTGTATTTCTGAATATCTAGCTTAAGATCTCTTGTCTTATTTTCCGATATCTCCAGCTGTTGATCCACTTTAAGCGACTTTTGCTTTATAATCGACAATTCTAAAACATATTAAGAGAAAAAAGAAAATGTTTAATTCAAAACTTTTATATTTTATAAGCTACTTACGTTTCCGAGTCACCTGAATTTCATGTAATTGTTCGCTTCTTTTATGGGTCAAATTGACATAATGGTTCTGAAGCATTATCCAAAATTGTTGATGCTCTCTGATTTGATGCTCGCCGACATGAATGGATTTCTCTATTTGTTTAATCTGAAAATAAAGTGTAAGCAAAATATTGAAGTAACAAAAAAATAAGAACAATAAGAAAAGAGAATTTGCCTTTAATTCGGTTGGACTTCCAGTATCTTCTCCATATGCACTTTGGATCTCTTCTATTTGACTATTTAACTTTTCGAATCGTTTCATTTTGATTTCAATTTTTGTTTGCATTTTCCTGAGGTCGTCTTCATAACAATTGGATTTCTCTTCCGCTTTGTTAAGACTCTCTTTAACGTTATCATTCTCACTTCTTGATTTGAAAAGTTTGCTTCGCAATTGTTCAACATCAAGCATTGCCAAAGCTAACTGATTTTGAACTTTTGATAGAGATAGGTCAACGGTTCGGCGTTGTTCTTGTGCCTTATTCAATAATTTTAAGCGATAGGCACTAGCTTTGTCAGTAATAAGATGGTCTTGAGCTAGCTTTAGTATAGCTTCTTCAGTTTTAAATTTCTTCTGATGATTCTTATCCAATGTAAAGTCAAGTCGACGAATTTCTGAAAGTAATTTTGTTCCTTCACGTGTGGCTTCTTGTAAATCAGTTTCAGTTCGCGCTAAGAATTCTGGAAATTCATCGAGTTTTGTTTGCAGCCCCATAAGTGTTTCTACTTCACGTTGACCTAAAAATGAGAATATAGTAGAACATCAGTGTATAAGTATAAGTATAAGTGTAATATATTGTTGTCCTTTCACCGTGCCAAAGTGGCATAAACTTTTTACTACGATCTCTGGTTTTGTCACCAATATTTTAAAAGAATTTTTTTTGAATTGTGGACTATAATTTGTAATTAGAGGGACACAAAAATTGGATTTTAATGAAAACTAGGAATGACTTACAGTCTCGACTTAGAGTGTTCATGTCATCAGTCATTCTTTGTCTGAATGCTTCAAGTTTTTTATTTAGTTCCATCTCTCGTGCAATTTGCTTTTTTACAGCTTCTATTCCATTGGAATTCAGTTTTATAGACTCCTTTTGCTTTCTATAAGATATTCAGCAAATGTTATTAATCAAACAATTTTTTTTAGCATTGCATACATACCGAATGTTATCTTGAACTTGAAAAAGAATTTTATCTCTCAGCTGGATCGCAATGATAACCTCACTCCAGGCTTGTACCAATCTCTTGTGTTCATTTTGAAGTGCTTCCAAGTCGGTATTGGCATCTGAAATGCTCATGTTAAGTACATTTACCACCTCTTTTATTGCAGTCTCATCTTCGATAATTGACTCTAGCTCAGCTTCCTTTTTTTTTACTTCCATATCCAAGCGATAAAATAGAATATCGGATTTTCTCTTTTCCTCCGACAGTTGCTTCTGCAATTGTGCATCCCTGCTGACAATACGCTTTGCATTCTTAACCTCATCTTCCACATCGTAAGCCCATTTTCGTATGTTACTTCCTAGACTTTGTAGATCTTCTAATTCCATCATTCGGGTATTGTATAACGATTTTTGTGCTCTTGTCAGCTTGATTTTCTCTTCATATTCCTTTTTAATGATTTCCACAGCGGCTTCTTCCTTTTGACGCTTTTCAATATGCTCATCAATTTGAGATGATATTTCCTTTATTTGCTGCTCTTGGTAACCAATTTTATTTTGCATATCATATAATGCCAATCCCTGTTCCTCTCTGCGTTCTTCCTTGGCCTTAACTTGATATTTAATGTCCGTTATCTCATTTTCTAACTTATGCTTTGTACGCAATAGATGTTCCTTTAATGATTGTTGGAACTTCCTTAATAGAGGATGATTTGGTGGAAGGATTCCCATTTCCTCTGGTTCCAGTGCTGGTTCTGGAGTAATATCCGAAATATTTGCAAAATCGCACGTCTCCAAATCTTCGTTGTCAGCCATTTTGAAAATAGTCTTTACAACAGAGAGTTTCACAAAATATACAAGTTCTCCGTATGCTGTTTTTTATGTTAATAACTATATTTGACAAGCTTAATAAACGCCTGTTTGGTTGTTATGCGTTACGAACTTTGTTTCCATGCAACTGAATTTGAACTATTCGAAAAGCGCATATCGAAACTGCAGCGATAATAGATTATCATTTTCATTTATCGATCATTCTCTCTATACTACTAATCGATTAATTTTCTCATTTCATATGAAAAAATTAATACGATACTATCGATACTGAACATTGTAGAGCTGGACAGCGCATGCGCGTTTCAAAAGTTGAGCGCTTCCACCAGAGATTCATCTATTGGCTTTTATAGCGAGCAAGTTTTATATAACGTTTTGATAGTATAAATAATTGTAATATTAATATAATAGATAATTCCTAATGCATTTAGTCCGATATTGTGTTATTGCAGTGGAACTTCTCTATAATATGCTGTTAAGATTTGCAAAAACTATTCATATGTGTATCCAATACCATTAAGATATATGTAAACATATGTATAAATATACGTATGTATATCTATACACACACGTGTCCATATATCATATTTGTTTTATTCGAATTGAGCATCAATAAGCTGCCTTACTCTTAAATGATTTCAATTAACTGCGGCACCGATAAGTTGATAAATTGGGGAATCAATAACATTCTTTCAAGTTGATTTTCTTAAAATTTGCCCCTCCCTTGCTTCAGGGATGCATAATTAAATTCGACACGAAAAAATCTCTCAAGGACTCTCAAGGTCTCTCCCACCAAGTGTGTTAAGACAAAAAATTTTAAGATGCTTTTGTGTCTCAAGATTATGAATAGAAAATGATTTAGTAACTCCCTAAGGAAAATCTAAGAAAATTATATTAGAAAATTTTCTATCCAACAATAATAATGAGTTATGTTCAATTTTTTTTTAGATTACACTTATTTAAGCCATGGACAACATGGGAATATCCACGGAGCCAAGTTTTCTTGAAGTTGAGCTTCCGCAAACATTAATTGAATCGCCGTCGGTTTCTACGTTATTACCCGATGAAGAGGCCTCCATTTGCCCGTTGCTGTCCAGAAATAATGCTTTGGGTGCAGAGATATTATCACATCCCCTTAGTCCCAACGTTGTTGCCAACGATATTATCTCATCCAATATCAGCAGTACAGATTGCAAGGCGGAAACGAGCTCATCTGGTAGTAGTACCGGCATTGCTATGGATGCTATGGACACATCGACAAACCTCTTCAACATAGTCAACTATCATCATTTACAGAACAACAATATGACAATAAATCAGGTGAGTAATGCTGATGTATTTTATAAAAAATTATTAATAAGCTTTATACAGATTGGTTTTTTTATAATTTAAGACATAGGGAAGATTTTTTTGTTACTATTTCCTGTCCTTAAAATGTTAAAGAGAAAAGAATTTTAAATGATAATTGGAGTTTTCTTTTATTTTTCAATGGATATATTTTGTTTTAATAGACTTCTTTGCTCTGGGAACTCATTATTAAACTACCCCGCTTAATTTCAGGAATCCAGTACGCACAGAAGGAAATCAAAGGAAACTCCAAATTTTGTATCCTGGAACTGGCCTCTGATCAGGAAATGTACGTTTTTCGTATTTCTGTCTGGAATCCTCGCCATGTGCTCCATAATTGTTGCCCAAATTGCCAGTATGCCAAAATATTGTAATCCAAAGTAAGTAATGAATATAAGTTACTTACATATTTGTAATTTTTCAAATCTTCTGCAGAACTGAATGGTACCAGGGAAGCGTCTTTTACGAGATAAATCCCACAACCTTTAAAGATACAGATAATGATGGAATTGGTGATATCAGAGGTCTAATAAATGGCATTGAATATTTTGCTAATTTAGGTATTTCGGGCGTCCGTCTTAACTCAATTTTCCCAACTGCTCAACATGCTGATGAGCGTTTGAATGGATCATCGATGAGAATTATAAGACCCGAGCTTGGGCATTTGAGTGATTTTAATAAGTTGGCCAATGACTTACGATCTCATAATATGACGTTGCTTTTAGATTTTCCACTACATCAGGTTCTCTCTGGGCGAAATGAGAATGAAGTTATTGAATTAATTGGAGATTCTTTAGATCATTGGATTAGGCAGGGGGTAAATGGATTTTATTTAAAGGGATTGGGCGCATTAGACAAGAATGTGGCATTAGTAAAGTGTTTAGCTTCATGGAAACGTATACTTGGCAAGGATCGAGTTCTAATTGTTGAAGAATCTCTGCTGAAAGTAACACCAAAGTCAAACGCATCTTTAATATTCGAATACATCGATTTGGTTGACGTTGTTTTGAATGTTACAAGTGATACGCAAACAATTAAAAAACGTATTGAAAGTGTTTTGACACAAATGCCTTCTGGCGACGACAGCACCTGGATTCATTGGTCAATTGCAGAGCACGATTTGTATGAAGTCAATAAGCCGAAAAAGATATTTGCAGCTACACTTATGCAGCTAACCTTGCCTGGAACTCCAAATATTTTGCACTCAAATCAGATCGTAATTGCTCAGAATCATGACTTGAATTCTACAGATCAGTCCCTCGAAGCTTGGAGTCACATTGATGTAGACTTCAAATCATACCGTAGCCTAATAACCATTAAGAACATGATTGAACTGCGAGCGCGCTCCCCATCGATTTACAAGAATTTCATCTGCAAATCAAATAGCAATAAGTCCAACACTCAAATACTACTGAATAGTGATGCCAAAAAGCCAATATTAATTGTGGTACGCAATTATCCGAGAAAATTCTCATTTGTTTCGGTCACAAATTTCCAAAGTTCGAAAATTGAAGTAGATTTAACATCGAACTTTTACAGTGGAATTCGAATGCTCAGTGAATCGAATGAAAAAATCTTTTTTGAAAAATTCCAGATTGATTTATTAGAGACAATTGTTGTAAAATTAAATAAGTAAGAATTGGTTGAAATATATGTATATATTTATATACTAATGTTGTTATTGATTTTCGCAATAATAATTAAAATAAAAATTATGATAATTTTTTAATTGGGTGTTTTGGATGGGATGGGTGCGACATAAAATAGAAGATTCAACTAAACAACTAAAGAATCTTTCAGGAAGAAGGGGCTAGACAATACCTAGTCCTACACAATAAATTCTTTAATAAGGAATGACCAGAGGAATTAGTTCTATGGCAACATGTCCCATTTAAAAACTTGTACAACCTCATACCAAACTTAACTTATGTTAATTTCTGTTTTCATTAAAAACATCAATTTTGATTTTGTGTATTACTAAATAAAATAAAATAGTTTTATTTTTGAAAAATAAGGAAGATTTAAACAAATTCCGTAGCAATTACAATTACATACGAGTACAATCTAGATGTAAAATTTTCTAATCACCATGTTCACCTTATAATTGTAAACAAATTAACACGGCGTCATCGGATTTCCGAAGCTCACATTTTTGTTTAAGTCGCTTTGTAAAATTTAATAAACACTCAGTTTATGCTCCAATATTTTTATACAATATACAAAACACTAATGTGAAGCAATCTTTATAGCCATTTGAATAATAATAATAGTAATATGACAACATTTTTGGGGAATTCCCCCTGAAAAGTCGATCTAAAGGTGAATGTCTTACAAATACATAGTTTGATCTATTACGCTTTTCATTTTGATTAACAATAACAATGTCCAAAGATAAAGTTGAGTTATATTGGTAATTCAACCAAATTAAATACAAAGATGATAGAGTCGAGAGTGACCGACTCAGCGATACCCTGTACCCAGGTCTAAAGTTGAGAATGATTTTTGAGATGTAAACAGACAGACATGTCTAGAACAACACCCTTGACACACATCTATCTGATGGAAACAGGGTATAAATATTAATTATATTACTGAAGTTATATTCATACATAGTATGTATGCATTTCTAAAGTGCTATGTACATACTGATAATAAAAATAACATACTTTAAATAATTGTTGTACAAATAATTAGTTAACCACTTAATCGACCGAGCAGCTTCCGAGCCCTTAGATTGCCTGCAAGCCTAAATAACAACCAAATTGAGTAGCTAGGACAACGGGGTCTATACATTTTTGAGAGGAGTAGTGTGGCAGCAATGGCATCTGCAGAGTGCAGTTTAATTATCAGCTGATTACGATTAAATATTACATTATTAATTGCTTATTGTAATTATCTTATCTAATTTTTAATACTTATATAATTAATAATATTGTTTCAAAAAATCAATGGATGTAACTAGATGATTTCTGTTTTCTAGTCAATCGTACAATAAACATTAGCTTTATTTTATTTTTAAAGCTATGAATAAAAATTTTATGGTGACATTTAGAGCTTCGATATTATTTATTAAATGTTTTAATTGTTTTAATCAAATTCATATGGCTTCGTCTGTAAATATCATACAAATAGGAAGAAATCATTTATTTAAACATTAAAAACTAATCTGTGTAAACTCTAGGAAGATCTGTTAACGGAAGCAATGTATAAGGAAGATAAACTGGTATTTTCTAATAAATATCTCACTATTTTCCTTTCTTCTTCATTATTTTGTGTATAAATGGTATACATTTTTATGCTCTTTAAAATTAAAAAACGATCCGGAACAATATCAAATGGCATGTCTATTAAATGTAAATGTAAATGTAAATATAATATATTATTGAGTATATATAGCGTTTTCAATGAGTTAAAAAAAATTACAACAAATTTATGTAATTATTTTAGTATAACAGTTTTGAAGTCTATATAATACTCATATTAAGATAATATTTAACCTACTCTATTTACACATTGAAGCTTTCTAAGTCTGCTACTCAGCAGGTACCATGTTTTGATCTAAATCGGGCTTAGTATCATCCGGATCCAAGCTCAAGCACTCCGCAAAGTAGTGTTCCATAGATGAGTATACATGCTCTAAAACTCCATTGAGATCATGGCCTTCGTCAGCATAAGTCTATGGATATATATAAAAATATCGTATAAAAATCAAGCGATTAAATGCCAATAAAATGAGGTAGTTGAGGTATTAATCAATCAAGAGAATTTTGATCTCTAGAATCTTTCTTACCTGATATCGATATAATATATTAGCTTCTGTCAAGGACTTGGCTAGCTGAACACCATGGACATATGGTGCCGTCGAGTCTGCCAAGCCATGAATTAAGAAAAATGAGTTAGACTTGATAAGACGAGCTCGTTGCGTTGCATCAGCTTCCACATATCCCTTATAGTTCTCAGCAGGAAGTCCTAATATCCGTTCAGTGAATGCGGAATCTGCAAAATGATAGCAATTATTAAAAGAGGGAAAACTTACGGAAATTTTGACAGACTTACTGTAGTACAACCAATCAGCAATTGGTGAGATCGATATCCCACATTTAAAGACATCTTGTTGAGTGCCCAGAACCATGGAGGTCACATAACCACCATAACCCCAGCCCCAAATACCCACCCTTGTTTCATCTAGAAAACTTATGGTATCCAGCAGATATCTGTATAATTAAATAAAGTAAATGTTAATATATACAACATTTTACAGAATTTTAAATTTACCTTAATACAGATATTTGATCCTGAACTTCCACTCCGCCCAAATGACGATATAAGGCTTTTTTGCTCTGACCTTTTGCTCCTCTGACATCCAAACGTACGTAGATAACATCATTTCTGGACGACATATATGTACCCCAATCTATTCGAAATTTCTCCGAAACTGACTCCGAGCCTGGACGTCCATTTCTGTAAGCAAAACCAACAAATAACTAGATTGTAGACATTTTTTCCATTTTTATACGAAAATAAAATAAAAGATAATTTATGTTACATACACTTCAACGACTACAGGAAATGCAGCATCCCTGAGCTCCTCTCTCCAGCTGGGTGGCAAAAGCAGCTGAACCTGAGCTCGGCTACCGTGGGGTAATGGAATTTCGAAAGATCTTTGAATAGGAAGTGCCAGTTTCTGTAGCCTTTCTGTATAAAAAGGTCGTGTATCGTATAATATCTTGACAAGACTGTGCGTCTTTTGCATATGAACTCCAGATACAGGTAAGCCAGGACCTTGACACTCTAAAATGTAGAAATCTATTCCATAGCTGGTTGCAATACCAGTTGTGGGTGTTATGAAGGCGTCAAAATGGGAACAGTTGACATAATAATATCTACTACTCCAAAGTGCTTCTCCCAAATCGCAAGTAATGCACTGTGGTTCGCTTCTGAAAAATGTAAGTTATGATTCATCAACAGATCAGAGATTATAGGATGTTATTCTTACTTTCTAGTATCATCATGAACGGGGTCCTTGACCGAATAGAGATGCCTTTGGCCAGGCTTCTTATCTTGTGTAGCCAGATAATAGACAATGTGATTTGCAGTATCCCAACAAAGAATTTTCAATACCTAATTTAAAAAATAGTTTACTATTGTTATAGATGTAAAGTTCTCTAAGAATATACCTCATAGCGGCCATGAGATATTACGGAAATCCTTTGCTGTGAGATGGTAATGTGTTTAATGTGGGTAAAATGATCATTTCCCGACTCCTGAATACCCGCGAGCAGTAAAAAACTGTTGCCATCGGGTGCAAAGACGGGATGTGGAAATATATCTAGCCATTCATCTTCAGGAGCACGTTCAGAATGGATCTATAAAAATGTTATATATTATGATAATATTTGAAATTTTTATATTAAGTTTTCTTACCTCTGAACATGTCCAATTTTGATCTTTTGAGCATGTCGCGATTATTGTATAATTTTGAGATCGTACCATAAAAACCACAGAGACTTGATGATTGCTACCGGAGACCCAACTAGCTGATGTTAGGTAATAATCTCTATAAGAAAAATAAGTAGATAATAAAGATTTTATATATTTTTTTTCATACTTTAAAGCAATTATTTAGTTAGACGTACTGTCCAATTAAAGAAGGGGGTGGTCTCAATTCCATTTTAGATATAGACATAAAATTAGTTATATCAACTATCCATAATTGAACTTCTGGATTGGCAGTGCCTGGCGTTGGGTATCGAACATTTTTAGTCTCCGGAAATGAGCTGCCCGATGTCATACCGCTACCAGCGATAATAGCTCCAGATGATAGCCATGGATATGTCATCATCCCGACATGAGTATCATTAAATAAGGCAAACATGAAGTGACTTCCATCAGTGGACGACCAAATTGCTTCCGGCATATCAAAAATTTCCTCTAAAGAAAGAAAATATGTTTTTTTTTTATTAAAATAATAATATCAATTGCAGAGGAAGATGGGAATGTTGAGGTAATGCATTACCCTGGTATAGCCAATCTGGAACTCCATTATAAATACTATTCTCATGGCCCGTCGTTGTTATCCTGATGTCCTCTTCCATTGAAGGCGATTGTCGTACAAATATATCATTGTCAGCAACAATAATGATTGACGTTGTATTCCCCAGCCAGGCCGCATATTGAAGACGGGTTCTTTGTACCTTTGAAGAGTCTTTTAACTTTACTGGCATGTGATGATCATTATCTACATCATAGATTGTGTAAAACGCAGTAAATGATTTCTGAAATATCTTTAATTCACTCATAATTAATATTTATTATTAAAAATATATATTATCAAAATTAATGTACTTACTTTTTTTACATTATGCCTGAAGAGCACATATTTAAGATCATGCGTGCACTGATATCCCCGTACATTTAGTTGACGAATTGTATGATTTGTTACTAATATATTAACTGAGTTCGTTGTCGTATCCAATATGGAAAGTCCCCCGTCGTCTGATTGAAATACGTATTTCTTCGTTGTCACCCAAGAAGGTTGCAATCTAGTCGGCGTTAATTCGCCTTGTAAATATTCATCTAGTATCATTCGACGACCCGACCAATACAAGAGTTCGTCCACATATCTGGAAAAAAAACAACAAAATTGTTTTAAGTATATTTCGATGTTAAATCAAGAAAATTATTAACCGATTATTTAATATGACTACATTTTTGAAAAGTTATATATTATATTATTATTGTATACTCAAACTTTATTATTATTTTGAAAAAATTATTATTATTTATTTGAAAAAACACATTTTTGAAATATTCTATTGATAAAACTTTTAATATAATTCGAACATTAATAGAAGTTTGCTTTCTTCAAGAATTAGATTAAGATTAACAAATACCTTTGTTCCTTGTTATCATTATTAATCATACAAATTAATAATTTTAATGTTGTTCTTTCAAGTTTTAAGCAATCTTATATTCAGGGCTGTAAACCTTTAAAATTTGGTTAGGGGTTCGGTTAGGCGGTTCAAACCATAGAGCAAGACATCGGTTCGGTTCGCGAATTGGCTTATGAATCCCCTTGAACCAAAGGTATGGGTTCGAACCTTGGTACAGTTTAATAAAAAAAAAATTCTTTTATTGCTATTCATTGTTATAACACGAACTTATAATTTTTTTTTTAAATATATCATATTTTGATAAAATTTACACTTTATTTGAAGATTTAAATATTACTTATTTTAATCCAAAGTCTCAAGTAATTGCGTTATATTAAACAACCATAAAATGTATGTAAATATAATATTTTTCGAACTGAGTCTTTTATTTTATAAAGCTAATCGGTTAAGGTTCGGGTTCGCAAAGTAAATAACTTCAAGGGTTCATGATCCGGTTGCTCCAGGTTGCTTAAAAACTCAAACCGAACCAGTTGTACGAGGCTCGTTTCAGAGCCGGTTTGCAGCCATGCTTATAATAGGTTCAGAATATACATACCCCAATAAATATATAGCAGTTATTATACCAGCTATTACAAAACTAATAACTAGCAAGGAAAAGATAATGCTGCGCCAATTGTGTCCTTCATCGAGATCCAAGTCTTGATCTTTTTGTTTGGGATCCTGGACCTGTAAGGTCTCATCTGGTGGGAGTCTCCACGACCCACCCCGATCAGACGCTGCATTGGCATGCATTTTCTAAAATCCAAACAGGACGTTTTAAAAAACAAATTTTTATGAGTCGAAGTTATATCAAATCGAAGTGTGTTTCGGACGGTTTCGGAAGTAAGATGCTATAGAAAATAAATGTAAGTACATGGCAAAACATTAAAAATTAATTAATTTCAATAATTTATTTCCGAACAACTTTGAAATCTACTTACTTCTGATTAATCATCATGCACCAACTTTGTTTGTCATCGGCCTTGATTTAATAGTAAAAATTGGGCATACCAATTTCCTAAAAGTAATGTTAATATTAACATATTATAGTAATCTCTGGTGGTCAAGAAGTAATTTGTCTTTCTTACCTTTATACATTGATGAAATATTGCCATACATATATATCTGTCGCTCCTTACATTATTGGTATAAAAGTTATTGCGTTGATGAAGATGACGTTTCCATCTTTTTTGTCCTCCACAAAATTGAAAATATGATCACAGACTGAAAAAATCGGAGCTTTGTAGCCTGTAAAATAAATCCCATGTATTTATATCTCATTTTATATTTATAATTTATGCTAAGTATTTATATAAAGCTGATTATGCTCCAAGGAAAGCGTTCTCTTTATTTGGCAACGTTCCCAATTATTACACCTGGCTTTTAAAATCGTAGGCAACGGAAATTCAAAGGTCAAAAAGCGAACTCTTTCATTTGTTTTATAAAGAGAGTCGGTTTGTAATAAAGTCACCGAGCTCGACCATGATATACTCTGTGCTAAGCTTTTATTATCTGTTCAGAGGTTTAGCATTGATAAGTGAAAATTGTCAATGTCAGTTTTGCAATTTAGCGCAACAGCAAAAAAAAAACACACACAAAAGCCCTTCAGGTTGAAGTAGTATTGATTTTTCTATTTCTCAATCTTTGAATTCCCATTGTCCGACGCCCCTTGGTAATAAGTCTTGCCTCTTTAGATAAACACATAAGTTATAATGATAAAACCTGAACACAGCCTTGTTCTCAATAGCACTTCCGCAAAAATTAATAAATGGGGCTTGAGAAAGGGAAACAGAATTACGCTTAAAGTCGACGTAAAACGCTAAGTAAACCAAATTGAAAATGTATATTAAATAATTTCTTATTAGTTATTTCTTATTCTATCTGTAATTAAACCGAAAATAAGGAACGGCAAAAGCTGAGTTGAATATATAATAATGTGTAAATTATGTGGATAAAAAACGTTACCTCGAGACCTTAGATATATGTATGTGATAAGCTCTTTGCTTAAACAAAGTTCGCTACAAAATATGCTCCCAAGAAAGAGGCTGTGGAAGAGTATATCAGCTTGTTCGTGATACCACCATGATCAAACTAAACTGGTCACCTTAAAATAGCATCAAATACAGAGAGCAAAAGAGCACTTGGACAGCCTTCGGAAATGAATGAGATATAATGCATAGACAAGAGAAAGATGCCAACGAACAATGTCAACCGCTTATTGTTGGCCTCGCTTTGCATTATCAAAATTTACATTGAACCCCATTTTCCGCCCGTGGCAATTTCACTGATTTATTTGATTTGATTTGATAGGCCAAAAGTACACCGAATTTAGCTATCACAGTAAGTAGTTTCTCGTTATGTCTCCAGAATCATCTTCAATCGTGTATTTATATATTAAGCAGGGTTTAATACTTTGTAATTGTTATTGAGATTACTTTGTCAAGCTAGTGAAAAATTTGAAATTTCTTGCATGTAATAAATTCCAAGCAGAAACTTTTAATTTAATATATGTTAATTCTGTAACTAAATCACTTGTTAGGCGATCCAATTCATTTGCGTGACTTTTCTTTTTTTGCTTTTTTTTAATTTTTAATCTAAGTTTCTGACACGGGCTGGAGGATATAATGTAACAATACTACATATACTTGATACACTATAGCTCTTCATAAAATATAGGCAAAACATGAAATACAAACTAAAATAAATTGTCGAATCATCATCAAAGTAGGCAAACGTGTGAACATACAGTTAGTCAAGAAAGTGTTTTGACATAATAAAAAGTTAAAATTTTTTGTTTATTTATTAATATAGGTTATTTATTCTATTATTTTGATTCATTTTGACTTGTTTTTAGACCAGAGACATGAATAATATTTTGTGCAAGAGAAATTGTGTGAAATATTAGTTTGTCAAAACTCTTTCTTGACTAGCTGTATGTACGAACACACTTACAATTAGTCAAGTAATTGTTTCAAAAAATTAACTTTTTGGTTCTTATTTTTGTAAAGTTAAGCTAAATTTTTAATGAAACTGTTAATCTGTAGGCAACATAAATTGTGATCAAAATATATAGTTGATTAACTATATTGTATGTATTCGAGTATGCGGTATTATTTGACCCTTGAACGAGAACTTATGTATTTAGTATATGCAGTATAAAGCGGTATAAATTGACTTTTAAATTTCTTTCTATGTACTTTCATGTTTACAAATACATACAAATATGAAGCGTTATATTATATAAAGTTATATTACGTTTACGTTGCAATCACATTTACTTACGAATTCCAATAAATTAGGTTTTTAATAGTTTAATATATATTTAATCGTTATTTATATACATATGTGGATATACATTTTATATAAATTGGTATTTTTTATAAGGTTCTCATATGCGATTATTTCACTAGTATGTATGTATAGATATATATGTAATTGCACCCACTTACACACCTACATTTACACTATGTACTCAGAAATAGGATATTGCGGTACTTATATACATAGTATGTATGTACATATACATACATATGCACATCGTAATTGTTGTCGTTTCATTTGCATAACTATTTTATATTATATGTGCACATAAATACATACACACATATAGAAATAGACATGTATTTTATATTAGAAAGCACAATTTTACATACTGTGTAATATGCAAGTACATAGGTATGTTTTACACTTGTGTATAAGTTTTAATATATATCTTTTTCCTGCACATAGAATCACAACCTTCAGAATATACAGACATACTTATGCATACACACACACACGCATACATACTTCAATGATAGCCAAAAACGCAAACACTGGGTTTTCAGTAGTATTTTATGGTTTATGGAAGACCATTACCCAGCGACAGGCAACCCGGGACTGAAACCTACATTCGACTGTTGTCTTAAGAATTGCACAAAATATCGCTGGCCAGATATGTACTGAGAGAAATTTTATTCATCGGCATACCACAAATGTTTTAAATACACAGTGAGAAAAGTCTTATTAAATCAAGTAAACCTGAAAAGGATTACGTTTATGCTAAGTGACAAAATTTGATTTTAATAAATTAGTCTAGCCTAACAGCTTTTAATTGTCTATAGAATTAAAAATATAAAAGAATTTAATATGAATGGTTTTTCTTTGACTTACATGATTTTGCCATCTCTCAAAATTTCAGTAAAAATTATCGTAGATATTAAGAATTTTATTTTTACATTAACTTTTAATTTTATAATATTATCCATATTTTTTTTAACAGTTTATTTACTTTTCCCCACAGTGTAGAAATGTATACTAATGAAACAGGCTTCTTAAGGGTGGTTAAAGTTCTGCAACCATGAAATAAACAATAAATCGTTAGCGATACCCGTATTTTAAATAATCGGGTATAAAAATTAAAATTTTATCTATTGCTAATGGCAACATTTTTGAAGTTTTAAGCAAATTGGCATAATTTAAGTTATAAAAGTGGAGACACTTTGGGTAATTTTCTCTTAAAGAGAGTGTCTTTCTCTCTTTCTTATGGGGTTGTTTTTTTCAGATTTACCCATTTTGTCATACACTACGAGCATCTTATACCCTTTTTTACGCGGTACTTCATGCGAAGTAAAAGGAGAGTAAAAATCATTAATTTTAACTTTAACATAATCGAAAGATTTAAAAATCTTTTTGCTCTTAAAATAGCTTAAATTATTTAAAAATAATAACTCATGTGTCTGACGTATAACTAGATAGCATAATATTGATATTTTCATATATAATTTATAACGATTTTTTAAATTATTCAAACATTAAACTCTATTTCTATTTATAAGTTTAATAAAAAAAAAACTTAAGCAATATCTTATACATTACCTTGCAGGGTACAGGAAAGCCGGCTTCTGCTCAAATATTCGAAAGTCTGAGCTGCCCCAACAAATAGAGTAAAAGAGTAGAAAGATAATGATAGATTACCGGGCTCAAGGGGAAGCAGGGCGAAGTCAAGTCCATTAGCTTTACTAAAATTTTTTTAAAAGTTTAATTTTAATTTAAAAATATTTATATATATTTTGGATTAATTCAAATAGACAACGCCATTAGCACATGTGACGCAACCTCTAGATCAAATAAATGGTATTGGAACAACATTATATTTTTATTATCGTACACCTTTATTATATTATTATTATATATTTATAAATTAAAAATGTTTAGTGATACATCATAACATCCGTGCTTTGGTACATACACATATACGCGTCGCAAAAAAGACGCTTGGCGTGTTCAGGTAAGTCTTTGTCTTTTGACGATCTTTCATTAATAGCTCGAGCGCCTTCGTCAGATAACCATTTGGGTAACTCTGAAACGGATATCATTTCAGGTATATTATATCCGTTCTTTTCACCTAAAAAATTCAAAAACATTTTGTTAATGTCACTATAATTGCGTTTTGTCAACTGTTTACCTTTTCTATCAGCCATTGAATCAAAAAAACACCATGGAGCATCTGGACCCGAGCCTGCCTTGACAAATGCGACATAATGTGATGTTTCAATGCATACAACAGCAAATAATTCCATGTAAATTCTAGGTAATATCATATGATCAGCCATTACCTTGAAGTCTCTTGGTACAAATAGCTTTTTCGATACATGATTAACTCTAAAAATTTAAAAAGTAAATTTATATAAATTTAATAGAAAGTGTTAATTTAAAACCAACCTTTTAGCATGCATGTGAACCGTTTTCAGACAATTTTGACAGAAAGCCGTCGACTCAAGACCGGAACCCGATTGTAAACAACCAAAACATTCACGACATTCGTATTCAGCTAGTTTTCCACAAACGGAACATTGACGAGGTGCTTCATATATAAAACAAAAACTTTAATTTATAACTCTGTAAAATAAAGAAAATTATTATGTGCTTACAGTCTTCAATGATATCTGTTACGTCCAGACATTGGGAAGGCAGAATTCGGGGATACATTTTGTAACTCTTCCCAAACCTAGGCATTTGAATAATAAGACACGAAGGAACTTCTTTCAACTTGATATCGGATGAGTGAAAACTTTGCTCAAATAATTGTTGAACAGTTGGAAAAGTCAGTCGCTCATCTTTCTCCACAAACAGTTGATAGAAATAGGAATCTTGTCCAGAGCTTAGCTAATAATAACAAGATATTAACTAATTTATAATAAATTATCTCAAAATTATTGACTAACTTTTAAGAACGGTTCCACTCTCATTATTTGTGATAATAAACTGTTTAAAAACTCCTCCGGATCCTTTTCCTCGCTGGTCAAACCACTTACGGAACTTAGCTGATCCAATAATTTACGTAGTTTCATAACGCGATCAGCGCGGACAAAGACATTTTTACGCAATGGATTAACAATCTCATCCCTTAAAACGTTTTGCACAGCACCATAATGCGAAATATCCTGAAAATGATAAAAACACAAAAAATATTGAAAAAAAACTTTATTGAGTATTCAGTTAATTATTTTTACCTGTGGACCTGGTCTTCTATACAAAATGGAATCAAATACACTTGTGAAAGTGAACATGGAAAACAATGTAGCATCTAAATAGCAGGAATTGTGGTGTCCTTGAATTCCTTTAAATTTACCGCACATTTCCTCAAGTTCCTCTATATTATGTATTGCTAAAATAAATCGAGTCACGTTAATGAAATATTAATAAATTAATATGTCACTTACTTAATGGTGCGACAGCGCCTAAAACTGAAGGACAATCAACGTGCCCGAACTTTATTGCATTAGTATCACTAGACATCATGCTAACAGAATGACTTCCCTCTACATCGAGGAATCTTCGATCATTGGTACATTTATTAGAAGTTACAAAAATAGCTCCACCTTCGCGACACTGAAATAAGCTAAAGGAATATTTGCAATTCATAAAATCATTTATTAAAATCAAGAAAAAAACATATATGTATATACAGCTAGTTCGATTTTAATTGAGAGAGGTATCGAAAAAGCTCTTTTAGTCTCTGAAGCGCTGTGAGAGATAAAATAAACCTACATCAACTACTCAATTGTTTAATATTATTTGTAAAACTAATAAATTAAAAATTGTATATAATTATTTACCGAACGCCTTTAAAAGTTCCATCGGATGTCGTAAGATTCCTTAAATTTGGATCGTCTTCTACTTCAATTCCAACAATTATGTTTGATGAATCTGAAAAAATACCAATCCAGCGAATGACGCCATATAAATCCGCACATATTCCAGAATCGATCACCTCCACCAAAGATCCAACAACAAGTTTAGTTCCAGGTATTTCAGATAATTGTTGGTAATTTATACAATTTCGATCTGAAGTTCATAAAGAGAAATAATAATAAACCAATTATTACGTTGAATAAAAAATCTTGTTTGGAATACTTTTCTTTATATACCGTCAAAACAATGATCTACATTGAACTCCAAAACTGTCAACGGAATATTATCCATAATAATGAATATACATATAAATATAATCTTTACACATTTATATGTTAAGTTTGTATTTATTTTCCACGCAATAATTCAAATAAATCAAAGAGCTCTTATTATTTGATTGCTTTAAAATAGCGAAACTAGAAAATACACAAAGCAAAATTGTTCTCTTTTATTATTGTTGAAATACGCTCGAATTCTGATATTGAGCGCGACAAATTTATTTTTATACTGAGCACATGTGTATCTATACCAACTGAACTGAAACTAAAAATCTACTTAATTGACTGCATTATACCCTGCAATACTTATATGAATAACTAAATTAGATGAAAGTTCAACATATCAATAAAGAAACATCGACATTTCTGTAATTATTTATGTAGCTATACAGATAAATAATATTTTTTTGAATTTCTTAGTTGTTATTTAAGTAATAATATTGACAGTCTTTACAAGTTTGCAATGATATTTAACAGTTCACAAAGATTCTAAAAATAAACTAACATGCTTAGAGCGAAAAAGAAAAGCTATTTGCGGCATGCTGAACACTGCGTATCCAGACGGTAAACTTTGGCTACATAAACTCAAGTCTCTATCTGATCAAGACAAAATATACCTTCTGATTAAGAAAATGGTCAACAACCTCAATGTAATTATTCGAAAACTAATAACGCAAGCGTATAAAAATTGTTTACATAAAAGTGCAATATATCTCAAAGTAAAAATATTAAAACATTAAATATGTGGTTTATCTCTTACCAATATTTCCAGTGGATTTTCCTTCTATAGGTGAAGTAATTCTTTCAGAAATTTCTTTCTTTTTAATAATAGAAGTATGTGTGGAAGCATTAAAAGATTTTTCCAATTTGTTATCGCCCGATTTTCCGTTTAAGATAACAGCAGCTCCTCCAGCGTTAATTGGCCAATTCGTTCCCAACAAATCAGCCAAGTCCACATTTTCCTTTTCTTGCACATTGTTTATAACAATAACATTCTCTTTTTTCGTCGACTCTTCAATGTCGCTCTGATTTATAACGATAATCTCTCTATCTTTATTATTACTCATTGTAGTAGAATTATTTAACGAATGCAATTTATTTTCAAGAAGCGAATTTTTATGAATAACTTTTGCATCCTTATCGTTGACCTGACTTATACTTTCAGAAGGTAAAGTATTGCTTGTGTTAGATATTTTGAACTCTTGATTATTAAAATTATTTGTTTTGCGTAT
Organism: Drosophila falleni; assembly: GCA_035045575.1. Lineage (NCBI taxonomy): Eukaryota > Metazoa > Arthropoda > Insecta > Diptera > Drosophilidae > Drosophila > Drosophila falleni. The sequence goes on along the minus strand of JAWNOV010000054.1, from coordinate 635,994 downwards.
AGTTGTACAATCATCACTTTTAAAACGGTTGACTTCCTGTCCAAATGTGGTCTTATTTAATAATGAATTTCTGATTTTCGGTTCATTGCGTTGAACATTTAAAACTGTTGGTACAATGGCTGTATAAACCTTTTCAAAAGTGTCATTGATCAACTTTCGGGCAGATAATTTTTGACTTTTTTCGTTTGAAATGGGAGCTAACCGATCAGCTGTGGTAAATATCGATAAAGCGGGTTCACACTCCAGATATTTGCTTGCAAAGGGAATGTCGTTGGCTTGTGGAGAACAGATGTTGGGTTGCTAAAAATAATTAAAGTTAAATCTTTTGAATTTAATATTAACGTCTTGTACACACCAAAATTTCTAATCCAAAAAAGTATCCAACGGGGTTCAATTCCTGCACTGGGCCGATGTAGCGTATAATGCAATCAAAGCAAGTTTCCTTTTTAGCCAAGTCTCCAGGAACACTAAGAATATCGTTGACTTTTAAGTTAAGCACCCAAAGGCATTTGTGTTTTTTATCAACGAAACGTAAGCGACGCTCGGGACTCACAATACTAATTACATATGGCCAAATGTCATCTGCAACTTTGACCAAATCGCATGTTCTGCATTCATACAGCTGTATGTTAACATGATTATTGAACTCTACAAACTGAACAATGCACTTTTCACTGTCTATAGTTTCGATAATCTTTATTAATGCTCCAGTTTCAGCAATACATTTGACCAAGTGCGTGTCAGAACTGTTGCTAACATTGCATTCCAAATACGAAGAGAGAATTCCAGAGTTCACATATGTAATTAGTTCAGCTTTACGCGTTACTAACGCATATTTTGAAGAGTTGAGATTAATTTCCATTTAAATCAAACACCAACATATATATAAAGAAGTAATATTCAAAAACAAAGTGACTAATTAATATAACAAATAAGAAAATGTTAATAGAGATGTGAATGGAATCTTAATAGAGATGTAAAACAATATCGATATATGTTGGTAACATTACGATAGTTACAAGGTAGATTATTTAGGGCTTACTACGCAATGCTGCCAATTTAGCATATTTCCCGACAAATTTGGATAAGCGGGAATTCTGGCTTTTTTAGAAACGTAATTGGGTTTTTTCCGTTTTTTTTTTTTAATGCTTCCCACGGTACCATAAAAAGTATAATAAGGCACAGAGTAAGAAACTTAAAAATTTGATTTTTTAAAGCTTTTTTCCTTAATTTTTTTAAAGCTTCTTTTGACTGATCCTTCTGGTAAAAATAGCTTTCATTTGGTATCAAATGTTGGCAGCACTGATGCAACGGCTTAATTTAAGTTTCTTAATTGAAAAATCTATAGCTCTAAAACTATTGGTTGCAATTTAAGACTCAGTAAAGGTAAATAACTGTTATATTTATAAGCTTTTAGAAAACGGAATCCATTTCAAAATTAGTTTATGCATTTTTGAGTAATGATGAAAAATTGAGTAGAACTTTGTAAAAATCAAAATTTTTAAAATTAAAAACAAAACTTCTTATATTAGAAACTTAGGTTTCAAGCATTCAAATACGTTGCGGCTGAGCCGCTGAGTTTATTTGATTAAATATCTCGCACTGCTGTTCGATCATACTCCAACATAACCGTTGCAGCTCTCTGATGCACATCTTTGACGTTGACAAGTAAAAAGCTTAAGTCATCAAATTAAACTTTCATAATTAAATAATTTGATTTTCAATCACCAAAATTTCGGAATTGGCAAGGTAGAAATTGCGCAGTTGCCTCATTGCTACTTAAGGGGGTCTTCTCATTCAAAACCCGTTTTTTGGACCCTTTTTAAAAAAATTCTTATTTGAAAACGCAAAGAATAATTAAAAACTTTTTTTATTTATTGTATTACAAAAGGTTCAAAGTAAATAAAAAAATTCTTTTTGCCCCGATACGAGGGGTGTTCAAAAAGTAATGAGACTTCAAAGTTGGGGATTGAAAAAAAAGGTGTCGTCACGGCGGCCACGATTCCGGGTCTCCGGAGCGTCGGAAATGAAAAAAAAACGGGGTTATAATCAGTATAGATGTAATTCTCGGGTGAAGCAAGATCATAATTTTGTGATTTTTTTTGACAAAATGGCGGCCATTCAAAAAAAAAATTTTAATTTTGGGCTTTTTTTTGTAGCTTAGTGTAAAAAAAAAATAGTAAAAATTTTTTTAAAATTATGATCTTGCTTCACCCGAAAATGGTGACAATTCTGCGTCGATTCCACTTTGTTTCATGAAAATCGGTTCAGTTGAACTGGAGATATCATGGCCGCCAGTTCGAAAAACGTGGTTTCGAGATAAACGCGTTTAAAGTTTGAAGTTTGAAGAAAATAGCTCATTTTGACGAAGACCTTGCTTCACAAAAAAGGCTGTATCTTCTAAAGTATTTCAAATTTCAAAAAAATCCTTTAAGGGGCATATTCACAACTACCCAAGCTATAAATAAATGCAAAAAAAAAAATTCGAAAAAAAAAAGTTGCTCAATGAGAAGACCCCCATAAATTCAGTAAAAATGTGATTTGGTTTCGCAGCACTATTTCATAAAGCTAGACAGAATTCATAATCGATTTCGTGAGTTCATGAAATTAAATAGGAGTATGATTTCGCAAAATTGACTACCAAGCTTCCTAGAACATAATTGAATTAACAAGATCGCAAAAATGATTCAACATCAAAGGCAATTTATTAAAATACGTTTTGAGTTTTACCACAAATTATCAATATAATATTTTTTTGAAAAGTTGAAAGTGATAACTAAGTTATAATTATTTTACAGTATTTTGGATAAGTGGATTGCTAATTTCTAGTATGTTTTCTATTTACATATCATTAAATTGTTGCAAAGCGCATAACCAGATTAAATTTGAATAAAAATTACAAAGAAATACATATTTTTTAATTTAAATGAAACCCTTTTTCCTTAGTTGCTGTTAACAATCGTTCTTTCATTATCTCCTCAGACGGATAGTCGGGCAGCTTTAGGTAATGAACGCAAGTATTCACTGATGGGTAACTTCCTTGTCCGGCGTCAACTTTACGCACGACCGTAAGTCTAGGATGTAAATTGGCCAATCCTCCAGGAGGCAGGCTGCTGCATCCAGTTGTGAATTGCAAGAAAGCTTTTCGTTCAGCACCCGATAAGCTCAATAGAACGTTAACAAAACGTAGAAATCCAGGGCTAAGAATAAAAAAAGGATATATTTAGAAAAAATAATCAAAATACATTAAAAATGTTGTCTTACCTTTCTTTGGAGTATCCCAACTTTGGTTCAGTGTATGCCATAAGATCTTCTCGGCTCCATTGGGGAATTTGTTCTCCACAGATCATCATTCGAGCTTCAGAAGGATTAAATGCGGCCAGTTTATTCAAAGGAAAGACTTGACAGAATCCATCGTGGAACGCCTGCATTTGCTTGGCAATGCCATCCTGAAGCATAAAGTTCAGAAGCAATTCGCAGTATGCCTCCAGGTTGTCAATGTTGACCTCGATGTTTGAACCATTTGGCAATAGTTCTGCATATGTATATCCATACACTGAAGAGCTGGGTAAGTAAGTAAATGTTAGGGCTAAATCGTCTAATGATACTTCAATATCATTCTTCGTGCGCATCTTAAGATTATCAATTAATTCCTTTCTATTTTCACAGCTAAGACTGCCGTCTAGCTCAATTGTTTGCTTTCGCATTAATAGATCTTGTAATTCGATTAAGAATTGATATCGTGTTGGATCAATTTCTTTTAGATTCTCAATGCTGAGAATTCCACTAAACCAGTTGGATTGCGTTAGATCGGCGTTCAACAGTTTTGAGACCGTGTTTGTCAACTCCGAATCCTTGGAAAGAGTTGAGCTTGCCATCAGATCTTGAGAACGTGTGTTGGACTTGAGCTTTAAATCGTTACGTAACAATTTATTATGACAAAGCAGTTGTAGAAACGATTTTGATAGAGGCATATCGACAAGCCGCATATCCTGCAAGACCTTGGCTATAAATACTCCAAAGAACCAGAAATACTTGGATGCCGTATCACAGATCTCCGAGTTTTGTGGCAACGGTGCTGGAAATAATCCTTGCTCTCGCCTGTTTACGTAATATCCAACTGGTTTCGTTGCGTCTTCGATATTATCAGATAAAGGTATATCGAGAGTTGCGCTCAGTTCATCATCACAAAGCCACATGCACAAATCGGAGCGTTGAACTTCAGCGGCAACCAAAGCATAGAATTCTAGAGTTGGACCCAATCCTGTGCCTTCTTCATCCAAGAACTCAACCTCAAGCACAGATTTGCGGTTGCAGTGTGCTTTCATCACTTGAATTGCCCATTTTAGCAAATCCTTGTTTCGTGGAACTTTTACGCGCTCGTGCTTCAATCTACCCACGCGGAAATCGTGTTGATCATCGCGCCTTGGACTCATGATGGGAATTCTCTGGCGCTCCGTAGTTATGTCACGCTGAGATTGCAAGCAAACAATGCTACGAGATGCTCCAAATGCAGTGCAGTTGAAATATAATTGTCTGGTTTCGAACGGAAACAAAAATGGGCAAGATTGATTGAGATCCTCACACCAGTTTGGTAGAGCGTTGCTTGACAGTACAAGAGGATCGTGTATCTGTTGTTGCAATTTATTTGTTATTTTCTTGCTCATAAAAAGCTCAGCTGGTAGCAAAGAATTCTCTGATGAAGCTTGCTCTTGACTTTCCAATTCAGATTGATTGAGTCCGTTGATTTGGATAAGCAACTCGAGGACATCTTCGACAGAGCACAAATTTGTATCTGTGACGCTTAATCCACCATGTACTGGCGAGTTTGGAGATAGTGTAGATGCTCCGCTTCGGGATGAGAGGCCCGGTGTATTTTGTCCCTCATCCGATTCTAAATATGTGCATTCTTGAACTGATGGGAATATTTCGCGATAGACAATTGTGTATGTTGGTTCCCAAAGCTTACGGAATTTATCATTCTTATTCAATTGACTATTTTGAAGTAGTTCCTGGACTGCACGGAATATAGTCCAATCGCTGTTATCCAGATCAATTTCGACATCCGGAACTCCTCCCACTCCGGGTCCACGTAACTTCAATCCCAACATTGTCTGTTCATTGTTTGTTTGTCTATTTTGATGAAAGCTCTCAAAATTCGTATCTGGCGGACAGATTTCCAAATCAGATGTCTGATTGACATTTGTGCGTCCAGGACGTGGATCAAATGCTGGTATGAGGGCCGAAAATTGTCGTTTTAGAACAAATTCATCGTCCCAGGACTTACGCTTGCTCACGCCAGCCAGTCTATTCTCTAGAGACTCATCATCCATGAAAGTTAAGAGATTGCGCGACACCATCACTTGTAAAAGTGTATTACCCACTTCCTCGTATTCATCCTCATTCTCCTCTTCGTCATTTTCCTCATCCATATCGTCCTCATCTTCCATGTCGCCCAGCAAAGTTGGGGCTCTGCAGCTTTCCAAAAAGTCTTCCAACGAGACTTGTTCACTGTCACTAGAAGTGGATGTGAGACTCATGGTTAGCGTAGGATTAATCGATGGTGCGGGCTGTTGGCTAACTTTCATATTTGTTGGATTCGATGCAGAATTTGCTTCGTTATTCGATGAGAGGCTAGGATAGCTCTGGGCGGTGCTCAACAATCCCGAATGGAAATTACTGGATAAGGCTAGTTTAACTAGACTTGTTACCGAGTTGGGGCCTCGGGGGAAAAAGGAGCTAGCTCCGACATTCTGATTGCTGTGCTCATTTTTATTGACATTTGTCTTATTTGTTTGATTTCCGTCGTTGTGCGTGTCCTGTGATGTTCGACGTCGAGCAATCGCCGCGAATGTTTCCAGGAATCCACTGTGCACAGCTGCTTCGGATGTTGAAGAGACCTCAGAGGATGATGTTGTTGTCAGATTGGGTACACTAATACTCATTTGGTTGGAAACGGACACAACATCATTGGAAATCTGTGGATTCATATTCTCAAAGGCTGAAATTGCTGGTGCGTCATCCGAAGTCGTAGGAATGGAAGATTTCGTGGCATCGCTACCAGATCCATCTGTTGGCTCATTCTTTTGAAGATTGCCAGACTGTATTATGACCGATACCTTTGCATTACCCTTAATTCCTCCCGATACGTTTGCCCTATGCAAATGCAGCTCATCAGCAGACAAAATGTTGTTAGTGTTATTCCTTATCATGTCCACACCATCACGCATTTTATCAATGATCTCTCGAGATTCTGTGCCACAATTTGAGGTGCCAGTTGTATTCGTTTGCTTTAAATTAATCAACAATCCTTTAGCTGCATTATTCACCGAGTTGTTGGCATTCATCTTGTTGTTTTCTTCAATGTGAGAAACTCGTTTGACATCGCTTGCAGCACCAGAGCTTGTTTCGCAGGATTCACACTCTGCAGGCTTTGGACTATTGCCTTCCTTTGAAATTTCGACAATGGATAAACCTTCTGAAATTGTGGCCAGGTCAGAAACATTGCCTGAGCTTATTGTTGGCATTGAATTGTTAATTGTGGATAAGTCGGCAATGTGTTCCAATTCGCGTATTAAAGGCGATGGAATATTTGTTTTAGCTGTCAATGTTTGATCGGATCCGGAACTAGCTTCATTATATGTGGCTTGAGTGTCCCGTGTCAAAGCTGTGTTTGATTGATTCGTTGTAATCTGTGTTTTGGCCGAAATGAATACATTCTCAGCAATCGTCTCCACGGTCTGTTTCCAAGCGAGATTATCTGCCGAAACTGTTTGATTGGATGCATCCTCAGCGCTCTTATTTATCTCAGTTGCTTCTGGAAGCGATGGAGTCGAACTTGATTTGCGTGATGTTAACACATTACCTTTATCATTTTTCTTGGCGCCAGCAATAGAGCTGCCGCCCTCAAAGACCGAAACGCTTTCCAAGTTGGCCAACTTCAAGTCGTATTTGCCCTCAGCGCCCATGCGATATGAATTGCGGACTCCATGATCCCACTTAACATCAATCCAACCATTGTGTATCTCTCCAGTTATTGTACCCTCGCAGGAACCATCCTGATCATCCCAGCGCCAATCAACTCCGCGTACGACGCGTGCTCCACTGGTAATATGCTTAAGTTGGGCGCGTATCTGTCTTCGTTCACGCCTTGTTTTTGCCTCAGCTTCTTTAATCGTCTTGCCAATGTCATCACAAACGCCCACAACACGTCCGTAAATCTCAAATCCACTCAAGCTTAAATAATGCGTCTGTCCAGATGCATTTCGACCGTTCTGCTGAATTCGAATGTGTCGATATCCCTTTGTGTCATCCGAAGCACAAATGATTGGCCAAGTTGCTGTACTTCCCGGTTCGACCAAACTCTTGTCATCCACGTGAGTGATGAGAGTCACCCAAGTAATGCCATCTTTTGAGGCTTGCAAAAGCCAATTCCTAAGCGCCGAGCGTCCATATCCACGAGCATGACGCAAAGTGTATGCAGTTGGAACAATATATACTCCCAGATCGATGGCAAACCAAGCCTTCTTATTATCCTTGGTATGACAGTTTAGAGATACGCTATCACGCGATAATATATCCTCGAGTTTGCCATAGGGCAATGTCTTTCCCTCGGAGCTGGTGACTTGCACAAGTCCATATTGCGCTGGATTAACCCACTCGCAGGTTCTTCCATTCGAACCGATGTAGTACATCAAACCCTCTTCATCGAAATCAAAGCCGTATGTGAATGTTATATCTGGCTTAAGTTCGCGCAGCTTCTTTAAATAAAAGAAAGTTGAGCGATCCAGATCATACCATTGTTTAGCTACCATTTTAAGTAAATATTTAGCAAGTTGTCCCACTGTCGCCAAGGGTTCGATTTTCAGAGTACGGCCCGTACGATCAAACAGCGTACTTTCGCACGATGAACGCTCCAGCCGGAAGCGTAGACGCTTTTGTAATATCTGTAGACCATATCCAGTGCCTGGAGCATCATAAAGGAACACAGGCAATTTTTCGGTGCTTTCCAAGACAGCGACAAGTTTCTGTATTAAAATACTGGCCGTATTTTTCGTATCGTATTTGTTTGCCTCATTGCAATCACCAAAAATGCATTTCTTGAATATATCGATGCGTTCCTTCAACATTTTGTTGGTTTTGCAGCGCGACAAATTGTTTTCCCAATAGTTATTAGACAAAACAGCAACTAACGCTTGAACCAAGCCCGAGGAATGCATTTCATAGGCACTCACAACGCCATCTTCATGTATCAGCTGTGACAGGTTTGTCAACGATGTAATCAACGTATTTGACCATGTGTTGTTATTACACATACGTTGTTGTTCAATTGCCAAATTAATTTGCTTGACAATCGCTGTTAATTTCGCAACTGCACCACGCGGTATTATTTGAGCTGACTTGAAGTATTTGTTATAAATGTCACGCGATAAGTTGCGCACTTGTATCTTTTGCACATCCGTTTTTGACTTAATGCGTTTTTTTTTCTCCGTTGACCATCCGGAAGCGAAATCTGCACCCAATGAAGTTTCAGCTGTAAACGAATGTTTCGTTCCCCGGTTGCTTTCAAATATAAATCCTTGCAAATCCTCCTGCAATATGGTCACCTGGTGTCCCTCCGTATTGTGTATCTGCAGCTGATTCGGCTTATGCGATTGCAACACCCAATTGCCAACCACAAGTCGCAACACACACACCGTGGGCAATATAGGCTGTGATGGCGTTCCAGGACTCACACTTGATCTGGCACGAACAAGTTTCTCCAGAAACTCTCCACGATTTTCTGCAAACAAAAGATGTTTAGCTTATTGATACCATTTATGGAAACAGAGCAGGGTTTTTACGTTTTTTTTTTACTAAACTCTAGAGATTTGGAAAATAAATTATTGAAATAAAGGTTTTCGGTTTTTTTAACATTACATTCCTTTTTTTGTAGTGATGTAAAAAATATATCGAAAATCGAGAACTCGACTTTCCATTACTTTAACTGGACTATTTTGTTAACGATCATTTAATAAAATAATAAATTCTATTTCCATTAAAAAACAGAGCACACAACTTTAATATGATTCTGTTAGAATTTTGTCATATCTTAATAAATTTTCTTTCAGAATGTCAATTTTACTATTATTTGGCATCTAATTTCATTCTGCATTAAAATTGGAAATTATTTTTTATTACTCCATTTTTTGCATACTCTTTCCTTGACCATTTTTCTTAAACTTCAAACTGTCTTTGTCAAATTTTAACCGATTTTCTTTAAGAACGTTAGTTTTATCATTATTTGGCAGCTAATGTAATTCTATAAAAATCCAATATCCATGTTTTCTTCTTCAAAACTGCTTTAGGAAAACACGATATTAGATTCTTCGTTTTTAGATTATTAAATTTTGATTTTAAACTCGATTCACAGTTTTGATTTACACAATTTACTGTTTTTTTGGGGACTTTTTTAATGTTTTGAATCTTTTTAAATTACTCAATAAGGATAGGGTAGTTGTAGTTTCAAATTATATTTATTAACCTGAGCTATCGTTGCCATTTTCTGGACTTCCACTTGAGTACATTGTGGCTAACTTGCCATCAAGTATGAAACGAAACCATCCATTAGAGCCATTCGAAAGCTCTAGGGCTGCAGAATCCGACCAAACATATAAACAATCACGTCCGCGACATATGCTCCAGTCGCGCCAATGATACGGCTTTCCTTGCAGAATCTCTTTAGCATCTTCCATAGAATCGTCTGCTAAGAAATAAAATGATAATAAAAATTGTATTTTCAATTTTTGAAAATGAATAAATATGAATAAACTTGCCTGAAGCTGATCTATGTGGCATGCATAGCACTGGGCATCTCTGTGATGACGCAGACAAATCTTGAGAGCTTGCCGTAAGCAGCTGCGATCCGCCATCCTCACCGTGATCAATTAAAGCCTGAACTTTCGAAAATACGCCGAGTCTAGCGAAATGCTCGAGAAATTCCTCCTGTGTCTTACACATTAGTTCCTCAATAATATTTAAGATTATTAAATGACCGTCTTCGTCATCCTAAAAATGAATATTTTTAGGTAGTATTATGTTTGATTAAAATATTCTATAAATTTGTCTTTACGTTTACCTCGCTATCCAATACGCTGGCAATAACTTCGGTTAACAAGTTTCCAACATTTTGAGCTGCAATTGATGTTGTGGCTTCATCCGATTTGATGCAGATACTCTTAAGCACCGAGGGATGAGCATACTGCACAATCTTCTTGATGAGTCCCAAGCTGGCTCGTCGTACACTGCTGAGCATGGAACCTTGAAAGGTTCGACAGAATATGGGCAGCAGTAATTTTAGATAAACGGGTGCCATTTCAGGATCACCTCGTGGTTCCATTAATGTGTATGCTTGACCATCCTTGCTGGCAAGCAAATGACCAGAAGACATCCATTCTCCCGGGGATTGTAAAATCGCAGCAACCTCACGATGCCCATCATCTGATCTTTCTCGTGCCTTGTCCAGAGGCGTCTTTCCGTCCTCATCTCGCAAGTCAGGATAAGCTCCAAATTTCAATAAGATCTTGGCAATGCCGGGACGCCCAAAGCAAGCAGCATAATGAAGAGATGAGCTTCTTTGTCCTTTGTTGACATCAGCACCCTTTTCACAAAGGTATTCGACCATCTCCAATGTGCCAAAGGCGGATGCCCAATTTAGCAGAGTCTGTCCAACGTCATCCATACAATTGACATCGACCCCGCATGCTTCAATTGCCTCTTGCAAAGCTTCTGTATCCTTTGATCGAATACAATCAATCAGTTGACGATGTGTGCGATCATTGCTAGCGTCATTTCTTTTTGGACGCGGAGCCAATTGTCCCTGGCTGGAGTTGGCGTTGCCACGATTCAAGGCTTGACGACCTTCAAACAAAAGGAGCAGCAACAGATCTGCAAATCGCATACAGTCGAGCACGCATCTCTCATCGCCTTTGAGGCCTCGTTCAATTGCATTCGGCAACTGAGATCTTAGAATATCCCGTGTAATCGAGGGTGATCCACGGCACAATGTGGACAATAGCGAAATGGTTGTGGAAATCGATTGTGGTGATCGAAATGATTCATTTGATTGAATTTTGTTGGATGTGTTTGCAGCTGTTCCAGAAACATTATCGTTTAAGCGATCCGAATTTGGGGTTGGGTTTGGGGTTGGAGTAGCAGTGGCTGTTGCTGTTTGCGGTCCACTGATTTTCGTTGCAGACAAAGAATGATGATTAGTGGCACCACCAGCATTTTCCAGACGTTTCAATAGCTCCGTAACTAAACCATATTCAGCTAGGGGAGCGGGATCAATCCATTTTCTTGTAAAACGATCAGCAACCGATGCAAAACATTTTAAAGCGCCATCTGAAACCATTGCATCCTCATGTTGGAGCAAAGTGCTTAAACTCTCAACGCAATTATCAATACAGGGTGAATTTGGCTCCACTTTGGTGCAGAGTCGCGAAACAACAGCCATTGCCGAGTGTAAAGTGTCCTTATGTACCTGAGATCCACTATCCCGAATAAATGAAAGGACGCAATTGAGTCCGCTACCTTCGAAAACGGCTCCTGCTTCCCTGGTGCAAATGAGCTCAAGAACCTTGATGCATTGCTCTGCAAGATCACGAGATGTTCTTGATGAGAGATCGGCAACAACCAAACGATTGCAGATTGCTTTAATTGCACCATCGATGGAAACAATTCGGCGTGTGCATTCCGCAGATACATCCAGATAATATGTTATTGCCCTTGCGGTCACTTCGAGCACATTTTCAGGTGCAAGCTCATCTAAAAATATCTTACACAATGCTGGCAAAAATGTGCGTGGCGGACAACTGCAATTCAAATGCAAAATAAATGTTAATGCGCGGAAAAATAATGTATGTAGTTAGGAAATGTAATTATATTATGTAGGAATCGAGGATTATAAAAAAAAAATACTAAAATAAATTCAATTTTCGTTATCGAAATAAATAATATATTAAATAATAATTGGGTTTCAAATTCTATTTGAAAATCATAATGCAACTATTATTTTAAATTATTATTTTAATTTTGTATAATTTAAATAAAAAATTAGTCTTATTTTTTATTTTAATCAAAATAAAATTTTTAAAAATATTTTTTATAACATGAATGAATGAATTTTTCTCATTTAGCTTAATTTTTTCTTATTTGATAATAATTGAAGTCATGGCTCGTATTTTTAATGTAAAAAAAATTAGTTATAATATTATACCTTTCAAAACAACGATCAACATTATCTGACATCAAAAGAAGCATACAAAGCTGCTCTAAAGCAATTAATTGCATGTCTCTTTCATCTCCTTGTCCCATAGACAACCATTCCAGCAACGTTTCTGGATCGACGTCGCCCATCTGTGAAATGCAATTAAAATTATATTTATTTTATTGTTACACACATGACAAAGGCAACGGTACACAACTATACTCGGGGTATAACCATAAAATAGATGCATTAACTAGCTGACATTTACTTGGAAAATTATATAAGTTGGTAAACAGCTTTCCTTTGTTGTAGATTATGTGTAAGCAACTTATGATTCAAAATAAATTTGCACATTACATTTATATTATAACACGCATCTTTTGTTCGTTTTTGTTGTTGCTGCCCAAATCTTTTAAGTCAACAATCATTAATAACTCAAATGAGTCATGAAAAGCTGAGTCCATCGAAACAACTTGACGACGAAAAGTGAAAGAAGCGAATGAAGGAAAAATAAAAAATCAATAACAAAAAAAAAAAAAAATACAATAGAAAAGCAGGAAGCAGCTCCTACTTGTATCAAGTTTGTTTCTGTGGAAAACTTCTGGAAACCTTGCATTGCCAATAATCTCAAAAAGAGACCGATATTTGTAAATCTTTATAGTCATAAAAAAACAACTTACTAAAATTTGGTGCGTTTATTTTAGTTATAAATATTATCATACTTACATTGTCTTCTTACTATCCAATAAAATACACAATTTGGGATAGTTAAACCTGAAATGGAGATTGACATTAGAGAAGGAATAAAATGATGATAATAATTGAAAGTGTTGCTTCTGTTTATAAGTAGTTGTAGATACAAGATTTTAGTCAGGTTCTTAGTTTGATTTCTTAGTTTGATAATAAGTTCAGACTCAATAAAAAAAATATATGGTGCTAAGAATGTAGTTCTCAAAAAGTTTAGCTCACCCAATTCAAATAGGTTTAAGATTAAAATTAAATAATGCTTATAAAAGCAGACTATAAATTTTAATAAATTGAGTGATTAACATATGTATATGTATTTATCTTTAGTAATAAAATATCTACTTAAATTGTTGTCAAAATTATACGTAGACACAAAATATCAATAATGAAATCGAAAATAAACCTGACGCATTAAAATCAAGCACACTGTTAAGAAAACATTTGTTTGTAGTCACTGTAGGGAGTCAGAATCGGCTGTTTATTTTAAAATAATATTTCGATCAAAACACGATGCATCGAGCAAAACTAAAAAAAAAAAACAAGTGTATTTTGTTGCTTAACTTTGCAACCCTTGCTCAACAATTACGAATTACTTAAATTGGAGTATAACTAAATTACTGACATACATAAATAAATTTGACGACCTTTTTTTTTATTTGACACTGACATTAACAGTTCAATTTACAAGCATTGACAGTTAGTTAAAGCTAACACAGTTCGTTTTATATATATTTACAAATATTCAATTTTTTAATGTACAAAATTATTTCGATTTTTTTTTTTTTGCTGATTGCGATATACTTTATTCAATATTGCATGTAATGAAATTATGTATACAAGTGAAGTTATGTACATACATATGTATGGGCACATGTAAATTTGTACAAACCTATGTAAGTGCGTACCTTTTTTTTTACATGTATTGACATTTTCATTTCTGAGTCAGAAATACCTACATAGCTACATATGTATGTATTTATTAATTAACTAATACTTTTTTATTTAACTGTCAAGATGACAATCATTGCGAATAATAAACTCTTTGCCAATACGCAATATGCACACGGTAAAAAAATATGTACATACGTATGTATGTATGCATATACTATGTACTCTACTTAATGCACTTTCTATACACATACATACTTTCATATGTATGTATCTACGTATTTCTTCATTTGTACCTTCAGAGACGTAGATTCGTGTATGTTATGTAAATCTATGTTCTTATGTTCTCTTTGAATCAAAATATCACAGGCCCATTGTTGATTTATATTTTTATAAATCATTATAAATTCGTCCGACCAAATGTATTAAATAGTTAAACAGACACGTGAGTTTGGTTATTACCTTAAGTATTATAGCTCGGCACTGCATATCTTCGGCCTACAATTGTTGTATATCTTCACTTAAATGCACATTTGCAAATTTTTCACAGTTTATTTTAGTATTAAATTTTATAATTTAATATTGCCTAAAATTAAATGCCTATTGAAAACACATACATATATACGTACAATATACATTCATACTAGTGATGTACAAATATTGACGTATCGATTTTCTACAATGCGACTTTTTTCGAAACGATATATCGATATATTTAGACCAACGCATTAATGCGATTGTTAATTTTGATGATTTTCAAAACAAGGAACATTTTGTAACGTTAGTTTTGATGGTTTCCAATTTATAAACATCAACAAGTGAGTTATACTTTCGTATTATGGAACAAACATATCCGTGGACGACTGGAAACACCTTATTAAATTCCCGACAGAGATGTTACGAACCTCAGTCAAATTGGTATTTGTACATTTATGATTTTGTTAAAATTTTCTTCAAATTTTACTATTTTCCTGCTAGCGATTTAAGAAATGTGTGTAGCAGATCGTGGCTTGCTGAAACAATAAATATGCATACATATTTGCAAACATTTTGCTTTTTGATATGAACTGGCGTGAAGTAATGGTATTCCCTAATAAGGTAACAGTGAGTCCAACTCTTTTAAATACAATTTATTTTTATAACTTGGCATTTATTTTTGCTATTTCCTGTAGTTAAAGCTTCTAAAATGCGAAATGTGTGTAACGGACATAAAGTATTATTTTAAATGTGCTTAAGCCCATAATTTTAATTTTAAATTTGCCTCTCTTTTCAGAAATTTGAGTTGTTAAATTAAACTCTTATTTAATTTGCTGTAGCCCTTTACGGAGATGAATGAATCTTCCAGCAAAACAATGCGCGAATTTACACCGAACGTAAGAAGAATTTTGTTCGATCAAAAGAACACCCTAATTGGTGTGGCCAGAAAACAATCCAGACCTAAATCCAATTGAAGATTTGTGGAAAATTTTATACAGCAAGGTCTTGAAGAACAACGCAAACCATGAACACTTGAACCCAATGTTAGACTGACTTACACAGATAGGTATAAAGAATGAAAAACATATAAACTATAAAAAAAAAAACAAAATACACTGCAGAAATATTAATTTTCTATTCTTATTTTTCTTTCAGCATCAGTTTTTTTTTTTTTTTAAATATTGAAAAGAAATTATTTTTGTCTTTTGGCATCGGAAGTATGACCAACTTTTCACGAGACATGTACAGACATCAATCTTTTTCGATTATATACAAAATTTGAATACTGTGCGATCTTCCCCCTCAAATGGAATTGGAATCAAAAAAATAAATTTCCAGAGCATCATCATAAATAATTTTCTGTACTCAAAGTCCTTAAGAGTAGGTAATTCTGTGCAGAATCGTGTAAAACAGCCTCAAAACTAAACCTTTAACATAACTCAAGAGATCAATTCAATGTTAAACAATAAAAATTCATATTACTTTAATTTTCATTTATACCGAAATATGCGTAAATCTATTAATATACATACTATATATTTACATAAGTATGTACATTAAATAAAGTTAATCTAATGACATTCAATTATTATGTCTATATACAAGTAAACACAAATCTGTACATTATCTTATACAGACTTATAAATACCCAGCTATTCAAGTAATTGTTTTGAAAAGAAAAAGATTATTTATGTAAACTTGAAAAAATGGTAAGGAATTATAAATTTAAATACAAAAAAAAGTCGGTTTTTTTTATGCAAAATTAAACACGTTTTTTTCTTTGTTAAAACAATTACTTGACCAACTGTATACACTTATGCGTTTATATATTTATGTATTAGCATGTGTATATGTGTGTGGCAGTGCACAAAAACTTAAATGTACATCATTTCTGCCATCGAGGACATTTTCTTGGGAATGTGCACCATAGTATCGAAGTAGCTGGCCAATTCGCCAATGGTGACATCGTCGCAATTTCTTGAATTTGTTGCTGCATTGTTGCTGGCCTCCTGCGAGCATGAGAGTCTCGCACTTGTGGCAATTGAAGGTCGCTCGCGACCACGGTCACTCTCTTCTCTCTCTTTTTGAGTTTCTGCTGTACTCTTTTGCCATATGGTGAAGTTTTTTGACAAGTGCCAGGTGTTGTCCACAATGGCTTTCTTCGACTTTGATTCATCCAGTAGGACATTACATTCGCTGATTAGCTCACGAAAGCTGCAAACGTTATTTATACTCGACTTGATGCTGACATTATTATTTCGAGATTTATGAAAATTTGTGCGACTTTTTTCATCTAAATGTAATGGAATCATTCGACGATTATGGCTTCCAAAAGTACTTCTCGAATGTGCATTATCATTCACGATTCGCAAAATGGGTTCGCGTAATAGGCTTTTCTTCGATAGCTGCAGTTGCTGCACTCCAGACAGACAACGCAGTGGATTCCCAATATCAAAGTCATCTTGAGCGTCGCCTCCATTGTCTATTTTCTTGGTGTCGCAGTCATCGATGTTGTTGGTCGATTTTCGCCTCATTCGACGCATTTTACAATGCACATGTTTTGAATTTGGAATGAATTCGCCAATAGCCACTGTGTTCAATGTAGTATTCGTGCTGTAAAATGGATTTCTATCACGCAATTTAAGATGTTCACTTTTAGGTGTTATTTTTAGTTTATCCAAATCATCGGGCAGCTCCTCGGTAGACATCTTTTCCCTTCTTATTTAACAGTTTAATATAATTAACTTGTTTGTTTATTTGTTTTGTTTTTTAATCGCCGTGTCAGCGATTATAAATAATATTATGCTTTTTGTTTTTGTTGTACTCGAAAATCAACTTTTATTCTATTTTTTATTATTTACTATTTTGATACAAGTGTTGGTAAACGCACACTTTATTTTACTTATTTAGTGTTCTCAAACAATGACTCAATGTTTTGATTCGAGTCGTTTCCACTTGGTAGTGTCAATTTTTCACATGAGCATCATAATAAGCTTTTCTATTTTGAATTGTCCTTTTTAATTATTATTTATATTATTTATGGGGCAGCTCTTTGGTTTTTAGCCCTTGATTTTTTACAATTTATTTTATTAGGTCGTATTATCGTTAAAAATTAAGTCCGTACTATCGGTACTTGGGAATATATCGCTAAGTTAAATATCATTTGTGGAGTTATCGGGCCATCGATTCTTCTCAAAAGGTTGTAAACCAGTGATGGGCACAGTCTCGCATGCGTGCAAATCAGCTGTTCGATTACCGATACAAACGCAAACCCGAGCGCATCGAGTAACGCGAAATCAGTAGCAGTCAGAACGTCAAACGGAGAGGCTATGCGTGTGCTTGGCCTAAAAACATTAAATATGCACTGCGAGATTTAGTTGAGAATCTCTATTTGGGAAAAATTTATTTATTTATTTAGCAAATTTTGATTTATGATGAATTTAGCAAAAAATATTAGATTGGGGACTCAATTGGTTTATTTTTAAAAAATCATTGAAGTTTCTATACAAAATAAACTATTTTATTGTAAATAAAAATTATTCTGCAAATATTCAAAAAATTCTGTCTTTAATATTAAGAAAAGTTAAAAAAAAAGGCTAATGTTCTTGGGTGCCACCAATTGCAATTTCTTTTAAATGGTACATGCTGCCAGATCGGAAAATGTTGCATACTGGCAACATTTGAACCGCGTGGCAACCTCCCATGCACCACAGTGCGTCAATAAAAGCAGAGCGATTTAATAACAACTTGGAAGTTTCATTTCACATTTTGAGAGACCGCGACAGAAAAAATGGTGAGATAAACAAAGTTGCTTTAAACCATATAAAAATCCAAGTTTTCATTAACACTTACCCAAAACCTATAGCTTCATGAAATTATGAACTTTTGCAGTTTGTTAAATTTGCATTGCTATCAAAAATTCATATAACATTCATTTGACCTTTACTTTTTGGACAAATTATTACGACGAATTCAAATAAGAATATGTCTACTTTTACTTAGTATATATCTCTTAAGTAATTTACATTTTATACGTGTTTCCTAAAATATTGTGGGACTATGATAACAGGTTAAATGCAGCTCCAGAAATTTTTGACAGGCAGAATACAGTAAACCGCATATGTATATGTACAAATAAATATTTTTAACTTGTTTGTCCACACAATTTCCATAAAGTTGAGCTTATTTTATATATGAAAGTTCAATAATTATATAAACATTGTTCTTATATACTTACAGTTAGTCAAGTAAATAATTGACAGAGCTTATCATTCTAATTAGAATAATATCCCTTCTTTAGATAGATTATCAGGGTTTAAATTTCCACTATTTCTTCTTAGCTTCACTTTTTTTACCATAAGAAGTAGAAAAATTCCTGACCCGGTCAAGTCGAGCTTAATTGAGACGTGTCAATCTGAGAAAGTATAAATTTCATTGTAACCAAATTATGATTTGAACTTTGCTATGCAGCAAGTTCTTTATCTCACCCGGTGGCAATTAAGGGGATAGAAGAAGCAGCGCTGTGATTGCCTATTGTGCTTATCATGCCACTGGTGTGTCTGTGGCTGTGAATTTGAATGTGTTATGTGATTGCCAATTAGTGTAAAAGCTGCTCAGTGCAGGCGAACCGGAGAGCAAATTGCAGTGCAGTGTTTCTTTCATTTGTCCTTTTTAGCCCAGTACCCAGTAACCAGTAGAAGGGGCATAGAAGTTTGCGGCAATATATATAACATACTGCATTTTCCTTGGGGAGGCATCTCCAACACGAAATTATATGTATCCAGTATCATCATCAACATTCAAATCTGATGTTATGTACAGGGCCTCTTACTATCGAGCTTTCCCGCTAGTTTCGCATCAGACTAATCGATTGCTTACATATTTACAGGCTGAACCAATTCGTATCGTAGTTACTGGAGCTGCTGGCCAAATAGCTTACTCCCTTCTCTACATGATTGCCAGGGGAGAAGTTTTTGGCAAGGATCAGCCTCTTATTTTGCACTTGCTGGACATTCCACCCATGGTTGGCGTTTTGGAGGGTGTCGTCATGGAGTTGGCTGACTGTGCATTGCCCCTGTTGCGTGAGGTCATTCCCACCACGGATCCTTTGGTTGGATTCAAGGATGTTTCTGCCGCATTTCTTGTCGGTGCCATGCCCCGCAAAGAGGGAATGGAGCGCAAGGATTTGTTGTCTGCTAACGTGAAGATCTTCAAGGTGCAAGGTGAAGCTCTTGACAAGGTGGCCAAGAAGGATGTCAAAGTGCTTGTTGTTGGCAATCCGGCCAATACCAATGCGTTGGTTTGCGCCAACTACGCACCATCTATTCCACGGGAGAACTTCTCGGCTATGACACGTCTGGATCAGAATCGTGCAGCTTCACAGATTGCCACGAAATTGGGTGTCTCCATTAACCAAGTTAGCAACATTATCATCTGGGGCAATCATTCCTCCACACAATACCCAGACGCTGCCCATGGCAAGGTTCTCATTAAAGATGAATGGAAATCAATTACCACAGCTGTCGGCAATGATGCTTATCTGCAGGGTCAGTTTATTGAAACTGTTCAAAAACGTGGCGCAGCTGTTATTGGAGCTCGTAAAATGTCGTCTGCTATGTCGGCAGCCAAGGCCGCTTGCGATCACATGCACGATTGGTGGAATGGCACTGCTCCAGGCAAATTTGTCTCCATGGGCGTCTTCTCCGATGGCAGCTATGGTTCGCCCGTCGGCGTGGTATTCTCATTCCCCGTGGAAATTAAAAACAAGCAATGGAAGATAGTCGAAGGCTTGACCATTAGTGATTTTGGTAAGACCAAATTGGGATTAACCAGCAAGGAATTGGAAGAGGAGAAAAATGAGGCCTTGTCCGTGTTGGACTCGGAATCAAAGTTGTAAAGCTTTTATCCCAATTGCACATTTTAAATAACCGAACTTTTATTTTTGTTAGATATGCATTTATAGGCATTTCCTACATGGCAATAATATTTTGTATATAATATAAATAAAAACTAATCTTCAAACAGTACGTACGATGCTTTTTTATTCATCTTTTCAACTGGAAACAGCGAATTTATATTAATACTGATACACAAAATAAAAAAATTAAATAGATTGGCTAAAGGCTCAAAAATTCGTTAATTTAAAATTTATTTTTTTAAGTTGTATTAAAATTTAAATTGAAACTAAACTTTGGCTCCTGTATTTTTTATGTAACTAATCCGACGTTAATAAATAGCATTTTTTTATCTGGAGGAAAATTATTGAGTTACAAAAGACATATCATTGAATTTTATTATTATCATAATTACGAATATATTTTTATATTTTAAACGCCCGTGTTTCTAAGAGCTATCATATAAAATCTATATACAATTATTAAGTCGTAAGCTACCACAAAGCATTTAGTTACTAGAAAATAAGTATGTAGATGGTGTAAGTATTTGGGATTTGTGAAAAAATCTTTAGGCAATCCTCCTCCAAAAAATAATTCACGGAAAAACACTGTTGACTGTACAGTCTTCTTCCTTTATACTTATCCTGAATAACGAATAATGGATTTGATTATTAAACGATTAACGACTTTTATTACTTATTTAGAATACAGAAAAGTTTTTGATAACAGATAAGTAAAGTAAATCAGCAGTCATTAATTTGTTGAATAGATAAATGATTGATTTTGAAAAAGAATTTTATAAGACTATTTTCAAATCACATTAGAACTATTTAGCTGTTGGGATACTTGACTAAAATTTATAAAATTAGCAGTATAAGTTTTGATGGAAATGAGTTGTTTAAAAAAGTATTATGTACTATAATTGCTTATATATTTTTTTATATCTTTATGAATGTGTTGTTTCTCAATTTAAGTTTGGATATAATATGTCATAGTGTCCAGGCCTATAAATAAGATAAACTGTTGGCTCAGATCCTTCAGGGAAATCGTGGGCTTTTACTTGAGAGCCTTCTCCTCTATCGAGGTATTCAACACGTACTCCAACCCCTATCGCTGTGCAAAGTGCGATGATATGTATATGATCCGACTCCTTGTACATCGGTTCAACTTCTTGATGACGAAACTCTTCTATGGAGAAATCACCTTCAATAAAATGTTGATAAAAGTCTGCATCCTCCTGCAGCTTGCCCGATGTGATTAAACGGAGATAAACTACAACATAATCTGAATAACCCTGTTCATTAAATATTTTATGCAGTTCATTTTGAACTTTTGCAGATCCTTCGGGATTATCTGGGCTAACACGCGTTATAACTTCCATAAACTGAAACGAAAAGCAGCCGATAAAATAAAACCTTTTATAAGCAAGTACTACATTAAGAGCTCACAGTATCATGAAAGTCCTCCAATGTGAAACTAGGAAAACCAAGTTGAACAAGTTTTTCCTTAGAGGCCTCTGCAAGCTTCTTAAATGCTTGATAAGCATTGTTATTGTTGATTAAATATTCCAAATATGAATATGCAAATGCTCTGAAGAAACAGTTGCCGTCGGGACGAGTTCGTCGAATAAATTGATATTTTTTGGCCAACTCTTGAATCTTAGCGGTGAATATATCATCGCCATCATATTCGGCACGTAAACAAGTAAGCGGCAATTGTTCGCTGACAAGAGGCATCGAATCACTAATCTAAAAACCAACACAAATCTTTAATAAACTCAATTGAAATGTTTTGCTTTACTCACCTCTTTTTCTATTTCACGCTGTTGTTGAATAATCAATTCGTCGCGATTGCCGTCATTATTTCCCAAAGACTCCATGTTCTTAAATAAATGGAATTTTCTTTAAATGTCACAAAAAATTGGTTGATTTCGCATCGAAAAAAATCATATTCGTAGGGTTGCCCATTCGGTAAAAGTTTCCGATCTGGTTTGATTTTATTTTACTGAAAATAAGTACATTTCCGAATTCGTACCATTTCGTACCCATTTTCGGAACTTGTTTTCTAAAACTTTTTAAGTTTTTGAATAATTTTTTTTTAAATTTTCTTGATTCTTTAAAAATATTTTTTTTTAGAACTACATTTTCTACTTCTCTTCCCAAGGGCTAACGAACTACAAACCTTTATTTAAATGTTAACCTTATACTTTGTCTAACTTCTAAATTTAAATTTTTATCAAATTTATAAATTTTTTATGGAGTTTTTTGCATTTTTGAATTTGAAATTTTTATCAGTGATGAGTCACTTTTTGGCCTCTGGTGAGACGGCATAATTCTGTCGTTCCCCCTAAAAACTCAACAGTATAGTGTGGTTCAAGGGCTGCCACCCTACAACTTTTCCCGATCTGGCAACTTGTATCATTTTAATCAAATTGCAAATTGGTTGCACTTAAGAAAATTTACCAATTTTGAAAATTTTATGAATATTGAAGAAAGAAGTTTTTTAATTTTGGCAGCATTTTTGTTAGAATCTTGTCGATTTTTTGTGTTCCTTAATTTTCTCTAATTTCGAATTTTTAATTTTCATTAAGAAATTAATTGATTGCAAAGTTTATCGCATCTTGCAATTTGATTCAACTTAATTAAAATAATCCAGTGTGGTCACACGCGCTCTAGTTAATTTAGTATTTATATCGCTATTTTACTTTTATTTATTTGCGTGCTCTCAGTGAAATCTATTTATTAATTGGCATAAATAGGGTATTCCGCGTTTGATTTAACGATGTATATTTTCAGCAAATTAGCTCCTCTCTTATTTATTTTTTATTAAATAATTGTATTTTACATTAATTATATAAAATTTCTTATACCAATATATCTTATATATATTCTAAACTATGCCTTATGTGCTATTCGAGGTCGCGCCTGGAAATGGTAGTTCTAGTTGTGAATTACTTTTGAAGGGAACTGGTTGTAAGTGAATAAATTCAAATGGGAACGGTAGTTCATGGTATTTATTATTATATATTTGGGAATTCATGTCTGCCGACGTTATATTGTTATCGGCCACAACAATATTAAGACGAGAGTTATTCTCTAGGAATTTGATGGGTAAAAATTGGCTTTCAGATGTAGATTGCTCCATTGTGGGTGCAAAACTCTTTGGATATTCAATACTTCCGTGTTGTTCTGTTGGTTGTTTTATACTCTGGGTTTCCTCATTATGTGGGCTTTCAGATTTTTTAAATGGGCTCATCTTATTGGAATAGAAATACGGGGGAAATCGAGGAGTTATGAAGCTAGGATAGTTTTCAGTGCCTGTGGTTTCCTCAATATCAGAATTGAATTGAACTGCATCACTATCCTTATAGTTTTTGGAATAAGTTTGTTCATATTTATATGGTTCTTGGTTGTGTATGTAGACAGGAACTTTTCGTTCCACTTCGACTTTATACGGAACTGGAACTTTTTTTTCCACTTCGACTTTATAGGGAACTGGCACTTTCTTTTCAACAGTTACCGGTACTTTGATTTCAACCGGATATGGAACCGTTCTTAGAACAGGATATGGTTTAGGTACATGCACGATTTTTTCCATAATTCTTTCAACAATATATGGCTTGGGTATATGTACAGCTTTTGGTACTTGAACAATTTTTTCAATAATCTTTTCCACAGGCACATGTACTATTTTTTCAACCGTAACATTCACAATTTTCGGAACATGTACAATTTTCTCAACAATTTTCTCAATCGGAACATGAACGATTTTTTCAACCTTATACGGTTTTGGCACGGTTTTTATGACTTCCTTGATATGGTTATGATGATGATGGTGATGATGGTGCTTCACTTTAATCTTAACAGTATTCTCCTGCTTTTGTTGTTCATCATCGCTCTGTACTCCCAATAATGTTTCTTCGTGGCTTTCGTAGCGCTCGGATGCCTGAGTCTGTCCATCTTCAGTTATTGGCTCATTGATATGTTCGTGGATTTCCTCAAATGTTTCGTAGATCTTTTCGTCATTACCTTGATTAGAGAATGCTTGTCGCTTTCCATGTTGAACTTGTTGAACTTTTGCCAGATGAATAGTTGGTCGCTTTTTCTTCGGACGCCTTTTTCGCACTTCATAATGTTCGCGCTTCGAGCGTGGATTTGACTCTATATTACTATATTCCCTATAATCAGTGTGAACAGATTGTTTCTTCAAGTCCTCATTTGTTTTATTTCGATGGGTTGGGGAGTTATTTCTATCCTTTAGACTGGAACTCGATTGCGTTTCCGTCGCGAGAATTAGCAATGGGATGATAAATACCGAAAAAATCTGAAATAATCCTTGTATGTTTTCAACTCTGTGGTGAATTGAAATATCCGTTTTAAGACTCACCCATGCTCTCATATTAAAAAATTATCTTTGATGTCGATGCTACCGATTCCTCAACAGCAATGAATACCTGGATGATACGATGGAGCATTTATAATCGTGTTCAATCCAATTACTTATAACAAAATATTTGTATTTAATTTTATAATTTTTGCACATGTGTTTTTAAAGAGAAAATTGAAAATTACCTTAAAGTTATGTAATGTGCAATTACTGGAATTCAAGTACAAAGTCAGGAAAAAAGAGTTTTTCTCTTTTACACCTGAAAACACACGATCGCGTGTTTTAAATATTTTGAATGCCCTGGTAAAAATCATGATGAAGACGAGTTTTCACATTATATACATAGATTTGTACATATATACAAATTTATCTTTACTAATCAGGCACGGTTGGATGCAATTTGATGTAATTTCTTTTGGTTTTTATTCCGGGTATGTACAATCAGTGCACTTCACACTATACTGTTAAGCTTAAAGAAAATATTTCTGGTTATTGCAAGCAAAACTAAAAGCAACATAGCTTTCCTAGATACAACTAGCACTCGATAGAAAAGTACATAAGTATTCATGTTCTACAAAACCAATACCAAATTAAAATCGATATTTTTGTAGCTCCGAAAATATGTATGAAAAATCTCTGGTATTTCAATTTACTGATATTTCGTTTGATTGATTTCAATAGCAATTATCTTCAAAATCGTTAGGAATTTGTAAAACACACCTGATTAAAACTTCTTAGGACTTTTAAATGAATAAGATTTTAACAGCTGCGTTTCTACAAAATTTCATTGAAATGTTTTGGTTAAAAATAACACTTCGAATTTTACAAATTTAGACCTCAAAACATAATTACATTGACATTCCATTTGGAAATTGGTTAAGTTTTCATAAAGTTAGGAGAGTTCAATATTTTACTTTCCTAAATAATAATGCTTATATTTATGTTGAATCAAGTCAAAATATGAGTAGATTCACATTCTGCATGAAAATCGATCAAGTTTCGAGAATTGGAATGTTTTCTCTTGCTTTTCCGCTATTCAGTGAAAACGTTGTTAAACTGTTTTTCTAAATCAGTTATTTTGTATTAAAAACCACAATCTGCATTATGTTTAAAATTTTATTTATGGAGTATTTTTAATTCTTATGTTTTAAGTAATAGACTTAAAATATTTAATTTTGTTCAGGAACAAGCTCTGATGCCCAAACATCTTGTGGCCATCCCGTTCGGCCCTTTGTTAGTATGCTAGCATTCTGCAAAGATAAAAGAGAATTTTTAATGTAAAATTCAAGGTGAAAAAAGTCGATGGCCCTGCCAATCTAAGTGTATCTTTTGTGTATGGAGTTCAAGAATTCCCTTTTCAAGCAGAATAAATGACTCACGCTTTCAAGTGGGGTAACAATGACGATAGCTCTGGATTGCTTACTGGGTATCTCGTAGTCGATCACACCCGGCAGCAACGCTCTAATTGTTCATTTCCTATTTAACAGAGAGCGATAGGTATTTTCCAAAATTTAAAATAAACAAATACGTTCTTGTCCATATACAACTGTATTTATTTACAGTGTACATAATGTACAATGAATTCATCTACGAATACTACAAATACTTCGGCGAGTAAACATGCATTTTGTTTATCTTTTTGAAAAACACACCCAACATTTAATTATCTTGTTGTGATGTGAGTGTCATCCGTCGGCTTGCAATTCAAAAATAAAATGTTGTATTTATAGTTAAAAATATAATTTAAAGTTTTTAATTCCGGTTGCTTTTCCTTGTATATAATTTGAGCTAAATGCTTACACTAATTCCATGAAAAGTTTTCCAAAAAAGTATAACATATAACTTATTTTGTTTTAATTTTTCTACCCTGCAAAAAACTTAGATTTTTAGCAGTTTAGATTTTCAGAAGAATTTTAGACCTGGATTAAGGGTATCACGTAGTTGATCACCCAGCGGTTGCAGCAATTCCACTTGTTTCCATTTACGTCAAGTAGAAATATAATTTTCTAAAAACCAAACAAATTGACACTGCATCAGTGTAGGAAAATCAAATGGTTGGGGGTGTTTTTTTTTTAAAGAGATAAACAGAAATTCTGTTTACATGAAAGTACTTGAATCTGAACACATGTACATACATAATTCAATGTATATTTGTTGTAAATACGAATACTTTCATACACCTTCAAAGTGTCTGAAAATGTTGAGATGTTAGATAAAAGTAAATCTCTTTAATTTCTGAACTAGATTAAAAATTGTATAGATAATTTCTTAAAAAGGTTTTTTATTTTAGAATTTGTCGAGCTATTCTTCATGGAAATTACAAATTTAAAAAAATATAGTCCGACTTGAATTCGATTTTTTTGAGATAACGTAAGCTTTGAATGATTCTTTAAATATTGTTTTTATGACTGGTCAAAAGAATACTTCTATATCACATTTCAGCATAAATAGAAGAAAGTCTGAAAATAGCTCCAATTTAAGCATTCTTTTGATCATAAATTTTCAGATTCGATGCTTCAAAGTCAATTGGTGTCTTGTCTATTCGAAGCACTCTTGGTTATGATTTAGGTACAAAGAATTTCATATCGAACTGTCGGACTAATCCCTGATCTCGTCCAGACAGTGAAAGTAACCGACGGATCCAATGCAATTTGTGAAGGAAAACTCTTGTTTACTACTGATGATATGATATGGATATTAAATAACTAATTTACTTATTTAACATAATCAACGCCAAATACGAGCAGCTTAAATTTGTTGAACATTTCAGATAGCCATCAAATTTAAAAGTCTGTTCAATATCCCCAACCATGTTTTCAGATATAAATAAATATATTGCAGACACTTGACTATTTAATTGAGATATCTTGCAACTTCAGTTCAACACTCATCCCCTTCTGTCAAAAAGCATTTATTTATGTACGATATGCAATTGGGCCATGTGAAAATATTGTCGAACACCCGGTCTATAAAAATCCCCTAATGGATTGGGTGGTGGGAATGACTTAAATAGAATTTTCATGATTACCAGCCACGTGCATTGTACATTTAACATAGTACATTAGACCAAAAGACAAGTGATTTTACCATTTGAGAGAAAATAAGGTTTATGCGGTTTACGATTGAGATCGTAACAGATTCCGTAGTTAGCTCTGTTAGTCTTTTTAAAGAGTATCTATGTACATATTCCTTTCGCTAAACATATTGGAATTATTTGAAATATTTACAATATTTAATATGTATTACATTATTCCACTACAATAAATAAATTTTTTATACATTTTTACAAAATTTTTACACCTTATTCAAAATGTAAAATTTTAAAACAATTCTTTCGTTTGTACAGAAAATACATACCTCATTCCTTTGTTTTCTCTCATTATAGACCTTACGATTTGACAGCTTTAATTCTGCTTGAAATCCACTTTTGGGATCCTGATCTCCATCCAAGACGTCTACCAAGTAGTTTATGTACAATATTGCCAACTTTAGGGTTTTAATCTGTAAAATATGTATAAAAATGATTAATATTGTGATAAGAACTTTTCCTTTAACTCTTTATTTTGCAAAAAAACAAAATTGTTTTGTTTAAATATTTATATGGTTTGTTATGGTATTTAATATTAATTAACTTTTTATTGTCTTAACCAATTGAAAGTTTACCTTGGATAGCTTTGTGTCTGAAGGAACATTGGGAATTCTTTCACGGAGGCAGGAAAATGCATTGTTTATACTTTGTGTACGCCTTCGTTCTTTTTTATTTGCAGTATTTCTCTTCTTAATAGTTCGCACAGTTGGAATGAAATTCAGATTATTAATGGGGGAGTATATATCATCCGGTACTTTCTTGTCTGAATCTGCAAAAGAACCAACCAAAATACCCAAAGACAAGATTATTAGAATTATAAGGCAGGAAAACAACTAAGAATTGGAGGAGTTGTAGCAGTATACTACAGATGTGGAATAAGCAATCCCACTGAAAAGTCCACTGGGGCCAATTAATCAAAATCTCAATTTTTTAAATTTTGTGTTTTTAGAAACAAATTCAAGTTGGTGATATAAGCAAATTACACCTGAATAATTCACAAAATCTTTAAAATTTTTCAATAATTACTTATATACTCTAAAAAAAGGTTTTATATTATATGTAAATTTCACTCATATTTAAAGCACTTTATTAATACATATTTGGGAGTAGAGAAAACATTTTAGTATTTGAAATTATTGTCGTACAATACTTGTGGGTCATAGAAATTTTGTACTTATAAGCCATAAGCTTTAATGTTAAGCATTTTGATATCATACGTAAGTTTTAAATAGTTCCTCCTTAATCAGTGGAATCAGTGGTATTGCGTCGGCAAAATCACACAATATTATTTGGTACATCTTGAGGCAATTTGCACAATTTGTTCGGCTTACTTAATGTTAAGTAACATCTTTTTGAAAATGTTCAGCAATTTTGAAGTGCTTGAATTTTGAACAAACCACCAGAAGCACTAATTATGTACGCTTCCAAATATTGTTTACATCCAAGCACATATTTTAATTGGATTATTTTGCCACATGATGTTAATAGAAAGTTTATATTTAGTCCAAGTGCTAAATACCTACAACTTAAGCCATTGATATCCGCAATTGTTGAGATATTCGGATACGTAGGATTATAATAATACGAAGATGATTCCCGGCACACAGCACTTGTCGTATATTTCGACATTTCACTCTTAAAAACCAAACTCAAGAATTTTCCCTTTTATACCAGCGAAAAATATTTGCAACTGTGCAATGACTAAATTTTAAAACAGATCAGCGCGAATACAACACATTTTAGACAATTTATCTCATTACCGGCTCAACAATAACTAAATTCAATTGAAGTAGAATACTTTCGGATTTAATTGTGTTCTATGAAAACTGAATATTAACCACACCAATGCACGAAAACACCCCCGAAAAGAAACAGCCAATGGCAAGCTTTCTGTTCTTGTAAAAATTCTACCAATAGGAAGCCATGGTGAGAATTTCACACAGACATACTCACATGTTAAGATATGCGGTCATGAAGACAAAAATATTTTACACATTGCCTGCATGCGAAGGGCGTACCTAAGAGGGATCAGAGGAGCAATTTCAATATATTTATTAAACTCGACTCTTATTTTCATTGTTATAATAACAGGTCAAAATAATAATAGTTTCCAAATAAATGGATGTATTGGAAGATCTCATGGTTGTAAAATAAAGTAAATAGTCATTTAGTTAAACATTTTCTGAATAATTTGCAACCCCTTCGCGCAAAGGTGGCTACGCACATGAAGCTTACTTATTAATGTATTTGTATGTGTATCTTTATCTGTAGCAATTGTTGAAAGTGGTAAAGAAAATGATGTTTCCATTAGACTTTGACCTATTATCCATTAAATAGATTAAAAGGGATCCCATTGAAATGTGCAGAGGGAATTCTTCGGTTCGTTTGAGGATGTGTTTTCGCTAATTTAATACTGAAATTAATTAAGAATGCGGTACCTTCTGTTTTTGGTGTTTAAAAATCTAGACATCGAAAATAGCAAATAGACATTATAACTTTGTTAAAATGTATGAAAAAGATAAAAGAAGTTCTAATATAAAGTCAGAAATTTAATTAAAATCGTTTATTGACAAATAAAATCGTCTATTTGTCTGTTTGTCCGTCTAGCTATATCTGAGAGACCAACAAATCTGTTAGTACCATATCTGGACTTGTTTATAATCAACATCAAATTAAGAAAAAATAAATTTGGGAATCAATCCGAAACAAATAAAGGTTACGTTTTAGGTTTCGGTAGGTCCTGAAATAACTATTTCGGTAAAAGCTTCTATTTCAGTATTTTTTCGGTTCCGGGATCAGTACTGGTACGTGACAGTACAACAAATCAATGTTGAAAGTAATTATATGACATCGAATTATCAGACCTAGGGCAAAAAAAAATTTTTTGGTCGAATTAAAAAATATTTCAATGCAGAATGTAGGCCAAGTCTTGATCAAAATGACATTCCGCTTAAAAATCGGTACAGTTTTGATCAAGTTATGACAGTTTGAAGTTTGTCAGACTGCGGATTTAGTCACTTTACAAGTCCAAATATTTTTTTAATTTCACATGATTTTTACAAAAAAATGAAAGGTCTCAGAATCTAGTTCAAAGTGTTGTTTTATACTAATTACGATATAAGGAGTTGATCAAAAGTAAAAATATTAGATTTAAAATTTAGAATTTTTGAAATTCAATTTTGTTCAAAAACAATTAAATTTTCTAAATGAACAGAGATTGAATACAGAATGAATTTAGAGGCCGAATCACGATCAAATTGACATTCCGTTTGAAAGTCTATTCGGTTTTGATCAAGTTATGGCAGTTGGAAGTTGGACAACTCTTTGACCTAGCAACTTTACCACAACCGTACCGGTACAAACGTTTCAGTATTTGGTTCTTGACAGAGAATTTTCAGAGTCTGCAAGGGGCTAATGATCATTATAAATGTTTGCATGTTCCTGTGCCTGATAATTGTTTGGGATTTGAAAAATTACCATTCATAGGTTATCTGTGTCCAGTATCTGTTCATGGCATAATCTTAGTCTCGCGAAACAGAATCGTTAACAAGTCAATGGCACTGAATAAGAATAGAATGAAACAGATTAAACCTGTTAACAAAACATGCTTGCGAAGAGACACTCTAGATGGCGCCACTACCTGTTTCATTTGCACATGCTCTGCTTGAAAATTGTACTCTTGATATTTATCACTATCATCAAAATATATATATTTTATTTGACTACTAACTACAATTCTAGTAAAACATCTCTAAGATAGTAAACCAATATGTTCCAATTAAAGCTGTGGGATAGAAGAACTCTGTAAAAATTTGAATTCGAAATCAACTTGTTCTGGATTGGATGTTTACACAAGCAAGTGAGTGGAGGTATGAATGTGTGTGTGTGTATTATGTGCTTAATTTCAAAACGAGAACCCAATATTGGTTTCTTATCAATTTGTGAATATTGTTACATAAGCACAAGCATAACCCAGTTGGAAAGACAATGACCAATGACACCATAATCGGTGCTAAAGGTATTTATGCCCAATGGAACATTTGTCGTTCAAATTCAAAACTCATTTAATAAGGCACAGCTTATTTAAATTACTTTGGAGTGTGTGCTATAATAAAATATTAAAAAATATATAATTTATAGAAAGCTGAAATAATCTACACTGAAAACTTTGTTAAACAGTCTATTTTATAGCACTAGATTTCCGGCTGGGCATACTCATATCAAGATGCGTTCGTACATATGTATGTATGCGTCTTATGCCCGTGTAGAACACTGACCATTTTTACACTGACCGCTCTCTTCTCTAGCCGGCCCTGGCGTAAACTTGATTCAGAGCTTCATTTCAGCTGATAGGCAGTGGAAGCATCAAAAGCTCTCACCTCAAGTTGAATGCCAACGAATTATACGTTTAGTACAATTTTTAAGACTTAGTGGAACAGATCGTGCGACTTCTGCTAGCCAAAATACGAATTAATAAATAGTAAGTGATACACACATACATATCTTTGTATGTATTTGTAATTAGCAAGTAAACAGTAAAATATAAAGATGATTAAGTCAGATCATTTTGGGGATTTTTTACAAGCACATTAAAAATAATATATACACATTGTATGTATGTATATACGTATGTTCAATCGATGTATAATATATGTGAATAAATACACATACAAACTAGGGACAAACTGGTTTGTTTTATTAGGAAGTGTATACATTCATGCATACATTTAAGTATTTATAATTTATGTAAGAGGGAGCTCTCATAAATTGAATTTTAAGTTAAAAGTAATTAAATAACATGACTTTTTCGTTTCTGTATCTTGAATTGTGCAAAATGGAAGATGTTTGTATCTAGACGACGTATTTTTAAAACTATATACATATATACACATCCTCATGTATCTACACTTGTGTGTACGGATAAATAGGCAATGAAGATACAAAAGTATCTTTTAAGATTTACAAAGTATAATTATATATACAAAACATATATACATATGTGTTTCAACAGAACCTACCATACATTTAGTTAAGTCTTTGTTAGTTTCGATAAACGCATCGATATCAGAATGAGACGATATCGAAGGCTTATGACAAGGATCTTCTCAGTAAAAATTTCTTAAAATCCGTTATCAACTTGACACTTGACGCGAAATGGATAATTCACAGATTATGCTAAGATTTTGTTATCGAGAACACACCCAATTTTTAACTTCGTTGCCTTTAATCGCGGGTGTAGCAAATAATATATGAATGGCCCAGATAATTTATACTCTCTCAACTATTTTAAAATTTTGTTTTTCATGAAAAGGAAGGAAAAAATGTTTAATTCTGTCTTTTAAATTTTGTTTTTATCTTTTTTAAAGGAAATCTGATGATGGACATAAAGATATTTCTTTTATGTCTTTTGGCATACAACTGTCTTGCTCAAGACACATCGCTAGACGATCTTATTGCTGACATTTTCAAAACAGATCCTACCGCATTCAGCTCTACCACTACACAAACAACTCCAGTTATAACTCCAGTTATAACTCAGCCTTCAGCATCTCCCAATATTGTCGAGGAACGTCAGCAATATGAGTCCTGCGGTGACCAGAAAGAATGTGTGCCTAGATGGTTGTGCGCTAACGATACCATAAATACCAGTGGAGAGAATATAATAGATATTCGTATAAACACAGACTCGCCCACAGGCTCAGCCACAAAAACGTGCTCAAACTATTTGCAAGTCTGTTGTGACATTCCTGACAAGGTAAAGTTGTATTTTCTCAATTATATTATTCGGTTCTTCAATATTTATATCTCTCAAGAGAGACAAGCCGGAAGTACCAACTACGCCTGTTGACATCAATCGGGGATGTGGTTATCGTAACCCGAAAGGTCTTGTCTTCAAAATAACTGGAGCCTTGGACCAAGAAGCCGAATTTGCAGAGTTCCCCTGGATGGTCGCTGTTTTACGCGAAGAGTCTGCTCTTAATTTGTACGAGTGTGGAGGCGCCATAATAACACCCGAAGTAATATTAACAGCAGCACACTGTGTTTATAACAAAGAAGCTAAAAATTTAATTGGTATGACTCTATATAGGGTTCATGAACATATCTCAAGTTTTACTCATTATATTTTCTTTTATTTTTAGTTCGAGCTGGTGAATGGGATACTCAGACTAAGGATGAACCAATTCCGCATGAAGATCGTTACGTAAAGGAGATTATATATCACGAGCAGTATAATAAGGGGTCTCTTTATAATGATGTCGCACTACTCTTTTTAGAAAGCCCGTTGAATTTCCAACAGAATATTCAACCAGTTTGTTTGCCAAATGCAGGGGAACAATTTGACTATGACCGCTGTTTCGCAACAGGCTGGGGAAAGAATAAATTTGGAAAAGATGGGGAATATCAAGTTATTCTTAAAAAAATTGATTTACCCGTTGTTGAAAGGACGACATGTCAAAAGAATTTACGTAACACACGTTTAGGAAAATACTTTGTATTGCACGACAGTTTTATCTGTGCAGGAGGAGAAAAGGATAGGGATACGTGCAAGGGTGATGGCGGTTCTCCCTTAGTCTGCCCAATTAAGGGTCAACCAGACCGTTTCAAATCTGCCGGTATAGTTGCTTGGGGAATTGGATGTGGTGAAGAAAATATTCCTGGAGTATACGCAAGTGTTGCTCACTCAAGGTCTTGGATAGACGAGAAGCTTAACTTGAGGCAAATCAATCCAAAATATTTCACACCCTGATAAATTTATAATAAACAAAAATATGTAAAAATGTTCATTAAAAAATTGCGCAATAAAGTAAAGTTATATTTTGTGTATAAATATTTTTTACAATTTATTTACTTATAGTCGTTTTGTAAAACATTTAATAGGGTATATTAAAATAAATGACTAACACGCCTTGCCGAAAAGTATTAAGAAAAGAGTCTTTATCAGGAATTCGCAAAATCAAAATTGTCCCTGTTTCTCTAGCATGCGACGAACTAACGAAATGAAAGAAGCAGAGCTGTCAAATCTAGACAAATTTGATTAGAAAAAATTTAACCGGTAATTTATTTTAATATTGGCGAAAAATTTAATTTAAATATGGACTTTGCACAAATTACTAATAGCAAAGCGACTGTTTCACTCCTGACCTCAGTACAGCAATAAATAAACAAAAAGCATACTGAAAACAAGAGCGACAAAATCTGACTAAATGTATATTTTAAATAATATTCTATCGCTTTCATTATGTAAAATGCCCTAATTTCTACAATCTGAAAAATTTATATACTGACATTCATGTACACATACATTAATTATTTAAAAAAATAAAATATAATTAGCGTAAAATATTTGGCAAAGATGTGGTGGGAATACCCATAATCTGATCACAATTACTGTTTTAGAATAATCGATATGTAAGTACTATCGAAACCTGCGATTAAACACAACTCTGAGGATGACGCACGAAGAGAACAAAGATGGCGTTCACGATGGCTACACGAACAAAGCCAGCAGAACACTAAATATAAAAGTTGTAAATTTTAGTGAAAACATTGTTAAAACAGTGCAAAAAAACGTGAAAAGGCAATAAAATTGTTGTACCATGTGTAAACTAAAAAAGGATTACGCAAACTAACCATTGGCCATTGCTGTGGAAGTTTTGTGTAATTCAAAACATACATACATATGTAGTTTGTGTTTCGTGGTCAAAAGAAATACAAATCCGATCCACACCTTTTATTATAACTAAGACGGTACGGTTTTGATAACATTGTGAGAAAGTACAACATAATTGCTGCCAGCATCAACAAAAATTACAACAGCAAAATTTGCATTTTGTGCAAGTGAGTATACCAATAAAAGCAGTGAATAAAATTCTTGAATTGCTTGAGACTTCTTTCAAATAAAATAATCATTGCATGCACGTAAAGCATTAAATGAATTCAATAAAACCCTATTATGTTTTAGTACATGCAAAATGCATAATGAAAGGTGTTTTTTTTTAAGATGTACATACGTATATTTCTATATAAGCATAAGTGTATGTTTTAATAACAAGGTAAATGAATCGTAAACGCATTCATAAAAACATAAATTGTTAAAATCTAATACATTTTATACATACATTCGTACAAACATATTTCGATTTATGCATCTTGTAATTCATCGGTTATTTGTGTGTGTTTATGTTTTGTATCTGCATCCCCGTGTACGTGCAATCATTTACTCATGCATATGGATCTGTGTGCATACAAAAATGCATGTGTATGTACACACGTACACCAATACAAACGCATTTACACATGATCCCGTCGCAGTCGCTGTTCACTTCTTTATACGTAACAAGTAAAAGTGGTCTCTTTAAGTGTGCTCAACGTTTAGATACCCTACACTGTGTTTAATTTCTGTAGTATAACATATAGATATCATACACACGCACTCAAGCACGTAGACACACCTCGTAAACACACTTTACAATCTTAAATATGATAGATAGTTTCTTCATGAATAACAAACCAAATTTAATTAATTCGATGAATTTTTTTTGGCAAACAAAGAAATAATTATTAAATTATTATAAATTTTATTTTAAAAATCTCTAAGAAGTAAATAACATTGTCATCAGTTTTGAAGTGAACATAGTTATCTAAAAAAAGTTGGGACAGTTTATCACATGCGATTAAAAATGTTTGTTTAAACAAGATTGGCAACAAGTTGTCTTCATCACGAGATGAAAAAGTTTTTTTTTTTTTTAAATAAATTTTAATTTCTGTTTATGTTCAGAATTTCTTTTAAAAGCATAACTTGTGCATATGTTAAACAGATAATTTAATTTAAGTAAAGGCAATCAATTCGGATTATTTTAAGGATATGTTAATAATGAATATTATGAAGTGGATAAAAAAGATGTCAAAATATGAAAATAACATAATAACAATAATTATCACTTAATTAATTACTTCTGGCTAAATATTTTTAAACCGGGTCATTAATATTTTAAATAATATTAAAACAATTTCACAATTTATAACATTTTCAAAACAATTACTTGACAAGCTACTGTTTTATAGTTCCAGCATGCAGTTTTTATTTTTAATTAAGTAACTAAAATTCACTCAATTAAGGTCTTTAATAATAGGTGCTGAAATATTTAAAGAAATTTATTGAAATGTATCTATTTTGCAGATTTTGTACCCAGCATCGATACCGTCCATAACTCTTTGGTAAAATGGCGACCAGCGATGATGAGCCGATGCACTTGTATGAAGTGTTTCAAAACTGTTTTAATAAGATAGCGAATAAGCAACCCTCGGGCACAGTTGGAACTGAACGAGGAGGTGGCTATCACTCACCATATGGAGGCCTTGCTGTAGAGAATGGAATGTACCCAAATGACTTTAATTCCATGCACGATGGCGGCAATGGGAGCAACAATAGGTTTGCGAATGTATCAACGGTTGATCAGTATTTTGATTCCGGGGCAACCAGTAGCACTGGTGCCGGAGGAGGTGGAGGAATAGGCGGTGGCGGAGGAGGAGGAGGATGGTATCAATCTCAGATGCATAGTGGTCCTAGCTATATGAATCAAGCGACTTATCAAAACAACACTCAAATATCATCGCACAATTTGGAGCATCAACAAGTGCTAAATGCAGATGGGACGAGTATTGGCATCCAAATGGGCAACGAGAGCGGACACATTGGTATGCACAGTCCGGTAGCGACATCGCTTCCACCAATGAGCTCATTTCGAGGCGGCGGTTCCGGTAGTATACCCAACATTGGAGGTCCCACCGTGCCGACAGTGCTCTCTCCGGCCGTATATAATTCACCGCAGCACACTAACAATCAAACAACAGTGCAAGCTGTTGTGCAGCATAGTTCACTTGGTCATCATTCCCTTAATCATACCCATACCCCGCTACCTCATGCACATTCCCATCATAATCAGCAACTTAGTCCTGCAGTGCAGAGCGCGGACAACTTTGGCGTTGTTGGTGGGATCAATGCTGGCCCCAATGCGAAAGTCGTAGGAGTTGGAGTTGGAGCTGGAATCGGAGTTGGAGTTGGAGCTGGAGCTGGTAATTCTTCGGCAACATCATTGCGTCAACAAATGTATATGTCGGCTGCAGCAGCTGATCAGAGTATTAGTAGCTTCAGTTCAAATCCATCAACACCTGTCAATTCACCGCCTCCGTTAACGCAATCTGGAGTTGGCGAATCATCTAGCGGTAATGCTGGATGGAGTCATACTGTCTTAAATAGTGGACCTAGCTCAAGCTATGCCAACGATATGGTGCCTGTAACTAGTTTACATACAATGGCATCAGTATTTCAAGGTGCCCGCATGGAGGAGCGCTTAGATGATGCCCTTAATGTTTTGCGAAATCATTGTGAGCCCGAAATGCTATCAAATGCCATTAATCCTACACTAAATTCATTGGACAATACTGAAACGTTATCTTCCTTTGTGGCCAATTCACCATCATCGCATGTTCTTGGCGGCAGTTCCGCCGGAAATGGTTCACTTGGACCCAATTCATCGAGTACACTTGCGCACGAGGTTCTTTCATTGGGTACATCGGGATCTGGTGCGACCTCATTGTCCAATATTAAAATGGAAAGAGGTGGATCAACGTCAATATCAACATCCGGCACAAAAGCATCAAAGAAACGAAAGGAACAATCGGGAATGAGTAATGTCACGCATGCTGGGGTCTCAACCACATCAAATCTGTCAAATCTGGACATTTCAGATACGAAACCAACCAGCTCCGTGGAGCCATCAAATCAACAACAATTACAACAGCTTGCACAGGGTAGCGGCGGTAAAGGTTCTGGTTCCGGATCAGGTTCAGGCTCCGGCTCAAAGCGACCTCGAAGATATTGCTCGTCGGCGGACGATGATGATGATGCCGAGCCAGCTGTTAAAGCGATTCGCGAAAAGGAACGGCGTCAGGCAAATAATGCACGGGAACGCATTCGTATACGTGATATTAATGAGGCTTTGAAAGAATTGGGACGTATGTGTATGACACACCTGAAATCAGATAAACCTCAAACAAAGCTAGGCATTCTTAACATGGCTGTCGAGGTAATAATGACACTGGAGCAACAGGTGCGCGAACGTAATCTAAATCCAAAGGCTGCCTGCTTGAAGCGTCGCGAGGAGGAGAAGGCGGAGGATGGACCCAAGATGGGTGTCCAACACCATATGATACAGCAGCCATCTGTGGCCGCCGTCGGGAATAGCTATCATAGTCAGCCTTCACAACTTGTGCCAGCCGCATCATCGCAGACCCTAAGTAGCATGTCCTTACCTGCCAATCAGGCTAACAACAACAATGTCGTATTACCACCACATTTGCAACAACAGATCGGCGGTCAGCATCCGCAATAGCACCATGATGCAGCCATAAGCAATGATTTAAGGGCATCGGCATCAGCATCGGTATCACCATCTTCCATTACAACTCAATTGATTCAAGGCTCTGCCACGACAAAGTACTCAACCACCTTTGAGTTAGAGCAACAGTTATTAAGCAACTTTTTTCGACGTCATGCGGCCGTCACACAAACCAATCCTGAGCCAATACCCCCATTGCAGCATCATCATCCCTTTTAGCCTATTTTATATGTGTATGTATGTTGTTCGGTTCAAGAATATATACTATATGTATATACATGCCAATATACAGTTTTGATCAACTAAATCAATTGTATATACTTGTTTTTTCGATCATCTTTGACGGAGCTAAATCATTTAAGTTTATTATGAATTTCTATTCCCCATGGATAATATTATGTGAATTTTTGCATAATTTTGTGCGATGTCACCGTAGCCATCTTTTCATGCATACATAATTATATAATTAGCTCTAAGTAGGTTTATTAACAAACAACAAAAAAAGTAACAACAACAAGAAATCACATAATAATAATAAAAGGAGAAAAAAATCACACGATACCCAATTTCATACATACAAAAATTCTTGTATTCCCCCATATCTTTAGGACTATATAAATAAGTATATGCATATTCATTTTTCTTAATCGTGTTAAATGCTCGCATGTAATTAAAAACAAAACAAAAATAAATAACATAAAGCAACCGAGTACTT
Source organism: Drosophila falleni (assembly GCA_035045575.1). NCBI lineage: Eukaryota > Metazoa > Arthropoda > Insecta > Diptera > Drosophilidae > Drosophila > Drosophila falleni. The sequence continues at coordinate 596,150 of JAWNOV010000054.1, read as the reverse complement.
ACAATAAGTATTAGAAGGAAGTAATCGTTAAATAAGATTAAAAGGTAATTGTTAAAATAACTTTAAGCTTTCAAAACAAATGAAAATAACAGAAAAAAAATAATAAAACTTTTAAAACGGTTATCAATTATATAATACGCTAGAGTAGGTTAACATTAAACGGTGTTTATAATGCTATTTTACGGGCAGCGTTGTAAATTTTACTGACATAGAAAATAATTATAATTGACAGCTGAAATATATCTTTAAATAATTGTCAAGAGCTGCCAAATATAATGATGATAATATCAATGCTGCTTAGATAGTTAAAACGCAAGCATACATACATACATATGTTATTGTTCGACGATATTCATAGAGCATTCATGGTATTTGTATGTATGATATGTATAATTCGTAATCGTAAAATATTTACTTTAATTCTTTATTATTCTTCATTTATTATCACTATGTTATTAAGTAGTAATATCATAATATGTTACACCTGATGACATATACATATAGCTTGTTAATGGTGAAAAGCATTTTTTGCAAAATTGTATTTAGTTTCTCTTTATTCATACATAATTGCTCAAACATTTCAATTATAAATTGTATAAATATATGTATGTTTCTTAGTAAACAATGGTTGCCACGCCGATGATGAATAAATGAGGCAAAAAATAACTAATATACTCGTATATACATATACGGATCTGTTAGCTATAATGTATAGTTTATGGTTTCATTTAAATTTGACTGCCAGGGTCCTACAATTTGCACTCCCCATCGAAATATCAACCATCACGGATTTTCCAAGTATCGGCAATCGGATAAGATAATCTCTCAAATTAATTAGTATGCCATAGTTGTACCCTTGACACAAAAGTAAAGAAGTCCAGAGATACTTAACTCATTTAAAAAGTTCGTTAAAAATGTGTACGCTGTACACATATATGTTTGTGAAGGAAAAGACACGTTGTCTTTGAGTTTAAATCCCGCCTCCAAATTTTCCGTGTTTTTAAATTACGTATTTACAGGGTATTTCTCGGTCGAGTTTGCTTAAAGGTATCCTAGTTTTATTAAATATCGTGTACAATCGATTAACTTCTAGCACTGACGCTTATCGACTAGGAATGCACATTCGAAAAAAGGTATTATTGTTGACATCAAGCAGTCAATGACTATTGTTAATTGTAATTTATGTATTTATTGTTTTGTAAATTGAAAAAAAAAAGAAATTCAGGTTCGCTTTCTGTGTAACTATCCCCTATTTTGATAATTAATTTTTATGTGTTGATTTGTGTTTAAAATTTATATTTATACTTAAAACTGTCGATATGATTCCGATACACAGATCATAATTGCCCATATCTAAGGATAAGATGGAAAGAGGTAAGAAAAAATTATGAATTTGGCGCTCAGCGACGAAAATTATAGTGACCAACGCAACGCCAAAAAGTAACCAACGGTTGAATGGTCACATTGACTCGTCAGTTGTACTTTGTTTTCATTTTATAAAGCGCCAAACTTGAAAAATAAATAAAACAGAAAGTTTTTAATATATGGACAGGACAATTAAATTTATTCGATGTTCACGAAGTAACTGATTATCGGAATTATAGGGCTTACCAGTAGATCAGGTGCTCACCAATGAAAAATACTGTTGGCTGGGTCTAAAATCCATAAAATAAAAATGCAAAACCTTAAGCTGCTAAGATTCTCACCAAACACATCAAACAGATAAGGTGCGGGTGTTTTTCAAAACTGTAGGAAACAGATAATATTTCTCCGACTGCAAAGCTAGGTACTTACATCGTAAATAATAAATTTTCCCCTTACTTTATATTATGTAAAAAGCTACATACCACGAACAGTTAGTCTGCTGCGTTTTATCATAAAATCTTTTACAAATATTAGTCAAAAGTCAAAAAGTTATATTAATCGACACAAATGTATTGCACATATATATTAAATAGTTAATTTGGTTTCATTCCACTGTTCCAAGAACGATGCTTATTTCTGAGATTTTTTAAATAAATGGTGTCATCGAGTAAATTTATGAAAAAAAAAAAACTAGTCTGGCAACTTTGGTGGCATTCGCGGCATTTTATTTTGTGAAATTAACTTGGGGCATCATGCAGGATTTCGAAAAAATTGAAAAAATTGGGGAGGGCACCTATGGAGTCGTCTATAAGGGCCGTAATCGTGTTACCGGGCAGATAGTTGCCATGAAAAAAATAAGATTGGAAGCAGATGATGAAGGAGTGCCTTCCACTGCTATAAGGTATGTGCATACATATGAGGTTTAATTTCAAAGTGATGAATTTAGCTAAAGCGCAAGCACTTTTTTTGTAACGTAGAGAAATTTCGTTGCTAAAAGAACTAAAGCATCCAAATATTGTGTGCTTAGAAGATGTGCTTATGGAAGAGAGTCGGATATATTTAATATTCGAATTTTTATCAATGGATCTAAAAAAATATATGGATTCCCTGCCACCTGAGAAGCAACTCGATAGTCAACTGGTGAAAAGCTATTTGTACCAGATAACTGATGCTATTTTATTTTGTCATCGTCGACGAGTTCTACACCGCGATCTAAAACCCCAAAATCTACTAATTGACAAAAGTGGCGTCATTAAAGTTGCTGACTTTGGACTTGGAAGATCTTTTGGTATACCAGTAAGGATATATACCCATGAAATTGTGACTCTATGGTACAGGGCTCCCGAAGTGTTATTGGGTTCTCCAAGATACTCTTGCCCAGTTGATGTCTGGTCTATTGGATGTATATTTGCGGAAATGGCCACCAGGAAACCACTATTTCAAGGCGATTCCGAAATAGACCAGTTATTTCGAATGTTCAGGTAAGCGTTAAGCGTTTATCCTTATTTTTTTTGTGCAATAGTATAAATGTCAAGTTTTAAAAAGAGTAGATGTCGCTAGATATGTGCAAAACAAAAACGATTTTATTTGAACATTTGGCAATATTGGCCTTTATTCATATGAACAAATTAATCGAATATTCGATATGTCTAAACTTATTTTCAAATCTGCACAACGGACAATTTAAACTTTAATAGATAGATAATTTTTCTATCAATAAAATGTTAATATTTACTAAGTTAACTTTATTATGATTTTTCAGAATTCTTAAGACACCAACCGAAGATATATGGCCGGGTGTTACCTCGCTTCCAGATTATAAAAATACATTTCCTTGCTGGTCGACAAATCAGTTAACTAACCAGCTCAAAAATCTTGACGAGAATGGTGTGGATCTTATTCAAAAGATGCTTATCTATGATCCAGTACACAGAATTTCCGCCAAGGATATTTTGAAACATGAGTATTTTGATGGCTATAAATATAATGTGGCTAAATCTGAATAGCTACATTAATTAACATTAGTATGAAGATATCAATTAAATACTTTAAAATTAAAAACAAACATTTTGTATCAGTAAAACCAGTTGAATTATTTGTTTAAAATGCAATCCAAGATTGGGCAGAGCGAAATAAAGTATCACATATTTTGACGCTGTCAAAATTTATTGTAATCAGAGCAACACCGAAAAGTAAATAAATGTTGAGTGGTCACATTTTAGCGTCAACAGTACTTTTTTCACATTTTACAATGCACAAATTAGAGTAAAACAATTTTTATTTTTTTTATATGGAGTTCAAACACAGAAAACGGTTTTTTCAGTGGTGAGTACATAGCTTTAGTATTTCTGATCAAGACAGGTGTTAAACTATATAGTAAATACATATATTTAAATAAAAATATTATTTCAAAACACTTGAATAATGTTATGCCTGAAACAGATTCCGATTAGATTTTGATTATGAAAACAAACAGTTAGCAGCTGCTGCTTACAGAATGTGCAGTGTGGACAGACAAAGCAAGGAAAATCCGGCCACACTTAATGTATTAACGAAACTAGTTCTGATGCATAATTCGTTTAAGTTAATTGCACAAACAACGTGTAAAAACTCGTGTATTAATTAAGTTAATATTTGGAATTTTATGATTCGTTAATGATATAAATGGAACATCTATTTACAAAATAAATTTTTATATAAGTTGACCTTAATCTTTATAGTATTCCAATTCCACGTTCCAAAATGAACAGAGATATACTCACGTTTTTATGTGGCGCATTGTCGGCAAATAAGTTAAATATCATCGATTTATCGACTTTCTGCTAGTTAAATAAGGAACTCATTTTTTTTTCAATTAAAAAATTACCGTACAATAAAAAAAGAAATGTTAAATGAAGTTGATAGTTTCGCAGACATCTTTCGGGGTGGACTGCCTTATTGCCTCCTTGTAGCTTTGCCAATATTAATACTCTGTTCCCCGAGCATGGCCAGCGATTTTCAGGTCATGTCTATGACAAAATTTGATGTCAACGGTGAACAATTTGGTACATTTGTGAATATTACTTATATTTTGAGCAAATTTTCATTAAAATTTTATCATATTCAACGTTAAATAGGTAGTCGATCTTCTGCAATATCGCTAGAAGCAAAGTCTCTTTATACTTGGAGTACGGGACGTCATTGTGTTCTTGCAAGGTAAGCATACCATTAATTAAAAATCAGATATGAGTGCTAAACTAGGAGATACCCTGTACATGCGCATAACTATTGTTTACCACAAGATGTCAATTTAACTTTAATACATGCTAATTACAAACTTAATTTTGATGATTCTTAACTTCGCTAAGCACAGGTTTTATCAATATCGTTATCTAATCACTTCGCATAAACTAATAAAGATACTGATTTTCTATGCAACGCATAGAAAATAAAATATTACTACAAATACAGGGTATAATTTTTCGTGCAGACAGCGTTAAATGCAAATGTGTAGAACGAAATGGAACCCCTATAGCATTAGTTCATTTACAATTATCGAGCCTGCATACAAAACATAAAAGAAATAATAAATTTAAATCTTTTTATAGGCTTCTTGATGTTTCTGTTAACGATTTGAACAAGATTCGGCAAAAGGCAGGAGGCCTTATAATTATGTTGCCGAAAGATGTCTCAGCCTTAAACGATGAAGTAAAAGAACATGTTTTAATGTTGGAGCAGCAGATGCTGGCACAATCTATTCCAGTGCCCGTTTATTTTGCTGCCTTCAACCAAAAGTTGGAAGAGATTCTGAAAGATGTTACCCACACGGCGATTGATAATAATATTGAAAACAAAACTGCTTTTGGACAAATGTTATTATTAGTTTCGGCAAATGGATATCATGTAACCGTGGATGCCCAGAATAGTGCGGCAAATAAAAACAGCAAAATACCTGTTATTCAGGGAGAATTTGTGCCAAATCAATTTGTCTCTAAACATATTGATAACTCCGGCGAGGGTAATAGTTTGCCTCTTATTTTGATAACAGCGAGTCTTAAGACTTTTGGAATTATCAATGTAAGTAAAAACTTAAGAAATTTACAAATTCAACTTGAAATGGAAATTGTCTAACTATCGTTGCATTCTTGTATTTTTAAAGGACTATCCACTAAATGCTGATTCAGCTGTCGCCATGGCACTTATAGAAGTATTCAGTAAATTGCACTCAATGATCAGCATGTCGCCTAAATATCGATTGGGTTTCTTGCTTTCTGACTCTGGTCTATTACTCAACTTTCAAGGATCGAAAAAATGGCTGGAAATTGATGAAAATAGTGTTTTACAGGTAGCTACAAAATTTAAAATAAATTTCTATCAACATATTAAAATTTCATATATTTCTGCAGAATGTGGAATTTGTTTTATGTCTGGATACGATCACCCAAGGCTTGGCATACACTCAACCGAATGCTCTATACATGCATGTGTCGAAGCCACCCAAGGAGAAAACTTCAATAAGTCATTTCTTTAAAATACTCAAATCAGTCTCTACTCATCATGGTGGTAACCTAACAGTTGAAGGCGTTCATAAGAAAATCAACTTGGCCGATTCAAAATTATCGTGGGAGCATGAGCGTTTCAGCATGAAACGATATCCTGCCTTTACATTGTCGTCAGTGAAAAATCCTGGAAGTCCTCTAAGAACTACAATGTTCAAGGATGACGAACCCCAAATCATGGCTCAACTGATTACTTCAGTGAAAATAATTGCAGAGTCACTTGCTTGTTATATGTATAAAGTTGACCCACTATCAGATGTTTTTGATGGCCATGTTGTAAGTTAAGTTTGATATTTTCCTGAATATAACGTGTTGATTTGTATATTTATCTTTAATTTCAGGCTATTAATGAAGATAATATTTCACCATATCTTGGTCTGAAATCGATCTTGCAGAATAACGATATTAAGGATGGATTTGAAAAGTATCTGAAAAATGTGAAAATCATTTATGATAAACCTGATGTACGCGAACCTGATTTCATGTTCTACAATGGCATAGATGCCAAGTTAAATGTTTATAGAGTCAAACCAGCTATATTTGATCTATTTCTTACTTTTATTATTACTATTTATCTATCCACTATATATTTCGCAATTCAATTCTTTCCCCGTTTCTACGATCTCATATCAACGAAGTCGAATTTGTCCATGCGTTGCTTTAATGGAAATTCACAGAACACCATGAAACGAAAATAAATTAAAAGTGAGATACTAAACAAATTTTTACAAAGAAAAATAGAAAGAAATGTTAAATTTATAAAGAAGTCTTGTCGCGTTGAGGTCCAATATTAATGTCAAATAAATATTTTACCTTATAAATATTACTCGAAATATTCTTGGGACCAAATTGGGACAATGATATTTGAAAGTGTTGTGGAAATATATTACAATTTTATTTCAAGTATATACAAGAATTATGATCGCTTTGAATCATTATTACTAAACTGTGAACCTTGGATTTTACTAGACTTACTATCATAAATGTGGTCACAATGGTAATAATCACCAACAGTTTCATTCAATCTTTCATATTGAGATTCTCGCAATAATGGTGACTCCGCTACATTATCTGAGATTAATTTGCGCACCAATTTATCGTCTGATTCGATGTCGTTTTCTAAATATGCTGGACTCCAGTTTTCCAAATTCACAATATTTAACGATTGATTCGAATTGACAACCACATCTAATCCATTTCGCTTACAAAAATCCAATGTCCACGAAACAACGAAAAAACAAGCTGCATTCATTGGAAACGCGCGAATTAACGTTGAATTCAATCCACGAAAGAAGAAATGGAGTCCCTCCCTTTCATAACTTTTTACAGCGCAATCGATAAATCCATTATATTTGGAATTTTTTCCAAGAGCATCCGCTTGCAAATGCGTTTTGATGACATCCATGGGATAACAGGCTAACCAAGAAGCGATTCCAGCTAAACCCCCTGAAACAAGCGTGTAAGGAACGCTAGGCCTTTCCTTAAGTTGCATTAGATATTCGTAGGAAACAAAGTAACTAGAGAAACCTGTAAAATTACAAATGGTTCGTTAATATGTGTAGTTAGGCTTGTGCATGTGTTCCTCACCTGGAATGTCTCGAAGAACTGTTGCTGTAAATCCTCGAAAACAGCCTCGAATACCCTCCGTTCGATGTATATATAACAGACAATCGATGGGTCCTTTAAACTTATGTGAACTATCGATTTGTGTCGACAGTTGGAGTCGTGTTTTCGCCAACTCCATTGGTGAACATATGACACTCTGTGCAACACCTCCAGCAGCCCCAGCCCAAAAGTGCGAAATCAATGAGTTTGGATTATCTGATAATCGTTGGATATTTCCATAAACACCAAAGACAATTGCGTTAACTAAACCAATTCCCATCATTGGACTTGTAATTCCACGATATAATCCACGAATATTATCGGATAATAATATGGATTTCAAGCAATGAAATGTTCCTCGATATTTCGGGTTCTTCGGATCATCAGTTTGCAAGTGGACTTTTACCGTGTCGAAAGGATGACCAACAAGTACTCCCGCGGCACCTAAAACCAATTAAATTCTTTTAAAAACTGGAAGATTTTATTACGGTTTGCGAACGTTTTTGCGAACGTTCGAAATCCGCATAGTTCCTATTAACGAAGATTTGGTTCTCTTAGAGTGCCTTGAACTACAACTATTAATATCGGCATTTATTTAGCTTTTGATAATTATTGAATAAAAAAATGTAATTAAATTAAAGCTAAAAACATTCTATTAATATATTACCTCCAAAAAGACCAGCAATGAAGTCCAGCAGCATTATTGGTTATCAGAAGCAGGATTTTTTTTTCGCAATGTGGTCCTTGAGGAAGTGTTTGGTTGGACACTGCAAATGATTCACACTGAATTATGAATTTATCATTTATTGGTTAAAATGCAATCTACACTTAAAACTACCTTAATACGCAACTTATAGCGATTACTTAAAATAAAGCAAGCATTAACGCATACGCCTACTTTTGCAAACTGCAATCAAGCAAGAAATTTAAATATTAATTTTCTTCAATATTGAATCGAAGATCTAGAGCTAGGTTTTCTGTTAATAAAGATCTTACCAAATATTATATCGTCTTTCGCATCGAGAACCCGTTTCTGACAATGTGCTTCAATGTCATGTTGTGTTTCTCGCAGGAACTTACAAATGTTTATGGTTGCTTCTTCCTAAAATTATACTAATTTATTTAGTATTACTTACAACAACTTCTAATAACTTTTCACCTATTTAGGTGAATAAAATACAAAATTCGACCATTCTTACTTATGACTAAATGATCATTTAAAATTTTTCCGTTATTCTACCACATTTATGGTATATGTTTTAAGTGTAATAAATGAGGTTTATTTTAAAATATGATCAGAGAAATCAGGCTACTAAGTTTTCTGCGTCACTACGTTTTAGTTGTTGCTTAAGTTGTTATACCGGGAGACCATTTTAAATGGGTATAATGTGTTTTTTTAAACATTTTTTTTGTTGCTAAAGCGCGTGCTACCATTGTTGTTTTGAGAATTTATGAAATTTATATATTGTGACAGTTTTAAGTATGTAATCACATTCCTACATTTACAACGGTGCTGGAGAAGCTCAAGAAATAGCCATGTTTATTATTGTCTGTACAGAATTTTCATAAAATTAGAAAAATAAAGTAAGCTTCTTTTATAACTTATACAAACTACAGTTTACACTTGTTAAATTTCACCTTTCAACTTTGAATCAAAATCATGCAATTTGCTAAAACGCGGAATATGTTTGACAAAATGCAATAGAACTGTCAATTGAACCTCAAAACCGTATTTTTGTCGCTTAATTAAAGAGCGACTGAGCCGTTATCAGTTGAGACAACTTGACATTAACGTAAGCTAAGACAATGATTAGAAAGAGCATCAGGGGTCATTTGCTTGATTTCTTCGTTTAAAAAGTCCTCTATTTTTATACCCTGTGCCAACTTTTGCCTGTCTGCCCGTAAAAACGATCAGATCTCAGGGATGGTAAGAGCTAAAAGTATTTAATTAGCTTTGTAGACTTCTTATATATGCAGACAGATTAAGTTTATTTCTATATTGGGTTGCCTCCCCTGCTATGTTATCTAAGGGAATCTGCAGGGTATCTCGTAGCGTGTCCTCAATCATTTAAATAATCTACTGATATGAATGATCAGTTGAATAGCTTCTACTATTAAGAACGATACAGAATGTATAATCCGTTTCATTCTGTTTGTTGATATTCAAATAAGTTCACTTCCTGAAAGCAATTGCCAATTATTCTAATATACATATGTATAATTTTAAAACTCTTATACCCGCTTCTGATTTTATTCTATATTTTTTTAAATGAGCTCTACTAGTTTTGAGTATTGAATCTGGAATATATAAATTGGCTTCCATAGGACTTAAGTTATTTCCAACTCAGAGAGAAGTCCAGAAATATTAGTACATAATAATACTAAAATATAATATTACTAAAACTTCGTGTTTAAAATAATGAAACATTGATTAGAATAATGCATTAAGTTTTTTTTTATTATTTCTTATAAAGTATTAAACATTTTATTTAACAAAATAATTTTCGTTGTAGAATCCAAAATTGTAACCGAACTATCGGCGATATTTGCATGTATATATCGTATTCTGGTGCAAAACCAACGCTATCGATAGTGTTATCGATGCTCTACCATCCCTGCGCCACAAAAATTATTTGGCAACAAACAAAAATATCAAAATGATACAATATTCTCTTGAAGATCTTCAAACAATACTGCAGCTAGACAGGTAATGCATACATTTATTACATATGATCTTAGATTAAAAGCATCTGTATTTTAGCCGATATTATGGCTTTCTCGATTTGTCAGATCCAAAAAATTCTGAACTTAAGGAGCTCATTCAGCGGACGATTACTGCGTTGCAAGATGAAGTAGCCCATTCTTACTCCATAAATATAATTAAAAATCATGATGGAAAACTTGTACCTACAAAAAGTGACCAACCGATAAGCGATGGCGAGCATATAAGGGAAAATTCTTGTAACACACAGTACCAAAACAATGATTTCAAATTGGGAATGCCAAATGAGACTTCGTCCACCAAATCATTGGCGGAGATTGACGAAGTTGATGTGAACACGTATTGTAAGCTTGGCCACTTACACCTGCTTATGTATGAGCACTCTGAAGGTAGGCATTTCTTAAATTAAATTATTTACGATTTCCCAAACTATCAACATGTGTATGTCGAGTAGAGTGTGCCACATACCATGTTTATACGACAGCTTAAGTCTGTTTAATTGCAGTCGATTTGACATACACCGCATTTATTACAACTTTATCGAAGCTTGCATTTTAAATTAAACTTTTCTGGCATGAAATTCGGATGTTTAAAATATTTTCATTATCTTACAGCTTTATCTGCATATCAGAAATATATGCGTTTATGTGAAAAGTATTGGGAAAACCATGCGTTCCTATACGGCATAGGTATCGTTTATTTTGAGTTTCGCTGTTTTAAATGGTAAGTCCCTCAATATGAATTAGCTAAGAACTTTCAATTGTATTAGATATATGTAGTTATTTACATAATTACATAATATAAGCAAGGGTACTGTTAATCAATATTAGTTATTTGGTATCTGGTTACGGGGTGAGGTAGACCCCAAAGTAATATTTTCAGCGATAAACTACATTGCTTTCCGTAAAAACAATCATTTTGCATAAGTGGAAAGGTTCAAGTTCCTTTAAACGTAGATTTTGTGTTGTATAGTTAATTATAATATATTTATAACAAATAGTATTGCCCTTTGTGGGTATATTTTTTTTTATTGTAATTTTCTCATTTTTTATTTGGTAAATCATAAGTATGATTTTTTAAACCTACAAAATTGACGCTCATGTAAATTTAAAAATGTTGTCACATTAAAGGTATTGAATGTTTCATTTTCAATGCATTCCTGCTTGCAAGTAGTCTAAATTTTCTTTAAATGCAAAAACTTATCGTTTGCAATGTATCGATATTTTTATTGATTTTATTCCATCCCTACTTAGTAAATTAAACAAGGAAATTGTAAATGTGTATTGACTGAGTAATTTTTTTAAATTAATACAAATAAAACACTGCCAACTGATGAATGGAACATCTGCTTAATTCTAGTACAAACTAAATATTAACTTAACAATTAAAACACCAGAAATAAGTAAGATTGAGCGAATGCGCTACTTTATACCTTTATTGTTGATTGTGCTCAACTCTTGTTTATTCTCTTACATATATACATAGGTTAAAATTCTTTTATTTATGTAAAAATTAGTACAAAAAATAAAATCTACAATAATATATTAACTATACGCAAGTCTTAATACTGAAAAATAGTCAAAGTGAAGTGATGTCTACATAACTGTAAACAAGCTTTACATGTATTCTGAATATATTTTAATGTGTATATCAACTGCATTGCATGTATTACAATTGAACTGCATACAGAATCATTTCCGATCGTCATAATACAACACACAATGCCATGCTTACCCTTTCACCACTAAAGACATTTCAATATACATATGTATATATATATATATATATATATATATATATATATATATATATATATATATATATATATATATATATATATATATATATATAATATGTATATATCTATACTTTAAATGTGATGTTGGAATCTTGTACACATTATGTACAAACATACACTTGTACATTCTTCATCAGAGCCTTGGCTGACTCAATATATATCCATGCATTTGATTTTAAATGCAGTGCTTATCAGTATATAATTAAAATCCATTTCAGGTCAATAAAATCTCTTCAGGAACTTTTATACTTGAACCCGCATTTTACATGTGCAAATGAAGCCCATTTACGTCTAGGACTGATGCTAAAAGCTAATGGCGAATTTCGTACTGCCCTTAAACACTTGCAGTTAGCGCTGATTGATACATCGCCATCCACGTTTACGGATCTACAAGGTATACAATACATTTAAATATTTAATTTGTGTTGAATCTCATATAAAATCATCAGAAGTAAGTATATTAACTAAATGGTTTTACTCTTTGGTTACAGTGAAATTTCAAATAGCTCATCTTTATGAAGTACAGAATAAGCATAAAGCCGCAAAAGAATCATATGAATTTATATTAAATAATAAAAATGTATCGTTGGATCTAAAAGCAGATATATACAGACAACTAGGTGAGATCATAGTTTCCTAGGGGAGGGACTTAAATTAATATAATACTTGTGTATTTTTAGGATGGATGTATCATTGTGTCGAATGCCTAGGCGAAAAAAAGGAACGTGAATCGAATGCATTGCTTTTTTTACAAAAATCAATCGAAGCCGACCCAAAGTGTGGACAATCATTATATTTACTAGGAAGATGTTACGCAGGAGTTAATAAGGTTCATGATGCATTTTTAGCCTACCGCAACTCGGTTGAAAAAAGTGAAGGGAATGCTGATACGTGGTGCTCAATTGGGTAAGATTATTTAATCACATGTTTTTGTACTTAACTAACAATTGTTACTATATTTAGTGTATTGTACCAGCAACAAAATCAGCCAACGGATGCACTTCAAGCTTATATATGCGCAGTTCAGTTGGATAAAGAACACAGATCGGCGTGGACGAATCTAGGAATTTTATACGAAAGTTGCGGACAGTTAAGAGATGCGTACGCATGTTATTCGAATGCCATTAAACGTATATCAAACAAGGTATTTTAGTTTCGTTTGGACTCTTATTGTTATAATACCTTAAACCTTTTATTTGTAATTATTAGAAAATAGGCAATGGTCAGGAAGGAAATAAAGCAGTTTTTTCAAAGAGCAGCACAAATGGATTGACAAAAGGCTTAGCACAACGAGTAAAATTTCTGGAATCCCAGCTTAGCCAAGCACCACTGCCCAGTATAACTTCGAAGCGAAGGCAGCTTTGTTCTATTGAAGAAGCTTGGAACCTTCCAATATCATTAGAAATTAATTCACGTCAACAACAACAAAGCGTTCAAATGCAGCAAAGACAGTTTGGAAAGAATCCATCTGTACAGGTAAATAACTTTGAATAAATTTATTATTTAAGTATATAAGCTTAAATATTTAAGCTTATAATTGATTCTTATTGAATTGTATCAATTATTGCAAAGAAAAAACATTGTCATGCTGTTTTTTTTTTTATATTTAGGGACCTCCTCCACCGTACCCTCACAGTCACGGGAGTCAGAGTAACCCATTACCCGCGAAAAGGTCAAAAGACGATGGTGAATATTCGGTAAAGAATCGAACGGATCATACAACACAGAATTTGTCTCAACAGCAAATGAATACATTACAGTTTTTACAACAGAATCAAAAGAACTTGAACGAACAGCAGGATAAGCTTTTACACCAACTTTCTGCGCAAAATCGACAAGCTCTTAAAACCAGCTCATCTCCAGGACCAACATCAAGTACATCGACAAGCGAAACTATATCAGATAGAACCAATTTTGGTTCTGAAATAATATCAAGTGATAATATTAAAGAGGATACTGATGCCAATGATTTAGAACCCATTGTGACAACAGTGACTGATCAAAAGTTAAAGATTCGTTGTCAAAATATATCAACGAAATTATCTGAAGATCATGGACTTAATAATTATGATGGTACAAATGTCTCAATTAAGTATGAGAGTTTAACAAACTGCAATGATGATACTCAGAACAATTTTAAAGATCAAAAGCCCAAAATCGAATATGATGATGATCAGGAATCATTGCCAACCTTTAATATACAAATGGATTCAAAGCAATTATTGTCTGCTGTTAAATTGTTACCAGTGGATGAGCCACCAATCAACTTTACAATTACCGCAAAGAATGCACCCCCACCTGCTCCACCGGATTGTCCGCCTCAAAGGCTCACACGAGAGCAACTCTTACCGCCCACTCCCTCCGTGCACTTGGAGAATAAAAAGAATGCGTTTAGTCCACAGTTGCAAGAATTCTGTCTAAAGCATCCTATTGCAGTTGTACGAGGGTTGGCTGGTGCTCTAAAGCTAGACTTGGGTCTATTTTCAACGAAGACATTAGTTGAGGCAAATCCAGACCATAGTGTGGAAGTCAGAACTCAAGTAAATCAATCGCCCGATGAAAATTGGGATGTATCTCAAGCAAAACGAGTTTGGGCTTGTATATCACATCGATCTCATACAACCATAGCTAAATATGCACAGTATCAGGCATCAAGTTTTCAAGATAGCCTTAAGGTGAATAAAATGAATAAAACTTAATATTAAATTAAACAGTTAATACATATGACACTTTTGTTACAGGATGAAGGCGATAAAGGCTCTGCCGGCTCCCAAGTCATGTCGGATTCAGATTCTAAAGATTCTGTTTCAAATTCAAATATTAATTTAAAACGTAAAAGACAAAAAAATGGCAGTAAAATGCTAAGGTATAGTATTTAAATTTGATTATTAATGATTCCGCATGGCTTAATGTATTTAATTATAATTTTTAGATTTGGAACTAATGTAGATTTATCTGATGAACGAAAGTGGAAACCTCAACTAAGCGAATTACAAAAGCTGCCAGCCTTTGCTAGAGTTATCTCAGCTGCCAATATGTTGTCTCACGTAGGCCATGTCATTTTAGGAATGAACACCGTGCAATTATATATGAAGGTGCCAGGAAGTCGAACACCTGGACATCAAGAGAATAACAACTTTTGCTCAATTAACATTAATATTGGACCAGGCGATTGTGAATGGTTTGCTGTCCCCGATGCGTATTGGGGCGGCATCCACAATCTATGTGAAAAGAACAGCATAAGCTACTTACATGGATCATGGTGGCCGGTCTTGGAAGACTTGTATAAAGAGAATATACCAGTTTATCGATTCATCCAAAAGCCAGGTGATCTAGTTTGGGTGAACGCTGGGTAAGTTTTAATTAATACATAAATGTTTGTGTATATATTTAATTGTTTTATTTGTTCATTTCAGTTGTGTTCATTGGGTGCAGTCTGTAGGATGGTGCAATAATATTGCATGGAATGTTGGACCACTAACAGCTCGTCAGTATTCCCTTGCCATTGAGCGATATGAATGGAACAAGCTGCAAAGTTTTAAAAGCATTGTTCCCATGATACATCTAAGCTGGAACTTGGCAAGAAATATCAAAGTTTCAGATGTAAAACTTTTCGAGCTAATAAAGTAAGTATTTTACTAGCATGATTTCAACGACTTGAACTTTTTCTATAAATGTGTATTCTTTTCTTTTCAGAATGTGCTTATTGCAGTCATTAAAGAATGTTTTTCATCTACAAGAATATGTGAAATCCAAGGGAGTCGAAGTACGTTTCAATGGCCGTGGAAAAAACGAGGCTTCCCATTATTGTGGGCAATGTGAAGTAAGTTAACTGATTTCACACGCAGTACAGTCAAATATATATTCACTACATTTCTCAGGTTGAAGTTTTCAACGTATTGTTCATAAGGGAACAGGAAAAGAGGCATGTGGTCCATTGCCTACCATGTGCACTGAAGCTATCACCATCATTGCAAGGAATTGTGTGTCTAGAGGAGTACCGTTTGTCAGAACTGCAACAAGTGTACGATTCATTTACATTATATAGAACGCAAGGACTAGGACAAGCACATTAATTATACACATTATAACTGAAATTATATTTTAATACCATTTATTATATTGTACGTTTTTTAAAAATACCGAAGAGGAATTATTAAATTAAGACAGGTCTCAGAACAATTTAAAAATAGTATTTTTATTCGTTATTTTAAAGTTTACAGCTTTAAAAACTGTGTAAGTGTGGAGATTCGTCAAGATAAAGAGTGGTTTCAAAAGAAATTACCGGATATTCTAAGATCCTGGCTCCTTAAAACTTTCGGCAATGCGATTTTAACGTGACATCTTTTAAAAACAGGCCTCCGTTTTCGCTGGATTTGAACAAAATTTTAAATTACCATTTTCAACTAAGCAACAGGCAGTCCACATTAATTTAGAAATATTCTTTACAATATTTAGACGTACTTAATTAAGTCTTATTAATTTTATATAATTGTATTTACAAGTTTCGACAACTATAAATTAATTTTCTGTAGATCGCCATCTATAGTAGATTCTTTCCACATCTTTAGAGGTATTCTGAATCATCTGAAATAATACAATAAATATATTACATTATATTAATGTCAAATTTTGTAAGCAACAAATGTTTACAGCTATATTTTTAAGAAACGGCGATTTTTGTCGCTTCAACAGTAAATAAAATTAAATGTTCGTAAGAGCCATCTTAAATTAGTAATAAGTTGTGTGACCAAAAAAATATAAAAGAGCAGATTTTGTATAACAAATTACTATGTATTTTATTATTCTTAGTTAAGGTCGTAGAGTACACATTTATATAGAATTTTTCTTTATATTATTTAAACCTACTTAATTAAGTATTATAAAATCTATGTATTTACAAATTCGGATGCATTTATGAAAAATGAGAGCAACTATAAACTATGTTTTTGTAGATCTCCAATTATTGTGGGTCGGTCACACTTCATTAGAGGTATGTTGATTCACCTGAAACAATATGATAACATTTCCAATATATTATTTATAATTTTACAAAAGATTTATTAATCACATTGTTCGGGACTGTTTTTTTTATTTTACTTAAATATATTAAATTACATCTTAACAATGTATGGAAAAAACAATGGCATTGTAAAAGGCTATTGCTGCATTTATATATTTTAGTTCCTACATAAATACTCTATACATTGCAGATTAGAGCTGCGAATCAATTGGCGAATTTATCAACAGCACAGATGGATGTTAATGCTTATAGCTTAGCTATAGAGAAGGGAACCGATATTAACCGATAGTCAAAAAGTTTTCGACTACAAATACCCTGTACCCAGCTCTGAGATACTCTAATACATATGTACGTATGTATCTAAACACAATAAAACACTTTCACAGTCATTCAAACGAAGAAGATATTAACTACAATTGTTAGATAACTTACAATTATTGGATATTCAAAAATAATTCTTAGTTTACAATCTTATACATGAAGTATGACAGCTATTCGATAATGTAGGCTGATCTTAATTGTATTTTGCCTAACGACGATGAACTAATCGCTGGTTACTTTAAAGTTTTTTGTGTATAATCAATTATTTTGTTCGTAAACAAAACCGTTTTATTAAAAAATTTGTTTCGACCAAGTCTTCCTTTGGTAGCTGTACGAGAAATAATCAAATCTGGTTGGTTTCGACAAATATATTGCCTGAAATGAAAAGAAGCATACGGTCCAAGTTTCATCAAAAAAGGTTTAAAACAATTATTTAAACAAAAACGATCTTCTGATTAAGAAAAACAAAAAATCAAAATATAAGCGTATTCATACATTATGTTATCTAATTAAGACACAAGAGTACTACAAGCCTACAAAATGCAGAATGCCGTCGATAATTGAATATGACAATATTGTAAACACCCATAAGGAAATGCGAGCTTAATTTTTTTTTTCAGTTACACCTTAAAATATCATAATAGCAAAAAGAGAAAATTGAATAAATTATTTATACACTTTTAGATCAATCGAAAATTCGTTATTTTAAATTGTTTTCTTATTTTTCAATAATAACAGTAAACTTGCGAAGTTGATTTTTACGTTTATTTAATGTTTATAAAAATTGGACTTAAAAACAAGAATGGTATACATTAAAATAAAAATAACAATGTGGCACACAAAAAGTGTGGAGTGGGGTGTTTTCACATCTTATTATGGTAGATTCTTTTTTCATATTAATATCACCCAGGACATATATCTGAAATTAGATGTAGAAATTAAGCATTAGAATTGAAACAATTATGAATGCTCTGGTGAAAAATTGTTGACTGAAACTGTATTATGTCAAGTAATCCAAATAACTGATACTTTTATATTAACGTTCCTTCTTTTTTAATAAGATTCAAATTACACTTTTCACCAAAATTATTGTATATCCTTGTTTTTAAAACTAATATGTGCTTTTGAATGAATTGGCATTTCTTTAAAAACTTAAATCGTGCAGCATTTATACGAGATGCAACGTCTGTTACTCCAGGATGTTTCTTATTTCCTTCTTCTATCATTATATTATTGATATCTTGAAAATATTTTGAAACCAAATAAAAAACAAATATTTGACAACACAAACACCAGAAGGAACTTACCCTATTGCTTGAGATCTATTTCTTGTCGCTGTCCTTTACGGATATAAATAACTTTAGTTTTACTACCTCCTGAGGATTCAGTTCCTGAAAATAATGAATATTAATACTAATAATAGCCTACATAATTTATTACTGACATAAACACTCACAATATCGGGTGATAGTTCCATACGCATGTGATTTTCACTGTTCTTCATTTATATTTGCCTGTAAAACTAAAAATGTAATTTTTCCCTCGACATATCCGTTATACAAAATTTTAATTTTTTTTTTTTTCTCTCCCCTCATCTTTCCCCCCCCCCCCCCCCCCCCCCCCCCCCCCCCCCCCCCCCCCCCCCCCCCCCCCCTTTTTCCCCCCCCCAACCCCCCCCCCCCCCCCCCCCCAACACCCCCCCCCCCCCCCCTCCCCCCCCTTCCCCCCCCCCCCCCCCCCCCCTCCCCCCCCCCACCCCCACCCCCCCCACCCCCTTCTGCCCCCCCCCCCCCCCCCCACACTCTTATCCCCCCCTCCCACCCCCCCCCCCCCCCCAACCCCCCCCCCCCAAAAACCAACCCCCCCTTTTTTCAAAATTTCAACCTTAAACCCAAAAAAAACCCCCTCTTCAAAAAACCACCCTTCCCAAAAAAATCAATTCCCCCCACCACTTTTTTTTCCCCCCAAATATATATAGCAGCCTACGTATGTTGAATAAGTCGCCGAATTAGAGTGTGCGAAAAAAAGATTTGAGTACTTTGGTTGATTATGTGAATAGTTTTTCTATCGATAACAAAAAACTTCACGAAGTTTCTGTAAATCCGAAATAGAATGTAAAAAACAACAACGTCGTCAAGATATCAACTAATGAAGTTCAATTTTTAAACTAATAAAAATAATAAGTGGCAATAATAAATAAGTATCCAATGTTGTATGAGCTAAAACTTTATAGGAAAGTAAAAATCAGTTATACATAAAAAATTAGTCCAAAATAGGCAGGATATTTTTTCAAAACCGCGCACCCGCCAACCAATTTAACAAAAATAATAATATCGTTTGCTCATTTATTTCATTCATGATTCCACAAAACTTTTGATCAGCAGAGCAAATTTAAAATTCAATCGATCTGTCATCGATAGTTTCCATTGTTTTTTTTTTTTTTAATTTAATTTCACTTGAATACGACAAATGCTTTCGAAAGCAAAATAGAAGTAGTTGAAGTACGAAGTATTTAATATTTATGTATATCATTGTATTTTACAGTATATATCGGAAAAACAAGAATAGTTTGACCTTAACATTTAAACGTTTTTTTTTTTTAAATAATTTTAAGAACAATCGGACATATGCCGAACATTTCCCGCCCGGAGTTAACAAGCTTTCTGTGTCAGTCAATGCAATTATTCCCAGAGTTATGGGAAATTAAATTTTTTATGATAAAGATGAAAGCAATATGATTCTGAGCTTAATAAAATGTTACCGAACTTTTTTGTTTTATGCTCCAAATAAATATATCTTTATATACAAGCATTAATTTATATTTGTTTTTAAAAACAATCTACGTCAACTTAAGATTTGAAATATTTTTTTAAAATTAGTATTGTGACATATTTTATATTATAGAATTTATTAATTTTAGGCTTATAAAGCTTTCAGAGAATATTACAATTTGATCAGGAAATATTAAACTCATTGAAAAAGATAATCATAAAGATTACATAATTATGGACTCTGAATGAGCTGAGACTTGTTAGACATGTATCGATACGCTGCATCCGGTAGTATCGGACGCAGAAGTACATATTATATATAAAACGGATATATGTAACACATAAGTAGATGACCAATCTGAAAATACCATTTAATGGACATTTTCATTCTTATTCTAATTAAGTGAGTTTTTCATCGTTTTGATATCTACCCTTAAACAAACAGTTTTCTAATAAGTACATAATTTATAATTATATCGGCTTAAATTGTAAAATTACTTTTACGGTTAAAGATTTTTTTGCACCAATTTTCCATCTATAAATTTGTTAATAGATCAGTATGCAATTCGGACTTGTAAAAGAGCTTACAGGTATTTAAAAGTGAGAATGGGGAACACTAAAGAGTAAAGGTGCTATGAGATTAACAATTGACTCACCGGATTCCCAATCTTCATTGCCTTCTTCACTACCCTGGTTAAAATCTGGAGGCATTCGCTTACAATTATTGTATGACTCTTGTTCGAAGATCTTATCAGATCCAGCGATAGGCTTAGGAATATTACAACGATCGAATATGCGTTGACTATCTGATGAGTTCTCATACATTATATTTGAATCATTTTGCCACTCTATTGAACCCGATTGTGTAACGGACGGTTGATTTAAAATATGCTGCTTTTTGATGTCCTTGCTTGATGAGGTATTATAAGCGCTTAATGAGGAGGATTTTAATGAAGACTGTTTGCGTTTCGATGGCATCGCAGAAGTTTTTGAGATGGTTGATTTTTCACATTGATTTTTAGTCTAGAAAGAATGCATTGAATAATATTCTAAAATATGTCTTTGTTTTTTTTTTTGCGGGTTTCAATATGATCACACTTACAATTTTTCCATTTTGTTCCAATTGATGAGATTTAGTTGCACTTCTTTCATCACTGGTATGAAATGGACCATTACGTTCGAAAAAACGACTTGAGGACGGAGAGTTTAAATCAGAGCCCTCACTATTTAGATTCCTATCATTGTCACCAGGAAAATTATCCGAGTTTCGTTTATTGCTCCATTTATTTTTTACTGAGGGTTCAGTGTGTATACAGTCGGAACGTTTTTCTTTTTCAAATACAATAGAGATCTAGAATAAAAACCAAATGTAATTAAAAAGGAATTCTCAGTAAATAATGTGCCTTATGTATTATATCAATAAAGGTCGTAAAAATACAAAATGAAACTTAGAGATTGCCGAAAATAATGGTTAGCAAAAGTAAACTTGAAAAATTATAGTTTATAACCACGTGTTTACTTTTTATTAAGAGTTGAGCCCAACAATGTAATTAAAAAGGAATTCTCAGTAAATAATGTTTTATATCAATAAAGGTCGTAAAAATACAAAATGAAACTTAGAGATTGCCGAAAATAATGGTTAGCAAAAGTAAACTTGAAAAATTATAGTTTATAACCACGTGTTTACTTTTTATTAAGAGTTGAGCCCAACAAATATTAAATAACTTTTCTCTTAAAATAAAGTTAAGATCATGAAAGCTCTTTCTATTGAAACATTTTTACAGAAAGAAAATAATCAAGTAAAATGTCTTTCTCAAGCTACGACGACAGAAAAAATTAAGCATAGTTCAAAGTGACGTTTCCTTCTGTTTATTCTAATTGACAGACAACCTCAGTGTTGAGATATTTGCGACCTCTGATTATCACATAAGCGTGTGTTAACTTACCTTAAAATCCTCGGAAAACGACTTGTGATTTTTATCTTTATGTGCACCATCAATTTCGGACTTATTTAAAGTATACATAAATTTTCCATCGTTTTCGCAATCTGAAAAACATATAAAAGTATGCATAAATTAATGATGATATATATATATATTGAGATAGAGATCTGGTTTTACATACCAGCATTACCATACACAAAGAATGTATTTAACCAGAAATGGCAAATTATATTCTTTGATGACTTTTGTGCAAGTTCAACTTTAATATCACCAGAAACTGTTAATGGTGAATTACTAATATCCAATATTGAAGATTTCTGGAAATCTATTGTCCATGTTTTCAGTCGCTAGATAAATATACAAAAGAGAATGTTTACTCAAAATATATTTTCCAAAAGGAACGGTTTGATTATATGAACATACTTGCGCCTTAGTCTTTTCTGCTGCAGAGTCCTGCATATCAGAAATCGAGCATTGCACTGTGCCAAGATTATATAAGAAGCTTGCCTCAGCAAATCGAATTTCACAGACCTACAAAAAAAATATATAAATCATAAGATATTATCAAAAGTATATGAATAAAGATTTGATACATACATAAAGACTTATAACTTTATATCGAACATCTGGCATTAAATTTGAATAATACTGAACATATCTACGTTGAGATGGAATTGTAACCCCTTTTCGATCTTTCGTACGCTTTTCATCATACCAAGCCAGTGCTTCATCTGCTGTTCTCTTGAATCGACAATGAACCAAATATGCGCATATCATGGTACCTGGGAAATATTACAAATTGAATGACTATTAAATAATTGTGATCTAATATTTAAATATTTCTTACCGGTTCTTCCTTTTCCAGCTTTGCAATGCACTGCCACGACATTTAACAGGTCGGCATTCAGCCAAGACTCAACATCATGACAAAAACGTTGTATTAACTCAATTGTGGGAGGGTTATGGTCTTCAAACGGATAAATTGCAACTCTCTAGAAATTTAAATTGATGCTTGTTATTAAGTGGGTTATTAAGCTTTTTTTAACAACTCTTACCCCATGAAATTTACTGATGTCGTAGCTGCGTTCTAAACACAAATTGTATATTTTGTAATGATCACCGTGATTTTCATCTAAAAACTTTAACACGTCGTCCAATCGATTTCTGTAAATGCCTTCGATTTTATCCGGGGCGGGATATCCCATTGCAATAATATTAGAGCAAATATCTGAAAGCATAAAAATATACAACATATTAATTCTGGAATATATTTATTAATTTCTTGCAGCTTACAGGTCAGATCCAAATCATATCCTTTCTCCTTATAACGTATACGTTTCTTGCTCACTGCATTGCGTATGGCATTGGACATAATGGAAATTGTGTTTGCCATAGTAGTCTCCCAAAAGTTGTAGGTTGTATGTTGTCTTTTATGAATTATATTTATTTGCTTAATATAACTATTTATTTTGATTTCGGTCTCATAATTTATATGTTCCTTCATATCATAATTTTTCTCATAAACGTTCTTGAAAAAACCATTTTTAGTGTGATCCTTTAACACCTGCAAAAGATCAAAAAAGTTGGGAATATAATAAGATCAACTGAATATAATACAAATTTTAAAAAAATTTCGTCAATAAAATCATCTAAATATAATTCAGTTTTATTTCTTATTACAAATTTATAAATTATAAGTAAATTATAATAAATAATTTTTTGTCAATTATTATTTATAATTTATGTTTTATCCACTTGGTTTCATAGTGCCAAATACTATTGAACAAGTTTTGACTTATTGACAAATAAATTACACTCGTATAGATATACATACACTTCATGTAAATATGTATGTTTGTACGTGCAGGCATGCATTTTATACCTAAACATACATATATACATAAGTGTATATATTCGCATATGTAAATATATGTATGTTTACGTATGTATGTAATTCATTTATTATCCATCGTGAACGACGTTAACTTAATCAAAAATAAGTATGTATGTTTCATTAATATGCATTTACATATTAATGCATGTAGTTATTTATGCACCGTCCCATCCAACGTACATATGCATTCACATAAATATGTAAATAATTAAGTATGAACGAGTTATATTTCTTAAATGCATGCATATGTACATAGGTATGTACTTATACATACATTGTAAGTATGTATATATGTATGTAAGTGTCAGCAATCATCACAATAATGAGCACTGAGCCTCGATTCTGTATCTAAGGTGAAACAATTTTAATAAACTTCGACACAAGTTCGCACTTATTGAAATGGAAGTTCGTAAATATATAGATGGATAATATATATTTCATTTGTATGTTAGAGAAAAAGACCTTTTGCTTAACTTTTCCATACGTGCATGTGAGCTAATATACATTTGTAGTATAGATACGCATATACATACATACACGCATATGTAAGTAAATTGATGTATGTACATACATGTAACACACTCCAACGCCACTATTTCGCCTTTGCAAGATTTAACACAAGTTTAGTTTCAGTTGTAATTATATATTTAGGCTTATTTCTTTACAAATATTAGATTTCGAAATAATGTCTTTAACATTTTTGCTAAAGAGTTTTACGTTTTCTCGTAAGTCTTTCAAATACATACATATATCACTTATTAATCACAAATAATGTTGTTTAACACAATTCCCATATGATGGCTTGCGCTCATAAAATAAAATAAAAAAAACCTAAACAATATTTCATGCACTTTTAGTGATATTTTCTAGTGTATCTGCCAATAATAATGTCTAACGTGAGATATACAGGGTGATTCGGGCTTCTCTTAAAATTTATAATGGTGATACAGAAAATTATCGATACATTTCAATGATTACATTAGATGTGGAACATTAAATATATAACATAGAACGCACTTTTGAATTAAAATATAAAGTATACGCACTTATATTTTTAATAGTTGATATTCTTCCAGGTATAAAAACTAATTTTCGTCCATACCGTAAAATACGATACTCAATACCGAGTAGAAAACGTATAACAAGTGCTTTAAACAGCAATCGCCCAAAAATATTTTTCTGTGAGATATCGGCGAAATATCACATTATGCATTTTTTATAAATTTTCATAAATTGTGATAGACTTGAAAACAGCGAAATCCAAATATATTGCATTGTCACCCATACTGTAACTGATGTAGCATTTTTGAGATTACTTTCTACATCCGAAGTGAAACATTGATTTGCATATATTTGAAGAGGGTTCATTAGGAAATAATGTTTTTTTTTTTTTTTGTATCCAGTATTTCTAATTATTGACCGTTTATGTGTGGTTAACTTAGTACTCAGATAAACTAAATATTTTTTTTCAAAAAGTTTTTAATATTGTGATGATAGACAGTGTGATCATGCAACACCGAAAAGTAACTAAATGTTGGGTTGACCCAACTGTTGAGTCAGATTCGTTTGCTTGAATATTATATACAAACGTTTAAATTTTCACAGGAGAGGCAACGAAAATTTTTAGTTTGCTAAAGAAAGAAGGAAATCAGAAACCTGCATCTATTATCAATATGGCAATTAAGTTCTTCCTTGCGAAAATCCACTGATTTTGTAATAAACTCCAAAGTGCCTTATTAAGTCGTCTTATAATTAAGAAAGTATAAGTTTGAAAAGCATGCTTCGTTACAACTCTTCTCTTGTTAAGATTCATAAAATGAGTTGATATATGCGGTGTAACCCAAGTGGATATCGATTGAAAAGTATTCGGTACCAAATAAAAAGTATCGAATTAACTTTAATCAGCGCATCATCAACTGACAGCCAATGACAGGCCGGCTCACATATTATGTTTTTATTTATTTCGCTATCATGTTTATCAATTTTTAAATATTGTAATGTATTCCATATAAGAATTACAGACAAAATCAGAATTAGTATAAAATTCACAAGGGATATCACCCCTTGACTCTGCAACGAACAGTGTGTCCACTTCCAAAAGGTTCCAGTTGAATTAATTTACCAAAATTTCTAGCCATAGGAAAACAGTCAGGGTGGAAATAGTTAACTTTGTTTTGATTTGTAAAAGGAGGGTGGAAATATCTCACACCAGCAAGATCTTAGAGCATAAAGAATAGATCCCTGCTATCTTTGAAAATATTACCCACAAAATCAATTAAACGGTATTAATAAAAAATTCTTAAATGCTGGACTTGATTTTGGATAGTTTTACAATCTATAATTTATCAACTCATTTTTAGCGATAAAATTGACCTACCCCATGAACACATATATATGTACTTTGTGAGGCAACAGCAGCTGCCTTTGAATTGTTTTAATTTGTAAAGAAGCAAAGAATAAACAAAAAAATCAATTACGATTCTGACATTTTATTAGATTTATGTATTCTAAGTTTTCGGTAAAACTAAGTCCGTATATATTTTGTTTTAAATATATGTATCTTAATTAGTTTTAATAGTTGGCTAATTTAGTTCTTAAATTTGAATATTTTCGTTTTAAATTAAAAATTTATTTGATGCAATTTGTATGTAAAATAAATAGTATTTGTTGTTTTGATACCAAAGCTGATGTCCTAGCATAGAAATATATTTAAAAGATCATATTTCCTTAATGATATTAATATATGTATGTATGTACATATTAGCAATGCTTAATGATGATAGCAGAATCGCATCAGTTTCAGTTTCGCATAAACGTTTAATATTCATCATTTTTTATTAACGGCTTCTAATTGCTGCGCTATCGTTAAAATCGATGATACATGACTGGTGAACGGGATCTAAAACGTCCTCCACCTTGTCCGCCGTTCCGACTGTTGCTGGAACTGGTGCTTCCGCCGTAACGGTTGCTCTCACGGGATCCACTGTAGATATCGCGACGACTGAAGCCGTTGCTGCCACCATCCCTGCTATTGCCGCCATAGCCAGTATTAGAGCGGCCGGAGCTGTACCCCCGCTCGCCGTGGCGACTGCTGGAGCTACTGGAACCACGCTGTTGTCTGAATCCGCCACTGCTGTTTGTTATACTGTGTCTGCCGACATCGCCACGGCGTCCTCTGTCACCGGGTCCGCCGCGTCTGCCTTGCCGGGGACGACCCTTGGAAATTTCAACGCGTAATTGAGAGCCCAACAGTTCTGATCCATTCAAAATGTCACATGCCTTTTCGGCATCGTCACGATGCTCAAACTCAACAAAGGCAAATCCGGGCGGATTAAATGCAATCCACACAGAATTTAGCTTGCCGTACTTTGTGAACTCGCCTTCCAAGTCGTCCTTTTTAACCTTATCAGTTAAATTTCCAACATAAACTCTAGTCCCCCGTTGATCAGTCATATCGGCGAAATAAATATATATGTCTTATGGCAGATATTAATTAATCAATATTTTTTCCACCGCACTCCAGCTCGATTTTTTGTATGTACCTCAAAAGTTCTTATTCAGCGTGACCAGACTTAGTCCTAAAAATGTGTTCCTTTTCAGTCGGTCCGCAAACTAAATTTAAACAAACGTTCAAGTAACTTTGAACTGGAATGGTGGAACTTGTACAAATTATTTGTAGTTAAATCGAACCCGTTTTATTCAGAACAAATATTATTAAACTCTTTAGACGGAACGAATGAAAACTATCGTGCCTATTCCTGTTATTTATTTTATTTGTATCGCATTAAACATATGATAATTTTCCACGTTGCACTATGGCAAAGTATTTAAAATTTATCGGCTTTTGTCTTATCGGAATTTAAGTCACCAACTCCAATAAAATTCAATTCGCAAAATATATTATTTAATACAGTCAATTATTTTAAGACAATAGTTTTATAAATTCATGGAGTTGAATATTTATGTATATCTTTACAAATATGCGACATTGTATATTTTTCAATAAATTGATATCGAAGTGATATAAGTATATCGTGCATAGATTTTCTTTAATCAATTGGTCAATTCTAAGATGTTTTTTTTTACCAAGAAACTCTAGCTCTAAAATGAATTCCTAGTCCCCCTTTTGAGTTGAAAATTTTTGCGTTTTTAGTACTTGCAGGGACGAAAATTATGTTTTAAGGAAAATCTGTCTTTGTATTTGAAAGACCTGATTCAAACACGAGTTATACAATTCTTGTCAGGATCGGACTAAAAATACTAAAGATATGATAATTCTTTATAATGAACAAAAAAAACACGTATTTCAGCTATGGTTTTGTGGTGAAAACATCTTAGAATTTGTCAATTCTTTTGGCCCGTATAAATCAATGCACTCTAGTCTATAATAAGTTTGCTGCAGAATGGTTACCCTGAACACATAAAAAATTTTTGACAGACTTTGAATTGTCCATTCAGTTGGGTGAATTCGGTAATGAATGATCTTTTGCCAGCAGAAATCGAAAATATTATGATAAAGTCAAATGGTTAGCACAGTTTATTTAATATCAACAATATGATTTAAGCTAATATATTGAAACAAAATACTACTTAAGCATATACAAAATATGGTTACTGCTAAATTAATTAATAGAGATTGTGATATCGATAGAAGACTATTGACCTGTTTGATTTTACTTCCAAGCGATGCGCCAGTGAATAAAATAGCCATTGGCACGATTACGTTAACAATATTATTATTAATATTATTTTGCCCTTTAAAGTAGAATAATTCGACTAGTATACATAAGCCAACTGGAACAAAAAGGCAGTTAATTGCATACTGGGATAGAATATATCCTACAACTGCTGCCATAAATATATAAGCCCTGCTTCTTAAAAATATATTTGGTGTTTGGTGACATGTGGAATTATTGTTGGCTGCCGCAAAGAACGAAGGAGTAAATGCATCTTCTTGATGAACTTTACTTCCGACATGAATGTTAGGCTCTACTTCAGGATCAGAATATTCCAAGACTTCCGGTGAATTTGAATCTAAAATATGATAATAAAATACTTATTAAATGTTTATATTTATTTTTTTAGAATGAAACAACATTTAAAACTAATTCAAAATCTCTCTCTCAAAGATCCAAGCAAATCAAGAAAAAATAAACATAACACACATCCCAACATACATATGTATGTACATTCATACATGCATACATATGTATATAACACCTAGTATAATATATGATCAAACTTGTAACTTTCCATAAAAACAACAAAAACAAAATTTGTTAGGCCTTACAGACATCCAAAGGTTAAAATGTAAAACCCAATTTTTATAGATTTATAAGTATGTACACAGAGCAATACAAAAAAATTATAAATAAATAAACCATTGTTGCTTACCATGTGCTTGGGTTCTACCATTAAGTTTTTCCAGTCGAGTTTTAGCGGATTCCAGTATTTTCTTCCGGCGGACCTCTCTTCTTAAATCAGCTGTCACAGACTCAGGAATCTGATCCGTAATTGAGTCCATTTTAATAAATTAAATAAACTTATGTAAATATTGAAACACTCTTCGTTAGAGAGGAGTGCAGTAATATATCGATATACTTATTAAATATCAATAGTAGGTAATATATCGAGTGCGATAAGTTGCAATATCGTTGAGTAAAAATGGAATTCACATTGTCTTGAAATTTCGCTTATTAGGATTTCCAGTTTATAATTTTTAATTTTCTATTTATTTAGTTTAAAGAAACAACAATATTATTCTAATACAAACAAAGAAAGACCATTTTAACATAAAAAAATAATACAGGAAATGTAAGGCAATGCTAGTGCGATGAAAAATCGATACGTTTTCACCTGCGAAAACAAATTTAAGGAATCGCCAATAATTCTCAGATTCAAGAGGTTAAAGGTACTGCAGTTGCTGAAGATGATATCCAAAATGTGAACAAAGCATCCGATTCTTTTGCATGATCATATATTGCATTAGTAATTTTTATGGTTTCAATAAAACTTTATTCAATGTATAAACTAAATTACGTTTACTAAAAATAATAATACTTGTTTATTTTCGTAAAAAAATTTATTTGGAAACTTAAAATATCAAAAGAAATTGTTTATATAAAACAAAACTAAAATTCTATTTTCATAAGTATTTAATGGTTATAAATACTAATGTTCATACTGTCTACTAACAAAGAAAATAAAACTTAACACATGTATAAGGTAAATAATGTGGTATAAGTATGTATGAAAATATATCGATTTATAGTTATTTAGTAGTTAATAGTTTCTGCATATAATTTATTTTGTACTATAAGTTTAAGTGTGCTGTTCCTGTTTAAGGATTCCAATTTCTTTCAGCATCTGATCGACATCATTAGGACTGGTATTTTCTGTCAAACTTCTATCCCATTGTATTAGCTGCAATATAAATTGATTGGTAAGAATTGGCTTTGATAGGTCATAAAAATTTATTAACCAACACGCTCCAGTTCAGCACGCAATGCAATAACTGCCTTTTCACGATCTGTCACAAGCTCTTCAAGGTACTGATATCGAAGTTTCTTCCTTGCCCGACATTCCCTGGCGCTTTGCCTGCTCCGTTCTTTGAAGAAATATTTAAAAGAATAGGCAATATTTATTAAGGGTATATACTTTAAAAACGTAGGAATTACATACCAAGCTTTGCTTTTATATCAACTTTCTCAGAAGATGTTTTTCTGCCAGGCTTTCGACCCCTCCTTCCACCTTCTTTGCGTTCCTTCAAAATATGGAAAATAATAAAAAGTTACTTAAAAAAAAGCTAGATCGCTCAAATTCATAATTAAAAATCGACACAAATTGAAAATTAGTTTTTATTATTTCTGTTTTAATTTTAAATAAACATAATTAGTCAATTCTTCTAATAAAATACTTTAAAAAAAACTGATAAGACTACGCTTTTCTTTACACTTAAAACTAACTGTACATTTGAATGATTGCATTATTGTATGCATACATACATATGTACGTTCAGTGTAATTCAGAATAAAGTACAGTGAACGAATCCCTTAAAAAATACCCTGCCTGCGAAGTCTTTGTTCCAGTCAAGCAATCTCAAAAAAGCCTTCTTGTTTGATCACATACATATGTAAATACATACATACATGCATATGCATACGACCAACAACTACGACGCAGTAACACAAAATACTACAAATGACCATATACAATTTAAAACTCACAGTTATATTGTTTTCATCCGTTATAGCCATTTGAATGCTTTCACAATCCATTGAATAATTGTGAATAATATTAAATATATTAACGTTTTATTAAAAAGAACACTTCGTTCAATTACTGTTGTGAAAATGATTTGTTGTTGGCATCGAGCTAAACGATACTTTTAGGTTACACTATCGATAAAATTCAAAGTTGCTTGTATCAAAAACATTGGTATTATCGATAGTGCCATCGATTGCTGAACACCAGCAATGACATCCCTAATTCCATCTCTACTAGTATGACTTTGATATTTTAAAGAAATTCATCTAATTGTGGTTCGAAAATGCCGTCCTTCAAAGGTAACTATAAAAAAATATAAAATTTTATCCGGACATTGCCTATAATCAATTTAATTTAGTAAAAGTGAAATGGGGTCGTGAGCTTTATCCGGATATTAATGTGAATACCGACGAAGAGCCAATATTGTTTAAAGCCCAACTATTTGCACTAACAGGGGTTCAACCAGAACGGCAAAAAATTATGTGTAAAGGTGGAATACTTAAAGATGATGAGTGGAATTTGCAATTAAAGGATGTAAGTACGCTTGATATTGTTTATCTCCTTGTTAACCGTAGATGTGTTTATTTTGTAGGGTGCTGTAGTGCTCTTACTTGGCTCGAAGGAAAAAGTGCCAGAGGTGCCTCAAACTCCAGTTAAATTTATTGAGGATATGAACGAGGCTGAAGCGGCAACAGCGGTA
The DNA here is from genome assembly GCA_035045575.1 of Drosophila falleni. Taxonomy (NCBI): domain Eukaryota; kingdom Metazoa; phylum Arthropoda; class Insecta; order Diptera; family Drosophilidae; genus Drosophila; species Drosophila falleni. Next base: position 564,204 of record JAWNOV010000054.1, on the reverse strand, counting down.
ATTTCATTCTGTCTTTATTGTTGTTGTTTTTTTTTTTTTTTTTTTTATAATATTTTTCAATTTATAGATGCGAATCCCGGCCGGTTTAACCAACCTTGGGAATACATGTTATATGAATGCAACTGTTCAATGTTTAAGGGCTGTTCCTGAGCTGCGTAAAGCATTGGACAACTTTAAACATGATAGCTCTGATGCCACTTCAACAGCATTTACTGTCTCTTCGGCCATGAAAGTAGTATTTGCCCAGATGGAGAAAGGCACAACAATCACACCAATTGTGCTGTTGCAGGCTCTACATCGAGCTTCGCCACAGTTTGCTCAGACAGGTGAAAATGGCACCTATAGGCAGCAAGATGCCAACGAATGTTGGTCGGAGATTCTGAAAATGCTGCAGCAAAAGCTTGTGCCATTGAGCAAAGAATCTGATAACACTGTTGCCGAAAAGAAAGTTCATAGGTAAGTCTTTAAACCAATTGTATTCTGTAAATTTGGGTTAAATCAGACTACTACTTCATATAGTTGCCAAACAGACAATGGACCGAATATTGAACTTTAGTATGAGCAACTTTTTGTTTCTTGAGATATCATCACCAATAGTTTTGTGATAAAATATTCTACAATATTTCAGTTTTCTTCTTTCGCTACCGGCAACGGTACACCAAATCAATTCGATGAACAAAATTTTAATACAAAATATAGAGGACAAACCATGATCAAAATACGTTCCGCTTGAAAATCTGTACTGTTTTGCCAAAGTTATGTTGTTCGAAGTTGGGCCCACCTCTGAGTTAGCAACTTTACAAATCAAAATACTTCTTAAATTTGACGATATAAGGATTGATAACAAGTAAAAACTAGAGGTTTTAAATTTTCAAAATTACCATTAACGTGGAACCATTCGCTATGATTGGTCAAATAATAAAAAATGTTTAAGTGCAAAAAATTTAAATGCTGTATGAAATAAGAGACCGAATCATGATCAAAGTGACATTCCGATTGAAAATCGATTAAGTTGTCAATTCTTTGACTTGGCAACATTACCACAACCGTATTGGTACAGGCGTTTCGGTTTTAAGGTCTTGAAAGCGAATTTATTTCGGTTACGGTGTCAGTTCCGGTACTAAAAATAAAACGGTTAGTTTTGGCGAACGTTTAAGGTGTTATACCCTGATTCTGACAAAACTGATCAAATAACCCTTCATTGAATAACTTCCTGTTTTTATTTATTTTTTTTTTTATTCTTTTTAATATTATTTTGAAGCTCATTTATTGAACAATTCTTCGGAGGCACCTATCAGGTCAAAATGACTTCGGACGAAGCTCCCGATGAGCCTGCCACAATTTCAACAGAGAATTTCTTGCAACTCAGTTGCTTTATTTCCATGGAAGTAAAGTATATGCAAAGTGGTCTCAAGTCGGTAATTATGAAACTCAAAATATATTTGTTGAATACTTAAACAGCTTGGATTATACATCTTGTAGAAAATGAAAGAACAGCTCGTTAAAAATTCGGAATCACTGGGTCGTGATGCACATTATACAAGAACTGTAAGTTTATAGTTATCTTATTATTGGCAATAATACATCATTTTACATGAACTTTTAGTATCTAGTAAGTCGCCTTCCTGCTTATCTGACCGTTCAGTTTGTTCGATTCCAATATAAAGGAAAGGAGGGTATTAATGCAAAGGTCTTGAAGGATATTAAATTTCCAATGGACTTTGATGCCTTTGAATTATGTACACCAGAATTGCAGCAGAAATTATGCCCGATGCGAACCAAATTTAAGGACGTAGATGACAAGAAAATGGATGTGGAATCGCAGATAAATAAGACTGCAAAATCATTCGATGTGGAGGAAGAAATTGACGAAAGCAAATATGAAAAATTTTCATTCGATGATGATTTGGGCAGTAACAATTCTGGATTTTACACTCTAAAAGCCGTTCTTACACACAAGGGACGCTCAAGCTCATCCGGTCATTATGTAGCCTGGGTACGATCCAGTGGCGATGTTTGGTTTAAGTTTGACGATGACGATGTGACATCTGTAACAACCGACGAAATTCTACGACTGTCTGGTGGTGGCGACTGGCATTGCGCATATGTCCTTTTGTATGGACCAAAACTTTTGGATAAGTGCTAGATATTGTCTTTATTACTTTGAGGTTAACAAACTGATTATTAATCCATTTAATAAATTGAATTGATCAAACGAGTGATGTTTATATTATATTAGTGATATTCAATTCAGTACGTACTTACATACTCATACTCACAGCTTTAACAGGGAACTCCCCTAAATGTATTTAGTAAAAAATTATCTTGCCTCTGGCATAATGGCAAGATTCAGTGTATACGCAATACAAAAAATGCGTCATCAATTAAACAGCAACAACTACAATAGGTTTCTGGTCTACGTTGTTTTCGGTTTATTAATTCAATAATAAATAAAATTGCTCATGCAAAAAAGGACAAGCCTGTTAAATGATCAATTTATATATATCGTGATAAATGTTTAATAACAAGAAACATCGTATTTTTATGAAAAATTATGCTTTATAGGGAATACTTAATCTAAATCTATTCGATTTTCCAAAAATAGATTACCAGTGTGCATTTTGGATTCCTTCATTTTTAAATGTGAGCTCAGCAAATCATCCATTGTAATGGAAATCAAAGTTTTGTTTATATCGGCACTATTTGAAGGTGCCGACTGTTGGTTTCTATCAGTTGCTGTCATAAATTGTCTCATTCTGTAAACAGAAGCATTTCTGCACATTTCCCGAAGATCAGAACCAGAGAATCCATTGGTAAGCTTAGCTAAGCGATTATAATCAACATTGCTATCAATTTCCTCAGATGCTAATATCAATCTAAGAATTTGACCTCTTTGCACTTCGGATGGAAGACTAATATGAAATTGTGCTGGCATTCGACGTAGAATAGCCTTATCCAAGTCCTGTGGCCGATTGGTAGCACCCATTACAATAACGGCTGACTCTGGGTCTGTGCTGAGGCCATCCCATAGCATCATGAACTGGGTTTTCATCATGGCAGTTGCCTCATGGTCATTAGAATTGCGTGCTCGTAGAAACGAATCAATTTCATCAACGAATATAATGCATGGCTGAATCTTCGCAGCCAGCGAAAATACAGCGGATGCCAGCTTTTGCGATTCTCCGTACCACTTGTCAGTAAGTATAGCCACATCCAAATTAATAAACCTCATACCGGCCTCCTTTGCTGTTGCCTTGGCGATTAGGGTTTTGCCGCAACCTGGCGGCCCATGAAGCAGTACGCCTCTGGGCGCCTGCCAAAGTTTTGACCCCTTGAACATGTCTCGGTGTCGCACGGGCAGCACAACCGATTCACGCAGATCCTGAATAACTGCATCCAAACCAGCTATATCGCTCCATTTTACAGCTATGTCGGCTGGAACAACCAAGTGTGATGCAATCATCAGCTCATAATCGGTAAACGTCTGTAAATTAACGTCAAAGTTATCTTCCCTGCGAAGTCTACAACAAACATATATGTATTGTAAATCGTGCGCACATTAATATAATTTATAACAAACCTTTTCAATTGCTCTTCTGCAAGTAGCTTTGCTTTCTTCTTGCTTTTACTAGTTGGATCTATTTGATTCATCATCCATTTTACGGAGTAGTATGTTATTACCGAAGCTATTGAAATGCGAAGCAACATTTGAAACATGTGACCTCGAGTCAACTCCGAGCCACCAAAATTAAAATGTTCCATGTTGATATTCTTTTAAAAATTATTTTTTTATTGCAATGCAAAATGTAGTTACTTATAACTTAAAATTCAGAAGAATAAAACCAAAGGTTGCAACTAGAGATGAGCGTTGATACTATTTTTCAGTGATGTGAAAGCATGACACCCTATACAAAATTATCGATTAATTGTTTTCACTGAAAATGAAACAAGTAATTTTGGGCTGTAAAATTTTCGTGTTTGCATGCTAAAAGCAGTCTAAAAAAACAGAGAACATTTATAAAAAAAAAAGAAATTTTTGTTAATTTTCTTTAATATTGTTTAATTTTAATTAAATTAAATAAATTTTTAAATATTGTTGATAATCTTTAATGATACTGCGACTAAATTCGTGTAAGGGATTTCTCGCCATCATCTACATCAATTCTCCTCATGGAGATACTCGGTGCCGAATAAGTTGATTGAGTTAAACATGTAGTATTTCCGTTTCTCCTTGTATCGCTTCTTTTTTGAAAACCTAAAAAATAATTGAACACAAATAAAGCTACTAAAAATATGCAAATTCAAATATAAAACTGAACTTACCTAACTTCATCATAATCTCGTTCCATACTCGTCTTTTAAAAACAAAAATAAAGAAAACAAAAACTCCCAGCAGTACGTTAAACGAATCACTTATTGACCAAAAAAAATTCTTCTTGTGATCGTACAGTAAAATACTTGCAATTTCCAATAGCCATGTAATTCCCATTACAAAACAGAGCTTTGTATTCATTATAAATCTGGTTTTATCCATGAAGAAACGGCTTCGAAGTGCGGGTTTTTCAGCGTTGGAGCTTTGCATTCGAAATATTTCTCTTTTAACTCTGTTGCAATACTTTAAAGTAAGCGAAAATAATACGAGGTTTATGATGAGTAGTATTCCCAGAGGTCCAGAAAAAAATAGTAAGCTCGCAAACCCAACGGTATCGTCTACAATAGAAAATCATATGTTAATTCTGATTTTTGGGTTCATTTTGTTGTTTTAACTTACAGGTAAACCAGCATCTGCCATTACCAAAATTGGGTCGAATATTTTCTGATAAGACATCTGATCTACTTAATGATGCTGTTATTATTGTTAGAATTGTTGGCAATCCCCAACCATACACTGAGTACCATATAAATCGAGTTCGTTGTTCCCTTCTTTGTGCATTCTTTGATCTCGTTGACCTATATAAAGTACATTTTAGTATTTCCTTAATGTTTGTTAAAGCCATTAATAAAGAAAATCCGTTTCTTACCCGAATGTCTTCCATATATCAAAACACGTAATATTCATCCAAGAAAATGCGGCCATTAAAAAGAAATACACAAGAAATCCTAAAAATAAGAAAATTAATTTTTTTTAGTTAATTATGAAAGTTAAAAGTTTTACTTAAATATTATTTATTTTACTTAATTATTATCAACCTACCTGAAATAATGCACAATTTATTATTCGAGGTAGGCATTAATTGTCCCAAAGCAATCCCCAAATATGCCAAAAGGAGACTGCTTACCAAACAAATTAATATTTTGCCTGGGAGATTACGCAATTTTTCGATTGAAATATATACCACTAGGGTAATTGCATAGAAGCAACAGGATATTAGAAGACCAATCGGATACATCTTGAATCTTATGCGATCATTGCCCACAACTTTGGAATCAAAGCAAACAAACGTGTAGAGCTGTTCTGAAAAGAAGTAATTCATTTAATTTATTTATATCATAGTAAATGATTTTGATTTAATAAAACTAAATAAGGAAAGCTCTTAAATTCAATACGAGTGTAATTGTAATAAAACTTACCTTATCATCGGTCATTGAAGAGTTTTTGATTCTTTCTATACAATATTGACTGTTAGAATACTTTTTTCTTGTGCTGGTTATAAACAAAGCTCCGTTGATAGAGCTTATTGTATGTTCCTCATCTGAAAATGAGTCTGGATCAAGTCGAAATTTTGGACATTCTATTCCGTGTAATATTCCAAATTCTAAAAAAAAAATAAAAAACAATAACATAGTATTATTATATTTTATATATTAATCTCTTCAAAGTATATAGAGTATACAAAATGAATGATTTTCAACACATGGAATACATGAAGAAACCCTCTAAAAGTTGAATGGATTCAAATAATTAAATACTTAACTGGCTATAGTTTTAAGTTATTAAGAAAAAAGTAGTACAGATAAACAAGTAACTCCCAAACCATCTATTCTTCAATATGCCACAAATCCATTTTATGACCAAGGTCTCTCGAGTTTGTTTTGCAAACATCATTTAGGATTGCAATTAATAAAAGTAATGTGTCAATAAAGACCAACAAAAATGGATGATGTCACGTTAAGTAATTGTATTAAAAGGTTTTTAATTGTGCTTATGTGTCGATAAACATGAACAAAATGGCGGTGGGAGTGGCAATGATGAAAGATGGCGGGATAGGAAATGAAAAATGACACCCCCTACAAACAGACGAATCGATTTAAAAGTTTTTTTTAAGCATGTATGGTATATTCGAAATATGCGAGACTATCCCGTTGATCCCCCTTTTTTCTCTCCTCTCACAACAAATTTTATGAAAAACAACAAAATTATGCACTCCAATTGAGTTAAAAAATTCATTTGCTGTTGCCGACAAGTAACAAACATATGAAAACAAGCGAGAAAGTCTATAATCGAGAACATACTTTTAGGAGCTTGTAATGCACTAAAACTTAAAACAGCCATTACCGTTCTATGCAACCGATCTTGTTGCGATTAAGTATAACTTTTCTGATTCTAATATGTTAAAGTAAACAAATTTACTTACCTGCGGGTTTCGTAAAATTTCCATTTATCTTTAAACTTGAAAAACTCTCGAATAAATTATCACTTTCGTCTCTTTTACAAATCGTCGTCATATTATATTTAAAATAGATTTCACCATCGGCACAACATCTGCGAACACATGGTAGCGAATCGCAAATTTTAGGTTGTTGACAAGTGCGTATTAAATATTGTTGATTCTTATTTACCGGCATAATCGAGGTGTTTTTAATAATTCCATCGATTGCTTCAATGCAAAATTCACTTATTTTTAAAGATCTGCTTTCATTTTGCCAAACAAGGTTATTTTCCTTAAAGTCGACTGTTTTCGCGGATACGGAGTATTCGACGAGAACTTTATTGTTGGCACATTGAAATGGATTGTCGACAAAAATCATGGGTCTGTTGAAGATGTGAGAGTACACGTTGAAGTCGGGTTTGCCTATAATGCACTTATTGTACTCTGAACTGTATACATAGCCGTGTGGGCAGCACTTGTTGATGAAACCAATTCGCGAACTTGGCACTGTGACGTCACTTATAGGTTTACACGATAGAACAATGAGTCGACTGTTCTCGATAAGTATACATGATTTTGGCGGAACATCAATTGAAGTTTTGCTAGAGAGTGATACATTCCAAAGTACGGTTCGTTCACAGTCCGTAATCGTTTCATAATGCCAATCCAGACCATATCCCAATGGACTTTTAACGTGATCAAGCATTGCAATACTGACAGGATTAACAGTTGCATTTTGAATAATTTCTTTCGTAACGGGAACACATTTAACAAACTCAAAACTCGAACTAATGTTTGCAGAAACACAACTAAAAATGAAAAACATGAGAACTAAAATCACACTCATTAGATATGAATAAATTTTAAATTGTTATTATTTTATTTCGATTATTATTGAAGGTATATAAATTTATTTATGTAAAAACGATTTCTTATCTTCCGCAGAGCGCAATATGAAAATGCGTATTAATGAGTAGCGTTCTTGAATCTAACTGAAGGCATGCGCTCCTTACGACTGAACAAAGTGGATAGTAAAGTAAATAAAGAAATATGTATGTTTACAATCGTATTTATCTAGAAACTGTCTGTAGGTTTGTACGAACGTATGTACATGTTCACACCTCTCCATGTATGTACATTCATGTCCATGTATACAATTACATACATACGTACGTATGAATGAATATACAGTTATGTACAGATGTATGGCTCTATGTACCTAAGTACGCAATGTATGTACAAACTTATGTATGTACTTAGGCTCGTATGCTGCTCAGTATGTACTCCAAAAATGCTTATTAAATTTATAAACAAACATACGAGGGCAGTTCAAGTGGTGTTTAGAGATACTTGGTTGTTATACCATTAGCATTCGTCATCCACAGCCGGCAGGGAGCGATCACATGCCGAGAGAGTCAAAGACCAGAGAATGTGAGAGAAGGAGAGAGAGCAAAAGAGCAAGTTGTAAGCAAAAAAAAAGTTTACTATTTCCGATTGATTGGTAAGTCCGTCGCTTATCATTTTTATTTTCCCCTTATGAGTTGGCCTTCTTAATTGCACATTGGGTTCGCCATAATAATTCAGTCCTCAAACACCGATTGCGATAACGAGGTTTTGTAACGGTCAATGAGCCAAATACCCAGTAGCTACCTTGCGCTAGGTGGCGCTTCTGCTAGCTTCTTCTTGAAAAATTTAAATTTAGGCAAATGAAAATTTCAAAATGCAGTAACTTTGAAATAAATTAATAATTTAAAGAAAACACAAAATATGAAATTAGATAAAATTAAGGAAAACATTTTTATGAAGGATTAAATTTCTTCACAGTGTGAGCACTTTTGCACAGTTTTAGCAAAAATATTAATACCAAAACTTATCTAAATATATATTTACAATAGCCAGGTTTGCAGGAAGTTAAAAATTATTATATAAAAAATACTAATAATTTTAGAATTTTTTTTTTATATTCTCAATTTTTTTTTAAATCGAACAAAATTGCAATTTACTTTTTATGTAAATACCTGATATCTTTCTATGCTAATTTTAGCAATTCAAATTATTTCCTCTAATTTACACATTTGCTATGTAAAAAAATTAAGCTAAATAAAAGTTTCGATGAAAATCGACAAAAGAAAAGCGAAAATAAAATTAACAGCTAAGTATTACAGAAAAATTTTATCAATCTAAGTGAAAATAAGGTGTGAAGTCGTGCCTTTTTCAAGCCTACCGGGCTTCAAGCTTTTTGCTGCAGCCCGGGCCCGAACGAAAAAAGGCCCATTTACGATTTTCAGGCTCGAAGACCGTGGATTTTTTGAAAAGGCCCACGAAACACGAAGCCCGAAAGGCCTGTGCCCATCTCTAGCAGTTAACGTAAAATTGAGCGTACAAACACTTATTAGGTTATTAGCAGTCCAAGAGAAAGTTAAAACGTAACTTGCACAGCAAACATTACGAGAATACTTTTTAGTGCGTCGATTACGAGTGTAAAATACATAATTCAGTACTGATTATCAAGATAAACGACACACTTGCATTGTTAATAATTCTTAACGTATACTAATTTCAAATTTTAATAAAATAATAAAAATGCGAATATCAATAAACGTAAATAAAATTACAACGTTACAAACATTTATTTTCTCTGTTGTGATAATAAATGTTGCTGCATCCACAAAGATTATAATGGAACATGGAAATTCTCAAATCAATAATCCTCTCGATTCATCAAAATTAAGTTTTTATTCAGACGATGCACGGAAACAAGCTGCCACAAGTGCACCAAACTTTATACAACTTGTAATAATGCGTTTTATATACGGGATAGCGTCAACGATTGGCGTGGAAGACCGCCTGGAGGAAACATTCAATGGAGCGTTTGTTCCTCCCAACGCCGACGATGGACTTGGATTTGGTGGTGGTGATAGTGAAGGAGGTCTTTTTGGCGATATTTTTGAGGGAGATTATTGACAAACAGTCTGATTGTTAATTTAAATATTAATTATTGTTACTGTTATTTAAAACTATTTATTTTTATTTTAATAAAAAATATTTATTTGTATTTCAATAAGAAACACGTGAGCCCAAGTACAGTTGGTCGGCATATGTATTTATTTTGACAATTTCTTATGATAGCTAGCTACTTAGCTACTTTTTCCTCCTTTTCATAGGAAATTTTTCAGAGATCATACAAAAAAAAAGTCTTTTGGCAGTCACTATTGGAATTATTTGAAGAAAATTTTCTCTGCGTCGACCTAGATTTAAAATTTTCAATGGGTACTTAATGGGTTAATGAAAATTTTGTATCATTTAAACAGGATTTTAATGACCTTTTCATTGATGCTAAAATCTTTTTAAAGTAAATAAATGCTAAAAAAAACAAGGAAATTCTATATAGAAACTAACTGTAAAGATGAGCTTAAAGTAAATATGTCGACCACTATATGCTGTTTAAAACGATTAAAAAGATTTATACATATTTTATATGTAGGTTTATTTTAATGCCCATGGTGGCAGTAACATTAGAAACAACAAAAAAGCATATTAGCTCCATCTGTAATGAGCGTAAGCACGATTGGTTTCGCATTGCCTATGTAAATCGTCCTTCTTTTTAATGACTCTTCCTTGTCCACAGGCAGCATCTAAGATTTCCCAAGCCAGCTTGTCAGGCAACTTAACTTTACGCTCTTTTTCGCGTGCGGCATCCAAAATCCATTTCATTGCGAGAAAGTAGGATTTTCGTTCGGTCAGCGGGATTGGAACTTGATACTTAACTCCTCCTCTTTTAATTGCGGAAAGCGTTAGCAAAGGTCGAGCATTTTCAATGGCATTTATAAGAAGAGTTTCCGCATCAGTAATAACTTTCTCGTGATCAGTTGTGCCAAGATTCAGTCGCTCAATTTGTGTTCGTTTAATTGCCTCAAATGTTTTGGTTAGCAGCTCTTTGGCTAAAACGGCGTTACCCTCCTTAGTAATATAGTTGAGGAATTTCTGTTTCAGTTGGCCATAAAATATTGTGTCGTTCAAGTCATTTGGAGCCGCTTTGATTGGTATATGAGAGAGCTCATTTCCTTTGGTGCTCTGCAACTGTTTCTCAACAATTGGATTCACATAATGTGAAGGGTAGACCGACATTAATCGGGTGCATTGCGATACCCTGCAATCGAAAACACTCTAATTAACAAAACTTGTTTCTTAAATATAATAAATGTTACCTCAAAATACTTTTGGTGGCACAACATGCGTATGCCATTGTTTTATTTATATAATATTTAACAGAGATGTGATTCGGCCCGATTATTACATTGATTGACTTATCCAAGCTATCGATATTTATTTACGTTATTCGATATTTATTTTTAATATTAAAAACAATTAATTTTAACTTTATAACATGATTGAAAAATTTAATTAAAAATAATTTTTTGTTCATACAATTATTTAAGTTATGATCTATCTCAATGAAGCTCGTGTGAAATATGCTCACCGATATACATACTTATAATGAAGCATGTATGCAAATCACTCTTTTATTATTATATTCGAAAACGTTGCACCCATTGCATCCATTCACGGGACGGTCTTTCGTATCACAACAAGTTCCAATCTTATGTGATCTCAGCAATTCAATTACCAGAAGCTCAAAACGATAATTCTAGAGTTTCGTTAATATTAATTTCTCTTTTTTTTTTTTAATTTTTAGTTAAATGCAAAATGTTTTCGTTTTACATAAGATAGTCTATTTTGCTGGGCCAACTCCACATAAAAAAACCCCAAATAGAGGGAAATTTGTCATGAATTTATCCAAATAAATCTTTGAAATAAATCTTTAATCTTTGAAGTTTCCATACAAAATTGCCAATTTTAGTTGTTGTTTTGTGCTACTTGTCCCTACTATGACCGTTTACCAACACTAGTTTTGTGTGACTTGTCGATATTATGACCAGTTCACCAAGTACATAATGGATTTGTGAGTCTTATTTGCAAAAATCTCAATCGAAATATAATATAAAGAAAAAATATAAATATTTTAAATATTTGGCTCCAATTTCAAAAGAAATTGGATGAGCACTGGAGAAGCATTTATAAGATTTTTATGCTCATGAAGTGTGTTTACAACCGTGAAATAAAGCGCCGCAAGCAAAAATTTGTTATTAAAAACTCCGATATAAATAAATTTAAACATAAATTAAATTTAAAATGATAGTGTGAACAGCCAAAATCAGTAATAACTAATAATGTGAACCAAATATACTAGCAACAGAGTGATTCGATTTTTTGTGCTAATTCCATACGTTTCTATGTGCAGTCATAGGTTTCTGTTCTTTCATTGTGAGCTACCGTTGTTTTGATTTTTTTTTTAAGGAGAAAGTAAAATTGACGGAAGTAATGTAAGTGTATACTATTTATGTTAATGGAACACATACCTAGTTATAATACATTTAATTCGGTACTCAATTTAGTGATGAAAAAGTGTTGCACCATACTTTCATGATACACACTTCAATACCAATATTTGTAACATCATTCGTTGCAAAAAAAAGAAAGAAAAACAATCGCACTAAACAATAATGTGAATTTGCAAATAATATAATCATATGGACGTAGATGCAGTGCTGCTAGTAGGTTCTGTGTTAATTGGGATATTACATTTAATGTGTGGTATATTAAATTTAATCGTGCAGGTACAAACATACACATGCATAGACACCTTTGTTCATACATATGTATATATGTATGTACATATGCATGGTTGCTTTATTAAAAGTACATACACATGTAAATTTGTTTAACGTAGAGATATGAATATCTTGGACCGCAATATTAGCACAGTGTTTTAAGTTTAAACATATGTACATTGTATGTGCCCGTTTGTATTTGACGAGCAGTCGAATTTACTTGCAAGGACTGCTCGCAGATATGTATGTATGTTTTTCGCAGTCCTACATACACATATGTATGAATGAATGTAAATATATCTGGATAGTATCTATGCCAATTTGTTCTGTATTGAAGGGTCAATCAAGGAACACCGAGATATTGTTTACGTCCATATGTTTCTGCTTGGTCTAGCGCTGCCATACATGCATACATATGAAACATACAAACGATTTCGTCAGTGTAAAATAACAAAAGTTTCGCATGTTTTGTTAATATAGACAAACGACAACAGCTTTTCACCCATATTGTTGTTGTTGCAAACTGTGCGCTGTAATGATGTATGAATGCCACCTGGATATTTATGTTTGTGTATCTACATACATACCAAGCTTATACGACAGATAAAGTCGCTTTAGATGAAGTCGAGTTGAGTTACATAGCATTTAAAACATATTTTTAAGGCGAGAAGTAATTTATCGGAGAATGCATTTCAATTTGGTCGTCATTGTTTTTTTTTTAAAGTCGGTTATCAGCTGATTTTCTTATTCAAGTGTCATAAGCCATAATTAATTACGCGATATGGCATACATACACTGATTGAAAATAATAACAACATTATTAAGCTATAAAAATTTAAGAAAAGTGGTTTCGGTCAAACCTATATTGCTTAAATCAGAATAAGTGATCTATACATCAATGTGTAAAAAAATGAGCATAAGAAGATAAGATAATCCATCAGACTAAGGACTCATTGTGAAAGGCTTCCACAGATAACGTTACTAAAGTTAGAAGTTACTAAAGTATATTATTATGTTCTTTGATATTAATAGAGACAACACAGCTAAGTATGGCGCAAAGGCAGAGAACTTCAAGCTAAAAGATCAGACCTTCTGATTAAGGAACTGATATTTGGTATTTAAATTAGGGATAAATTTACTGATAGAACACAACCACAATTATCGAATAATATTTGCACACACTGACAACCCATTTCAATATTTGAAACCACGAATAAACTGCCTTTACTTTCTTATGAAATCCAATTCGACATTATGAAGCATGATAATCTTCAGAAAATATAAATTAATTAGAGCCAATGTCCCAGATTTTTCATCCGGGGATGCAGATTATAAGAATAAATGTAATTCTTATTATTTAATATTTAAATTCACAATTTTTACCTAGCCTTTTCGAAATCAGTAAAGATTTTATCGAAATATTGTGTGCATTGACATGCGTTAACAAAAATCGATACATTTTTATATGAGGAGATGCATCATAAAATATCATTTGAAGATGTATGTCATATTTCCTGGTTATATATCGATAGCGTAAATACATTTTAAATAGAAAACCATTTTTGCTAGAACGATCCATAAAAAGGTTTTGAGATTTAATATGTTTGCATTATTCGCGAACGGAATGTAGGAATGTGTACAAGTCTATAATAATTTTAATTTAGTTTTTCTGTATTTTTGCATTAGAAAACGGCGAAGCAAACAAAGAAAAAATTCACTTATCGATTATGTGATAATTTATCGACGTGTAATAGTGTCTTTTTTTCGCAACCAAATGTGGATAAAACTTGACTTATTGGAGCCAGTTTTGTAACTTGAGTCACCCTGTGTTTGTCGTATACATGCATAGGTACATGTGTATGCCCATACATATGTATGTGTGTATATGCAACCTTGACAACTCGTGTAGTAGTTTTGTAAGCGGGGTTTAGTGCAGAAGGTGAAGTGAAGAAACAAATAATACTACTGTATGCATATGTATACATTTTCAAATCTGTATATACGCTTAAATATATGATTAATGTTTTTTCAATGTCATATCTAAATATACATATATGTACTTCAACGTATGTAAACGTAACTACCGTAAATTAGTGAAGTCCCGTAGCTGACGCCATTTTGTATTTAGATATTTAAAACAACCAGTTAAAATTCTTGTAAATGGAACTTGGCAAAAAAAGGTAATACATACATGTGTATATTCATATACATTTTAGAAAAGAGTGGAAGCGCAAAAAGGTACAAAAAATGTGTTTGCAATTTAAAATTGATTTAAAACAATATTATGTAAATATATGTATGTACGTGCTCCCAAGCGTTGACACAATTGTCTGTATGTATGTATGTACTTACATACATAATTGTCTCTGTTTATTGGCGTACGTACATATATAAATATATAATTATGTTTTTTCTTCACATAAACGTGTATAAATACATGCATATGTATGTATTAATCAAGTTTTTAATTACCAAAAATGATTTGTTCATGAAAATACAACGGGCGGACAATGTACTTGAAAAAGTGTGTATATAAAGCACATACATACATACGTTCATGCATATCTCATATATACATATACATATTAATTAATACACACACGCACATTTTAACATACACATGCAAATATACATACAGTTAGTCAAGTAAATGTTTGGACAAATTAAAAGGAAATATGCTTTTATATTTTCTATTACATAAAAAGATTTAAGAAATAGTCAAAACAATAACTTTACACACTGTATGTGTGTTAACTTCTATTTCAAGGCAATGTTTAAGGTTTCAACATGTTTTCATATGTACATACATATGTACGCATGTATATAGAGTTGGTTTCATTTACAGACGAGATATATATATATATATAAATATTTATATGATGCATTTCTGTTAATTACAGGTATAAGGGTGGTCGGACACCTGCAGTTAGGTCAAGTGATAGGCGACGTCCTCAAAGTATTTCAACATCATCCACACTATCGCCGCGAGTTGTGTTATCTCGCTTGGAACCGAGAGATTTTGAACGACTTCGTTTATCATACAAAGTTGCTATTGACCAGAGGAGATCTCGAAGCTGCCGTGGCATGAACATGGGTCAAAAAATCAGTGGCGGTGTTAAAACAGTTAACCGTAATGATTCTCAGGCAACATTCAAGCCAATTATACCCAGAGAGCTGCAAGCCGATTTTGTAAAACCTGCACGAATTGATATTTTACTTGATATGCCACCAGCAAGCCGGGAAATTCAACTGAAACATTCGTGGAACTCTGAGGACAGATCATTGAATATATTTGTGAAAGAAGACGATAAATTGACATTTCACAGACATCCCGTTGCTCAAAGCACCGATTGCATTCGCGGCAAAGTTGGACTCACAAAAGGATTGCATATATGGGAAATCTATTGGCCAACGCGACAACGGGGCACACACGCCGTCGTTGGGGTGGCATCTGGTGATGCCCCATTGCATTCGGTGGGATACCAAAGTTTAGTGGGATCCACTGAGCAGAGCTGGGGATGGGATTTAGGACGAAATAAATTGTATCATGACTCCAAAAATTGTGCTGGTATTACATATCCGGCCATATTGAAGAATGACGAAGCATTCTTGGTACCCGACAAGTTCTTAGTAGCTTTAGATATGGACGAAGGTACCTTGAGCTTCATTGTTGACCAGCAATACCTTGGTATTGCATTTAGAGGTCTCAAAGGAAAGAAATTATATCCAGTTGTTTCCGCTGTTTGGGGACACTGTGAGATAACAATGCGTTATATCGGTGGATTAGATCGTAAGTACAATTTAACATATACGTTTTTGATTGACACATAAATTAAACCGAATTGATTGATCGATCAATAAATCAAGTTGTAGTTGATCTAAAAACTATATTAAAATGAATCTCTTAATTTTCTTACAGCTGAACCCTTGCCATTAATGGATCTTTGCCGAAGAACAATTCGACAGAAAATTGGTCGAGTTAATCTGGAAGAGCGTATACAACAACTGCAGCTTCCTCAATCAATGAAAACTTATTTATTGTATAAAAATCGTAGATAATATTTTTAATGTTGTAACTCGAATAAGTAATCATATTGCAACATCTGCTGCATGTGATGATGGCAAGGCAGTTGACGTAAAATAGTATTAGTTCGTAATAGTCTTTAATTCAATGTTAGGTTTTTCTGTCGTCAAGGAATAATGTGTGAAAGTATACATTTTTTACTATACTTGGTAATCATTTTTCTTTTTTTGTATTGTAAAATAAGTCAATCAATTAACTCAATATTTAATATACTCATACGTTTATTTGTAAAATCTTGAAGAGAGCGTACTCTTTCTTCAACTGAAAACAATATATATACACATATAAATACGAATTATGTTTAAATGCAAAACAAATAAATAATTGAAAATTACAAACAAAAACAAAACGACACAAACCTCGTGGTATATTAAAACAAAACAAAAGAAAAAAACAAAAATTGTACCATAACAGTAGATATAACATCCATTTAAAATACTTTCTAAGTTTAGAAATTTCTTTTTAATTGTGACCGTGTTCAGACGTTTAATTTAGTTAAATATTAAATAGAATTGTAAATATATATATATAAACATATATATATATACTTATACATATGCATACAAAAAGCATACATACATACATGGTAAAAAGAATATAGACATTTAAGACATTTCATTATGATGAATTTCCCCCCAATTGAGATGTCAGTTTGAATCTTGGTTGCTTTAGGTATTTTTTGGATGTGCTATATGCAAAAATTATGCAAGTTACGCAATGTACATATGTTTGTACTCATAATAGCGTCATTACACGGTCCTTAAGATAAATGGATAGAAACTTTTTTAAAGGTGCAATAATTTCAAAAGCAAAACATCTTATTTTTGCCTACAGAACTGATTTGAAGGAATCTCAAATAACGCATTATATATCCACATGAAATAATTTTTCATTTAAACGATTTAATAATGAAAAAAAAACATTGTATAAGCAATTGTAAACTTTACTAAAACAATGCATTGTTTTCACGCTAATTATAATGAAATATTTCAATCCAATCACAATTTTAAAATCGTAATTATTTCACATAATTTCTTTTGAAAATGTAACTGAAAAAACAACTAGTAAAACCACATATACAAAATTTACTTAATTATTAAATATGCTTTAAGTATTTTTTATCGTTTATAGTTTCGTTGCTCTCCCATAGTATTTGACAGTAAACTTCAATATCCTTTTCAGAGGATTATATCATGTAAGACCATTTAACCATAAAAATACTATAATAAACATAATTACAGTCAAAACAAAAACAAAAAAAAAAGAAAAAAAATACATTTTAATATTTTCGTGGACAGCTTAGTTTATTCCAACATATGTACTTATAATGCATTTTAGATGGTTTATACATAAGTTTATAAGTAAATTTTATGACATTTAATAAAGACTTCATTTCACTGAAAATTTATTAAAAATTAAGCTACTAAATACTTTTAATGAGCGGGAAAACTAGACGGATCGTCCGGGACCAGAGAACCATCAATTTAGATGGAAACTTTCCACAGCTAAGTTTTAAAATAATTTATAAAACATCAATATGTCCCACCATAACATTACATATACATTTATTAATTTAAAAATATATTATTACACGAGTTACAAAGTTTTTTTATATTTCGTAGCACAGAAATAGATTTGAAACTAAACTATTGAATTAAGAAATTCTAAAGCCATAAAAGTTAATGGTAATTTATATTTTAAATAGTTGAACCGTTATTAATTCTCTTTGGTTTGGGCAGAGGATTCCAATCTAAATTTAATGCAGTTGGAGATGACTCTCGATATTGAAAGACTGTTTTATTTATTTTGCTTTTCTGAAAGTAATTTTGTTCCAATTGTGAGTTATTCTCCGCAAAAGAGCTGGACGTTGGAATATTAGCAGGGATTTCAGGCATCTGGAAACTTCTTTGATTACTTATCGGTCTGATATTGTTTTCAGCATATAAAGATGTTGAATATACAGTTGTTCCCTTCGCCGCACTATCTTTGAGAAGTTTCTGACTACGATTAATAGAATCAATTATTTCCTTAACCGATTTTGCTTTGGTTGGCTGAGCTTCTTCATCCGAACGGTCTAATTTTCTCTCTGAGTTTTCAAAAATAGCTAAGGGTTTGTTTAAGTACTCGTAATTTTCCGCATTGTTATTTTCTTTCAAAGAACACGTCTGTACGTTTGCAAAATTATTAAGATTTTTGCGTTCGGGTATTTGATTTAGATTTCTATTTAATCTATCTACGTGCATATCTTCAGTCATCGATGTGCTTGTTGAAGTATGTTCTATATTGGGTATCTTACTTTCTTCAGCAGATTCTCTTTTCGCAATTGGACTAGGAGTTGGAGCTTTAGATAACCATATTTGATCTGGAATTTGGTGCTCCTTTTGTGAACTTTTTGGCACAGAGGGAGACTCTTCTATTCTAACCACATTGCCACTTAATATATCAGACACCTGATCAGATGTTGAAATCTGTTCTACATTCGGTATCTTAATTTCCTTCGCAGAAGCTTCAGGTAAGCAATTTTGACCTGAAACTAATTGCCCATTTTGGCCACTTTTGTTGTCAGTAGAAAAATCCTCTATTTTCACTCCGTGACTGGACAGTTTATCAACCTCACCATTTTTCAACACCTGATCGGATGTTGAAGTGTATTTTATGTTGGTTAACTTTTTTTCTTTAATATGTTCAGTTTTTGAAGAACTGCTTCGAATTGGAGGCTTAGGCGAACATTTTCGTTCCGAAGTTTTTGACTCAGTTTGTGGATAATCGGGGTCCAAGGAAGTTTCTACAATTCTAACTACATTGTCTACGAGCACATTTTCCGATACCTGATCAGATATTAAAGTGAATTCTATATTCGATTTCTTGTTTTCTTTAGCATATGCAGTTTTTGAAGAACTGGTTCGTATTGGAGGCTTAGGGGAACATTTTCGATCCGAAATAGTTGGTTCAGTTTGTGGACTTTCGATGGCAATGGAAGAAACAACTATTACACCTTGATTACTATTCGATTTATCTGTTTGCAGAGTTTCAGTCACCGGATCGCATGCTGAGGTACATTTTACAGTCGAAACATTTTCATCTCCAGTAGTTTCACGTTTTGCATCATTTTTAGACCTTGAAACTTTAGTAAAATATGTTTCTTCTGAAAGTTTGGACTCGGCTTGTGGACTTTGGGGTACGCTGGAAGATTCCACAACTACTGTTGGGATTTTCACAGTCGAAGTTTCATTGCTATTATTAACAAATTGTTCTATTTCCACAGCGAGGGATCGAATCGCTTTAGTTTGCTCAACTGCCATGGTTGAACTTTGGGTTTCCATCGTTGTTTCTTTAACTGGACTGGGTGATTTTTTATTGAGCTGAAATATACGGTTAAAAAATCATCAATTAAACAATTAATAAATAAAAAATTGTCTCTGGGTTGCCAAAGCTTAAATTGTCTTGCAGATTAACCTGATAACCTAATATTTAAAAGATTTTTTAATAAGCTTTATAGTCAATTTCTGCAACTCTGTAAAAAATAAATAAAAAAACTGAAGGAAAAATAGGTTTCAGTCAGAGTTCTGTAAATCGGTTTCGTAGCCGTTATGTTTCGGTTTCGAAATACCAGTATGATTTTGGTTCACAAAAATGAATTGGTTACTAATCGGTTACTTCGCTTCGGTTATGGTTTCAGTTACAGTTATACAGGTTAAGGGTTACGGATTCGATAACGGTTTTAATCCCTTCTTTACCATTTCTATAGTTGGAGCTAATGGGGCTCGTCGCTTTTTTCGATAAGACTTTCTGCAGCCCCCAAGGGAGACACTTCCAATATCAGTCGCATCAGAGTCTATGTCACTTTCAAACGGATTTGTGCTTGCTAAGCTCGCCTGCGAAGATCTGCAAGATATCTTAAAACGTCGTAAGTGAACCGATAGAATAGAATTCCAAAAATACCTTCTCGGATGGAATCGTTGACTCTGTGGAGTTAAATATCCTTCACTTATTGTTGAGCGTTGTGGACTTTGAATAATGTTGAAGTTTGTTTCGCTGAACGTTGTCTAAAAAGAAATCAAGAATATTTCACGAGGGTTGATCAAACGATTTCGATAATCCCATTAATAATATCTCACCCCCCTTGGAGTATTAATATTCTGCAAAGAATGTACATATGGTCTTCTGTTTTGATCGCCAGGATGCAAAGAGTTTGATTCCAAATGACGTCTTAAAACTGGCGGACTTTCTGATGTTTTCTGTATTCCCAAAGTCGATGACTTTTTTTTTAATGAAAACGATTTAAAATTCCTAAAAACAATAATGAAAATAAAAAGTTATACAATGCAGAGATGGATTCATAAATAATGTAGAATAACTTGTTCAACTTACCAAAATTCTCTCAAATTGCCCATTGAAAAACTTCGACGTCTGTTATCATTCCGTTTTGATAAATTCCAAAAACGCAATCGTTTGTGATTGTCATCATCGGAAAATGGGTTCAAATGATCAGGATAATTGTATATTGAGATTTGACTTGAAGTCCTTTCAGAACCAGTGCTCGAGCGCATCGTCCTTAAATTATTAAAGAATATTTATGATTAATATAAATCGTCATAAATACATTATTGTATGACGGAGATGGCGATACCTCCTCGATTATCGATTATTAAAATTAATGCAGGCTCTCAGCGGTTTTTCTAGCAATAAGATTGCAACAAAAACTTGTTACCAATTGCATTGACTGTATCGATATTTTTTTAAATCTTACCCACAGTTTGTTTTGATTTTTCAAGCCTTTGTACATTCGTACAAAATTCTTATAATTGAGAAACATGTAAAAAATTTACAAGGTTTCCGAGGACTTAATATCAATTTATTCTGTAAAAACAACTCATACTAAAACACTTGACTATGGGCTTCAAAATATTAAGCATAATGCCTATTTACAGTTTAATGATAACAAAATAAGTATCTGGTATTCATTTAAAACTGAATATTAGATACTTAGCGCTGGAATTGAATGCTATCAAATCTTTGCGTCATGTGTTAAGCGTATTCAATTTTGTGCGAAGTCTTCATTAACACCATGAATTTCAATTCCACTGCATTCCCCGCACAGGTTTATACATATATATTTTATATATTATATATTTTTTCGATAGATCGATAAACATGTTTATTTTCATTATTGAAGTTTACATTAAAACTTATTTATATATTCCCAGATTGATCTTCAGCCCAGCCTATCTTAAGTTGTGTATGTCCCAATTATACGTACAACAAATTAAATAACTCGCAAGTTATTAGTAAAAAGTTCAAAAAGATTTTTACTATTGCGTGTAACGATACTTTTCACATATTTTTTTTATCGAAACACTTTGTACACCGACTACATGGAGTTCATTGAAAGTTCAAATGGTTCTTTCATAAATGTCTCAACGTTGATAAGCCGATCTTCAGGGTTGCAAACAGACAAAACAAAGTCAGCTGTTGAGTGTATCTCTTAACTTTTACGATAACAAATTAGCGTTATGCCAATTTGTCAGAAAAGCTATATATTCAATACTTGATAAACAAAAAAATAATCACTTCATTTAGTTAGTTAGTTCTTAATAATAGAGCTGCCAGTAGCAAGTGTTCTAATTAATGATCCTCCATTGTGTGACTGATAAAAATAGATCAAATATTTATACTTGTACAAACATACATACGTACATACTTCTGAACGTTTGTAAATGAATGCACACATATACACATACACAGAAGCAAATAAGAACACTTTCTTCTTCCCTACAAGCATAATTAACTGAAATATTAAACAATTAATTTTCGAATAATTTGTCCTTATGATTTGGAATAATTACCTCAATAAGTACTAAACTTCAGATTCTATAAAATAAAGTTACGTCATTAAATTTCTGTTTGATAAGAAAAGGTGTGCAGTAAGGCGGGCGAGCCGTAAAATACTTTATCAGCAGCTACTTTTGTTTGTATGTACGTATTGAATGTACTCACATATGTTTATATACACTTAGGAATATACATTATATATACATATATATATTTATACAATCAATTAAATAGTTTGGGCACAACATATTTGGTTTTTGTAAAACAGTTTTAAATTCAAAGAAATGTTTAAATCACATAAAATTTCTGTATTTATATATGTATGTAAGTATTTATTTTTTGCATATATGTATATACACATGTATGTTTGTGCATACACGAATGTATACAAATGTACGTACATATTTAATTGAGATGTGTTAACTTATTTGTATTCCTTGAAATCGATGATCTCACGTTAAATTTACGCTCCCTATTGCTTAGGCACCGAGTTAAAGTATAACACTAAACGAACTTTTATTTTACAGAATTCACACAGGCGAAAAGCTCTTTTCTTTGCTAAAAATAATTGACGAGGGCAATTCAAAAAGTAGTTTATTTGTGAACAAAAATTGATAAAACTAGCGTTCCCGGCGAGCAGTATGAATTACCAAAGACACTGAACATGCTACTGAAATCTGAATCATGTGAAAAACCAGTTTTGTACTATGGACTTGTTGTTGTTAGTTTTGGACTTATTATTTTTGCGCTCGATGATGATGAATAAAAATATATTAAGATGATAGGTGAGATCGTATCGGCAGCACAGAGATCTCACCCAACGAATTCGATTTTAAAATATTGATTGTTTATTTTCGTATTTAGCTATGTATATAGTATACACATATGTATGATTCAATATCCATGTACATATGTACATAAGCACATATGTATATAAAACTGTGCTGATTAGTAACCAAACATGTATGCGGTGCTTGTAGTTTCCTTTAAATATTGCAACACTAAACAATAAGTCGAGCTCTTCATAAAAATAATTTTATTGATTGGTATGTGCATCTTTTAATTACATTTAAAAAATGTAAAAAAGAAAAAATATTTTAAGATAGTCGGTCACAGTTCATCGATCTACAGATGTCCAATTTTTATGA
Source organism: Drosophila falleni (assembly GCA_035045575.1). NCBI lineage: Eukaryota > Metazoa > Arthropoda > Insecta > Diptera > Drosophilidae > Drosophila > Drosophila falleni. Next base: position 540,878 of record JAWNOV010000054.1, on the reverse strand, counting down.
CACGACTATCGCTTCGAGCGTATGTCGATTGCCGGTTAGCTATCGTTTAATTCAGGGGTGAATTGCAACATCGATAGAAAGTTCGGCTAACATTTAAAATTTGAAGTTGCCGCCTTTTGCTAATAAATTTTCACATAGTAATAGTAGAACGCAATTAAGAATTTATATAATAGCATTTATTTATTTATTTGGTGAGTTGGTTTCCGTTAAACAACTTCGAGTGAAGGGCTAAGGAATTTGTGTTTATTAGTATTACGATTTTTTTTTTTTTAGGGATATTATATGCACCTATGTGTTTGATACATGAATTCTCCTTAAGCTTACATTAAAGAAACAAGCCTATAAGTTGCTTTAAAAAAAGAATTCTTTTATTAATTGCTTTTCCGCGCTACAAATGTTTGTCTCGGCAACGGCTGCCACTCAATAAAATTAAAACGGACCAAAAAAATTAAAAAGAGCCAACTTCATGAAAACTAAGCAATTTTTTGTAAATAAACTAAATTATTTGCATAACGAAATTTTTTAAAAACTTTTATTTAAAAAACTCCATTAAATAAAAAATATTTAAGTTGCGAGTATTTTTGAGAAAGTAACATAATACCTTCTATTTAGTCCAAAAGTTTTCAGTATAATAAATTTTTATTGCTGGAATCAAAAATACTTAGATGTAAATTACATTCTTAATAGTCTTAAAAAAATCTTGTTGAAACCTAAAAGAAGCCAATTCCAATAAAAAAGTGCCATTGCGCCAACAGGAAAATAAAGAGCCAGTTTTAATGCAAAAACGCCAAGTGTGGCAGCCGTAGTATCGGTTGCTTAAGTAGACAACGTACTTGCCTAAGTGATAACTTTTGAAAGCTTCGGATATTAATCGATGTTGGCTTTGACATAATATCAACTTTACATTGGTATAGTGCAAGTGGCGGCAACAACGTCGTCGTTTAATTTATACACAAAGCCGAGAATATTAAACAACACATATAAAGAAAATTTTAGGTAAGGATGTTTAATAATTTATAAAAGCTCATTTAGCTACATTTACTTATGAATAAGCTTTTTAATATAACGGAAAAGTTAACGGAAAAGTTTGACATACGAAAATTTAGATATGTGTTGATATGTATGTATGTATGTGTTTATGTATGTATGTATGTATGCATAGTCATTTCCAAAAAGACAAAACTCGTGTTTTTTTCGTTAAATCAAAATTATATTCTCTCAAAGCGATATACATAGACATTAAAACACAAAATTTCAAAAAAAAGCAATATAAAAATAGTGGTTTTTCTATGGAACATACTTTGGTTTGGGTGGATATTAGGGCTTGTAGTTTACAAATAAACGGTACTTTGCGTAGAGGTTATTGTAAGTTTTTGCCAGTGCTGCCATTTTAGCTAATAAATAGATGGACTTATACATTTTTAATTTAAATATGTAGAGAGTTGAAATGATTTTAACTAGAAATAGTTAATCACTTTTAAATAATCCAACCTTTTCGGAACTAATGTCTTTTTACTTTAAAATATAGATAATGTCTGGCAGAGGTAGCTTATTGTCGTTATTTAAGAAAAAGATTGAGCCTTCCGAGGTTTCTTCGTCGAGTGGAGAATTGACTAAAGACAGCGGCGTGGATGCTGATCAAACAGTTTCAAGCGCCGAGTATCGTCGAGTTGCACGAGATAATATTGCAAGTGAGCTGGAATCATCCTTACAAAATGTCAGTATTTCGATTGGACGGGGCCACGGACGTGGACGTGGACAATTCCTGGAGTCATTTAAGACTCGTTCACTACCCCTCTCGGCAAAAGGATCTACAGATAGTTTTCCTAGCGATATGTCGTCAAGCAACTTGAACACTCCAACTGACAATCCCTATGTATCAGAAAACATCAATCCAAATGTTCCCGAAAAGAATTTTTTTTTGCCCGAGAATGTGTATGGCTCCAATGGTAAGCATACAATCTTTCTAAAATATTTCTTAATAAGAAAATTAAACTTGAATATGCAGCATCCTCAGCTATAATCATATTTTAACTTCAAATTTATTTTTTTGTACAGGTACTACGTTTAATTTGTCATGTAACTATATAGGCCTAAATTCTGACCCCAGTAAGGGAGTTTACTTTTATGAAGTACGATTTAATCCTTCCGTTGATTCGGTACATTTACGAATGAAGTACTTGAGCGAACACAGAGATAAGTTTGGAGGAGTTAAAACCTTTGATGGAACCATTTTATACTTACCAATATTGCTAAAAGAGAATTTGACAACTTTTGTTTCGAAAAATGCTGATAACACTGATATCGAAGTGCGATTGCTATTTAAAAAGAAAGAACCTCTTAAGAACTGCATCCAACTGTACAATGTTCTATTTGATCGTGTTATGAAAACCTTGAATTATGTCAGATTCGATAGGAAGCACTTTGATCCCACGCAACCAAAGATTATTCCGTCTGCAAAGTTAGAAGTCTGGCCAGGATACGTTACGGCTGTCGACGAATACGACGGAGGTTTAATGCTTTGCTGTGATGTATCACATCGATTGCTTTGTCAAAAAACCGTATTGGATATGCTTACAGAGATTTGTCAACACAACAGAAGTAACTACCAAGATGTAGCCAAAAAATATTTAATGGGTAGTGTTATTATAACTCGATACAATAATCGCACATATAAAATTGACGACATTTGTTTTTCTGAGAATCCACAATCACGATTTGAAACACGAACTGGGTCACTGAGTTATCTGGAATATTATAGAACACATCATAACATCAATATCAAAGATGACAAACAGCCGTTGCTTATTAGCATTAAGCAACAACGAAAAAATGAGACCTTGGCCAAGGAAGAGGAAATACGTTATTGCCTTATTCCGGAACTTTGCTACCTCACCGGACTACATGATGAAACTCGAGCTGACCAAAAAATAATGCGTGAGATTGCAACATTCACTAGAGTTTCGCCAAATCAACGTTTGCAAGCACTTGATAAGTATATAAAAAATGTTAATCAAAACGCTGAAGCAAAGAAAATTCTTACAAATTGGGGATTATCGCTCGTCAAAAATACCATTAATGTGATGGGACGCAAAATAAATCAAGAGCAAATTTATTTTGCAAATAAAAGCGTATCAGCTGGACCAAATGCTGATTTCTCAAGAGATGCAACAAACAATGAGCTTCTTGAAGTTGTTAATTTAAATAACTGGATTTTAATTCATACGAGAACGGATTTACGTACTTGTAAAGCCTTTGTAACAAATATGGAGCGATGCTGTGAGGCTTTTGGCATGAAATTAGCTAAGCCGAAAATATTGACATTAGAGCAGGATCGTGTAGACTCCTATGTGGATGCACTGCGCCGTAATATTTGTGGAGAAACCCAAATAGTCGTTTGCATTTGCCCAACTAGCCGCGACGACAGATACTCTGCGATTAAGAAGATTTGCTGTGCAGAAATACCTGTCGCATCACAGGTAATTTGATTTGAAATCCAATTGGTAAATTATTTAAACAATTGCAATATTACTAATTAATTGCAGGTCATAAATTCAAGAACCTTATTCAACGAGCAAAAGAATCGGTCAATTGTTCAAAAAATTATTTTACAAATGAATTGCAAATTGGGAGGATCATTGTGGTCGGTGAAAATTCCATTTAAGAATGTTATGATTTGTGGTATAGACTCTTATCATGATCCCAAGCAAAAGAGTAACTCTGTCGCTGGTATGTTTAATAAGAGTTTTGAACAGTTTTAAACAGTATATTAATTAATATATTAATAAAAATTATAGCATTTGTAGCTTCATTGAACTCATCATATACGCATTGGTATAGCAAGGCTGTAATGCAGACAAAAAAAGAGGAGCTAGTTAATGGACTGACTTCGTCATTTGAAATGGCGCTCAAGTGCTATAAAAAGCGAAATGGTCACTTACCGGACAGTGTAATAATTTACAGGTACAGCTATTAAATATTGAAAAGTATGTAATATTTGTTTTAATATTTGTCCTCATTTTCAGAGATGGCGTTGGGGATGGACAACTTAATCTATGCTCAAAATACGAAATTCCCCAGTTTGAGGCCGTATGCGGTAATGCCGTAAAAATTACGTTTATTGTAGTTCAAAAACGTATAAATACTCGTTTTTTCGCGGTAAGTGAGATACTATATATTAATAGCCAAAAAATACTCGAAATTCTCTAAAATACATTTTGGCTATTTTAATAAAAAAACATAATTTTTAAATTTTTTTAGCAAAATGGCAGGGATTATTCAAATCCACTGCCGGGAACTGTGATTGACCGATGCATTACTAGAGCTAATATGTACGATTTTTTTTTGGTTGCCCAAATGGTTCGCCAAGGAACTGTGAGCCCAACACATTTTGTGGTTCTTCAAGATGATTCGCACTATGGTCCTGATATCATACAGAGATTAACATATAAATTATGTTTTCTGTATTATAACTGGCCAGGAACTGTTCGAGTTCCAGCCTGCTGTTTGGTAAGCGATAAGAACTGAGTCAATCATTGTCAATTATTCACAATTTTTTTGTAGACTACATTCTAAAATCAATTTTATTTTATATTTTTAGTATGCTCATAAGATGGCTTACTTGATCGGCCAAAGTATTCAGCGCGATACTTCAAGCAACTTGTCGGAGAGATTATTTTATCTATAATAACAATTGGACTAATTTTTTTTTGTTATTTTCTTCTATGTTATTATTCCTTTTCTGAAAAACATTGGATGGTAACATTATTGAAAAACTTATAACTTTGGAGGTCACTGTTTATATTCTTAAATTTATAATCCCAAAAATTATTTTTATTTTCATTTCATTACTTAACAAAGAACACTCATTTTTATTTTTATTGTATTAGTTTTACTTAAGAAAGAACACTAATTTTTATTTTTATTGTATTAGTTTTACCTAACAAAGAACACTCATTTTTATTTTTATTGTATTAGTTTTAAGAATAACAGTTACAAATAATGCTCATTTAAAAAGACATCAATTAATATTAGGCACCGACTTGTATTTAAAATAAATATCGTCTTAATGGCCTATGGTAGAATTGTGTGAATTGCAACCTGAATATTAGAGAACTAAATGTTTCTTTAGAAATGAAACTTAATTGAAAGATGCTACTGACTATATTTTTTGTTATCACATTAAATCCGTTTTCGTTTATCTTTAAAGGGAATCAATAGAAACTAAAAGATATATATAACACTACCAGATTATTACCATTAAAAATGGTTATTTCGAGTAGTTTAGCTGACTCGAGCTCTAGATTTATTGTTGATATTGACACTATCAGCAAACATCAAGATATATTCTTATCTAAAGTTTTACTTTCTTTTTTAACAGAACCGGATTCCTTTCTATTTAAATTTTTTTTATTATTTCAAAACTCATCTCGGAAATAAATGAAAGAACATATAAGCCCAATACAAAATAAACGATTAAAGTAAACAAAAATGAACAGAAATAATTGAATAAAATTAATTTGTTCATATTTTCTTAATACCTTTTTATTTCCTTGTATATATGAAATTATTAACATTTTTCAACAATAACATAATTCCGGTCCCTAAATTGCCAGTAAAATTATAACAATTCGAATTTCTTCTCTTTTTGAACTAATTGGGGCTTTTTTGGGGTTATCCCAAATCCTTGCCACATATGTTGGATCAATTAAACAATTTTTAAATAACTCAAATGTTCAGTTATAAGCAAAAAATGTTTAAAATATAAGTTACCTGTTAATTTCATAATAATTTTATAATTTAATCTTAAGTTATAAGTTTGCCTCTAAAATATTAATGTATAAAAATTAAATTGTTTTGCTAAAGTTTAAAAATGTATTAATAAATATGCGTTTACATTTCGATTCTATATTCTTTAGAATTTAAAATCAATATTATTTAACATTTACATGCACGAGTAGGGGGTCAAATAATTTAGATTCTAGAAGGAGCTGTATATACATGCGATATATATATTTGATAGAACCCTTATCAAGATCGTAGTATACCATCGTAGCAAGATCAGTAAGATTTTTTAAAATTAAAGTTTAATTAATGACATCATGATCTTCAATGTAAACGATTCCAAGCGGGATATTTATAAACGCTGTTATTTCTGTTGTAGTTTATGATAATATTGATCAAGGGTAAGGCAAAAAGATCTTAAGAGGTTGTACAAATTATGTATTAAATATTTTTCTAAATAAAATATTAGCAATCATATCATTTATATGTAATGTAGCTATATTATTCACATATAATAATAATTTCTATTAGCTCTTGCTAGGTAATATTTACTAAAATACTTAAAGAAAGACCTTGAAATTTGTAATAAACTAAAAAAAGGACAGAAACTTCTTAGGCAATAAATGCAAAATTCAAAAATGTATTATCGCAGATAATAATAAATCCACATTTTGAAAATGTTTGCAGGTAATATTTCAATATGTACAGAAATTCCTTGAAATGTGTAATTAACCAAGCCAAGGATGAAAGGTATTTAACGTAATCTGCGTACGCAGGTAACTGTCTGCACCATTATCCTAACCTTTCAGCGTTCTAAGAAAATTAAGAAAAATGGTTATGTTTTCCAAGCACTTTCGGTATAAATAGGCTGATTCGCATAGCACTGCAGTTCACTTCTATTCGAACCTTGTCGGCTTGTGACGTGTTTCCAATTCGTAAAGTAACTTAATAAACTATTTTGTGCTGAAATAAAATCTTAAAAGTACATTTACTTAGCATTTAAAATATTAAAGACGTTTTTTTCTGTTTGCGTTTGTGCCGTTACCAAAAAATATATTATATTCGACATGCCGACTTGATATATCTTTGTTTGTCTGTCCGTTGGGCAATATTGAATACTTTATATGTTTTCAAAAGCCTCCAGCTAGCTTTTCTGTAAAGTTTTTTATTTTAAATTTGTATTTTTGGAACCGTCGTCCTTCGGTTTGTCGAAGATACATCATCTATATAATAGTGTCTTTATTTTCAAAGATCACACCTTCTTTATTTTAATAAATACAAAAAATCATTTAATATATTTTCTTTAAATTTATTGATCTATTTTATTCTCTGACCTATTATTTGTATATTTTAAAAAAGTGTAAATAATTTCTATTACGTTAGTTTGTTGTATCATATGTAGATACTTCTTAAATATTAGTTAAAATTAAAGTAATTTAACACAGTTGTTTTATTTTTAAATACTTTCAGACAATTACTTTTTATTCAGATCAGTTTGTTTTTTTGTTTCTTTTCTTTTGAATTTTACAAGCCATAAAGTGTTTTTTTTTTGTTTCAAACAATATGTTCTTCAGTTAAATTCATTCTTTACAATATACATTATAAATACGTAGTAAATGTTCATAAATAATTCACAATATTAATATTCGTTTGAGTACAAATGCGAGTATAAGTCAAGCCAAACTGTAAATTGCAAATTTTGTTGTACACTACTGAAAACATCTCAATTTGTTTGGTTTTTTTTTGTTTTATATGTTTAGAATTTTTTGTTTTTACTAGAGTACTCAGTGTCTCAAGCGAGCTTAGAATTAATGTTGAATAAATAAACGAGTTGAGTGTTGAGTAATGTTTTTTAGTTTTTAGGTTTTGTTTTTGTTGAGTTTTTTTTTCTTCATGTTTTTGATGTTATTAAGCTTTTGCTACTCAGCATGGATTACAACCACTATCGACAGCATTACCACTGATTCGAGGGGCGACGCTCGGCTCCGGGCGCAGCGCTGCCGGAGAATCGCGGCGAGGAGCTCTGCGAGGAGCTGCTGCTGGGCATACTACTGCAGGCGGCTTCGTTGGCCAGAAGCGTATGAATGGCCGCCAGCAGCTTCTTGCGAGCTCCGAACGCGGTGATGCCCAGCTCCATAAGATTCTCCTCGGTCAGTGTTGTAAACATTTCCAAGTCAATTTCGTTCAAAACGAAAATTTCTAAAAAGAAACATAAAAAAGAATGAAAAAAAAAATTAATAAACATACAAAGAAAATTGAAAATCCGTTAAAGACATTTAAAAAAAAATATTAAAAAAATCATATTAAAATGTTTACAAAAAAGAAAACATCTTAAAAAAAGTACAAAAAATAGATTAAGATTAAGAAAAATAGCATACAAATATATATATACATGTAAAAACGTTAAATAGAAAAAATAAAAGTGGACCAATCTAGTTAAGCTATATAACTATTAAAAATTAAATTTAATCAAACTATAAATTGTTACTAGTATATCTTAGCCCTCATAAAAAAATTATATTATTATATGCTTACTATTTGCCAATTATACTACCAACTCGATGAAATGTACATATATTGTAGGAAAACTAATTTTAAAATTATATAATCCTTATTATTGAAAGAAAAAGAAAATACAACCACATAAAAAAAAGTAAAAAAGGTATTCAAAAATAACAATAAAAAAAAATTAAAACGAATAATATAAAAGTATATAAAAAAATTGAATAAAAATAAAAAATACCTTACAGTAAAACCAAAAAAAAAAACAGAAAAAATTAAAATAAATAATAATAACAACCTAAAAATGAAACTACAAAAATTAAAATACAACCAAAAAGTAAAAAAGGCAAAAAAAAAAACGAATTTAAAACTAATAATTACAAAAACCAAAAGAAATCCATGTCTTCGCAAACTGTCGCTGCAAAACTGTTTAAAAAAACCAATGTAAGCCTTTTTAGCTGATACAGGAATATCTGGTTCACATATTTATCAGAATAAACTATGGAGTTAGGCACAACAATTTTAATGAAATTAATACATCTTAACATCTATAACATACTTTTCTATGGTAAGCACATACATAAAAATCCATAATTCAATCCATCAAGTAATTAATACACACTTGTTATTCCTTAGTTATAAGAAGAGTTTTTTCGCAGTCTCGGCATGGAATCTTAAATCAACTGAACTATATAGTTCAGTAAATCAAGATGAATACTTGGAAAGTTCTTAAACAATATTGGACTGTCAAATTTGATGGAAATAGTTTCTGATGATGATACTATTAATAAACTAAAAATGGAACTGGTTGAACTACACACTTCTATGAAGGTGAGAAGGGGAGCAAACAAAGGATGTTAAGCGGGTTGGAAATGAATTCTGAAAATTTGAGCTGTTCATTTGAGTCAGACTTTCGAATTATTTTAAGCAATTACAAAAAAATTCATCTATAAAATTGACAAAAAAAAATACTACTTATAAAAACTTATACTTTAAGATATTAAAAACTAGAATTAAGTTTAGATGTGCAATAAAATAACAAAAAAAAAACCAGCAAACAACTTAAGGTGGTTTCTTTCGTCTACTCACTTATGTAATGCTCCAGACCGACGCTTGTCAATAGGGTATGTATATCCTTGTGTTGTGAAAGCTGCATGCGCCGACTCACAGGCGTGGCATCCAAGAGTCCCGTTGTGGCACCCAGCCCATAGGGGGAGCACAGTCCGGGTGGTGGGGGCGGCATACGCCAGCCATTTGCACCGGTGGCGCCACCATCATCCACCGTCTCAATGGGTGCCGGAGAGGTACGGCTTAAGCCCATGCCCAGCCAGGCGGGGGTGGGAGTACGTAGTTCCCCCGCAACCGGAGTCCGTTCCATGGCCTTGAAACCGAGAGCACGCTTCATGTCAAAGTCCAAGGCCCGTTGAGTCGCCTGCTGCTGCTGCTGCTGTTGATGTTTGCCAGCTGCTGCGGCCAGATCATAGTGAAGATTGCGATAGCTCTCGGCACTACCGGGCAACAGATGAGACCCGCCCATGGCACTGCCCAGACCAAGAAGGACACCATCGCTCAGACGACGGCCAAGACGGGCTGCTCCGGCAATGCTGCCTGCTTCACTACTGTACGTGGAATCGGGCGAATAATGCGCCCGATTGTTGCAACCACCCGATGACGAGGATGTCGAGGAGACGGCACCCTGCAGTTGTCCATAAGGTGGATACGATTGCTCCAACGATGTGGTGCTGCTGCTGAAACTCTGATAACCACTAGTATTCTGACTGCAACTGTTTCGCGGTGATAGATTCACCTGACCCGCTCCGCCCACTGTGGGCGGTCCATTCGAAGCCTGTGGAGGCTTCAATAAACCTGATCCTGGCACTTGCAGATAATTGTTGTTGTTGTTATTACTGCTGCAGTTGTTGTTGTTGTTGTTATTATTATTATTGTTCATCGCTGGCACCTGCCGGGGCTGATAGCCACTATTATGCAATTGCATATACTTCTGCGTGGGCGTGCATATGCCAGTAGGCGTGGCCATGCCAAGACTTGCATTCCCATTGATCATCATCGGATTCTTGTTACCATAGGGCGTCAATTGTCCCCCCATTGTTGGAGGCAACAACGATGGAGTTTTCGGACTATCCGGATAGCCAGCCAGGAGTGCTGTCAACTGCGTCCGATATGCCAAATTGAGATCCTTATCCTTGGGCATATAATAATGATCGGGTAGCTCCGGCTTAATAGCGGGCGTCGTTAGGCGCAGTATCTCCTGGCGTGCCTCGTAGATCTTGTCTGTAATAAAGAAAAAAATAAATTTGTAGGAATAAAAATAAAAGTATCTTCTTTAAAAAGAAAATTAGTATTAATCCTGGGATAATATAAGAAGAAGAAGAATATAAGAAACAGAAATATTTTAAAGAGCTAGAGAAAACTTTTCGACAGAGAACTAAAAAAGGAAGAATATGCAAAATGGAATAGAATATATTCAGAAAGTTCAGGTCTGTTCCTGCTTTTCACTTTTCTTTTTTTCTACCATGTAGATACTTACCTATAAATTTCTCAATACCCTTGATTACGATGGCCAATGTGCTTTGTCGCGCCTTTTGGCGTAGAGTTATATAGACACCATATTTGATATTAAGGCTCATTATTTCGGATGCATCGGTTTGATTGTCGGGAAAGTCAAATATCAATACAACGGGCAAATTGCCAAGCAATTGTTGTCGTGCCCTATAGACATCATCGATGCGTCCACTGATTGTGACCTGAGACTTTTTAAGCGGCTTCACATTCATATCTGTCAGATCGGGGAATATGATTTTGGTTTGTGTGCGTTCCATAATGCTCAAGAGATTCACATTGTTCTTGCCCTTGACAATCTCATGATGTTGTGGCGATATCTCCATTTGTACATTTACAAGAATTTGATTCTGAATTGGAAATAAAATCAAGCAATATATGTTTAATATACTTTAGATATAAATTATATTACCCTCTTTAATCATATAATATTAATTTTTTCCGAATTCGCAATAGAACATAAATATTGTTTTTTGGACAAAGGGTGTTAATATTTTTTTTATTTATAAATTTATTCATCTATAAATAATTTATTTATATTTATAAATTTATTTTTTATAAATATAAATAAATTATTTATAGATAAATAAATTTTATTTATAAAGTGTAAATATTTTTTATATGAATATGAATTTAAGAGTACAACAAATGTATATATTTTTAATGAAAGAAAAAATAGAAGAAGAGCAAAAATGATATATTTTATGTAAAGGAAATGACAAAAAAATATTTTCGACTTACCGCAATACTTTCGAAGGCAAAGTTGATCAATAGCTGGGTGGCATCACGCACCTGGGCAGATTCCTTCTCGGAACCCTTCACCAAGACCAGGGACGTGTGCAGCTTGGGACGCGACGAGAATATGACCTTAAAAAAAACAACACCTTGGATTTAGTTGATCGAATAGAAGTACTTTTGTGGATTTACCTGCACATTAAATTTGCTTTCAATCATTTTGATGTAGGGTGTTTCATGATCTGGCTGCGTCTTGCCGGGGCCCATTACAGGCATCTCGAAGGAGATCAACAGCGGCGTTGATAGACGTACCATGGCTCTGGCACGTTCGACACCTTCCAGACTGCCGCAGAGCGATACCTGATTCGATTTCTCCGTGGGATTCGAACGATTCGAGTCCGGGAAATGTATGTGCGTGTGTGAATCATCCATAATTCGTTTAATATTATTACCGCCGCGGCCAATAATGTACGAATGATCCGTATAGCTGACATCCATTTTCATAATCACGCGAGTTCCCTAAAGATACAATATATACATGTTAAAAATGAGCCTTAAAGTTAATCAATTTATTCTTTACGTACCCTTGAATCTAGGCTGCTCAGAATATGATCTTTGGCGCGCTGCACCTGCTCCATTTTACCCACAATACGCACATGGGGATCTAATAATCATATATGTATTCCAAATCCATATACTATATGTAGAGAAATTTCCTCTAAAAAATTTTCATTTCTTACCCTTTTTGCTCTTGGCACCAATCTTTAGTCTGCAAGGCCAGCTCACATAAGTATCCGTAGTGTTCATTATCTAAAAGATATTCAGTATATATGCATATATGGGTTATATGCGTCTTTATATAATACACTTAAATTTGGCTTCAATAATTAGAAAATGCAAAACATTTATAGTTTCTTCACTAAAATTTAAATTATGTCTGCTAAATGTTTAAACATGAATTTTGTTTCAGAGTTTAAACGACATATATGAGTTTGAAATATGACTTATGTATATACCGCCTACTTCGGGTAATACAAATCAAAAAGTTGAATTTAGAAATAAAAAAGTTTTCTTGTGAGTCACCGTTGTAAATTGATTAGAATTTGAAACAAACTATAAAGAATCTCAATTGAATGATTAATTTAATGTTTCACATTAATAGATTTACAGATGCAACTTTCCTGATCATACTGAACTGACAATTGGTTTCTCTTCAACTTTCCTATAGTTTACTATTATAATTTGACTATCCACTACTCCAATTTATACCTTACTTAAAGAATATTTTTGAAATAATCCTTGTCGACTTACATCATCAAAGAAATACTCCGCACCGTTCATGCCCTCAATGGCGCTGTCCTCTGTAAAGAAAGAATGGAGTTGGAAGAAAAGAGTTCAAATTAAAGTCTATGGTATACGCACCCTTTATCAACTGTTCCAGTTTCTGTCGATCAACCTTGAAACGTTCCGTGTGCAAATCGTCCGGATTTTGTACGCCCAATTTCAATGCAATAGCGCGTATGTCACTCCAATCGCTGTCCACCGATGAAATTTCACTCTGCGTCTCGCTGGGAGCTCCGCGTCCCCCACCGGTGCCTCCTGTTGCAGGCAGGGGCAGGGGCAGGGAGGTGAGACCAACTGCAACTGGTGTGGATTTACCACTGGCCATGACGGTAACGTCCGCTGCCGTTTGATAAATAAGTTCATTGAACGAAGCACAGGAGAGCATGTTGATGTTATCGCTTTGTCGGTTATCGATTGTCGGTTGTTTTGGATTGTTTCGGTTTTGTTATCGGCTTGCAGGCCAATTGATGAACACTCTGCAAACTTGTTGCAATTCGCTTATCGATGGGTCGTTTAATATTCAAAATCAATTAAAATGTCCATTCACTGTCGTCCGTCTGAGTTTAATTTGGAATGTTTTGGTCAACTTTTGGATGAGAGTATGCGTATGTGAGTGTGTGAGTGTGTATGTGTGTGAGTGTGTGTGTGAGTGTGTGTGTGAGTGTGTGTGTGAGTTATGTATGAGAAATACAGTTTTTGATCAGATGAGCTGTGTGTGTGTTAAGATGGAAACAAAGCTTTAAACAAAACATTTTAAACAATAAAAAATTATTGTACTGTTTAGATATTTGATATTTTTATTATCTATGACATTTTTTTATAATAAAATATTATGAAATTTTTATTTTTCCACTGTTACATTTTTAAATATTTATACACATATGATATCATTTCATTTATAATTCGTTATACAAGAAAGATGTTGTTATTTTTTATATTCTTGTAATATTTCTACGGTATTTAATAGCTCGACTAAAATATTCTAATTGGTTTTAAGTTCCTAGTTTATTTAGTCGTTCCCATAAAATTCAATTAATTTGGTTAGATATTAATTAACTAAATTATTTTAAGATTTTATTTTTCCATAGTATTTTCAATATTATCTCTAGAGTGTTTCATTTCATCTCAATCATTTTATGCATTAAATATAAAGAAAATATTTTTTATTTCCAAGGTATTTTGTAGTTTTCTAAACTTGATATTTATTTTTTTGCATGATCCCATGGTATTAATTAAACGTTCAAGTCAATATTGAGTATATTTCTTGGTTATTATGTTGACAAAATACATTTCACTTTATATTAAAAGAAAAAATAGAATTTAATCGCTCTGCATTACTACTGCATGCTACTTATTTAAAGAGTTTTTTCTTGCTTTTAAAGTATCCGATTCGTTTAATAATAAAAAAAGGGACTCCAACATGCTTATGCAATTGTTTTCGTTATTTCAAACATTTCTAGGATAGATTGTTGCTTTTAAGACAGTTTTTCTTTGTAATTAAACCCTACAATTTTTTATTTATTTATTTTAGAGTTCCACTTTATTATAAATATTAATTAAAAATTTCTTAGCAATTTCTGTTCACAAACACTTTACATAACCTCTCCATATAAAGTTTGTTAAATTGCCATGAGGTTTCCCTTTTACCCATATTTTGTGAACGGAAACGTAAAGAACTTAAAGATCAGACATTGATGAACAGTTAAAAATAGAGTTTTACTTTATACGCTTTGACACTTTCACTTTCTTCGACTTTCTTTCACATCGACTTACCGAACCAGTTCGCCACTCTATTTGAGATTGAAGAGCCCTTGAAAGTCCAAACAAATGGCATGCGTTAAGTCCTGGACAAATTGTATTGCTTCGACGAGACAAATGTTCATAACAAAATTACGAATTTGTAAGAATCTTTCGACGAAAGGCATTTATACTGTGATCAACGCAAAGAATTTGTCTATATGTATTATAATATAGATTGTTAATGTGTTTTCTTTTATTTCTTTATTTCTTTCAATATTATTATATATTTTTAACGATATATTTCCAATGTGAAATAATAGAAATAGTCGGTTTTAAAGCTAGGAACTTTTTTGCTACCAATTGTAAGTAAGACTTGAAGGCAATTGAACGTGCTGTGGAATTTCGAGATTTGTCGTTGATCCATCGCATGTTTTTGTCGCCAGCGAAAGCTTCAAATTAACTGTTAGTCCTAAATTGTCATTAGCCAATGGGATATTTGTGGTTAGGCGCCTGGAGAAATGCTCAATTGATTTTCACTGGGTCAACGAACCACTCGCAGAGAGTTGAGTCTATCAACCAAAAAATGCCAAACTCTTTTTAAACAAACCACACATAATTACAGAGAGTTCAGCTGCTGTCACAGAACAGACCTTAACAGAGCTAGCTTAGCACTTGTTCTCTTAAAATTCTTTTGTTTTTGTTACAAATTGCACGCTACAATCAGCTTAATTGCTTCGATTACTATCTATGTAAAACGCTTAAGCTAACGTTTCTCTTAAGTTTTAAACATGTTCACATGCTGTTAAAATGTTGCTAAGACCTAACAGCACGCTGTTATCTTAAAATGTTGCCCGGGCTTGGCGCCAAAACAAAATTTAAAAGGAAATTTCCATACATATATGTATCTTGTTATTCCCGCCAAAACAAATTAGAAACTCACCGCGAAAATGGAATTTTTAGCACAAAGACACAAATTTTCTTTATTTTTTTTTTTTAGAAAATTTATTAAAAAAAAGTATCAAGTATGGGCACAAATATAATTTATCAAATCATTCGACAATTAAGACGGTCTTGTATTTATTTTGTATTTTTGATCACGTAAAAATAGGTATTTATTTTGTTCACAATTAATGTTTCGGTCAATTGGTCAAATTTGAGTTAATTGGGAGAATTTTTGGCAGTCGTCTTATTTTTTCAATTTAACCAAAAAAAATAATCACTACCGAAGACGGGGGCGCGGGGGAATTTTACAATTAATATATCGAGACACGTGTGTGGAAAACACAGACAAATAACTAATCATGAAAAGCGAAATTAAATTGTTGTCCGAATCAAGGTCAAGTATGGGAAAAAAATGCGTTAACCGAAATGAAAAAGATGGCCCGGTTTTGCAAATAGTTAATATAAAACGAAACTTAATTGAGTTATTCGAATCACAACGCGTCGTAGTAAATATAAATGGACTCGGGCTAAATCGGTGCTATCGTCGTCATTGAGGCGCGTTGACTGCTAGGACCGAGTCTGGATCTTGTCCCGTCTGACCTTCAGGCGGAGCTTTCGCCAACTAACATGCTGAGGGGGAGTGGAGAAAGAGACCTCAAAGAGAGAAGCTCTTTGATCAACACGTGTATTAATACAAAACAACAACTTCAGCAGCGACCGCAGCAACAATTGCTGTAAAAACCTCTGCTTATTTACGCCTGTTAAAAGCTTTACCAACCGCCTGGCAAAACTTTAATGTACTCAGCAGTAGATGGCGCTAGATAACAGTGCAGTTCATAAGTTTACACACAACAATTAATCATTAAATATTGTTGATATTAGTTTATTTATTAAATAATATTTATATATTTTTTTAATTTTGACGCCCATTTAAAGTTTCGCCAACTGTCTGTCATAGTTTTAATATGAGTATAATTATGAGCGGCACTGTAAGCTAGCGCCTTCTATTGCAAAGCCTAAATAAAGCAGTAAAGAAACATTGAAAATCTTGTTGATATTTCATTATTAATCATTTATTATTGTTTATTAATATATATTTAATTTGCTTATAGTTTATCCAATAGCCATTAATACTAATTTATGTCGTTTATTAATTTACTTTTTACATTTATTCTCATACACTTTATATTTTATGCTTACAAATACTGATTTCTATTATAGGTTTTTACTTTTTACATCATTGTAGATTTGGGTTTCACACGAAAGTTGGCTATTATTCACTTTTGCATTTGATTATTTGTTATTTTTATTTTGTTTGTGTAGATATGAATATGTACTTTATATTCAATGTAAGCAGCGTGTGTTTTTCTTTATGTTTATTTATTAATTATTTTTATATGTTATATTAAAACTATCTCTTAGTTTAGTTGGTAAACAACATTAATATTTTATTTTTCTTTCTGTATATATTTCTATGTACATAAACAAGTTTTTTTTTCATCTATGCCAAATTTCACATAAGAAATAATTCCACAGAAATTGTTTTCGCTTACTCTTTATTTTTGTGAAATTTATTCAAAGGTGAAAGTTGGTATTGGCCTCTATATACTCGTAAAGCTTAGCAAAACGGAATCCACCAAAAAATCTCAATAAACGGATTAATCTTAGAATATTGAGCTAACGTAAATAAGGGAAGACAACTTTCACAACACGTTTTGATTAGACAAATCTGAGCGTATGCATTATTATATCATTTATAATATACAGTTATTCAAGTTATTGTTTTGACAAAGTTAAAAGATTTCATATTTATTTTTAAAAATAGTCCTTTTAATTTGATTTATTTTTTAACTTATTCATAAGCAAATATGTATGATAAAATATAAAACAAGGATGGTTTTTGTCAACACAATTACTTGATTAACTGTGCATTTGTCTTTTAATCTTTAACATTTACACATACAAATTTACTAATTATAAATTCACAATTACTTTGTGTTTTCTAGACAATTTCTTAAAATAACTTCCTATATACAATTCTCCAAAAATTTTGATTACAAATGTATTTTATGTATTTCCACTTGAGTATTATTATTACATAATTTAACCAAGTTTCAGTATTGTATATTCAACTACTCATTTTTTAAGTTTTCATATTATATATTTCCGAAAGTTTTCATTCAATTTACATTTCGCGATCTATGCTTCCAATTACAATTACACCGATTTATTTATAAGGCAAAGGAACTATTTACCGTTGGATTTTTGTTTGCCAAAAATTTTAAACAATTTGTTCTTTTGAATGGTGAAATAAAACGAATTTTGTTTTTAAGATTCATGGTATTCTTTTAGCTAAATTGTTGCTTGTGTCTACAAATGAAAAATATAGCAGCAATTAATTTTGTATTCTTCCAAAACCGTAAAAAGTTCCTTTCAATATTCGTATAATCTTTTTTTATTATCTACAAATATTTAACTTTAAGCTTTTATTCTCTTTTGATTATTCATGACTTTACTTTATTTACATATTCACTGGGCAAAGAGATGTGATAAAACATACATAGTAAAAGCATGCTGAAGCTTTTTACTATTGTTTACAAACTCATTATTTGCTTCAAAATGCACTACGGTACAAAAAGCTAAGCTCAAGTGCAGTTTAAAGCTCAGCTTACTCATAATAACCTTTTACAGCTCTCTTTTATTTTGTTCTTTGGCGTGAAAATATGAATAACATGTCATATAGTATTTTAAGAATTAAGCCCATTGAAAGTTTTCGGTTCGATTTAAATATATTTATTTATTCGGTGTTCCGAATATATCACATTTATGTGCATAACCTCTAGCCAAATATGCAAAGATAAAATAATAAATTAATAAAAAAATCCGTCATTTAGGTCACGAAATCGGTTTACAGTATTGTGTTGAGTACTTTGTTATTATTTTTGTTAGACAGTGCTTGTTGGACGAATAGCAGGACTCGTAATTGTTTTATTAACACAACATCAAGGTTTAAAGACATATTTATCCGCTTCCCTGTCTTTATTTATGTTATCTGCTCTGCACTTGATCTTTGCTTCGCTCTTATTTTGTATGTTAAGTACTTGACTCTTTTACTGCTTGAGCAATGAAGACCGAGAATGAGACGGATTGTCCGACTTTAACATTCTCTCTTCGACTGCAAGCAACACACGGATTAAAAGGAGTAAGAGCTTTGGCTTTTGTGTCATTAGCTGTGAGTAAATTTAAGAAGCTGTGACTCTTAAGCTGCTGTTATCAATGGAAAATACATAAGATACATTTCTCTTAATATTCATTGTGCATTACTACTCGCAATTGTTATGTATTTTATACACAATTACTTATATTTTCCTCTTAACCTATTTTATGAGCTTCACCTGTTTTGTATTTGTTGTGTATATGTATTGTGAGTATATAATTAATTTATAACATATACATTAATTTGCATTTCCTTTGCTGTATTCTATATATATATATATATTTTTTTTAAGTATATTCGGCTTGCTTGAACCGAAAAATTGGCTTTATAAGACTTAAGTACGTCATTCCCGACAAACTGCTGCCAATGCAATTAATATTTTATGTAGTATTTATTATTGCAACGCTTTCCATGTGTAAAACCCAAGAAAAGAAATAAGAAAAAAATAAGAGAGAGAGAGAGAGTAAATGTATGCAGTTGGCAACACCTTAAGCTACTTTTTGAAATGCATTTCATCATCAATTCAGCATCAGCATGAGATGGATGCTTTTGGCCGCGTTGCCAACTCCCGCCAAGTCATCAATAATCGTTGATCCAGCGTCGATGCCACGCCCACTTTAGCAAGTGTCGCTGACAGCTGTTGATGTTGTCGCTTCCATGTTGTTGTTGTTGTTGTTATTGTTGTTATTGTTGCAGTTGCAGTTAAATCATCGCTCGAGTCGGCAACACTTGCAATATTCCCAACATTGTCATCATCACCCTCATCATCATCATTATCATCATCGTTGTTGTCCCGTTCTCCTTGAAAGTTGTCGCTGTTCTGATCCAGACTCGCATTGCCAGCAAGTGTTGCCAATGCCATTTGACAATTATAAAAGCATTTGTCGCCTCTCTTCGCTCTCTTTGACATTGTCACAGCGACGCATTCGCTCTTGCTGTTGCCGTCTCTGTCGACGTCAACGTTGTCATCGCTGTTACTTGGTTGTTGTGTCGCTGCTTTATCGCTGCCATATTGACAGTTGATAATTTGATGGGCTCTCCACAACCAAAGAGGAATCGCTATTGCTGCCATTTCCCCTCCCCCCCTCTCGCTAAGCCATGTGGCGCAAGCATTCAAATGCCACGCCCACTTCACCAGCTGCCTGTTGATGTGTCTGTGTAGCTTTGTTATATGTTCCACTGGCAGCAGCTCTGTAAGCTTCAATAGCCAAAAGTGCCAAAAGATTTCCTGTACAGCTTTTGGGGCGCCCGATGCACTGCTCTCAGCTGTAAAATATAAAAGAGACAGAGAGAGAAAGGACAGGAAAAAAGGTATTAGTACATTTATTTTTTGGCTGTTGCATTAGCAAAGACTGAAAGCTTTTGTGGTAGCCATGAATTGCCTGAGAACAGATGAAAATAATACATTAAAGTGCACTTGAGACTGGTTATTCATTACCATCGAACTAATGTGAAATAACATTTTTTTTAAATATATTGTAAATTATAAATTTAAAAAAAACAAGCAAGAAACTTATTTAAGGTATAATTAAAAAATTTACTTAAAATATTTCATTATAATTGGCATTCAATTTAAAAATACTCAAGGAAATTAACTAAATACATCTACAATGTACATATGTATGTACGCTTTCATAATATTCTGTGAATTAAAATTAAAATTGTTAGTGTATAACTGATATTAGTTCAGATTAATAATATAGTGATTATATTATTAATATAACGTAAAGTAACAAAATTAATTAGTTAAAAAAATTAACAAATTTAATTTTAATGCTCAATTTCAAAGAGATTTTCAATGTAATTTCACTATGTATAAGTTCATTTATTTTGATTTAGATTAGCTATCTGAATGTAAAACACATAAAACTGCCCATAGATATGTTGTTATTGATTCGTATACGTATTTGCATATTTTATTTGTAACTCTTTCACTCCATTGAATATAACTCACAAGCTGCATCCTGAAAAATATCTGATAAGTCGTCTTAACAAACTTCATAAAAAAAGAAATATCGAAAACAAATCCAGTCAACGAAATATACATGTGTATATGTGAGTGTGCATGTCAACAATGCATTTGCATAAAGTTCACAAAAATCGACAACGGAACTCCGCCCAAAAAATCGGAGGGAGAGGCAACCCTAAAAGCGGTTACCCTGCACCCTTTATACACCATTTATTCTACATTCCATTTGATAGTCAAGATTGTTGCACACACTTTGAATATTTTTTTCTCGATTTTTGCAAAATTTTTAAATAAAATTTGCAGTATAATGCAATTGCAACATTGTTGTTGTCGTTGTTGCAATTGGTGTTAAGTAAATGTTGCCGCAAGTAAGTGGCAACACTTTGAAGAAAGAACTACTTATTTATAAGGGAGAGCATATGCACAAATAAACCACACAGCAATCAAAATGCTTTCCACGGTAAAATTAGAAAAGGAAACCCGAGAGATTTCTTGGGAAATTGCCTTGGGCAACTACAACTGCAACTGCAACTGCAACTGCCACACATTTTCAGTGGCAACGTAAGCATCAATAGCGCGACAATCTTTCATGTCTAAACTAACTTTAAGCCAATTTGATTTGGCCCAGCATTTGATTCGATAAGCGTGCCTGGTTATCCTGCTGTAAGAGCAGCTGCTCCTGCCTGACTCCTTACTTCTTCCCTACTCCTGCTCCTGTTCCTGTTCCTGTGAATGTTTATGCTGGCAAAATGTTATTTGCATAATTTAAGTTGTATGTTCGAGCAGCTAAACGAGAGCACAGGACGCAGGACACACCAAGTGTCTGGGTTCAACCATTGCAAAATCACAAAATTGTGGATGCAGCAGAAGCTAGGAGCTAGGATCAGGCTTAACAAATACTCTTCGGCAAAGAAAACACAAATAGTATAACAAATATTATTAAATAAAATATATTCGGGTTTTTTTTTATTTCCAAATGAAATCATGTAAAGGGAAGATAAACTTATAAATAAATGTTATTATGCATGCAAAAGAATAAAATAAATATTATAAGATTCTCTCAGTGTCAAATCTATGATTAAACTCACTTTTCATGGAAGTCGGTTAATTTTTAGAAAATATAATATCAATATACAAAATCAATCATCAATCATCAATCAAGTCGCGATTGAAAAAAGTTTTCTGCATTGAAATCGTTGTAGTATTTCCAATGATTAACTTTAAAAACCTTGCAGAAAATATTATTTGCGATCATTCAGCATCGAAACTTAAAAGAAAAATATTATTTTGCAAAGTCATTAAATTTTGAAAGTTGAATAAAGTAAGAACCCAAAAACCGACTAAAGAGGCTTTTCGTATGGATATCTTTTAGGGTTTATCTAAGTTACAGCTGCTAAGCTTTCTTTGAGACAAAAAATGTTTAACAAAATGAATAAAGTTTAGATGTTAAGCTTAACTAGAGTCCAAAATATGATCAGAAAAACTTTTCACAAGCAGATTAGCTGATTTTTCCCGAAGTTATACCTGTCTAACAATTTTTTAAAATAATTTTTTAAACAAGATTAAAATAAATTGAGTGCGTAATTATGTAAAACTCGAAATATATAAAAGTCAAGTCCAATTCAAATTAATTTTTAAAACCAACACTGCAAATTTCGTGAGTTTTACAACACTTACGTGTTAAGTATTTCAAATATGATTCGTTATGATCCTCATAGCCTCTATCTCTGTCTCGCTCTCCAATGCTATTGCCATGCTCATCCAAAGGATAATTGTTCATATCATATGATCTGCCTGAGGCCATAATTCTGGGTTTATCCTCCTCGATAATGCTCTCGATTTCCTCCTTAAATATGTCAAAAATGTTGGCCGTGCACTTGAGCTGCAATATTGAGAAAGAGGTGGAAACAGAGATAGAGAGATTTTTATGTAAGTAAATTATTGATGGATTTCTTACTCTCATTTGACCCTTGAGAAAATGCTGTGTGGTAACCATAAAATGTATGGCACTTGTGACAGACTCCAACGTGGTATTCTCTTGTTTCTCAATCTGATACGTCTTGATGTGATGCGGTGGCACCTGCAAAAGAAAGTGGAGAAAGAGAGAAAGATGAGAAATGGATGAATGTGTGTCAAGTGGATTTTGGGCTGAACCAAAAACAAATCGCACTTCAATACATCAGTTCAAAAGGCCTGAAAGACTGAAAATCAATTTGTAAATATTTATCAAAGGGTTCTGCATCTTTCAGATAGCATAGATACATAGATACGTAGATACGTGGATACGTGGATACGAATACATACTTGTAGTAGTTTGTAGCGACATCAATGCAACAACACAATGCACAATGCACAATGCACAAGTGGCGACTGTGTTAAGTGGAAACGTATCTCCCTCTCCCTCTCCCTCTCTCTCTCTCGCTCTGCATCCCTCTTGTGCTACCCCACAGCTGCCACAAACTGTGGCTCGTCCACTTCTTACGCTATGGACCCAAAAACATACCACAGCAGAGGCAAATTTATAACTTATGAATGATGAATAGATTTACGCTTGAGTGATTAAGTGGAGCAGTGGCGTAAGGGATGGAGGAGGGGGATGGGGTATAAGGAAATGGGGAGAGGATGGGGATGGGGATGGAAAGGCAGCTCGTGCTGCAGGACGAGGCCACTTTGTTTGCGGTGAGTTTAGTTTGAAGTGCGCCTGCAGATACCGTTGCCAGTCTGACAGGCCTGCAGAGCCCCTATCTCCCTCTCCCTCTACACCCCCTTCTCTGCTCTCCTGCCTTGCCTATGCCAGTCTGTCTGACTGTCAGACTTACACACACGCACATGAGTGTGCTGGCAGGTCCTGTTGAAAAGCGCTCGTTAGCTAAAAGATCAAGTGGCGAACCATTCTGCCAACACACCACCTATCAACCCCCCTCTCTTCTAACCACTCAGTCACACAGACATATCACACACATACACACTACACACACACACACACACACACTAACCAGACCACACTTAAGTGTTGTTTGTGTTAGTTTCTGCTGAATTGCTTGTTTGATAATGATAAAAATTATGCTTGCCCGCACACTCAGTTACTGCAACTTTCTCACTTATTCTCAGTTGTTCATCTGCTTTCTCCTGCTTCTTTTCCACCAACAATGAAAAGAATGCAAAGTTGCCAATTGTTAGTAATACAATTGCTATTTTTATGCTATCAATTTATATGATTTAAACCGTTTCCATTTTACACTTTTTCTCTTTTAGTCTTACATTTATTTATTTTATATTTCTTAAAATCGGAACTTAAAAATCGATAAACAAGAATCGAGTTGTCGATTAATCGACAAATAATACATCGAGTTACATATCCCAACTTTCAAGTTTTCCAAACACTGTCTTTTAAAAAAGTGTCAAAATGGACTGTGATGAAAAAAATAAATTCTCTTTTTTATTTAGAATTAAAATTAAGGTCAAATAATAATCAAATTGACATTCGGCAAGGAAAACGAATAAGACTTGACAAAGTAAAGACAGTTTAAGTTTTTGAAAGTATGGTAAAAATGGACAGTGATGGGAAAAAAATCAATTCAATTGGTTTAATTGATAGTCAAAAATAATTCGAGTTAAAGTAGTTGATTACATCATTGGTGCTTAGAAACAAGACGATAATGAAAATGCTGAAGGATTAATTATTTATTTTACTTTCATTATCTATGCTTAATTTACACAATTTAACTTCAATTCTTAGTTTGTTTTATGTTTATTTACTTGATTTATTAAAATTAAATTTAAAGCAAATTATTATTTATTAGTTTTTCAGTTGAAAGCACTCGGATTTCCATTAAGACAACGGCAGGATATTAAAGTGCTGCTTCCTTTTCAATTATGTCATTGAAAATCCCTTTTTTGAATACATCCTTTACACTTATGCAGAGCATTTAATTTATTTTCTAGCCTGAATCAGCAAATCACAATGGGAATGCATGTCGTTTCTCGTCTGGAAGAATCACAGCCACCTTAAGTGAACTTACAAGTTGTAAGTTCCACATACACATACACATTCACACACACACATAATATGATATATGGCTTTAACCGAACTGACTTTGGCAATGTCCTCGCATCCTTTCTCTTTCACTCGCAAATAATTTACAGCAACAATAACGTGGCCGTAGACAGAATTCCATACGTAATGCTCACACTCCGGGTGGTTCCTGGGAAGAGGTCGTATCTCCATAAAAATGAAAAAAAAAAACTAGCTGAAAACCTAAACGTTTCTTAAAACAAACGCTGGAAAATGGCAGCAGACCCAAAAATGCCGGGCCATGTCACTTGCCTCCTGATACGAGTATGCCCTGTTCCCTCTCACCTCTCAATTCCCCCGACGGGTAGACACCTGTGTGAAATCATGCGGAACTATGACAGCAGCTGGGCTGGCATGACCCCCTCTTTTCCCTCTCCCCTCTCCCCGTTAAAGACACCTGCTGTGGTTGCGGCCATAAAACAGCCAACACAGGCAAAAGGCATAAAAAGTGACTGCCTATCAAAATATATGGCAAGTCTAGCTGAATAAAAAAAAACACATAGGAGCCTACAACGCAGGTGCCAAAAAGTGTGCAAAACACACACAGAGAAGAAGTGAAAAATCACACACTAAACGCTAAAAGATTGCCAAACGATGAAACTGTATGAATGTTGATGTCAAAAAAAAAAAAACACTAGTGAAGATCGCTCTAAGGATATCTATTGTAATGGAAGTATGAGCATAAAGTAGCATTTTTTTCATAAGAATAAAGCAGTATAGTTATAGTTACAAAAAACTGATTTATTTAACAACGGATTTGAGAAAGATAATTTTTAAGTCCTCAATGTTCATTTGAGAGAAGAGAGTAAGGATTCGCTGTCCTTAAATTTTTTTGATCAATTTTAAGTAGAGGAACGTAAAGTCGATATGTATTAAAGTTATCATAAGCTGCAAAATTATTAAAAAGGTTTATCGAGTGATATGGAAGTTTGATGTCTTTCTTTCTGAGGCCCCTAAGCTGGCAATTTGGAAATTGAATTGGATTTAGAACAATAATATTTTCAGCTCGATCTCAGTATGATAAAAAAAATTTTAAAAATATATTTCAGAGGTTCGGCGAGAAATTAACAAAAAACGATTACCACAATCTTTCCATTAAATACTAGATAAAATTAAAGGAAACTTTAAAATAATATTATTACACTGTCATTTGTTAATTAGATAGTCTTTAAATCTGAAATTTCTTAAAGGACACCTAAATGGCCGCAAGCGTCTATAGAATTTTTATAGAAGACTCAGGGCTAATTGAAAAATGGTTAGACCATCAATTGAAATTGGCTCGAAGCGTTCTTTAATTGAATGGCGAATCGAAATGGATGCCATCGTTGTAGTCGAAACCAAAACTTACCACAATACCATTAATAGTCCATGTCAAATTAGCAGCCGGTTTCGAGTATTTAATTGAGCAATTGCCGTCGACCAAATCGCCAATGCGATAACGTGCCTGAATCCCGGTAACCACTGTGTGCTCTTCCGGTAGCTCTAAACGAAAGAGAAAGCGATAGAGACAAGGAAGAGAGAGAGAGAGAGAGAGAGAGGGTGAGTGAGACAGATGTAATGGCTGTGTGAGTAATGGAAATGTAAAATTAGCTGAGAGGCACTCGAAAAATGGCAAAGGCTGAGCACATTTGTCTAATTAATTTGCTTTTGCCAGGCCGCCTTTTGCCAGTTCTCTCGCCCATTTTTATTAGTTTTTGCTGTAGGTGATGATAGACATTTTATGGGATTATTTGTTCCTTTTTTTCTCTCTTTTACTTACCCACCACCTCCATTTCGCCGGACACCATCGCCGTTGTAAAAGTGGGCGCCTCCACGGATATTTCGCATGTAAATTTACCCGAAATATTCAGCGGCACCGACTGCAGCACGACATGACTTTGATTCGACAGGTTTCTCTAGAAAAGTACCCGAAGTGTGTTTGAAAAAGCCAGAGAAAGTGGTAGAGAGAAAGAGAGAGAAAGTAATAAAAATTAGTTGGAAAAATTTGCTGAATGCACTGCATAGAAATTGAATATAACGCAATGGCAAAGTGAAAAAAAAATAAGCTAGATTTTTGTTATGGATGCAGCATCAACGGACTTTGATGAAAGGTAAGGTGCATTTCAAATGGTTATAGAAAGGTGGAATTTTAAGTGGGAACCCTCTATCTTTTTGATTTGAACTCCTTTGAGTCAAAGCAATTTTGAATATGGTTATGACTGGGTTTCTGCGATATTAAAAAATATGAGCGCTGCATTAATGAAGTGGCAAATAATCTTTGAAATATGTTCTATGGAATACCTGTAAAAAGTATTTTAATAATGATTATATGCAAATTTCTGCACAACTCACAATATTTTCATAAAATGGCGCCCAACGTAGGGCAGCAATAAATGAAATCCATCAATATACAATTTGTTTCAACTACATTAAATTAAATGCAAAACTGTTTTGAAATATTTAAATAATATTTGTTTTTGATTATGCTCAATTTATTAAAGTTACGCGTAAATGTTTTGTCGTGTCGAGTGTCCACTCAAAATAGTTTACGGAATATTTAATCTTTGACACGCTGAACACGTAACCTCATGCGGAAATCCACTTAATAAAAATGAAATTTAATAAATTGCATTTAAAGATTGGCTTAAATATGCAAAAATATGACACTTTTGCGAGAAGGGAGGTTTGAATGTGTGTGTGTGGATTGGTTTCCCAGCCGTTTAACCCAATTTGCCCGGACACCTAATTGGCCCGAATGCATTTCAATGTAATAATTAAAGTTGAAAACTTCACTCGACGACTTTTATGGAGTATTTTTGCGCAATCTGCATATATTGTTTTTTAATGAGCCGCAAGTCAATCGCAAGCCGACTAATTGGGCAACGGCAGTGGAAAACTGAAAGCTGAAAACTGTCTACTGTACTGTACTGGTTACAACATGTTGTTGCTTTTGTGCATACATATTTACAACATTCAGAGATTTTTGTAAAACACTGGCAAAAATTGAGATTTTTCCTGGGGACTGGCTTAATGCAATCAGCCATTATGGGCATAATTTACAGTGCGTTTGTTATTTTATGACACGCAATTGCAGCATGTGTTCTTAATGTATGTGGCAACCACAGACAACCACTCGACACCCTTTAGGGTAAAAGTAAACTCTATCTCTATCTCTCTCTCTCTCTGTCTCTCTCTGTCTGCCTTGAGTACTCACCTCCACATTAAGGCCACTTGTCATGGCAAAGACTTTCATGGCCGGATTCTCTTTGGGTGTATAGCGATAAAACTCACGCTTGCCTTTATACCATTTCACCGAATATAGCGTATCATTTTCCATATCATAATTACAGGTGAACAAGGCATTGCTGCCTCGCTTTACCGCCTGTGGTATCATTACCGAAACATCCTTGAGCGCCACAATAAAATCTGCAAAGATACACAACAACAAACAGCAAAAGGATGAGTGCAAGCAAATACTTTTATACCTTATTTAAATAAACGAAATTAAACACAGTCTGCGCCTCAGAAGTTGCTCTGAAACTTATAAGGGGGGCACATTGAATGAAAGTGTTTATACAATTTCATTGTCAGTCTACAGGGTTCGTTAAGAGTTACCTATAGCTGTCATTTCTACCAAGTATCTGTTGAGATTATTGAGATAATTTGCTTATACTGTCATAAGATTTTTTTTTCAAACAAAATAATAAAATTACAAAACATTTGGAATAAAAATAACAATATTAAAAAGTATAAAATTATTGTTGTTTTTTTGAATCGAATAATTATTTTTTTGGAAAAAGTTTTTTTAAACTGTACAGCATCACAAATTCTTAGTAGAACTCTTCATCCATTAATTAAGCAAACATATACAAGTCCTAACTCAACCTTCTGCCAGGCTCAACAAAATAAAAAATAGAAGACAAGACAAGTTTAAGAGAAGAGATGGAAAAGTGTAAACAATGTGTGCATATGCACAAATTACAAGCTAGAACAGTTGCAGTGAGGATGAAAGTCGAACCAACCCAACATAACCTCAATATGCATTCTCCCCATCGATTCTTTGCTTTTGATAAGCGAGTTTGCTAGTTTCTGACCTGACCACAGTACCGTTTTGTGTTGTTTCATTTTCCGCAGTGCGTTTCATGTGACAACAAATGTTGCACTAAATAGCACTATATACACGGGTCTATTCTCCTCTCTCTCTTTCTTGCCTCCACAATTGTTCATCTGGCATCTAATATTTTTTTTTACCATTTCACTTGAATGTTGTTTTTCCAATGCTTTTTCGTATACATTTTCACAATGCTTTTTGTTTCATATTGACCCATATTGCCTTACCCTCAACCCCCCTTCCCCCCTATTCTTTCCACTCGTATTGTAGGGACCAACGCGATTGTCCTTCAGCAGAGGTTGCATTTGTTGTGGTTGCAACAACAGCAGCAGCAACAACAACAACAACAACTTTTCCCTGACATTTTATTTTGTTTTAAAAAAAGTTTTACAATCTACGTTTGTTAAGTATTTTAACGGCTTTCTCTGCCAGAGCATGTGGTGGGTACAGGTAATATAAACCAATGAAAACTGCAAGGACAACTCCCCCCACGATCCCCCCTCTTCCCACTCCCACTTCGACCTTTCACCCCTTTTGTGCAGTAGACTGGGAAAGTTTCAGTGTTGGGTGTTTATCTGTCAGTTTATGTTTACAAATGTCCACTTTTAATGGTTCTCCATTTAGCTGTAGATAGTGAAGAGGCTGTGGGCTGTGGATGTGGGCGTGGCAGTGTGCAGTGGAAACTCCCAGCTTTATCATACCTGCCTGTTGTTAAATTCTATTGTAAGTTTGGTTTTCCGTTAGTCATTCTGTCCATCTATCTATCTGTCGGTCTGTCTGCCTGTTTTTCTTTTTATGAAATTCCCAGTTTTCTCCCACTGAAAACACACACTTATAGCATTTAGCACATCATTCGAAATACGCCATTTGTAAAAATGCTTTTTTTACTACTATTAATCGATAGTTGCCTCATTTAATGGATTGTTTTGCTGTTAGCATGCACCTAAAAATTGGGACTATCTTGATTTTCAATAACATTTACAGAAATTTTAAAATACACATATACATTTTTGAGCATTAATTTCCTCTTAAAGTGATTATTCATTTGTAAATAAAAATTAACAATGAAAGTGTATAAAAGTAATAATAATTACAAAAATAACTCTTAGTTGTTTGTAAATGACCTATGAAATAAATAAATCTAAGCCTAGACAGCAAACAGGGTTTAAACCGAACATGGCAGAGCCGGTTCAGTTTGGGTTTTTAAGCAACCTAAGCCGGATTATGAGCCGAAGACTTGTAATTATTTATCCAGTGAATTCGAACCTGAACCAAACCACTTTCCAAAATAATAACATAAGTTTTGTGTTTTTCTAATAAGATTAAAAGTCGAGAAAAAATATAAACAATAATCAATTTTTTTGTATTAAATTGAAAAACAGTTGACAGTTTAATTTAATTTATTTTAATTTATTTCGTTGATTCCCAGGTTCGAACCCAAGTCTCGCTTTATTGCTCAAAATGCCGAACCGAAGCTATACCACAATTTTAATGCTACAAGTGCTTACGAGTTGTGTGAACTCTATAAAAAGTTCTTTAATACTTAATTTAGAGTAATTTTTTAACAAAATAAATATACATTTAGTTTTAATTAAAAACAGAGAGCAAAAAAAGTTTTCTGCTCTGGCAAATAATTAATATTAAATTTGCTGTAATATATGTAACAAGAAGAAAGAGTGTACAACTTTTAAACAATCTGTACAATCTGAAAATATTGTAACAAGTTTTGTTTGTTATTAGTTTGCTAGAAAAATGTTGGATAATTTATTAATAGTTCATTTTGCATTTGAAGCCGTTTTTAAAAATAGATAAATGTGCACCAGTTTCACTTTATTTTATTTTATGTGGGCCATTTTTACTGACTGGTTTTTTTCTGTACTTTAATAAGTCAGTAAATTTGGAAAGTTTACAGACAAAATGCATTTGGCTGTGACATTAAAAGCTGATCAAAAGTTAAGCAGACAAAACACCTCGAAGTGTTGCTGAGAACTCAAACAAAACAAACAAACAAACGATTTGAAATCCTGCTGGTTAATGGAATGAATGGGGGGAGGGAGGGGGATTGGGTGGTACTAAAGTGTTGCCAAAATAGGGGTGCCACTTAGTGGTGTCGACCCACAGTAGGTGGCAAAGTCAACGCGAGACGCGACCGCCATCACAGCCACAAAAACCTGACCAATGTCTGACGACACACTGTGATGACTGTGAGAAGGATGTCGTCTCTTGTCTCTTGTCTCTTGTCTCTCGTCTCTTGACTCTCAAACTGTCAACACTGTTGCCAACAAACCAGCCATTCAACCAAACCAAACCAAACCACTTCAACCCATACTCAGATCCGAGCATGCTTGCTTGTCTTCCAGTCATTTCAACTTTGGAATTTCAATATGATGCTGGGTGAGAGCACGGAAAATGCCGCAGGTGGTAGGCATACAAAGGATGAGGTTGTTGTTGCTGTTGTTGTTGTTGGTTTCCTGGTTACTGAAAACTGAAAACTGGTCGCTGGTGGCAGAAAGAAAAGCAAATAAACCAACAAGTAAATACATAAATTAAAAGTGTTAAGGCGCGAAATGTTTAATGCCCACATTTAATGAAATTGTGTGCTCAACAGCTGAAATATTTCAATATTCGAGTGGAAATATTTCGACAGTGTCCAGTTGTCTCACAATCTGTTGAAAAATCAACAATTTCGCAGCATTAACTGTAGACTTTTGCAGGGGAACCACAATTTTATTTTATTTCGAAAAATGTAATGCAAATATAGGACATTAATTACAGTAGCATAATGTCAGTTGCCAGAGATTCTGTTAAGTAGCCTTTGGGGAAATTCTCAATAGTCTGTAGCTGTGAAAATTGTAAGAAGTCAAATTGCTTAAGCTGGAGAAAAGCAGATTAATTTCACAACTTGTATAATATATATAGTAAGTAAATATTTCTCTTTAAAATTTTAAAGATTTTAATTGAAAATATTTTCATTATATCGATTAAAAATAAAGCAGTTGCTTATTGAATGTCTTTTTATTTTGAACTTTAAAAAACATTTTCCGAACTTCATTTGAAATCGCTTTAAAGGCTTAACTTCTATTTGCCATCGAGCATTCAATTTTGTTTTGACTAAATAAATTTCTTCGTCGTAAGTTGCAGTTTATTTATTCGTCTATCGCAGCTATTCCATATTTTTTCATTTTGTTGTAACAATTTTTTATCATCAGCTGTCAATAGTTCATGCAGTTGGCCAGCAGAAATGTGCAAAGAAAAATAAAAACAGTGAAAATCATTACATAAAAAGTGTTTTATGTTTTGCTATTGCAACTTTGACCAGGCGGCATATGAGGCAAACACACACACACACACACACACACACACACACACACTCTCTGATAGTTAGTTGTGTAAGGTTCTCTCTCGGGTTGGAAGTAGTCCAAACTTTCAAGCAACAACAAAAAAGCGCTGTATAAATACATTTTGTAGCTGAAATTTTGTGTTTTGGCTCCTTTTTTGTATTTGCCATAAAACTTAAAAAAAAACGCCGAAAAAATAAATAAAATAAAGGCAAAACAAATAACAAATCGAAATAAACGCATTTTTATACATAGTATATATCTACTCTCATACACACATATACACATATACATATATCTGTATTTATGAACCCCATAAATATGTCAAATAAATTACAAAACAGTCAAAATATTGTGGCATCTGTGTGTTACTCTCTGTGTGAAGTCATTTATGACGATAAGGCAATGTATTTTTGTATTTTTCGTGTTTTCTGTTTTTCGGTTACAGAACTTGAATTATATTTTAGACTATGCTGATATTTATTCGGTTCAATTTTTTTTCTTATCGTATTTGCAATTATTCGATGTGACAAGTATTTTTACAAAAAATTAAAGTCTAAAAATACCTCTAAATGATTGTATAGCGGAAATTTACTGAACTTAATTTTTACTATATACTAAATACTAGATATACTAAGTCATCAACTCATCTTTATTTTTGAATCAGTTAAATTATTAATTCCTACAGCCTAAAAGTTCTGTGGTAGCAAACAGATATTTTCTCTCGTTATTGGCATTTAGATAATTCCAAAAATATATATATTTGACAAAATGGAACTTTGATAATTTGGTCATTGAAATCGTTTGAAAAACCGCGTAGTGCCCGCTAAATATTCGAGGGCTACTATAGAATCTGTGGTAAGCTTTGCATGTGCCGCAATGGTAAAAACACACACAAAGCTGAAAACAAAGTAAATGGTTGGGTATGAGAAGGGGGAACAATGGAAAAGCGCTGCCCGCAGACAATTTCATTAGAGCAGAAAGTAAAAAATAAAAAGCACACACAAAGACTCACACACACACACACACACACATAGATGCAGACAACACAAACTCACAATAATGAGCATTATATGGGGAATTTTCGGGGAGAGGGTGTTAGGTAGGTAAGTAACCAAAAATACCGAAAAACTAAAAACAAATACAAAATAAACGCAATTTGAAGTTGGCGCATTCACAAAATGTTTGCCACTGCACCGGAAATGCAATGTCCACACACACATACATACACACATGCATACAGGACACAGAAAATGTCCTTTTTGTGGGTTTCTTGATAGAGCGGGCAGATTTTGGGGTTGCATGTTTGGGTAGTTTTCGGCGCTCTGCGCTGGACTATTAAATAAACATGCAAATTATTGCGCAATTTTTGATTACAATTTTTCAACAGGCGGCAAGAGCAACGAAAATGATTAGCTGATAGATATCCTATAATCAAATTCGAAGCGTTTTAAATGCTAATCGTAATTAAAATATATTGTAGAGTTCAATTATTTTATTATATTATATATACAATAAATTCAACTTATATAGCCAATTTGTTGATCTTAAATTGGCAGTATTCTAAATATCGACAATCGATATGCCATGTGACATTCAGGGATGTTCCAGAAATACAAATTAATCGAAAACCACTTAAAAACATGCTGGCTTACAATTTGAAAGCATCCTGGATTGAGTGACACCATTAGGAATATGAAAGAAAAATATGCAATGAATATAATATGAATATGAATATGATCTGAAATTGGCAGTATTCTAAATATCGACAATCGATAACAAGTGACATGCAAGGATGTTCCAAAAATACAAATTAATCGAAACCCTCTCAAAAACAGGTTGGTTTACATTGAAAGCATCCTGGATTGAGTGACACATTACGAATATAAAAGAAGAATATGGGAAAATCAAATACACCTATAATATACATTTTTTCATGCCTTCTACATTTTATATTTTATTTCCCACTTTTTCCATTGAATACAGGGTATTTCAATAACAAAAACACAGCTTGCATATTTGTCTATGCAAATCGCTGTCAAATCTCCCTGCACCCACCCCATCCAATGATTCTCGCCCTGGCCCACTTCATATCCATTCAGTGCATGCATTTAACACTCGACGCCTATTTTGCATACAAATTTTATTATTATTGTACATATTTGTATTGAATCGCTGGAAATGCCGCCGCGACAATGCCCAGTCAAACAACAACAACATATTTGTTGTTTTGCTCTTGTTCTGTATGTGTGCCTGTTTTTTTTTTTTATTTTTTTTTTGTTTTCATTTTTTGGCATTATGCAAAACGAAAATCTGCAATTTTTCGCCTGACACTTGTTTGTTGTCATGTTTTCTATATGCTGACAATTACCAAACATATAGAATGACAGATCAAGAGATGTATATTTCAGAAATAATTCTAAAAAAAAAAGAACTTGAAATTCGTACACGTTTAAAGATGGATTTCACATATTGTTTAAATTGAGATAATAAAAGTCGTTCGACAATTCAAATTAAATAAGTTATAATGGGAAATAATACCGGAACCGTTAACCGAAACTAACCTTTTAATCTTAAGTACTTAGAAGAGTAAAATTATAATAGTATAAAACATTAAACGTGATTCTGATTAGTAGAATTTTTTTGAAAAAAATCCTGCCAAATCTGTAAAAGTTTTGAATTTTAAGGTTACTAGATCAAAAGTCGAACCAACTTAAAAATTTTATTACATTTTCATTTTAAATAAACTTTTAGCATTGCATTTTTTTTATAACTTTCTGTTAAATATGTTTAAAGTAAATAGCTGGAACTTCAGTGGAATTGACAGCTTAAAGTCCAGAAGGAATATAAACTCTAAGCTCTCATAAAAATGAATGAAAAATGTAAAAAATTCAGATGAAAAATGCAATATTAATTTATGCCAAAATTCATTTGCAGCAATCGACGGCACAAATTGACCAATCAAATGCAGCTACCCAAGCAAGTTGCATAGAAAATATATGGAAGCACAGAAAAAAATGAGAGATGACAAAAACAATATATGGAATTTGTGTTCTATGCATTTTGCATGCGAGTTTTCGGCAACTGTTGTCAGTCAGGTGTAAACGTAAAATGTACAGGTCTCTGGGCGAAACATTTATGCTTATACACGTACATATATGAAATATGGAACGCCTCCCTCTACACACACATTGCTAGTGGTAAAAAGAAAAAACAAAATCGAAATACCGAATTTTGTGGGATTACAAGCAATTTTTTAAAAGTTGAGCATAGAGAGAAAATCGCAGCGGAAGAAAGAAATGAAAAGGTAAAATAAATTAACGTATATAAAACATAATTAAATACAAATTTAAATATTATACTCCTTTTTTCAGCTATTCTAATCTGTCCAGCTTGCAGTTCTCATTAACATATATCTATCAATTTTAATTCAATCAATCAACTGACGTTTTGAAAATCTAAAACATATCTCAATTTAAAGTTTACCGAAAAATAGAATAAAATAAGCATAAACAACAACAATAAAAAACAGCGAATGACCCGCGCATTTTTCATCTCATCGTTCATTGCATATCAATGAAAATGAGTTTTTACCAAAAGTTTTTCCGACTGGAATGAATCTGGCTAGGAACAGGGATTTTCGGGGGAAGGGTCATGCGCTGATGATGTTACTGGCGACGCTTTGGCGGCCACTCACACACACACACACAACACATACACATACACATACAACTACACTCATGAATGCCATGCACTGAATTATCCACTCTACACTCTTCTTCCTCACTCTAAAAACCATCTACCACGTCTCTTCACTCCTGCCCAAGTGAGTTCTTTTGTATTCCTCTCGTTGAATGGAGATGACATGTCAAATGCATGAACAAATAGTCGTTGGCTTTCTTCTTTTTCTTTTATAAATTCTCAATGAATTTTTGTATATTTTTCTATAAAATGTACATATATATCTCTCATATATATAAATATGTGCTTAGCTTCAATGGGAAATAGACAGCGACAGAAAAGAGGATTATAATTATTTTCATGTTTGTCAGCCAAATAAATTTTATTTTCTCTGGAATTTCACGCTTTATTTTAGAAAGAAGATAATTAGAAATAGGGAAAGAGAAATGCTTAAAAATTTATGTTGACTTTAAAATTTTATTAAAAAAATATGAAATTTAATTTAATTTATTTATCGTCAATAAAATACAGTCGATAATCAGTTTTTTAAGTGCTTAGAATATAATATTAAAATAATGAAATGAACAACTAAATTCATCAAAATAAAATTTAAAAACAAAAATAGTACTAGTAAAATAGTAATAGAACTTAAGTTATTTATTTATTTATTTCAAAACCTAAAATTACATAATTGGTTTACATTTTAATGGTTGGGGACAATTTCAGAAATCAGATCAACTAAATTCATCAAAATAGCAATTTAAAGTTAAAAATTAAAAGGATAAAAAAGTTAAAAAGTCTTAAGGTATTCCTAAAATTAAAATGCATTAACTGATGTAACATAATAATTTTTGTAAGAGTTCGAAAATTTTCAAAATCAGTGCACTAAGAAGTATTCCAAAAAATGTAGTATAAGATCCTTTATACATAGATTATAATAAAATCGTTTATCTAATTGAGAGGGTCTGTTTTAGGTAGACTTCGGTAAATAATATTTCAAGTTTTTTTTCAGCAAATTACTTTAGATAGAAGAGTAAGAAGAAGTAGCCAATTGTATGTGCCACTTCAAGTAATGCTACGTTCACTTCAATGTTTATGTCAAAACAATCAACTGAAGCAATCAATATGCGAATGCTCTCAGAGTCCTTACATTCTTTCCCAGACCTACACCCATGGGAAAGGGAGTGGGCCAGAGTGGGGTTGGAGGGGGGAGGGCACATTACAATGCCATTTGAGTGCCATAAACAAAATATAAAATGTTGTGCATACTCGTACTCTTCGTATCTGTCGAGGTGTCGCTGCCAATGCACAATTCACACAGTTAGATTAAAGTGCTTGGCCAACAAAAAGTGCTAGAACGTCAAGAACCCCAACAGCAGCAACAACAATAATGACAGCTACTCGAAGGTGCAGAATTGTAGCTAGGATCTCAGCGGGCTCAAACATTGTTTAGTAATTTATTTTATTTTTAGACAGTTTTTCCCATATCTAGCAAGAGTGTTTGCTACTTATGCCTCGTCATTGAAGTAGCTCTCTCAAACTGAAAGATTGCCCAGCTACGTGTGGCCAAAACAAACAACAATAACAATAACAACCACAACAGCAACAATTTTCGTATGCAAAACATGAACAGCATTTCTGAGCTGCAGCTGAAGTTCTTATATTTTTTCACTTGCGGGAAAGATAAATTGATATATGGTATACATATATATACATACGAGTATATATATGTACGAATATAGGTACTTTGGAGACTGCACTGAGTATTTATATTTTGGCCAATGCACAAATTGCGAACTGTCCATTGCCATTTAAGCCAACAGAATGTAACAAGGGCAACAAAAACAATGCGAACAACTGTAACTGCAATCCTTTTATTGTCCATTGTCAGCATGCCTTAATTAAGAACGCTTCGACTTTTGCAGACTGGCTGCCTCATCCTGTATCCTTTTTCGACAATGTTTACTACCTTGTCTGGGCCACGTCAGAAAAGTGAAAAAATGGGAAACTGCAAGCCGACAATTTTCAGTTTACAGTTAACAGCAGGCAAACGTGGCGTATACGTTATTGCAAAAATACCGAAAATGGGGTTTGTTTGATGAAACAATGTCTGCTCAAATTCGATCTCTATATCTACATATATATATTGCATATGTGTATGTAGGTGTATCTGTATCTGTAACTCTTTCTCTATCTCTCTCCCCCTCTCTCTCTCTTTCTCTCTGATAGCCAAAAGAAATTACGAATTTACATAGCGTCCATTTGTCCTTTTATTTGTTGGGCCTTTGTTAATAACTTTCGGCAGATGGTTCAACTGTTCTCTGTTCGTGCGTCCGTCCGTCCGTCTGTCTGTCTGTCTGACCAACTGAGCTGACTGTCAAGTGTGTATCAGCATTGCAGTTAACAGCAAACATTCCAATTAACAGCACACCAATTGCAATCCCAATCCGAATGCCAATTTTCAGTTCTATGAATTTTATTCAAGTTGATAAAGCGTGTACAAAGGTGAATATAAAAATAAATTGATAACTTTAAATAAGTACATGTTAATAAATATTAACTAAAATTATTTTTATTCATTTGAGCAGGATTTATTGACTGCTAGATACCCTGTTCCCAAATCCCAGTTGTTATATTTTTCTTTGTTGCTTCTAGACCTACTAAATTTGATGTTCAACATAACATGATTTATTTAAAAATATTGACCATTTTTTAAAGAATGCAGCTTAAGATTGCGATTTAATATTTTAAAGAAATGTATGCAATTTTTATACCTATGCTTAATCCCCGTAATTAAAAAAGTACAGGATCTATTAAGTTTGTTTGTTGTACATTGAGATCCCAAAGACTATAAGAGCTAGAGATACCAAACTTGGTATGAAGGTTTCTCTATATTGCAGGTAGATCAAGTTTGTTTCGTTTTTTGGATCGGACCATATCATATAGCTCTCATAAGATCGATCGGTCAAAATCAAATTTTATTATTAAACACATTTTTGTTCTTAGAGATATCTTAACCGAACAGATAGAACATGCATTTTAGTTGGTCCTCTACATCCTGACCGAAGTTGGTTCAAATCGGTCTACTTTTTCATATAGCTCTCATAGAAACCATTGGTTGAATATCAAGTCCTACTATGAAAAACTTATTTGTTTTATGGGAAATCGTAACCAAACTGATAGAAAAAGTCGAAAAGTAAAAAAATTGCGGAAAATGTATTACTAAACATTTCTCTTAAAGTACCGCATAGGAAAGGTTGCAGTTGCATTGAAGCAGCAACTAATTTACCTTTACCTTTGGTCTAATGACACAAAACGATGGCTCACTTATTGCCTTTTTGATTGTGCCCAGTTTATTGCAGTTGACATCCTGCTGCAAGCTGAGGCAATGCTTG
This sequence comes from Drosophila falleni, assembly GCA_035045575.1. Classification (NCBI taxonomy): domain Eukaryota; kingdom Metazoa; phylum Arthropoda; class Insecta; order Diptera; family Drosophilidae; genus Drosophila; species Drosophila falleni. The sequence goes on along the minus strand of JAWNOV010000054.1, from coordinate 501,486 downwards.
TTGCATGCAACCTTTGCTTGCTCACACACACACACACACACACACACACACACACACACACACACACTGAAACAAATGAATGCCCCGTAGAGAGACTGCATCAATATCATACATAACTGCCTTTTTTAATTGCAATGAATGAGGCATGCTGACAATTGCAAGTTGGGCAATTGTGAATTAGCTCCTTCCTTGCCACAAAAAGAGCCAGAATGATGCCTTAACAGTCATGAATGAATAATCGAACTACATTTTGAACAGCAAATGGACTTAATTTCCAATTTGATTGAGAGTCGAAAATCGAAGATGAAATATTGTGTATTTCAACAGAATTGCTATTCAATGTTTTTGATTTAATCAAATTGAGTTGATTAGCATTGAGATAGAACTTAATGCATACATATGCTTAATAATAATGAACATAATAACATGTGTACTTTCAATCAATTGCTTGGTGTGTCAAGTGTTTAAGATACGTTTTCAGTCTATTAGTTCCTTATGATTAGGCATAGTATGTGAAATATTTCTCAACTTATTCATGAAGCGCTTCCATTCATAACTAAGACACACAGACAGTTGAAGTATTTGCTTTATGAAATTTGGTGTGCATGCTATAGGATTCAATTACATTAATATTTACTTTTAAGCTGCCTGCATTTGCAATTTTAAATAATTTATAGACCATTAGAGATTTTTTTTAGATTCACAGATAATACTAAAAGCTCTAATTCCTATTGAATTATGGTATACAGAAGCATAGTTGCAACATTATTAAAAACACATACAAATCTTTCGTCTCACATTCTGAAATATCTCAATAATTTATTTATACATTTATTTATATTTAAATATATATTCTCTTTAAAAAAATTTCTGCAACATAAGAAACAAAATGAACAATATCTTTTCATAATTTTTTTCAACTGATAGATGTTTTAATTTCTCGAAAATATCTTCATAAATAAGTTTAATAAATAAGCCTACGTCAAGTTCTCAGCATTTACCACCGAATATTTAACATGAAGGAATCAAGAAGCAGAATTTGCATGTCCTTGTCGGTATTTTAATTACACATATGAATTCCAATTGATTTATAACGCTTGCGTTCTACACTCACACACACACACACACACAGACACAGACACACACTCATGTGTGTGTATTTGATATGTATGCATATGTAAATCGTGTTGATTTATTGGTCAATCGTAGTGGCAATAGATATTTTCTAATTGTGTAAATGTTTGTTTTGCTTCAGTGCTTAGATCATCGATTGCTTCATACTCCACATTCACACTATATATCATTTTCAAGAAGAAATTCTCTCAGTTTGATTTACAACATCAGCTGACATTTCATTTTGACCCAAAACCAAAAAAAATAAAATGTTGCCAAGTGTTGTTGGTTTACCTTACCAACTGAACTGGACCTAATAGTGTGTTTCATTACGCATACGCCTTGTTGTCCCCCCATTTACAGACACACTCACACACATTCTGATTGGGTTGTATATTGTTAAGTTCACTTTCATTTCGACCTTTGACCGTATGTTTCTCTCACTGTCCGCCTTTTGTTGCTTTGTATTAATTGCTGTGACATACTATTTAAGTTGATATTTTATTTGTATAAGTGTGTATGTATATATGTCTACTGTCAGATACAAAAGTCCGTTGGCTTTGGACAACAATTCGTTTCTTCTCTTTGTCTGAGCAAATTGATTGAATTTACTGCTTAAAGCCAAAGCCGGCAAGACAGTCAACCAGTTGGCCAAGTTGTTGGCCATAAAGACAACGATGACTCTCGGTCATTTCTTCTCCCTTTCGTTCAGTTCGTTTGAAATCCAGCTAGTATTTGTAATGAAGATATATAAACACATACACATACACATACACACACCACACACAACACACACACACACATGGCAAATCACTTAGTTTCGCATTACAAAGCTATTCGGACAGCGGAGCAACTCCTTTGACTTGATTACTACACTGCTCATAGAACGTATAAATTAATGAATTCGATGCTTATCAATAGCACACAACAACAACAACAACAACAACAATAATAATAAAAAGGATAGGAACAAGAACAATCCATGTCCATCTATTAGTTTGTTAGCTTTGTTTTTCGGCTTGTCGTGTGATTATGTTGAAGTGACTGACTTAAGATTGGTGCATAGACCACACACAACATTCAACACACACACACACACACACACACACACACACACACACACACACACACACACACACACAAGCATACACACTGCGTGACTTGTATCCTGTCTTAAAGTCAACAAGAAGCGACTTCCATGTTTTGTGCGATTTGTATTCTCTTTCCTCCACTTTCTCTCCTCATTTATTACAGGCCATTCATTTGATAAAACTCTCGCTTGGTCCTTCAATCATGCTTTTGTCTATTTTTTTTTTATTGTATTGTGGCCACTGCGTTATCCTTCGGGGACACATGGCTTGTGTTTTTTTTTGTTATATTTTTTTTTCGATGCGGATTTGTAATTTCTATTTGATAAGGGGCGCTTTAAGTGTTTCCTTGTCTGCGCGTGGCTTTTCTCTCTTGGCTTCTCTCTCTAATCAGCCTATCTCCCTTCATCTCTCTCTTTTTCTCTTTCTGGCCTTAAGTCCCTTGGCGGTCTTTGGTCTTCATTACGGCATTAGGCATATTGCCGTAAATCTGATTAGCAGCCATAGTACTTTGTGTACAGACCAGATACTTATCCAAGTATTTATGTATGTCTTTCCATAAGCATAGGTATTCCAATCCCTTATCACTGGCTCCTAACCCAGAATACTTTGGTTAAACTTAATAGATTTATGTATAAATATGCCAACTGTTTTGCACTTGGGTTTTAATTAATTTAGCTGGTCAAGTTAATTAATTGTCGCTCTTATCAATTGGCACAAATAAATATACTTAATTCTGTCTGTTTGCATTTAATATTGAGTAAAAAAAGGAACGATAGCTTTTACCCCAAAAAATCCATTATTTTACTCTATCATTTTATTTAACTTAGAAAAAATAGTTATTAAATCATTATATTAGTTAGGCTCTTTAAAAACTAAGTAATTACAAAAAAATGTTAGACGGTAAAAAAAGTCAAGAAACAATTGGAAAACAATAGAGAAAATGAATATATTTTTTTGTTTTCATAAAATTGAATATATTACAGAGAAAACAAATTTGATTATTTTTTATATGTTTTTATACAGCATGTAGAAACGATTAAACAGTCGATCACTCTCTTCTACAGTTTTGTCACTTGATCATTATTAAAAAATACCTTTGAGAAATAACTGAAGGTACCAAATTTGTTGACATTGTCAAATTGCTTGAGATTTTTATTTGTTTATTTGTAAAATGGCAATAAAATCAATTGCAACCCATTTGATTGTATTTGAAAATTGCATTGCATACTTTCAGGCGTCGACTTCAAATTGGCAAATTGTTTCTTTCATTTGGCTAATACAACAATAAAGAAGAAGGAGAGGCAAAAGGGGAAAGAAAAAGGTGTCACCAACTGAGAAGGAAACTGGCATTCGAATGAAAATTCTTTGCCATTTCCATTTTTCCAAACAGGCTGCTAATTTTCAAAGACATCAATTCGTAGTGAGCTCAAAGTACGTGTGAGAATGCCTGCCCCCTTTTTTTTCCCATTGTCGATACTCATATTCTGCAACCCCCTTTTCCCCTTTCTACCCCTCTGTTTGACACCCCCTTATATAGCAAAGTTTACGCTGATTTTGGCACGCACACATTTTGCATACTGATCAGCAATCAGTGAGGGTTGCTCGCTCTATTTTTGTGAGCGTATTTGGGTATTTGGGTATTTGGGCAGCGGAAGAGGGAGTCAATTTAGGTGGGAGTAAGAGTGGCTGATGGGGAATGCACTTGTGAGGGGGGGGGGGTGTAAATTAAAATTCCACTTTGGCGTTTGGGGAATTCAATTATTTTTCGTTTGCTTCATGGTCATGCGAGTTGACATTGACAGTTGACTTTTCTTATTGCTGTTGTTGTTGTTCTTCTTCAACTTCTTCTTGCTCTTGTTGTTGCTCTTGCTGTGGTCAATAACTAGTACTTTAGCTCGGACTCGATTTAAGCTTAAAAATGAATTGAAAGAATGAAAAAAATGCCGACGCAACTCAGCAACAAAATTTGTCATATCCTGTAGAACTATAATTGGCGGCATACCTAAACTAAGCTGTTAATCTCAGAGATTTCAATGAATAGAATTGTGAAAATTGGTACAGAGCTGCTTAACATCTTTATAGTTACAATTATTGTATTTATGCTTCACTTAATCATAGTATATCTGTCAATTTTACAAAATTAAAAACATTATTTAAAAATATATATATAAAATCTTAATGAAATTCACTATATAAAGCCAAAGTTAACGCATTTAAATGCTTACAGGGTATTTTTAAGTCGTCCAACCCATCTGTCTTTGCAGTTTCTTAACAGACTTATTGCCTTCAGTGGCATCTGCCAATTGTCGCCCCAAATGCAATCAGCGTGTTTATTGATTTGGAAAATTAAATATTTTTCTTTTGGCGCGTGCCAAAAGTCGCGGCCCATAAATTAACAACGTGATTTGTTGTGCTCCCTCCCACTTTTTTTTTCTTTCTCACATAAGCATCTTCCTATTTGATATTTCCGGCAACTTGCAACATTTTAATTAGCTATTGAAAGTGGCAAAATGGTTGCTGTATCCGCTAAAAGCAAAGACTTGTCGCAAAAACAATGGCGTTAAAAGTGTGTGAAAAAAATGTTTAACGCTTCCTTAACGGAAATGTATAAATTGCATTTAGCGACTGAATTGCGCCCGCGGATGGAAAGAAGTCGTGCGTTAATGCAACACAGTTGAAGGGTGGATGTGGAGGGGTGGGGATAGAAGAGTGTGACATGCAACATTCGAAAGACGAGGCTAACGACAACAAGGATGTTGTACTAAATTTCACATAAGCACACACACTAACACACAAAAGAACCTCAACAAAGCACTACACCTGATGCACTCACTAGCTGTGTCAAGCGCAGGCGACAAAGTTGTCAAAAAAGTTATTTGAGTAGGGAAAAAATTGATATAACAAAAACAATATAAAATACTACGATAACTTCTATTGAGACAATTTAATAATTCATATTTTCTACTATTTACAATATTTATTAAAAAGTGTTAAAGATATTTTAAAAACAAAACCTTTATGGTTTTTTATCTTCATTCATAATCGCATTACTTCTTGAAAATCTTTTTTTTTTTATTTTCCCTCTTACTTTTTTTTTTGTCGTTTTTAATGTCGGTTGATAATCCAAGCACACAGACCGCTCCTCACACACCCACACATATAGATACCACACAGTAGACCAAAAATGAAAGTGTTAAGAGCATTTTTGCACTCATCTTGCACATTTTTCAGCGTCATCCTTTTACATCTTTTGGCGAAAAAAGCACTTTACACTAATGCACCTTAAAATTTAAAGATGTCATAACATAAACATTTATCCCGGACACCAACGGCGACGATAGCAAGACAGCAAGATGGAGCAGGACTTTCGGACAGGACGATAGCGAAGGACAGGTGTTACCATATCCAATGTACATGTACTTGCGGTTTTTGGTTAAAATCTCGTTGCATTTTTAGCTTTTGCATAAAGGAGAATATAAAACTAGAGAGGGATATTTAATCCGATACAAAATTGTTTTTTTGATAGTTCGGTTTAATGGAAAACGGAAGAGTGAAATTAAAATTTTAAGAAAGAATAAATAAGGAGTAATATTCATTTTTATTAAAAAAAAATTTCAACAGTAAATTAATATTTACTTCATATTACTTTATAATACACAAAGATTTTAAATTCTGGCTATTCTTGGCTACCAAGGAGATTAATGGAAACTCCCTATAATAAATATATTTCAAATGATGCGCATAAGTTGAGATTCTAAAAAATGTTTCAGCATTTAATTAGCTACTTAAATACCCTCAGCAGCTTCCACTTTGTGCTAATTGATTTTCCATGCCAATAATAAACACTTGTCTGCCACTTTCCACGATTTTCTCAAAATAAGAATATACATCCTAAAACACACATAAATTCGGCAAAGAACAAAAAAGAATGGAATGAAAACAATGCCAAAGCCTGTAAGTAGCGTATCAGATTGCCTGGATGAGGGTGGGCAAATATTTAATTTATTTCAATTTCACTTTTAATTTAGGCACTAATCTAGGCAATTTGTACACTTACACGCCATTAAGCGAGAGTGAGGCCAAGTTATCCATATAAACAAAGAAAAAGTAGAGCAACCGACTCGTCGAAGCGGAAATACTCTATAGAAGCTAATAAAGTATTAAAAAATAATGCAATCTAAATAATTTTTTTGATAATATTTAAAGATAAAAAAAAATAATATATTAAATATATTATTAATTTAGAAATTTGATAATTAATATATTCCAACTTAAAAGAAACTTAATTACCTTTCTTTAATACTTAGTTTGTTCGACACACAGTTGCTTCCATTTCTTGCCTACTTATACGAAAAAATAAAAAGAAAACAGAATCCCCCTTAAGTGGTAAATGCCAACGCTTCGCATCGCCGCCCACAAATGAGAATGTGGAAGTAGGGAAGCGTTTTTGTACCGTAAAAAATGTTCAGGGAATATTTATTTGTTTTCATTTATTTTCAATAATTTCAAATTTCCATTACATTAGTTTCGTTTTCATCCCTCTCCCTTTCTTTCCACCCCCCCTATGATGTGTTTTATGCGTGTGCACGGAAAACAAACAAATTCGACGAATTTTCTCAAAGCTTCCCCTCTTGATTACTAAACTAAATTTTGGGCTCTGTTCCCCTCTCAGATGTATAAAATAAAGCAACATCACTTTTACCCTCTCTGACCCCTCGCTGACCTCTCTCTGACCCCCGTGCAGAAAACAGCTTTTGGTCTTTCGCTGGTCGAAAACTTTTCTCATTTCTAGTTCAACAGACATCAATACAAACAGCGACCGCTGGCAACTTGAAACATATTCCAGGAATATTTTCTTCTCGTTTTCAGTTCTTTCATTTTTTTTCTGTTTTCTTTCAGCGTATTTCCTCGGTTCTTGTTGCCACAAACCCAAGTGACATTTGGCACTTGCCCTGAACTGAGCAAATGCGAACAAATTTACACATCTTTTGGGTTGTATATTTATACCCTGTAACCATCAAATTATGTAGAGGGTTAATAAAAGCAAAAGTATATATCAGATTTAGCAAGGGTTCATTGACTTTTCTCAATATTAAAACACTAATTCTTTTAATTGTTAAGACTTATTATCTTTATTCTGCAATTACAAATAGAACTCACCAGTTTTTTAAGCATTTGTAAAAAATATATTAATTCTTAAAGTTTTTTCTTTTCACAGAGTACTTTAAAGTCAATCATTTCCACTTACAGCATTCCTTACTTGTTGTTATATTTTTTCAAATTTATTTTTCGCTTTCTTCGTTTTCTAGCTTTTGTCATACAACTTCCGTTTCCTGTTCATTTGTTCACATTTCGCATGTCAGTTGAGAACTTTCTCTGTTCTTTTTTTTTTAATAAAACTGTCAACATTTGATGTAGATTAAGAAATTATGGTCTACCAAAAGTTTTCTCTTTCCCAATGAAGGTTAGCTATATTGCTACCAAATCATTGATTGGAAACAGCAAAGGAAAAATATAAAAAGTATATTTCTGAATTATAGCTTTTCGTTTTAGGAAAGTTGTTGGAAATTGCTTAAGGTAAGTTTACCCATATATTTTATATTGTAATTAAGTTTACTTTTGATTACTTATCAATTTTTATCTGTCTTAATAGTTGCAAATGCTAAGTTAAAGTGTTCTTCAAAAAGTATCACTTTAAAAAGTTAAAATTAGGCGGTTGGATCTCTTATTTTACAACTTTTAACTGCATTTTATTCATTTCGAGTTGTGGACTTATAAAATCATTTTATGGCAGAGCTCAGTATAAAGCGAAGTTTTGGCCAGTTGTAATGTTTATGGTATGTATGTATCTGTGTGGTGGCTTTTATAAACGAATACATATGCATGAGATCATAAAGTTTACATGTGTGGGTGTATGCGGGTGTATGAGTGGCTGTGTGTGTGTGTTGCATTTGTCATAAATGTAAAAAACGCAAGGAATAATGCCCAAAACTGAGTCGTTGAGGCAAACACAGATACAAACACACTCACACAATTGCATAACATGTGTATGCATAAAGTTCGTTGCTTGCTCTAGCCATCTCACTCTTACTTTATCTGTTTCTCTCTCTTTCGTTCACATACAGCGCTCTCAGTCGTCGTCAACGGTAATGAATGCATCCGGCATGCATTCAAAACTTGACTCATATTTCATAACCAAAATAAAAACAGCAACAGCAACAAACAAAAAACAACAACAACAGTTGCGAGTACGTTGACCATCTTGTTGCTGTTGGCAATTATTGTTGTTGTTGTCATTAAACAAAATATACTCAAAAAAAATTAAAGTGCGAATTGGATATGAGATGATTTTAAGCCAGTTTTTCAGTTTGTTATTATTCTTTGTTTTTGTCTGCTCTTTTATAATATTTCATAAGCTCACACACTGTCAAAAGTATACTGCAATAAAAAAAGAACAATAACAATTGCCTGCATATTTTGTATTTTAATAGTGCTTAAGTTTTTTTCACAATTGTGCAAATTAAATGCAAATTTCACAAATGCATTTTTTCGCTTGCAACTATTAAAATATCATTTTAAGTGGCGTTCAGCTCAGCGCCAACTGACATCGTTAGTCCTCTTAAAAATTGATACATGCACATTATGGGATTATTAAAAAAAAAATATTGATAACTTGAATATCAATATGAATTAATCAAACTTTTTTAAGATTCACGCTAATTGCGATTTTGTGAAAGCACTGCGCACTTTAAAATAATACTGCTTGTTTGGGAAGACTATAAAATGATATGATTTATAAATATATTTATTTTGTTCATTTATGCAATTTTATATTTTTCATGTATATTAAATGAATATTAATTGTAATAAGTAAGTAATTAATTTATTATTCATTCCGTTTTTCTAATTTTTGACTATTTCATTAATTTTAATTAGAATATATTAGTTAAATCATTTTAAATATTATATTTAATTATCAACAGTTTGCAAATCTTAATCGCTTTCAAATATTATTATAGATAAATTAAAAGATAGTAATAAATAAAAAGATAATATTTATTCATAAGAATGAAATCTCGTAAATCACAGTCCTTAAAGGCTTTATAGACCTCAGAGAGTAAAATAGGTAGTCTCGCAAAAAACTACCACACCCACCGCTTTTGAAAATTTAACGCTAAGTATTTTTGTTAATTAGCGTTGTCTATTATTATTATCTATCTTTCTACTTTTTCCAGTTAAACAGTACGGCCTAAATAGCTGTAGTAAATTTTTAAAGCAGTTCAAGCTCCTTAAAGTATGTGACAGGTATTTTTATATTTGGGGACTAGTTTTTTTTAATATCAATAGATTTTTATAAAAAATCGACAACTCAACTCTAATTTGATTTAGCATCCAAATTGAAAGCTTTAATTTTGTTCCATTACTGCCCATTTTCCCATATTTCCACCTAAAGACTTTTTTTTTTAAAATTCAAGTTTTATAGCTTTGTCAAATATTAACCGATTTTCTTGAGAAATGTCAATTTGATCATTCTTCTCTAATTTGATTTAGACTGCAAATCGCGAAGTATTTGGCATAAAGTTAAAAATTTTAGTATAACATAATCAAAGTAAATACTAAGAATAATTGATAATTATTTTCGCTATTACTGCAATCCATTTTAAACACTTGAAACTTAAAAAAAATGATTTGGAAAAACTCGATATTTTAACCTCGATGCATTATTTTCCGATTGATCGACAACTCGATTCTTTTTTTTGTCAGATTTTTATTTTCAATTGTAAGCTCGATTCGCAGTTTGAATTTACATTTCTACCAAATGCTCTATAAGCTCTGCACATTATGATCTTCGCATTCCATTTGCAATTCAGTTCACGTCGTCTTTTAGGTAACTCGTAGGTGCCTTTGGCTTTCAAGATACGGCAACCATTGAAATTTTGGAAGTTCCATTTGGGGCTGGATAACAAGACAAGGTTCTGACATCAATGAGATGCAAAGAGGTGGGAGGTGATGTCAGTGGGTTGCTCGTCAGTAACGGCAAGTTGGAATGTCAAAACAGTAAACGGCAAATGTCTAGCTAGACAAGAGGCAAATCCCACTTACCACCCCCTCTCAAAGGGGGGATACGAAAAAAGTGCAGCTGCAAAGTGCAAGTTCGTGTGATATGCAAAGTGAAGCAGAGTATGTGATGTGGATGTGGATGTGGCAGGAGAAGGAGAAGGAGAAGGATGAGGAGGAAAAGAAGAATTCAATAGAAAACTGGGAACTGAGAACAGTTAAGGCATAGTCTTAGGTGCCGTATAAACAAAGCACTGCACAACAGTGCGTATGTGCGATGTGCGATGTGCGAGCCAATTTGAAGCATTGTTTTTGCTTGTTGCATGTTGAAAGCAGGCCATCGCAGGCAGATAAAACACTAAATTTCGGAACTCTTAACCCTTTGTTTGAAGTGTCTGAGCTAAGCCGCATTCTTGTTTGTTTTTAGCATGAATTAGAAACTATCGATTGCCATGGAGTGTATATGTATGCGTTTGTATAAGTTCAATATGTATCTATAGATGGGTAAGGCATAAAGAAAATAAAAAAAGTTGCTCCCTCCTCTAAGCGCGAGCGATGGGTAATTGCAAGAAAATCTCATTTAATCCCAACAAATGCGACTTTATCACGCAAAAAATTATGAAATATTCTCTAGGCAGCAATTTCTTTCATCGCTTTCTTTGCCTTCGTTTTTTTTTTGTGTTGTTGTTTACATTTCACTCTGCTTGTGTTTTCCGCGTGCCTTTTGGCATTTTCACAGCGGTTCACCAAAAACAAAATAAGTACAATAAAAACAACAACAGCAGGAACAACTACAAAAACAACATAAAATAAAATACTTGGCCAGGCAAATGGCAATGGCAGTGGATGGATATTAAGTATCATAGTTTCTTTTGCAACATCATCATTTTGGTTATTCGAGTGCTATAAGAAAAGCAATGAGCTGCTATTTTGGTTATTATGGCGAGGGTTGCCCAAACAGTTCACCAGAATGCTTAAAAAAATTAAACAAACACACTATTATTGTTCTAAAAATAATTCTCTAATTGACACTGATCGACCAGAAAATACCCTGAGGTAAGAAAAATTTAAAACAATACATTTATAAAAATGTTTTTTAATTTTTCCAGACTTTTATACTTTTATATTGTTAATTTGTTTTTATTTATGATTTCAGTTTTAATTTTAAATTAAAAGTTGTATCACAATTTAATTATAATTTAAATCAACTGTTCATAGTTGACATTACATAAATAAAAAAAATAAGTACTTGATTTAAAATTGTATTCATAAGGTTTGTCTAAAAATGTTGAAAAGCATATTATAAATATATTTAAATATTATAGTTCTACAAGTCCAAATTAAAATTAAGTATTTTTTTATATATACATATATAAAAAAAAGTATAAATATTATTTTTGTTGTCATCTTTTATTAAATTGCTTTTATAGCTATTGCTCAAGCAACTCTCGCTCGAATTGTTTCACTGCATGCCCGTGGCATCAATTTGCCCTCAACCCCCGCACGTCCCCTCGTCTGCTTGCGGTGCCTCCCTCTTCGTTTTATGCAGATGAATGCGCGCATTTATGAAAAATTTTGTTGTCATCGCAATGTGCAGTTCTAGTTGTTGTTGTTGTTGTTGTATTTTAGTGTTGTTTGTGATTTTGTTGCTGTTCTACTGACTGTGCTTCCAGTGCTACTGATGAGAAATAATGTTTGCGGAAAAATAAAATTTGTTTATTTTACGAACGATTGATTTTACCCCCTCTGCCTCCAGGAGAATTTTCGCTTTTAAAATGCCCCCTTTTTCCAACCCCCCTCATGTATCTTTTGCTGTCACTTGTCCGCGCTTCATTTTGTGCAGCTTAAAAATTAATTATCGCCGGCTCTTCGGGCTGTCAGTTTTGTGTCATTTGTTTTTGGGCTTTACAACTTCTGTAAATATTTCGTCAAAGTTTTTGCTTTTGCTGCCCTCGGTCTGTTCGCATCATTAAATTCCCTAGACTTTGGACAAATCATCTTCAGGATTAGCTACGATTTAAGAATGCTTATTTAATTTCTTTGCAATTTTTTGCTTTGTTCGATTTGATTTGTTGTAAGATATGCTAGGAATTCACTTACCCGGCACTAGCATGAGCAATAGGAATAATCCCAACCAACAGACACAACTGCCGCCTGTCGTTTTGCCACGCCCACGCTGTCCACAGGACGACATTGTGCTCCTTTCGCTTTGAGGTCTGGCCAGCATTTGCATGCGAGTAACTGCTTCAGTCTCACTTTGATGCCAGTTCTTATGCGGGAGTAACGACATGAAGATTTTATATACTTTCTTTTATAACAACAATTTTATATTTTTTGTAATATCTTTTAGATGTTTTGTCTGTCTTTTAGCTACGTTATTTATTGTATATTTTATTGTAGTTTGTGAGTATAGCCACTTCCTTTGTGTGGACGCCTTATAAATATATATTGGCCAATAAATGTCAATTGTATTTAGACCACTTTTGCTGGCCGACGTTTGTTTATTTGTAGTTTTTGTCTTGTCTGCGCTTGAGCTGTAATTACAGTAAATATAAAATAGTAAAATTTAGTAAGAAATCATTCTGCGCTTAAATATATGCTACAGAAATTGTTTGAAATTTACTGGCAGATATAATATTTGGAAAATCAGCTTACTTGCTGACTGAATAATTTAAAAAACTAATTTTATAAATTTTATATAAATGTAACTGGTTACCTTAGAGTTTAGATTGTATAAAATTTTAATTAAATGAGTTTTGTTAGTTTAAAATATCCCAAAAAGTATTTAAATAAACTAAAAATAACTTGCAAAAATTGCACTAATTAATTGAATTGTTTTATTTTTTTAAATTACTTAAGTTAAATAGTTAACTTGGGTGTACTCTTGCACTCTCTTTCACTGTCTCTCTCTTCATCTCTCTTTAAGAGTCTCTCTTTTGATTTTGTAGTGCTACTAACGCCAATGCAAACACTGAGATTAATGCAATTAACGCAGCACTTTAATTAAAAATCACTCCAAAGGCAAAAGCACACATACACAGAAATACCTCCCCTCGCTGTTAAATAATCCCCCTTCCCCGTCCGTCTGTTGGTCCAATCGCAATTCGATTCCATTTCAACTCTAATCCGCGTGTGTTGCAGCAAGTGAAAAAAAAAATAGTATTAACAGCCAACAAAGTAGACAAAAAGACAACAGATACAAAAAAAGAGAAGTAAAAAGGATGTAAAATGAGTATAACAAAAGCTGAAAAAGGCATTTAATGGGTAAGGGAAATTCTTTTGGTTGGCATTTAATTGAAATTACGCATATCTGACACCCACATAAGGGAAATAAAAATGGGCCATTGTCTGTCTTCATTTTGTTATTCCCCCACTTCAAAGGCTTCTTTTCCCATTCTCGGACCAATTCCTAATTATCTTTCGCGTTGCGCCAAAAAACTTCAATTCACACTTTAATTATTTTGTCAGTCTTTACACATTGAAATAAAATTCTCACACACACATATGTGCATACGTACTCTTTCTTTCCTTAACTTGTTTTTGTCGTAAAAAGTTTTTCGGAACACTTTTGGCAATATCATTTTCATTCCCAATTCCAATTTTCCATTCGCTTTTCTACTTTTAGCACACATTTACAACAGAATGTGATACACAAACACACTCACACTTACACACTCGAGTCAGCTTCTTCCCTCTCTCTTTTTCTCTTAAATTTGTATTTGTTACTCTTTCACTTTGGATTTTTATGCATTTAAATTCGTGTGTGCTTTTTTTTCGGCCTGTGAAAATCGTAAAAAAACTGCCAAGTTTTGCATTAAAAGTGCTGCCAATGCGAGAAAGGGACGGCAGTTGTTTGGCTGTCTCACTCGCAATTTAAGGTAATGAGCACATACAAAGTGCAATTAAAAGCTTGTTGCCAAAAATGCAATTTTGCGAATATATTTCTCTATCCCTAACTGCAAAAGAGTATTAAAGTTTTCATATGAAGCGTGTTACAGTTGAATGCGAATTTTAATAATTAAATAATTTTATTTTAATTCACATTCTTACATTTTATACAACTATAAATGTTTTCTGTTACTTTTATTATTTTTGTTTTAGCTAGTGAAAAACTAAGAAAACATGTTTATATGTTTAGTGTTATAAAAATTAAACAAAATATCTTAAAATTTATAACGTAATATTCATTGTTATTTTTTATTTATTTATTTGAATTGCTTATTTTATACAATAATTTTTATTTCTATGAGTTTTTTGTAAGCGCATTTAAATTTCGAAATTCGTTAAAGTTGAATTCCATTTGTTTTTTAATTCTCTTTCGTTGTACGCATTCATATAATTATTTTTTCTGGCTTTGTTTTACGCTTGCCTCCCTTTTACCCACTTTCCACCATTTGCCGCGCAAAATAGTTAAAAAGTATGGAAGGCATTAATGCACTTTATGGTCAAAGTCGACGGCGCATGCATTTAACGAGCCTCCAAGTTGAACTCTGGGAAAGTAGCGTGAAATATACAAGCCTGAGAGTAAAAGATAGAAAGAAATAAGGTGAAAGATAGTAAGAATACAAGTTCGGAAAAGATTGAAAAAACTCTCACATAAAAGTTGAAGAAAGAAAATTAAGTATTCAAATATATAGTATTAAAAAGTTGGCATAAATTGAGAGATTATAAGAGAATCAAAGAGATATTGAGTGTAAAACAGAGAAAAATTGAATCCATTAACTTAATCAAGATTAGAAAAAATTGCAACACAAAGCACGAAACCTGAGGTTAGAAAAGTATCAAATGTATCAAACAAAATTAGAAATTTGATTGGAAACAAAAATTAAATTTATTTTATTTTATTTCACACTCTAAACATTTTGATGTTTCATGTTTTGGATAGGATAAAATAAAAAAGCAATCATCTAAATTGAATCAGTTAAGTATTTACTGGCGATAAATTTTGGTTATATTCTGATTTAATCCGACCTTATCTTTAATATCACATAACTATGCTAATCGCTTTAGCTTCTCTCCATTTTATATTCAAAATAAGCAACAACAGGATTTACACAATGCATTGCAAATTGTCGCAGCTGTAGGAACATTGCTAACACAGCATTTCTCTTTCCGTCGTTGTGTAACACTGCGTATGCGTAATCTCTGTCAAAACTCGAATGCTTGTCGCTACTTTTGATTTTGTTGCAACAACTGGCAAATAGTTTGAGTATCTGTGCACTTCCGTTTCAATCACAGACAAACATAGTCGACAAACAACAACTAAAAAATAAACAACAACAACAAGAATTTTCCTTAGTTGTACATATAAATAACATAATAAAGTCTCTTGTCATGCCGTATCGAATCTACGACGTCATCAAAGTCACAGTTGTGCCCAAGCTCAAAGATACTTTTTTGTATCTTTGTATCTGCTGCTGCAGTTCATTGACTTGCCAGTTGCCTTTGTTGTTATTGCTATTATTATTGTGCTTTTG
The DNA here is from genome assembly GCA_035045575.1 of Drosophila falleni. NCBI lineage: Eukaryota > Metazoa > Arthropoda > Insecta > Diptera > Drosophilidae > Drosophila > Drosophila falleni. The sequence continues at coordinate 485,747 of JAWNOV010000054.1, read as the reverse complement.
CCTGGTTGCTACGGCTCACTTATTTTATTCCCCATCGCCTTGTGGTCCATCAATTGTGTGCATATTTTATTCAAGCGACTTCTCTCAGCGTATGACATGAGTTTTCTTTTTACTTTTTTACTATTTTAGTTTTCGCATTTTTTTCTTTCTTTCCTTGTGCTGATTTGCTTGTCTGAGTTTGCGGGTCAAGCGATGGATCTCAGCACTTGCAGCTGACATGTTTTTGATGTTTTTCTATCTTAAGTGAGCAGCTAAAGAGAAGTTGTCCACTAGAATAGCACAGCACATTCAAAAAAAAAAAAAAAAAAAAAAAAACAGCCATTCAGCAAAAAAGACAATTACATGTGTGTGCTAAGAAATACTATATGCTTAAGTAATCATCGGAATAAATTTTCATACGCATATTGAAGAATATTTTGTAGAAAAATTTCTATCGCAACTGCTTTAAATAAAATTTAAATTTCTCAGTTCAATAATTTAATTTTACTTTAATTAAAGCTCTCATGCAGGCTAAACCTTAAAAAATTAAAGCTTAAAGAAGTTATAACGGCATGAAATTCTTAAAATATTTATAATTTTATATTGCTCAAATTATTACACAATATTAAAACTAGTGGGCCGGTGCTACAGTCGAACATACTCGACAGTCGGAGACCCCTCACTTACTATGGGAAAAAATTAAGTTAACCTAAATGCATATTCTATCAGGTTGATTACAATGTCTTATGAAACATATAAGATTTTCATACAAAGACTTGATTTTCGGCCGATCGCCCATTCTATGAGAGCTATATGATATAGTGTTCCGATTTGAACCAACTTCTGTTTTAGTTTGGTAACGATATCTCATTTTCGCCCGATCGGTTCTATGACAGCTATATGTTGTAGTGGTCCGATTTGAACCAACTTTGGACAGAATATATAAAACCAAGTTTTATGCATATGCAATCAGTTTAGTTACGATACCTCATAAAATAAAAAAGTTATTCATACTAAGACTTGATTTTCGCCCGATCGGTCCTATGACAGCTATATGTTATAGTGGTCCGGTTTGAACCAACTTTAGACAGAATATATAAAAACAAGTTTTATGTATATTCTATACGTTTGGTTACGATATCTCCTAAAACAAAAGAGTTTTTCATACTAAGACTTGATTTTCGCCCGATCGGTCCTATGACAGCTATATGATATAGTGGTCCGGTTTGAACCAACTTTAGACAGAATATATAAAACCAAGTTTTATGTATATTCTATAAGTTTGGTTACGATATCTCCTAAAACAAAAGAGTTTTTCATACTAAGGCTTGATTTTCGCCCGATTGTTCCTATGGGCGCTATATTATATAGTGGTCCGATTCAAAAAAGAAACAAACTCAACCTGCCTGCAATAAAGAGGATTCTACATACCAAATTTGGTGTCACTAGCTTTTAAATTGCTTTTATAATTTGGATATGAAATTATTTTTTCCGATTTGTGGGTGATATAGGGGGCGCGCCATACCAAGTTTTGTGTCTCTAGCTCTTATAGTCTCTGAGATCTAGGTGTTTATACAGACAGACGGACAGACAGACAGACGGACATTGCTATGTTTATGAGGTCTGCCACGCCTCCATCTGCCTGTTACGCACATCTTCGGTAAAACAAACCCAATAGACCCCTGTACGTTTTTTAAGTACGGGGTCTAAAAACATACATTTGAGTTACTTTACATTTAATTAATTATTATTTATTTTCTTTAATCTTGAAAAAATCAAACTATAATTAAAAAAAATATTTATGAGGGTATAATTAAATGTGGTATTTTGGTTGGGTAAAAATATAAATTTTCTTATAGCGTTAAATTTTACCAGTTTAAATTTTACCAATTTAACCAGTAAATTTTAAAATCATAATTTTTAAATTATTATTATTACTTTTATAAATAATATTTATGATGATAAGAAAAGATTTAAGATATTTTCAAAATAAAAAACATTTTGGTTAGCCTTGTTTGCTGCACTTTTACTATAAACTTTCGCTCCTTTTCAAGTGATTTTTCGTGGGTGGCTTTACAGATTTTCCGGCTATCAATTAATGCTGCCCGAAAAGTAGCTTTTCAGGTATAATTTGTGCATACAAAGGGATGTTGTATCCCGTTGTTGTCCTGACGTGGCTGCCAACCTTTCTTAGACCGCAGAAACTCATTACCAGCAGCTCTCACTTGCTATCTCGCTCTCGCTGTCTATCTTTGTCTCTGTTTCTGCGTTTTTGCTATTTTGCAATTAAAACTTTCATTAAAGTAATTAAAATTGCAACAAAATCAACAAAAATACAATCCAAATCTAGCAAGGATCGGCACAGGAACAGAGGGGAGGAGAGAAGCTAACGTGGTTAGAGGTTCAGGGCCTTGACAAATACACAAAAATGCAGTTACAAAATGTACGACAAGGGCAGTAAAATGGGTAAGGGAAGGGGACAGGAAATTGCGGGGTATGGGAAACAAAGACAAAAGTGTGACAAATATAAACAGGAGTGTAAATAAAATGGCAAAATGTAAATGTGCAGCGGGAGGTAGACGAGATGAGGGGATAATAAAATGTGGTAATTGTAAATAAGTGGAAAATGAGTACAAGAATGAAGAGGGGAAAAGTAAAAGGGGGCTACACAAAATTGTGGAAGTAACATTTTAAATTCAAATTAAAGGACTGGCAAAGCCACAAAGGATTGACATGAAGTTAGTGTCACGGCAGCCAGGACAACAACAACAATTGTTAACTAAAGGTAACCGCAGTTGGCAGATGTTGCAGTGGCAATTTCAGCTCTTGTTGTTGTTGCTGTTGCTGTTGTTGTTGCAGCAATTGCTGCTGGCGACAGTTGCATTGTATTTTAGCATTTGCACAATTGTTTTTGTATTTGAGTTTGACATTTGCATTGCAACAAATAAATATTGAGAAAACAAAATAAAGGAAAAAGCACAAAAAAGACAGACAGAGAGAATGAGATTGCCAAAAGAGAGAAAGGGAGAGAGAGAGAGAGAGAGAGAGAGAAAGAGTAAAGAAATGTGCAAACCGTTTGTTAATTGTGTTATTTTCAATTAATTTGTATATAATTTGTAGAGCACACACACACACACACGCACAACAAAGGTCAACATGTAATTGGAAAATTTTCAAAAGTTACATTGTGTTATTGACATTGTTGGTATTTTTGTGCTCTAGGCACTTTGGGCAAATTAGTTTATTGCATTTTGGCAACATTTTGAAATATGATATATGTATATTTTAAATAAATATTGGCATATTCTATTATTTCGATTGTAATTTTTCATGTGTCATTTACTGGCTGTGTAAATACGAGTATCACAGTATCTCTGAATGCTCAGAGAAATAACCTTTGGAAATTGTCGAAAATAATATTTCTATAATTTCGGATACTATAACTACAAAAACGTGATACTAGATAGATACATTATTTTAAACTTATATATAAAAGTATTGGGGTATCTTATAGTTCTTTTTCGGCAGTCTAGTTAATTTTAAGTGTAATTGGAAGCATTTCTTAAAGTAGTTTTTGTAAATAATGAGAAAATAAATTTATAAAAAAGAAAAAAATTATTAATTAAAATTTTTTTTTTTTAATATTCTAGTTTGGGGTAATGCAGAATTATTTTTAATAAGTTAAAAATTATTTTTGATGATGAAAGTATGATTAATTTAAAGAGACCTTAAACTTTATACAATTTCTACCTAGGTAAAGCTTTTGCTATTAACTTAGAAAAAAAACTATCTGATTCATCTATTGATAATGTTGTACATTTTGTTTGTTAGTCGTAACTTTTCAATGAGCCTTATGACAATTTGTGAATGTCGCTGTTGTTTACGCTCAAAGTACTTTGAATTTATATATTTACATGAAAGCAAAAGTTGAAACTCAAACAGCTGTAAGATGGCGTTCGCTTGTCGCTTGCCACATGCCACATGTGCCTTTGAGACGGAAATAAAAGATTTCACAAAACATTGCACAGTCAATGTTCGCCTAGGAGTTGGGGAGCAAACAGCTTAGACACGCCTACACGCCCACACGCCTAACCTGCCCCTCTGTCAATTTTTTAAAGGCAACTTGATACGCCAGACAAATACAAATAAGTAGAAGCAAAAAGAAAAGCAGACTTAAAGCAAGTCCAAGTCAAAAGCTGTAAAAAATGATAAACGCTTCAACTGATGACACATTCAGTTTCACACACGAACGACTTTCAATTTACATTTGATGTTTTATGTTTGCCAGCATTTACGAAGCGCAAACGAAGAGAAGAAAAAAAAACACAACAACACAGCATACATTTGGCAAAAGAAAAAAAATATCACTCATACGCACCCACGCACAGGAAAAACCCAAAAACTGAAGCGAGCTCCAACCAAGCAACGGAATCGGAGGAATCGAAGCAAGAGCAGCTGTTTGGAGATTTTGAGAGGGAGATGACGCCGGTGCCAAGTAGACGACAAAATAACAACAACAACAACAACAACAATAACAAACAACAAGGGAAGGCGGCTCTGCAAATAAGCGAATAATATTTTTGTACTTCAAATAGGAGAAAAGGAGGAAAAATAGAAGCGTAAAGTGAATGCCACAAGTAGAAAAAGCGAGTGAAAGAACTTCTTTTAGATTGAGCGCGCATAATTTTTTTTTCTTTTTTACGTGAACATAATGCCAAATCCAATGCCAAGGCAAATCAGAGTAGTCTCAGTAACCCAACTCAATAATTCGCTTGAGTTAATGTCTGGCCAGGATTTACTTAGTTTTGAGCAAAAGGATTGTCAGCAAGATGTGTGTGTCTGTGTGTATACATTTTTTTTAACTAAATGACAGTTGGAGTAAGAGCCTCGTTTAAGCTCTAAAATCTGCCATTAGCTCAAGTATTTGCGGAGAATAGACATTTCAAAAAGCTTACAGCTACTTTTCATTAGCACATTGAAGATACTCTTAGATAGGCAAGAATGATTTCTGTTTGCGACTTTTTCTAAATTTTTCCTGTATGAAGCATTATGCATTATGCCTTAAGGATCTAAGTTTTAAATGAAATTTATTATATACTTTAATGTTATAAGCGTATGCTTATTATTAAATGCACTGGTCACACTAATTAAGGACATAAATGTAAAAATATTATTAATTAAACTAGGCAACAAAATCGCACTTTTTGCGAGTTACAGAAACCAAACTAACTTTTTTGGATAGATTTAGGGCCAAAACCGACGAAAAACATTTTTTTTTTATGGTGAGATTTTTTTTTTATAATTTTTCAAAATTTGGCTTTTTTTTAATACTTTTTTTCAAAAGTGCGCCCACATTTGTCATCATTACACGAAAATTTCAAAATCGATTTATCAAAGCTTTACTTAATCTAAAAGCTAATGAATATATCTATATTTTATACACAGTCTTAGATTTAAACCAGTAGTTTAAGAGATATCAATTTTTGAATTAAGAAAATGATGATTTTTTCTTGGCTTTTTTCTTAGCTTTTTTCACTAAAAAATTCGAGGAAAATTCGAAACAATTTTTTTACATTTTATTAACTATTTTATTTGCGTAGCTGTTGTAATTACGCGTTGTTTAAGATATGATTCATTAAAATCTATGGTGAGACGCCGATATGATATTATGTTGAATCGAGGCATGTTTTTGTCGACTTTTTTGACTTCGTTGTTGTGTGGCATGACCTTTAGTATGAAAATGTTTTGTGTTTTTTGAGATATCCCAACCCAACTTTCAGAATTTGAATTTGTTATAGTTTTACACATTGTGACCAAAGTTGGTTCAAATCGGATCACTACATCATATAGCTGTCATAGGAACGATCGGTCGAAAATCAAGTCTTAGTATGAAATCGGTTTTGGCATTCTCGAGTAATGTTTACAAACGTGGGCGCACCTCTAAAAAAAGGAATAAAAAAAGCCAGATTTTTGAAAAATTCTAAAAAAAATCTCACCATAAAAAAAAATAAAATGTTTTTCGTCGGTTTTGGCCCCAAATCTATCCAAAAAAGTGGTTTTGGTTCTTGTAACTTTTGGGCTGTTGCCTAGTGTTATTAATAAATCGTAATAAAAAAATAGAATTAATAATGAGTTGATAGATAAAATAATTTTTATTTAAATTCATTTTATCCAAGCACCTGCAATTGCAATGTTCTATTTTAACAATAGACTTATTGCTATAAAACACTTGATAAAGTTGAATTTGACCAACTTGGTACAAAACTCAAACAAAGTTCCTAATAATATTGTGAGTAAATGCTTAAAATTGGGTTCATAGAAGCGGCACGTGCCTTATTTCTAAGTGTTTACTTTTAGCTTAGGTAATTTCCGTAAACTTAAAAAAACTTTTTCTTTATTTTGGTTGTGTAATATTTGAGATAGAAGCTGTGAAGTGTCTCATTTTCAATGGGCACTTGTCAACGTTTCACATCTCAGCAATAATTTGCTTGGGATGCCACAAGACTTGACATGAACCTCAAAAAGCACTTCAAGAAGTGGAAGTAAAAGAAGAAAGCAAACACAACAACAAGTTACACACTTACACCCACACACACCCACACACACACACACACACACACACACACACACACACACACACACACACACACACACACACACACACACACACACACACACAGAGGGTTCACACAGCATGTGGTCAGAAAACAAAAGCCAAAGTCCAAGCAGTTGCCAAAAATTGCCCATAACGAGCACTTGAGGACAAATGTGACATGCCAAAAAGTTCAGAGTCATTTTTAGTGAATAAAGGGAAGGGAAGGGAAGGGAAGGGAAGGGAGTTACCTATGCAAGCTATTCAATAACTACCTTAGAGATACAGATACATATAGATATAGATTTAAAGTGCTGTAGGAAGTGCACTTAAAGCCAAGCTGTCCGGAATTTGTCACATAAGTTCAGATTTTTCTTTTTTTTTACCTAATTTATACGATGAGCTCTGGGTGCTGTCCGGCTTTTGTCCGGGTGGCCACTTCAAGCCATATAATTGCGCTTATCTCTTGGCGCACACTCAAAGTTGCCCCGGCTCAATATGTTTCTGGAGTGAAATGAAGTGCCCGCTGCTTCTGGCCACTCGTAAAGGACACGGGGGCACAAGGATATCCGAGCAAACAGAAACAAAAGCAAAAAACCTGGCTACGACTATTTGATTTAAAAGCAAGTGTACCTTTTTTTTATATACTTTTTGTTGTTGTTGTTTTTTATTTGTTTGCTGCGGTGACATTTTTATATTGTGTGTGTTTTGTCTGTGCGAGTGTGTGTGTATGTGTGGATGCCGCAAACTTTTTGGCATGCCACCAATGAGATTATCTTAAGTGGCCTGCTATTTTTCTATAGCGACGACCCTCGATTGCAGTCTGATTCGGTCTTTTTTTGTTCCTTTAAATAACTTTTCAAATAGTTTTTAATGCGCACAAACTTCATTTTTGCCTAAGCAAAAACTATGAATCTGTAGACAATGATAAAAATCTAGAAACGATTGAGACAAATCGATGGGAACTTGGCAATAAAAAGAACTTAAACTTAAAAATTACTCGTATATTTTTGCAAAATCAATAGTTTAATTTCAAAAAAATTTGTTATTGTTAGTCAATATATTTTTAGGTGATTTTCTTTGGGAATATTAAAAGAGAATTGAATTGCATTTAAATATATTTTAAAGGTTCCCCTTTTTTTGACATTAGTCTATAAAAATATATTAAGTTTCTTTAATTTCTCTTCCACTTAGATTTGATTTACTCTATTAGAAATTATTACTTTTTTTTTAAATTTATAATAACTTGTTAAATAATGAAATCAATTTGTTTCTCCCTTCTTATCGCTGACTGACACGGAATTTATATCATGTACTATGTAGAACTGTAATCCACATTTAAAGGCTTTTCTGTGATTTAAATAATATTTAAAATCAAATTTGTTTGTTGTTAATGAATTATTAATTAATTCTTTCGCACTCTTTTTCTTTATTTTTATCAGTTATCAACAGTTACTAAGAACTGATAAAACAAAATACAATATATACACGCTGTTTAGCTGGCTCTTTTTTTCCTTTCTCTCTCTCTATATATATTTTTCTCCCCCCTACATCTGTTAATATCCTCTTTTCTTTTTCTCCCTACTCTCGAATATTGCATTTCATAAATTCATTATCATTAATAAATGATCTTTTTAATAAACTCTTACTCTCTGCGTAAAATCTTGTCTTGTTTTCCTCCTCTGGTTTTTATTCTTTTGGTCTGCTTATCTCGTTCTATATATCTTGCAATTGCCATTGCATATTGCTCTTATTTGTATTGAAAAATGCCAAGTTTAAATTTCCAATTTCGTTGAAGAATCTCTACTTGCCACACTGCAGAGTCCTTGCCTCTTCCCTTGTCACACCTATCTCAGATGTTGGCTGGTGGCGCTTTTGAAGGCTTCAAGTGTGAACACACATTATAATAAACGCCTCAATTGTTGTGCAGTCATCTGTGTAATTTATGTTTAGCTAATGTTCAGGCATCGATGAGCTTGTCAGCTTTTGTGAATCACAACACAGACACACACATACACACACACACATACACAAACATATATTCCTCCTGTCATGTGCCACACACATACACAGAGAGAAAGAGAGAGAGAGAGACACACACACATACATTAACCACCATTGAACTGAAGTCAGGCTACGAAATGACGTTAAGGTTGCTTCGTTAAGTCTAATAGACTTTCCTCGATGTTGCCGTCTGTTGTGGGTTGACTTCGAGTTTGCCCCAGTTTCAGTTTAGAGCATGGTCCAGCATTCTCATAGTCCACAGTCCCGAGTCCCGAGTCCTGAGTCCTAAGTAACGGTAAACGAAATCCTTTGGCATCCACTTTGCCCAAGCTCTGGTATTTTATGGAACTATCGTTCGTCTACTCAATCTAGTGCTCGTTGTTGTTGTCGTTTTTTTTCTTTTTTCACAGGACATGTTTCAATGATTTCTTATTTTTGCTATGAGGCGAAACTGTTGCGCTATTTTGTCGTTAGAGTTTTCCTTTTTTCCCCTTTTTTTTTAAATTTTTTTTTTATATTTGCCGTTCAGTCGGTGTTAAATCATTGATGTGTGAAAAAGGCAGAAACTTTGGACCGATCGATACAAATACTCGGATTTGGAGCATGTATCAAGTTAAAATCATGTTGGCATTGAATTGAAAGTCACTCTGGAATAGACCTAGTTCTCATAACAGCTCTGTAGTTCATTTTATTTTCGTATCTCGACCTGTTCATAACCCAAATTTCAAATAATATTTTTTATTTGAAACCAAAAAAATTCTTCGTTTCGAATTCCTAACGCAAGTATCTGAAAGTCCGGTGAGTTTAAGAAAATATTGAATGTTTTGCAAGTTTAATTTTTAATTTTCTCTCGAATTTCCAGTGTTGCCTAACGTTTGGTGAAGATGTGCCAAAGTGCCTGTGGTAGCGTTTCCTATGCTCTAGCTTATGGTCCTGTCGGACCGGCCTTGCCGGCGATGAACTACAACAATTGTTGTTGTGGTCCCTGTCCGCCCTGTGGTCCCTGGACCTGTCCGCCAAACAGATGTCGCTGCTGCGGTGAATGCGGCTGCTTCGGACCCTTTTACTAGATCCTGAAACTACGCCACAAATATTAGACAACCGAAACTATGCCCAAAAATATAATATCATTCTGTATGCTTGCGTTGGAAAACGGCGAAGTATTTTTTTTCCGGTTCTTGTAATCAAATAAATTGTTAGTATTGTAAATAAAATCAATTAATGCGTTTTTTTAACGTTATTTACCGAACGTGATCGATACTACTTTTTTTTTTTTTGAAAGAAAAAGATTTGAGGACAAGCCAGTATCAAAGACGTTCCGCTTGCAAATTGATTTGGCATGATTTTTTAATACAGGGAGTTAATTAAAACGGAAAAATTGAAATGCAAAACTAATTTAAAGGGTTTTCAGTTACGATTGACAAAGTTTTGCTAATTACGATGTTTAAAAGCGAAAACTTGAAATTTTTGTTTGGTTTGGCAAGACTCCTTTCAAGAAAATTAAAGTTGTGCTATTTTATGCAAATAAAAGTGAAATCTTGAGTTCTAAAAATAATTTGGATCCGTACCATCGAGAACGAATCCTTACAATCCAAATTAAGTTTACAGGACTTTTAGTTATCGCTAAGTTATGTAAGTCGGTAAGACGTTTGACGAAGAAAAGGATAGAAAAACGCAGTTTTAAATTCTAAACTTTTTTATAATTTATTTTGGATGACAGCATTTTGTGAGCTTTTCATAGGCCATTTTCCAATTGTCAACGGCGACTTTAGCCGGATCAACTGGTGGAACGGGTGCATCAAATTCAAGACAGGGATTCATTTGAATTGGCGTCTTGTGCGGCACCAGGCAATGTCCTCGACTGCAGCTGGTGTCCTTAACAGAGCATTTGTCATGTGGACCACACGGTGTGGGTATAAAATCTCTGCCCGAGTAACGCAATGTGGACAATGGAGGATTATTGCAGGCCAGTTCATATGAGGCACACGCCCAGCCGCCGCACATTTTGGTTGTAGAAAGGTGTAGCTAAGTATGTTTATTATAATTAAAATAAATAATATTTTTTTTAAATATTTTAAGTCGACTTACTCTGGTAACAGTAAAATTTGTTGTGACTAGACTACAATATTTTTAGATAGCTCCATTAAAATCTTGTCTAACAACTCATGGCCAACCTAAGAATTAATATTTTTTGTATCGCTGTTGAAACCAGCAGAGGATTAGAAGAGCCATCTTCATGTTGATTGTGACTGTGTCTTACCAGTCAGGTGGGTATAAATTCCATTACCAACCGCAGCCGCCACAACAACCGCCACCACAACACGGCGAACAACTGTCATAGGGTCCACATGGTGTTGGGGCAAAACAACGACCTGTGAATCGCATGGGCGAGAGGCGATGGTGATTGCAGGCTATTTCATAGGAACGACATGCCCAGCCTCCACACATTTCGACTTTGGCTCTTGCTTAAATTGTGGCAACTAAAATTTGGATATCTGTAGTTAAACCGACCGAAAACCGGCACAGAATAGAGGAGATGTTACTCGAACTAAAAGGGGAATACTAATGAAAGTCTATGTTTATAAAGAGTACTCGTCGTAACTCTGACAGCTGTTGACATGCCACGCCCCGCCGACTTGTACAATTGAAATCTCTCAACCTGGCCAGCACAATCGGACCGGGCCAACAACTGTTTAAGCCGGACAGAGCCAGGCCGGGTCGTACTGTGCCAACCATTTCGTAAATCTTGCCAAGCCGTGTTGAAATCCACGCGAATCTCGTGCACCAGTACCAAAAAAAAAAAAAAAAAGAAAAGAAAAAAATATGCTAAAAATGGTGGCAGCTAAAGTGAAATTAATCCAACAACAGCCACAGTGGTTAATCGTTCTACAAAAATTTTAAAATAGTTAGCGACTCTATCTAATGAGGTTTTCAGATTTCTTAAACTTTTTTTTACAATGCTGTTAACAATAAGTTATTATATATTTGTAGGTTGCAATTTGTTTGATGTTAATTTGTTAAATGTAAATAATTAAAATAAAGTATTCTGTATTAATTTCTGTCCAAGCGACTTATATCTTACTACATGTAGTACATGTGTAAATGTAGTATATTCAAAAAAAAAATCATTTATTCACAAGTCAAGTTTTGAAATCAATAATATTGCTTTGAATTTAATTTAATTTTGTTTTCAATTAAAACTGGGTTTTACGATCTTAAGAAATTTGTTTTTTATTTCCAACGTTGTTTTTTAAGTTAGGAATTTAGATTTGAAATCAAATTGATTTTATAATAAAATAATGGTCAAAGAAATATGATGTATTATATAATAGAAAATATTTTGTAGAGTCCGATAAAACATAAGCTTCATTTTTGAAAATTTACTCTTATATTTTATATGTATCAAATTGTCGGTTATTTTTTTAAATTTGTTCTAACATAAAATCAAACTGAATAAACTTTTTAAACACAAACTTTTAAGTTTATTAAATTTTTCTTATTAGTTAATATTTTCTTGAAAGCACAGAGAATGCATTTTGCGTCCCACTGTGCCACGTCCCACAGTTGGTATGCAAAAATCGCACACACAGAAACACCACTAGACAATCGCATTTTTTTCGCACTTGCCGTGAAGCACTTCAGCAGGTCTTGTTCAGCCAGGCCCAGACAATCAATTACATTAGCCCCACTGACCCTCCGCTTCCCTCCACTCCCCTTTACTCTTCCCTGTCCCCAACCACAGCGGCATGCCCGAAAAAGCCAAGTCCAAGAGCTGTGAGTGCGGGTCGCCAGATTCATGTGGTTTCTATTGAGAGAGGAGACGGGTGAGGGAGAGGGGGAAAAGGGAATGGGAAAGAGAAAGGCGTAGAGTTGGTTACTTGCAAAAGCCAAATAAGCGACCGCAGAGCAAATTCAATTTTAAATGGACTTTAATAGTTTCTATGCAAGTGCTGTTTGAGGTTAAGTTCGGTTGTGGATCATATTTGGATTGCATTTGCTGTGGTTTCAAATAACTATAGCTGTCAGATGTCATTAACAACCTGTTTGTGTGTGTGTGTGTGAGTGTGTGCTGTCAGTTGAGAAGAGCAAGACAAATAAATTCAAAAACTAATTGCTTGATCTATGCCAAAAAAGGTGCTAAATAACACCAAGGTAGCAGTTAAATTGTTTGCCATATTTAGCACATTTTTTGCATGGTATATTGGCGAAAAAAATTGAACCGGAAACGGAAACGCAACGGAAGCTACTTGAGAAATATGTGCACGCTAAAATGTCGAGTTGTCGGAGGTTGTGGCAAGACTTGTGGCTCCTCAAAATCCTGCTGTGATCCCTGTAGCAGCGGTTGTTGTGGGCCGTGTGGATCCTCTGGTCCCTGTGGACCGTGTGGTCCATGTTTACCGTGTGGTTCCTGTGGACCGTGTGGTTCCTGTGGACCGTGTGGTTCCTGTGGATCATGTGGTCCCTGTGGATCCTGTGGTCCTTGTGGACCTTGTGGACCTTGTGGACCCTGTGGACCTTGTGGACCTTGTGGACCATGCTGTGGACCTTGTGGACCCGGCTGTGGACCTTGTGGACCCGGTTGTGGATCTTGTGGACCATGTGGACCCTGCTGTGGGCCTGGCTGTAGGCCTGGCTGTGGACCGTGCTGTGTCCAGGCTCCATGTGGCATGGTCTCCTATCGTCTCACGAGCGGACCTGTGGGTCCCGTCCAGCCCAGCATGGAGTGCTGTGGATGCTGCAACAGCGGTTGTTGTCCACCCTTTTACTTTGTGCCCAACTCATGTGCCTGCTGCTGGGAATGGGGCTGCTTTGGACCCTATTATTAGTCAGCCAACCTTTTATACATCTGAAATTTTGGTCAAACTCACTTACTTTTCAACTCAATAAAAAATTTGTATGTCTATTTCAACTTAGAAATCTGTTTGCTGGCGTTGCTTAAGAAGGACGTTTAGTTTTCCAGACATTGATTATTTAATATAAGCACATTTTTGTAAAGTGTTATTCTGAGTCGTTGTTACTGCACAGACATTTTTGAGCTTTTGCTCAACACAAAACACAAAACAAGCAGGGGAATTGAAAAACCAATTTGAAATGTTCTGTTTTTGAGGTGAGCAGACTGCATTGAAAATATGTGTTGAATTTTTTTTTTAAATTTTTTGTTACTCTAAAAAGTGCTTGGGTGGCAGCACTGGACAAAATCTCGACTGACAATGTTGCCAAAGTTGCACAATGAAAATCATTTAAAGTTTGAATACATGAAAAACAAAAATATATTCAATGGTTAAAAACACAATGGAAATTGCGTTAAAACCAAAAATTGCGTGTTTGCAGTAACCCTTAAACAACAACAACACCAACAACAAGTAGAATGGGCAGAGTGCAAAAGAAAGGAACACAACATCATGAAAAAACAAAGAATGCGCTTATAAACAATGTACTCTGTTTTTTACGATTAAAAACAATGTGTATGTTATTTAAGTAGGTCAGGGACTCTCTCCAATCTAGGTAATTTCTCCCTATTTTTTCGACTACACTTTTATTTCATATTTGAAAATGGCAGCTGCCGAATAATTGAAAATTGCATAGATATGCCGATGAAATTCGGAAAAACAAATAAAAGGGATTTATCAAAATTTAAAAACAATTTTCTCATTTTAAATTATTAATAATTTTAGCTGCCATTTTTGCAATAATTTGTAAAATTCTCTGGATTTCCGAATTTATTTTTCTATTCATTTATGTTATTTTTCAAACTCTTTTTACTTATTAATTTTACAAATATTTATTAATTGAAAATTGTATAGATATGCCGGTGAATCTCAGAAAAACAAATAAATAGAGCTCATCAAAATCTTTCATTTAAATTATTAATAGTTATAGCCGCCATTTTATCAAGAATTTGTAAAAATCTCTGGAATTCTGAACTTATTTTTTGCAGTTTATTCGTGTTATTTATTTAAAGGACTTGTACTTATTAATTTTTCACATATTTACAGTTTGATTTAAATTAATGATAAATGATTTTATTTTTTTAAAATGCTGATATTTTATTATATATTGCCTTGAAATGCACATTATTATAAGTTTTGTGTAATTGGAAACTAATTTTACTTTTAAAAGAAAATTTTTTCAAAATGCTTTAACCTATTAATTTTACAAATATATAGGTTGCTTTAAACATATTTGATTTAATTTAATTGAAAAGCATACTACTATTGTTATTGTTTATTTTGAGGTAAGTAAAATTAAAAACTAATGTTTTTCTAAAAAGTAAGCACGAAATCTTAGTTTAAGTGTCCTAAAATTGTGCTAGTACAGCTGAGTTGATTTCAACTCCTCAACATGTCAAATAACTGAAGCAATGCTAATTTATTTCTAATCATTTCCAGTTTTCACACATATCTGAGTTTTAATTGTAAACATGTTCATTTATTAATTGCTTTTCTTTTAATCAATAGGTAAATAGTAAATTTATTTATTTAAAATGTATTCACAACTTTTGAAAATTTCAGTTAAAGGCAATATTACTTAAATTGCAATGAGTGTTATTGCTTTGGCAAAGTTAAAGACGTTGACTCCAACTATTGGCACAACTATGATGCCAAGTTTGAGAAGTACTATTATGGCAATGAAGTGTGTTCAGTTATGCAGCCAGGCAATAAATGTTATCCCAAGATTCTTACAACTTTGGTCGACTGCGAAGTAAGCGTTTCTATGCAGTGGCAAAAATATGGAGGTATTTGCCAATGTTCGATTGAAAAATAACATGCATTGCATTTAATTGTATTTTAAAATTTATGTGTTATTTTTGTGCAGTTGAAAAATGACAGTCAATTGTTAATTATTAATAATGCTTAAAATCCCAAATGAATTTTACAAGTATTGCATTGTTTGAGCCTCTAACTATAATTTGTAAATTCCATTAAAACACTGCTTTAATTACATGTTAATTTAAACTTTTAAATTTACTATAGACTTAATATATGATTAAGTTATTTAATAATATTATTCTATTACAATTTTCATGTTAATATTAAGGCGTTTAAATTACATGTAATCTTACAAATTAATTTAAAATAACTTTGCATCAAAAGCAAACAGCAGATTTGAACAGAAGCAAGAAAGTAATTGCCTTACCACGTATTAAAATGGAAAAAGTTCTTTGAGCAACTCAAATATTTGTATTTAAATATTTTATCAACAAACCATTTGAAAATATAAATCTTTAACTTATATCCTATCTGCAATCATCAGACAAATTGTAGTTTATATTGAAATTCTTCAATTAATTTGCTGCAAACTGTGTATAAAATTGTCTGCTGGAAATTGTTATTGATATTCCGTAATACTCTGAGAATACTCGCATAATATTCATTGATTATAATAATTAATGTCACAATAATTACTGTATGACTTCCAAAAGCATTTCAGTGTGCCAAAATGCCTAAATGTTTACGCAACAAAATGAATTTCTGGCAAATTTCTCATACGACATGTGGCCACTCCCGATGGATGCCAATAGAACTAATCAGAGATAGATCAAGTTGCCTATTTTATTACACATACGAGACTTTGTACCAAATTGGAATTTCGATTTAATTCTCAGTGTACTTTAAGAGGATTATTACAACTAAAAAGCCAAGTTCATTTCGATTGCGACTTACCTTTAGGGCACAACAAATATCAAATGTTATTCGTTGATGTTATTGTTCTTCTCGTTTTTGTTGTTGTTGTGTTGTTGATTATTGTAGTCTGTGGCTATAAATTAATGAATTTAGCACATTACAACGTTACACAACACTCTCTATCTGCAGTCTTGTGTAAAAATACACGCATACCCGTACACACACACAGCCGGACACACAAGCTCGACGTCGACGTCGACGAGGGATTTCAAGTTGGAGACCGGCACTGAAATGGAGTCCGAGCTAAAGCCGGAGACTGTAAACTAAAACTGGACTGAAACCGAAACCGGACCGAGACCGGACCGACTGTTCTACGTGAGTTCCCAAAATTTGATGTTAGCGTTATTTTTATTGTTGTTGCACATTTTTCACATATTTTCCATAATTTTACGCGAAAAGTGACAAAGACAGCACGAGGGTGTGAAAGCGACAGAGGGTTAGAAACTGTAACAGAGTATGTGCCCAAAAAGCATAAAATGTTGTAAAAATGAAAAAAGTTTTGCGTTGTTCAGTTGTTTGTTTTGTTGCAGGCACTCAAATCTCTAGTGAAATATTAATTTTCACAATTTTTGACACTTTGCCACGAGCTGCTGTTATCCATTTGTGTTATACGCTTTATTTATACATTTTTGTTTGTTTGTTTATACCGTGGACAGGCAACTTTATGGATTGTTTGTTAATTGTGCAATGTTGCCACTCGTCGTTGTCGTTGTCTAATTTACTTATTTATCGTTGTCGCATTCGTGTTGTTGTCTTTTCGTAGTGACAGCGTCGTCGTAAGCAGCATCAGCAGTGGCAGCGTCGTCGTAAGCAGCATCAGCAACAGCAACAGCAGCACAGCGAACCAAACGTTCTGACATTATCAACGTAACTGAAGCAGCAGCAGGAAGCTGTCGTTCTCTGCCTGTCGGAGTCGCCGGCAGCAGACGTTGTCGCCAGCCTCGTTGCTGTTGTCTTTGCTCATTGCTCTTCGGCCATCTTACACTCGCTCGCTCGCTCTCACACGAAGCGCGACTCGCAACTTAACGAAAGTTGTCGAAGTCGTCACTTTGTTCGTGCAGGCGTCGCTTCGTCGCGACTGAGGGAATTTTGTAGCGAGCGGCAAACAGCTGATGGTAGCAGCAGCAGCAAACGGCAGAGCGCAATAAAAAGAGAGAGAGAGTGAGAGCTGTAATTTGTAAAAGCTTTTCAGTTCGAATTTGTGCTTCGTGAGGGATATTTTGTACGTTTACAGTTCGCTGTTAAGTTAACAGAATGTAATCAGTTTACAGCTGTAAGGGATATGGAAATTTAGTTTATTGAAATTAACAATTCTAGGAAAAAAACTCGTTAGCCGGTGCTACAGTCAAGCATACTCGAAAGTCGGAGACCCCGTACTTACTATGGAAAAAACTTATAATGGAAGAAAAATTAAAAATAATTTAGTTAACTTACATGCATATTCTATCAGGTCTGATTACGATGTCTCATAAAACAAAGAAGATTTTCATACTAAGACTTGATTTTCGCCCGATCGGTACGATCTGGAGAGCTATATGATATAGTGGTCCGATTCAAAAAAAAAAAAAAACCTTAACCTGCCTGCAATATAGAGGAATCTACATACTAAATTTGGTGTCACTAGTTTTAAATTGCTCGTATAATTTGGATATGAAATTATTTTTCCCGATTTGTGGGCAATATAGGGGGCGTGGCCGAATTTTGAAATAAACTTGATCTGCCTGCAGTATGGAGGAACCTATATACCAAGTTTGGTATCTCTAGCACTTATAGTCTCTGAGATCTAGGTGTTCATACAGACAGACGGACAGACGGACATTGCTATATCGACTTTATGGGGTCTGAAACGCCTTCTTCTGCCTGTTACGCACATATTCGGTAACACAAACCCAATAGACCCCTGTACTTTTTTTAAGTACATGGTCTAAAAAATAAATTTAAATTTCATTAGTTAAATTATAACTAATATAATGAATGAGTTATATGTTAATTGTTGCGCATTTAAAGATGAGTATATTTATTTTAGTTAGTTTAAAAAATAATATACTTTTTGATTGTACCTTTTTAATTGAAAACTGACTAATCTTATTGGTTTTAACACCTGTACAAGAATAACACACCTAATAAGAGAATATCTATGTGAAATAATGAAGTTTCCTTTGTTGTAGAAACAATAATAAAGACATCTTATAGGATGAAGAATGAACTGTTGATGGAACAGTTATGGAAACCATATTGACAACTTCACAAAGCGACAACAAAGAGCATAAAGCAATAAACAAGGAAATACAAAATGCATACGACAAACATGCGACAAGAGTATGGAAACATGTGTGTTCACTAAAGAACACACACACATGGACATGGACATGGACATAGATATGTAAAGGAATAAGGATACGAGGAATGGCAGACAATAGCTGTAAAATGTAAATATTAATATTGTCATAATGGACAACATGTAAGCAGCAAATTTGCTTTGGACAACTTTAAATGCAGCTCGAAGCGATGTTGAATGCTGCAAAGTATCGTTAAACCAATGCCAGAAACAGCCACAACAACAATCAACAACAACAACAACAACAACAACAACAACAACGAGAACAGCAACAACAGAGGGGAAAAATGTCAGCTCATTTCCGGTTGCTTAATTTGAAATCGTAGCACAAAAATTACAAATGAGCTGACAATGCGAACACAACCAAGAACCCAAACAACCGAAAAATAACAGGCCAACATTTTGAGTAGCAGCTACAATGCTGAGCTGCAGGGTGGGTGAGGGAAGGGGAGAGGAGGGGGCATGCATGGAGAGAGAGAGAGAGGGGGGGGGGGAAGTGGAGGGCAGGCTATTGGGGAAACAATAAGCACAAAATAGCAGCGTCTAATACGCAAAATAAACGAAAACTGGCCACAGCATGACAGCAACGGGGCATAACATTGCCAGCTGGGGCAAATCCAATGCTACACCGCCCCCTCATTTCACCCCCCTCCCCCCCCACGCCATCCACAAGCCACATCCTGCAGGCAGCTCTTTCTGTTGTTTTACAATTTAACGCACATCCTGACAGCCAAAACGCTGGCAACGCCCAGCAGTTTAATTTTTGTCACTGTGTGTGTGTGTGTGTGTTGTGTGTTGTGTGTGTGTGTTGGTGTGCACTCTAATCTAATGATGACAAGCATCGTCTGGCAAACGTGTGGGCGTGGCTGCAGCTGCAGCTGCTGAATGGGCGGTTAACTATTGCACTCACCCAAAAACATTGCGTATACGCCACGTTGCACATGTGTCGAAATTGTTGTGCGTTCACCTTTCTCATCATTCTTGTGCGCCTTCTTCTTTTCTGCTCATTCTTCTCCTTCTATTTTTCTGTGACGATAAAAAGTGTTGCCTGCTGTTAGATTCCAGTTGGATAAGTTGACAACCCTCCATTCTCCATTCTGCATTCTCCATTCTCTAGCTGCCTCACCTGCCAACTGCTTTGTCAAGCTGCAGACAGTTGACGAGACCAACTGACAGATAGACAGACGGACAGACAGATAGACAGATAGATAGACTGTTAGACAGAGTGCACTCAGTTAGACGAACTGTTGCACTCAACTTTGTGAAAAGTAACTATGTTGAAAAGGAAGTTGGTTTGGCATTAAGTATGCAAATATAAGTGCAAGTGTTGCAAAATAATGTATACCATAAATCCATAAAAATACGTAAGAAATTTCAAGTGAATTGATAAGTATAATGAACTACTATATTATTTAAATTTCACTAAATTTATCTGATAAAATTTAGTTTATTTCATACAATATTTTTTATGTCTGTTTAAAATTAATTCTTTGCTAGCTGTACGTAAAAATATTAAATGAGCAATATGTTCAAAAAATACATTTACAACAAAGGTGAATTGAGTCGAAAAATATGTTCAAGAAACTAATATTTTACTATATTATTTTAAAATGGAAATAAAGGAAGAATATAAACTATATTTTTTTTCATCTATTTTTGGATTCCTAAATAATATTTAGAATATTTTTAATAAACTTTATATTCGTAAAATATCTTAAGAATTGGGATTGAATTCTTAAATATAAATAACTAATTTTACGATCAACTGTGCGACACGAGAGTAGTTTTAACAGTAATAATAGTTGATTATGTAATATTTTTAAATTAGTAAATATTAAATTAAAATTAAATCATTTGATTTTACTCTTAATATTAATATTTTATTGCTTCTCACTGCTATTTATGAATAAATGACAAGGAATTAAACTGATTAATTAACAATAAACTACTTTTATAAATAAATGTGAAACACGAGAATATTTGTTGAATAGTTGTTTATATTCTTTTTTTAAAAATGTGAATATTATATTAAACTTTTAAATTTTGATCAAAAATGTCAAATAGAAATTTATCAATTGTTTATTTTTAATACACTTTTGGTAAAAGAAAACATTTCATTGCAGGGATAAACTATATTCTGAAATTAAATTGGAAACGCATTTTCAATTTTCTGCTGTCAAATTATTCAAAACAAACTTCAGCTTGGGAATATTTAACTTGCTCTTCAGATTTCCCACAACTTCTGCCTTTGACTACAGAGAGTTGTCACACACATGTACACACACACACACGCACACACACGCACATCCATTTGGCTTTCACACCTGTGAATTGCTTGGTAACTTCATTTGCGACAGTCAACTAATTGGCTAATTTATGCAAGTCAAATAAATGTCATGTCAACAAATATAATTAGTTGGCCAAAATGGCGGCTTACACAGCGGAATGGCTATGAAAATGAAATGAAAATGTTGTGGCAACCTATGGAAATATGCATAAAATAATTTATGCATAATTTATATTATTTCTTTAGCTAATTAAAATAGAGGAAAAAGCGTAAATAAAACTAAATAA
Organism: Drosophila falleni; assembly: GCA_035045575.1. Classification (NCBI taxonomy): domain Eukaryota; kingdom Metazoa; phylum Arthropoda; class Insecta; order Diptera; family Drosophilidae; genus Drosophila; species Drosophila falleni. The sequence continues at coordinate 464,575 of JAWNOV010000054.1, read as the reverse complement.
AAGATGACAGCAAAGTTGAAGCTGAAGTGAGCTATGAGTTGACAGCTTGTCAGTTGCTGTGTAGCGTAATTTTGTTATTGTTTAGCATTGCATTACAGGGCCAAGAGAGTGAGAGAGAGGGAGAAGGGATGGTGGAGAGGGGAGGGATAGAAGAGAGAATATGACAGGAAGAGGGGAACTGTTGCTGCTGCAAGAGTTTGTGCAGTTGCTTCAGTTTCAGCTTCAGCATCAGCTTCATCTGTGTCTTAATCTATTGGATTAGCGTAAATGCAATTAGGCGCAGGCAAACGTTGCTTTAGCCGGTTGCCAGCATGGCAGACAGCTTTTGACCAGGGCTAAGACGTCGTCACATCCCCCTTTTGGCCATTCAACTCAATTAAACTGTGTGGACTTGCCGCATTATCGAATTGCCCAGCAACCATTTGCAAGGAAGGCAATATAAGGACAGATGTCAGCTTTAAGTTACTAATATTTAATAGTAAATATTCCATATGCATTTCAGTGCAATTACATTTCTAAAAGTTTTTGAATTCAACTCTGACTCATCAAATATTTGTGAGACGGCTAACAAAATAGCTCACACTAAATCCACGTCAAAATGCTGGCGAAAATAAATAAAGAAGGAACCCCCGCAATCCGCAATCCCCCATCCGTTTTCACTCATTCAAAATACAGTTCGAGAGCCATTTCCCATTTCCCCTTTCCCAATTCCAGCTTTCCCAGGCCACGTCAGTTGGCCGCATAAAAAATGGTTGCAAATTTCACCAAGTGCAAACAACGTTGTAAAACAAATATTTACAACACTTTTTGAACTACGTGTATCTGTTTTTGTGTGTGTGTGTGTGTGTGTGAGTGTGTTTGAGTGTGTGTATGATTGTGTATATGTGTGTATATATTGCCACGCCTCTACGCCTGTCCAGCTCATTCGAGCTGAAGCTGGCAATAAAACCACAACGAAAAATCTATCAGTAAATGATTGAAAAAATGTATTTCGAGACTCGCATGACCAAAAAAAACAAAATGAAAGAAAACGATAAAAACAAAACAAAGCAAAAAGAGACAGTGCCAGGATATTACTAAAAATCCAAACATCGATCGTTTAGTTGCCAAAAGGATTTAGCCATAGAATAAAACATAGAAAACTAGACACAAAATATAACAAAATGTAACGTGTCACATAAATTGTTGTATTCTTTGTTTTTAGCGAAATTTCGCTTTAATAACTATTTATTATATAATTTCTCTGGCTTCAATCGTCAGTTGGCTAACAAATCCCATACCAATTTTGCTCTGTGTGTTGGCCATTATTTCACAATAATAAGCCATAAATATATTTTGCTGCTTCATAATTTTTTTATTTTACCACAATCTGGAGAAAATACTCGGAATGCTGAAAAAAAGGGAGGGAAGCAGAAGTTGGGAGGACAGTTAAGAAACAAACAAACCGACTTACTTGCGCTTCACAAAAGCACAAAGGAGAGACGTTTAAGGAAGCCAGAGAATGTTTGGGAGAGTGCGAGGAGCAGAGGAAGAAGAAGAAGGAAGAGAAAAAATGGAAGAGAAAGAAAAGGCTTACAATTCCTGCGTGGACATTTAAGCAGATTTGCATGTTGTCTTCTACTACCTCTCTCTATCTTTTCTTACTCTCTCTCTGTCTTGTACTCTACGCACCCTTTCATAATTTTTTTAACATCATTTTTTTTCATTCGCATGTTGGCGTTTCCTTTTTGAGTGTTTCCCCTGCGCTTTTGTGCTTATAATTTCTCACGTTTTCCTGCAACTGCAGCACAAAATTTCTCGTTGTAACTTTTAATTTCATGCCATTTAATTCGTGGAAAGCGGAAAGGAGTAAAGTAAAAAAGCAAATGGGTAAATGGGGAGCAGCCGAAGGAAGAAAATACCAAGATGAAGCCATGCAAAAGAACAAGAAGAGTGTGTCCCTCTATCTGTAACTGTATGTGTGGGTCAAGGCACCAAAAAAAAAAAGAAAAAAAAATAGAGAATTTGCCACAAGACACGCTTTACGAGTATAACAAAAGTTGTTTCCTTTGTAACTTTCCATTATTTTTTATTCATATAAAATGCCGAACAAAGCAAGAACTCAAAATACGGATTTCAAACATTTTCTTTTCGTATCTTTCGCATCTTTTTGAGAGTTATTTTAAAACTCGTCACTTATGTTTCCTTGGGCACATAATTTTCAAAGACAAGTTGAACTTGGGTAATGATACATTTTTACCTTTTCTAACTAACTGGACTAAAGGATTATTTTGCATATTTGAGATGACTGTGTTGCTTTTGCTTGCATTGGCAGCACTGTCATTCTAGGCTGACCATTTCAGTGTAGGATTACTCGAGTGATCCTTAACTTAATAATAGATTTTCTTGGTAAATTTTAATCTTATCGGTTTTTAGGGTGAGTTCTTGGTGAGCATTTAATTATTTATGTACCATTTATGTACTTTTTCAATACATTATAAAATAAAATTTTTTAATTTTAGTTAGTTTCAAAGCTCCAAGTTTGGACCTGTAAGTTCTCTGATTTTCTACTACTTTCTTTCCACGGTTCTCAGACTGGGGTGACCATACCATGATGCAGTAAATCAATAAATAATTCAATAATTTTTCTAGCTAACTAACCAATTTCTTAAACTATTAAGTAGTCACGATTTGCACTTAAGATAATTTTCGCCAAGCTCCTTTTTGATGACCGCAAAATAACTATAAACTGTGGCAACTCTAGACCCTAAAAACATTTATTTTATTAGCTCCATTTGCTTGTTCATTGACTATGAATAGTTTGACTTTCTTTTGTTTCTGGCCCAGCTCATTAATGAACCAAAAAACTTTTCAACTTTTGCCTTCTCCAATTTTTATTACAAATTGCATTCATTAAATTTTGACTATAATTTTATTTTTGCACTTTTTGTTTTGGGAATGAGGGAAAGGATGATGGGCGGACTTTTCTTTAGAAACACAAATGCCAAAGAATTAAGTGCTTAGTTTTTTTCCTCTTGTTCTTTTATTTTTTCTTAATTACGAAGAGTTGTGTTGAAAAAGTTGAAGAATCCGCAATGTAGGGCATTAAATATTTAAATTGCATGCGGCGATGCTGCGAAAATTGATTACACTTTTAAGAATGGATTCATAATTAAGGGAATTCTGTGGCCTCGCTTGACTTGATGCAGAAAACTGAAACACATTCATTCCCAAGGCTTTAAGCAAAGCCAAAAAGGTGGCCAACTAATAAAGTTGCGAGCAGAGCAGCTTAGGCCACGTTCACAGTCTATAGCCCACTTTTCTCCTGCACAAAACTTACACATTGTTGTATGTGTTTTTTTTTTTTTTTTTTTTTTTTTGTATAGGGGAAAAAAGCATTAAAAGCCGAAAAGTGTGGGACTTGCACCCACTAAAACGACCCCTACTCTCCGTTTCCCTCTCGCGGAACCACCGCTAAGTATTACCTCACGAGGGGGAGATGGCATGAAGGCCTCTTCTAGAGTCTCATCTAGAGTTTGAATTCGAGTTGCGCTGTCTTTCAGCGCGACGCAACGATTTCATGATATCTGCAGCCATGTGGGTTACAGCGACCCAATTGTTTTGCGAGCTAAGTAGGATATCTATAAAGTCAGTGACTATGAAATTCCTCCCAATATTTAGGCTTAGCTCTTCCCGTTCAGCAGAATATCTAGGACAGACAAAAAGGACATGCTCTGCGTCTTCAATAACCCCTGCACAGTGTGTGCAAAACGGGTTCGTCTCATGATTAAACCTATAGAGATATGATTTAAAACACCCATGTCCTGTCAGTAGTTGGGTCAAGTAATAGTCGGTTTGTCCGTACTTCCTACTCACCCACGGCCGTATGTCCGGGACAATTCTTCTGGTCCAGCTGCCGTTGGTAGCAGCTCTCCATCTCTCCTGCCATTTCATCAAAGTCGTCTCCCTCTTTACCGCTGCGGATCCGTTGTACCTGGTTTCATCAGCTAGCAGGTCTAAGGGGATCATTCCAGCAAGAACCAGTGCTGCATCTTCGGAGACAGTACGAAAGGCACTGAGCACCCTTAACGCGCATGTGCGGTATGCTGCCTTACATGTCTGCCCATACGCCTTGACTGACATTGCAGGTGCCCATATAGGTGCTGCGTACAGGATGATGGACCTTACCACGTTGGATATGAGCCACCTACTTCGCTGTCGAGGGCCTCCGACATTCGCCATTATGCCAGCAAGTGCGGTCGTCGCCTTTGTCGCCTTGCTTGCAGCGTAATCCAAGTGGTACTTGAAGGTTAGCCTGTGGTCTAGCTGGATTCCAAGGTATTTTATGGCCGGCTTTGAGGTTATAGTGCAACCGGCGACTTCGATGGTAGCGCATTCTACGGCCTTCCTGCTGCTTATGAGGACTGCTTCTGTCTTGTGGGCAGCTAAGGAGAGGGAATTGCTTGCAAGCCAGCAAATTACCTGTTCTATGGCGACGTTCGTACTGGTCTCCACATCTCTAAGCTCTTTTGCCACTGCGACAATAGCGATGTCATCGGCAAAGCCAACGATGCGGGTGCCCGGCGGCGTTGGTAACCTTAATACAGCGTCATACATGACGTTCCACAGTGTTGGGCCCAAAACTGATCCTTGAGGGACGCCACCAGAGATTCTATGCTGTAGACGGCCGCAGGAGGTATCATACAACAGAACCCGATCCCGAAAGTAGCTGCTTACTATGCTCACGATGTACTCCGATATCCTCAGGTGGTGCAGTGCGTTCATAATGGAGGGCCAGCTTGCAGAGTTGAATGCATTGCGCACATCCAGCGTTGTTACCAAACAGTACCGCTTTTTTCCTCCTTTCCATCGTTCGCCCTCAATCGCATTGCTGGCTATCTCGACTACGGCCTTGATTGCATCAACTGTGCTCCGCTTCTTCCGAAAACCAAACTGCCAGTCCGAAATGCCGCTCCTTTCTTCCAGTTCCTCTTCCAGTCTGTTGCATACGATGCGCTCAAATAGCTTGCCCACAACGTCTAGCATGCACAGTGGCCTGTATGCAGATGGATCGTCCACGTTGCCTCCTTTTGGGAGCAACACCAGCCGCTGCAACTTCCACCTTCTTGGCACTGTCCGCTCCCTTAGGCAAGTGTTGAACAGTTCTGCGAGGAGTCTCGGGCATTTTTCCGCAATGAGCTTGACGACCAGCGAGGGGACTCCGTCTGGTCCTGGGGCTTTGCCTGGTTGCAGGTGTGCTGCTGCCTCTAGCACTTCGTTTGGCTCTGTGTATCTCGGTGCTGCTCTTGTCGCTTCGGTCACGAGTTCGGCTGGAGGGTGTTCCGGAAACAGTGCATCTACAATGGCACGTAGCTGATCTGGGTCTGTAGGCATCGGCCGCCTTGCCAACTTTCCCATTACCATCTTATACGCTGTCCCAAATGGTTGCTCATCTGCTTCGGCGCATAATTCCTTCCAGCATCTTGATTTGCTGCGTTTGATGACCTTGGTGAGAATGGCTCGCTTCACCCTGTAATCCTCTAGCAGTTGTACAAAGTGTGGTCCTCCTCTTGCACGTTGCTGGCGACGTCTTGCTGCATGGCATTGTCTTCTCGCATCTGCAATGTCATTGCTCCACCAATGTACTGGCTTGCGTCTGCAGCCTCCTTTTCTCCGCTGGATCATAGAAGCATCACAGGCATTCTTAATCGCCAACGCGACTCTATCTGCATACTCATCTGCGTTTTCGCTGGGCCGTATATGCGTGGTGTTCATCATTAGGAGAAGGGCTTCCTCATCTAGCGTCTCCGGATTCCACGTCCTGAACGACGGCTGTCTTCTCATTCGCAAGTTGGACTCAACGGTGCAAGTGATTGCTTGATGGTCGCTGTGTGTGTATACGTTGGATACAGACCACTTGGCGTTTCGCGCTAGAATTGGGCTGGCGAAAGTCAGGTCTATCACCGAACCTCTTCCTGCTTTTGTGTAGGTATGGGCGTTACCTGAATTGAGCAACGTCACGTTCAGCACAGCGAATGCATCCAACAGCATTCTACCCCTCGGTGTAGTCCGAACACTGCCCCAGTCGGTTGCCCAGGCGTTGAAATCACCGGCAATAATCACCGGAGAGCGTGTTCTTGCATCCTCCGCTAGCTCGTCCAGCATCTCGGCGTATTCTGGGATTGGAATACTAGGCGCAATGTAACAACTATATATGTATAAGCCGTCACATTTGGCCCTCACAAATCCTCTCGCTATGCGTTGCTCTCTCAGTTGTGAAGCAGGGCTCCCACAGCTCCAAATGGCGGCTCCAACATTGTGGTTCTGCACCCAGCTTCCGTCCTGCCTGGCACTGTAAGGCTCACATAGAATGGCTACATCTATACTACTTTCACGCACCGTTTGGCTTAGTAAGTCCTGTGCGGCTCTGCAATGATTTAAATTAAGTTGGAGGAACTTAATTTTTGACATTGTTTATTGCCTTCACATACAACGGGCAGCCCCTACTAAGCGTGTGGTGACTCGTTTTTTGCTCTCCAGCTCTTGAGCAGAGTATGCAGCAGGCATTGTTGGAGCAATCCTTGGCAGGATGGCCTTCGCCGCCACAGTTAAAACACTTCTTTGATGCGTCGTGCTTGCTTCTGCAACGTGCTGCCATGTGTCCGAATTCCAGGCACTTAAAACACCTACGTGGGTCGACATTACTTCGGATATTGCATACTGCCCATCCAATACGAATGTGTCCCATCGCGAGAAGCTTGTCTGCGACTTCCTTGGAGAGGAGCATTGATGCAATCTGTGTGCCACGGTAACCCTTACGCAGCTTAGGTGCTGATTCTACCGGTAGATCGCCCTCGACATGCTTTATTATCTCCAGCATAACTTCTTCGTTTGTTGCCCATTCCGGAAGATCTTTTATTTCCACACGCACCTTGTCAGAGATCACTTTAACATCTGCAGTCTCGCCGAGTGCTTTCTGTACAGCTTGGTGAAGCTTCCTTGTTGCTTCATCGGCGGTCTTGTTCATCTGCAGCAGAACTTCACCTGCAGCAGTGCGCCTTACACCACGTACATTCTCCTTGTACTGCTGCAACTCGTTGCTATTCTGCACAGAGGCGAGGACTTTAGCGTAGTCTGCCGCATCTTTGCATTTAACCAGTATTGCATCTGGTCGGCCCCTGCGCCTAGGCGCTGGCTTCGCCCTGGGTTTAACCTTCTGCCATTTTGGCTCCGTATCTACAACGACCCGGACGTCATCAGCGGGGACACGCTTTTCCTTCGCATTTGCTGCCACTTGACTATATGTCGCGCATCTAGCAGCTGGCGTGGACACAGACTTACTTCCGGGTAGTTGCTCTCCACTTCTGTTTTTGTTGTTGCTGCCTAGTTTGGCAGTCCTCCTTTCGTTCGGCAGTAGGGATGGAGTGGTCTGAGAACCATTATCTGTGGTACTCGGTGTAGTGGTTCCGCTGCTGGGGCCATGTGGACTTTGTGAATTAGCGACCATTTCCAGGTATTGGCTAATTGAGATCTGGATCTGTTTCATCCTGACATATGCCTCCTTTTGCTTCAGCGTCACGTGTCGAACTGCAGGCTTCTTCTCCGTAGTTTGGAAAATAAGGTCGTCTAGGATCTCTCCGAGCTCGACTATTTCCATCCTAGGGGATGCACCGGGACCTCGCTGCTTTTTCGGTGGAGTTTTCCTCATCTGACCATGTGGGCTGGTCTGCTCCCTGCTCCTCTTTGGAGTCTCGCCATTGTCCTTCTGAGACGTGAATGTAAAGATCTCTTCACGAACTGCTGGTGGCGCAGAGTGCGGTACTGCTGGTGGCGAATGCAGAACCTTTGCGCTATTCGCGAATGGGTTTCCCAATGTTGTCCTTCCCGCATTATCTGTTGCGCCAGTCCGGCTTACAGGCGCTGCAGATGTGGCAGTTGAAGAGGGTTGCATTGACAACTCATCCATTCTCATCTACAATTGTGTCGGTAGGGGACTCCAACGACGGTCAAAAGTTTCCCTTCGAATTTGTTGTATGTGTTGTATGTGTGTGTGTGTGTGTGTGTGTGTGCTTAACTTTTGCATACAGCGCTTGTTATACGTGTATGCGTGCCAAATTAAGTCTACCTGCTGCCTTGGATGGCAGTCAAAGTTTGTAACCATTACTTAAATGTTATGTGCACCTTAAGGCACACACACTCGCACAGTTGCCCACACACACACACACACACATGCACAACAACGCTCACACGCACATACACACACATACACATACTCGTAAATTCACTTGGGCCCGAAAGTGAAACTAAAAACTGCCAACTTCTTCACTCTTCACGCAACTCACGAATCGTGGCAAAGCAACTCGACGTTGACGTCAACGTCAACGTCGACGCCAACTGCGACTGCGCTGCCGTTGCAACAAACTGCAAACATGTTGCATACTTTTATGCGTGCTGCAAGTTTTAAGCCAAGTTGAAGTGTCCTGGGCGTGGCTTTGGGCGTTCTCTCTGTTCTCTTTGTGGTTTTACAGTTGCCAAGTAACGTGTAATTAAATTAATAACTCGTTAAAATATCAAATTAATTTGATTGATTTTAAATGACAATAATGACAATATTTAATGAAATTGCTTTGTAATTAAGTAGTAATTTGTATAACTAATTCCTTTGACTGATTATTAATAACTTCATTAGTTATTGATAAGCTGTCAGCAAGCCATTTTCAATTTTATAATAGATATTCTTTTTAACTAAATAAAGAACCAAATAAAAAATAATTAAGAAACCAACAGCTGTCGAACATTATATTAAATATATTTCTTATATTAATTTTGCATTGATCACGTCATAAATACATATATTTTAAAGCTTAAATTATTAATTTTATAAATTAATATTTAATATTGATTTGAAATCAGCACTTTCAATAAATTCTTTTAACTTTTTTATTTAGGAATTTTTTATTATTATTAAATTACTTATAAACAACATATTTGATTAAATTTAATTGAATTTTATTCATTTTTATTATACATTTATGAACTTTTTTTTTGGTACTAGAGAAATATTAATAAAAGTGTAAATAAATGTTTAAGTTACAGAAATGCTTACTTTTTTTAATTTTAGCCATTTTTCACATTTTTTTGCAGTTTATCTAAAATTGCATTGGCAATATCTATTGTTTATTATTTATGCCCATTCATGCGCTACAGCTATCATCGCCTTTGGCAAGTGACAAATTTGTGTATGTGTATATATTTACAGCAAAACTGACAAATTGATTCAAACAATAACAAAAGAAGCTACAGGAACAACCACAAAAAGAAAAATTTTTCATGATAACAAAATACAAAATTGATGACGCTCAAATTTCTTGAGAAATTGCACATCGTGAAAATTGACATCGTCATCGAGATCAAAGAAGCTCCAATAGCGACTAGTTTAGTGTCAGGCACGCACACACCCACTTTTTACACACATATTCGCTCTTATATTGTTGCAATGACAATATATTTAATATTGTCAGCAGATTGATGAAAACGAAGCAGCTGAAGGAATCAAAATAAGTAAAGAAATTGTTTCGCCACAAACTTTTCTATTACATTTTCATTTCTTTTTATTGTTGTTGATTATTTTTCATTTGGCTCGCATGGCGAAACATTCAATTTATCTTTCGATTCATCAATATATTCACTATGAATAAGACTGTGTATAAAGTCAGGTGTTTCTTCGTCAATTTGTGTGATGCTAACAATGGGCAATCAACTTTAAGCACTTGATTATTCCCTCGATGAGAAATACTCATAAGGGGAATTTGAATTTAAGAATGTGCCAAATTGAATTGTTACAAAATTGTAAATAAATTTGTATATTTGTGGTTACTATTTGAATAGTTATCAAGTGGGTTTATTCAGGATTGTCCAAGTAAAGTGTTTGAAGTGTGGAATGTGGTAAACCCTATTTATTTTTTAAAAAGGTTTTCATTATTTGAATTGCAATATTTTGTGTTCTAAATTAAAAAAAGCTTGTTCAGGCCCTGGAAATATAAAAGTAAGTATTTTTATGTGAGTTTTAATTGACATGAAAACACGAAAAATCAACTCCAATTTTCTTCTGCATCAAAATAGAAAAAAATTAAGTTTTAGTCATACATTTTCCGAAACGTTTCTTGGAAACCATAAAAAATTCCTTTAAAGCTATTCATATTCAGTAGATTATTTCTACCTTCCATTAAAGTCTTTAAATTTTGAATACACAGCTTGAAAATACGTACTTAGTATATATAGTTTAGTTTTTAATCCAGTGTCAATTGATTGGTTTAATCGATTTTTGTGTCATTGTTTATGCTCTATTAATTATGTGGCATACACAAACAAATTTCTTTACTTCCCTTTAAACGGTTACTATTTGTTTTCTCTCTCTATCGCTGGCGACAACAGCAATGCGAAAAAAATAAATATTTATCAGAATGTGCATAATTAATGCCCGTTTGATTGCGTAATCTGTTTGAAAATGTTAATTACAAAATTTTCAAGCTCTTGTTTTTTCTGCTTTTATTGTATTCATGAGGTTTTTGTTGTACTCGACATTTTAGACCCCGTACTTAAAAAAAGTACAGGGGTCTATTGGGTTTGTTTTACCGAATATGTGCGTAACAGGCAGAAGGAGGCGTGGCAGACCCCATAAAGTATATATATTCTTGATCAGCATCAATAGCCGAGTCGATATAGCAATGTCCGTCTGTCTGTCTGTCTGTCTGTCTGTCTGTCCGTCTGTCTGTCCGTCTGTATGAACACCTAGATCTCAGAGACTATAAGAGCTAGAGACACCAAACTTGGTATGTAGGTTCCTCTATACTGCAGGCAGATCAAGTTTGTTTCAAAATTCGGCCACGCCCCCTATATCGCCCACAAATTGGAAAAAAAAATTTCATATCCAAATTATAAGAGCAATTTAAAAGCTAGTGACACCAAATTTGGTATGTAGATTCCTGTATACTGCAGGCACGTTAAGTTTGTTTCTTAGCGCCCATAGGAACAATCGGTCGAAAATCAAGTACTAGTATGAAAAACTTTTTTGTTGTATGAGATATCGTAACCAAACTTATAGAATATGCATTTAAGTTAGTTTTGTACATCCTTACCAAAGTTGGTTCAAATCGGACCACTATAACATATAGCTGTCATAGGACCGATCGGTCGAAAATCAAGTCTAAGTATGAAAAACTTTTTTGTTTTTTGAGATATCGTAACCAAACTGATAGAATATGTATCTAATTTGGTTTCATACACCCTAACCAAAGTTGGTTCAAATCGGTCAACTATAACATATAGCTGTCATTGGACCGATCGGTCGAAAATCAAGTCTAAGTATGAAAAACTTTTTTGTTTTTTGAGATATCGTAACCAAGCGTATAGAATGTACATAAAACATGGTCTTATACATCCTGTACAAAGTTGGTTCAAATCGGACGACTATAACATATAGCTGTCATAGGACCAATCGGGCAAAAATCGACTCTTAGTATGAAAAACTTTTTTGTTTAATGAGATGTCGTAACCAAACTAAAACAAAAAGCATTCATCTTAGTTATATATATTCTGTCCGAAGTTGGTTCAAATCGGACCACTATATCATATAGCCGTCATAGGACCGATCGGGTGAAAATCAAGTCGTAGCATGAAAAACTTTTTTGTTTTCGGGTGAAAATCAAGTATGAATTTTTGGCAGTCTTAGCTTTTGACATAGTAAGTACGGGGTCTCCGACAGTCGAGAATGCTCGACTGTAGCTCCGTCCGCCTAGTTTTTGTATTATTTTTTCATAATATTTTAATGGGCTGTCAATTGTTTGCTTTGACAGCTCATGTGTAATTGAAGGCAATAGAATTTTTAGACATGCGCTTAAACAGGCCTATAAAATGTGCATTAAAAATTTTCGTTTATTGCTAATTTATAAATAACACTAGGCAACAGCCCAAAAGTTACAAGAACCAAAACCACTTTTTTGGATAGATTTGGTGCCAAAACCGACGAAAAACATTTTTTTTTTGTATGGTGAGATTTTTTTTTAGAATTTTTCAAAAATCTGGCTTTTTTTTATTCCTTTTTTTTAGAGGTGCGCCCACATTTGTCATCATTGCATGAAAATGCCGAAACCGATTTATCAAAGCTTTACTTAATCTAAAAGCTAATGAATATATCTATATTTCATTTATACACAGTTTTGGATTTAAACCAGTAGTTTAAGAGATATCAATTTTTGAATTAAGAAAATGATGATTTTTTCTTAGCTTTTTTCTTAGCTTTTTTCACTAAAAAATTCGAGGAAAATTCGAAACAATTTTTTTACATTTTATTAACTATTTTATTTGCGTAGCTGTTGTAATTACGCGTTGTTTAAGATATGATTTATTTAAATCTATGGTGAGACGGCGATATGATATTATGTTGAGTCGAGGCATGTTTTTGTCGACTTTTTTGACATTGTTGTGGTGCGGCATGAACTTTAGTATCAACATTTTTTGTGTTTTTTGAGATATCCCAACCAAACTTACACAATATCAATTTGTTGTTATTTTACACATTATGACCAAAGTTGGTTCAAATCGGTTAACTATATCATATAGCTGCCATAGGAACAATCGGTCATAAATCAAGTTTTAGCATGAAAAACTTATTTGTATTTTGAGATATTTCAACTAAAATGTATTTAAGAGGGTCATTTGAACTACATAATTTGTTACTATATATTTAGTTATATTAATTACCCATCGTTAAGTATGTTTACCGTTAAAATCGATGGAAAGATAGCTAAGTTATTAGCATATAAACAATGAAACAAGTTTTTCGCAAAGGTTGATTTTTTACCGATAGTTCCTATGGCAGCTATATGTTATAGTGGTCCGATTCCAACCAAACTTGGACAGGTTGTATAAGACAATACGAGATTCTTAACTTGTAAGTTTGGAACAGATAACTTAAAAAATAAAAAAGTTTTTCATACTAAATAATCGACATAATCGACCGTTCGTATCGATCGTTCCTATGGCAGCTATATGATATAGTGCTCCGATTTCAACCAAATTCGGTAAGGATGTGAAGAACAATTAAAAATACCCAATTCATGAGTTTGATTGAGGTATCTCAAAAAAACAAAAAGTTTTTCATACTAAAACTTGATTTTCGACCGATCGTTCCTATGGCAGCTATATGATATAGTAGACCGATTTGAACCAACTTTGGTAAGGATGTATAAGGCTTACCTAAATGCATATTCTATAAGTTTGGTTACGATATCTCATAAAACAAAAAAGTTTTTCATACTTAAACTTTATTTTAGATCGATCGGTCCTATGGCAGCTATATGATATAGTAAACAGATTCAAACTAAAATTGGTGAAGATATGAAGGACAACATAAAATACACAATGTGTGAGTTTGGTTAAAATATCTTAGAAAATAAAAAAGTTGTTCATACTAAAGGTGCATTTTTAACCGATCGTTCCTATAGCAGCTATATTGAATAGTAATCCGATTTGAACCAAATTTGGTAGGGATATATTACACATTTCCAGATATACAACCTGTGCGATTGGTTGATATATCTCAAGAAATAACACAACCTTTCATACTAAGCATGGATTTTTGACCGATCGTTCCTATGGCAGCTATATGATATAGTGGTTTGATTTGAACCAACTTTGGTCACAATGTGTAAAACAATAACAAATTCAAATTCTGTAAGTTTGGTTGGGATATCTCAAAAAACACAAAAAATTTTCATACTAAAGTTCATGCCACACCACAACGAAGTCAAAAAAGTCAACAAAAACATGCCTCGACTCAACATAATATCATATCGCCGTCTCACCATAGATTTTAATTAATCATATCTTAAACAACGCGTTATTACAACAGCTTATCAAATAAAATAGTTAATAAAATGTAAAAAAATTGTTTCGAATTTTCCTCGAATTTTTTAGTAAAAAAAGCTAAGAAAAAAGCTAAGAAAAAATCATAATTTTCTTAATTCAAAAACTGATATCTCTTAAACTACTGGTTTAAATCTAAGACTGTGTATAAATGAAACATAGATATATTAATTAGCTTTTAGATTAAGTAAAGCTTTGATAAATCGGTTTCGGCATTTTCATGCAATGATGACAAATGTGGGCGCACCTCTGAAAAAAAGTATTTAAAAAAAAGCCAAATTTTGAAAAATTCTAAAAAAAAAATCTCACCATAAAAAAAAAAAATGTTTTTTGTCGGTTTTGGCCCCAAATCTATCCAAAAAAGTGGGTTTGGTTTCTGTAACTCGCAAAAAGTGCGATTTTGTTGCCTAGTGTAATCCTTATATTGTTAAAAAAATACATTATCATATGTGAGGGTTGACTGATAATTACTGCAAGATAGTTTCAATATAAACAATTAAATGAATGTCAGAAAAGACAGTTCTATTGATTTTTCTCTGTTGAACATTGAATTAATCATGTCGAACACCCGTCAGTTTTCAGTATTAAGCATTTGCAATGAAACATTAAAAAAAATACTTCTTATTTTTTTTCTGTTTTATATACACTACTTATTTATGTTGCTTAAAATTTGCATAATTTTTTAATACACAGAATACGAAATTATTTTTACACCGAATATATATTCCATTTTTATAATTGAGTTCACAATTATGAAACTTTGTATTAACTTTTTTATTTGGTATATGTACAATTAAATAATAAGATTAAATATGTAATTAAATAAAAAGTACAGATTAGCACAAAATGTATATGCATATTTATAGGTTATGTAATGCAATAATTTGAAACCTAACATATTGACATTAAGATTAAAGCCACTTATTTATTCGGCAGCCCTCGCAAGCAATGAATAGGAATTTCTAATAATAATCTGAAAAGGTTATTAAATTCATTTAATCACTGTATTTTTTGTGAAAAAATTGTATTGAAAAATGCATAATAATTCTGTTGTATATAATAATATTTGAAAGTTTAGAAATGAAGGCCAAATAATAATTTATTATAATTTGACAAATTTAACAAAAATATTAAACTTCGCGATTAACAATAAAAACCGCTTAAAATAAGGCAGTAAAATATTTATAAAATTAAATATTTGCATTTTGGAAAATTGAAACAAAGCAAAGGAATAATTTTATTATGCACCAAATGAACTTACACATACCCAGCTATATTTTGAACACACAACATTCTTGTATTGTGTCTGCCACACAATACAAATCGCATCGCTCTGTGAATCAAATCGTTTTTTTATGGCGCGTTATTCAAATTGAATTTGTTGCCTTCACAGTGAAAGCAGGAGAGATGCCACAGTAGTGGGAGGGGGTAAGATACAAAAATTGTAAGAAAGTATCAGAGCAGCGAGGTTATGCATATGCCCCATTGAGCACGCATACTGAGTAGTTGGCAACGCGGTCAAAAGGGAGGTCGCGGCAAGTCCATAAAGCTGCTATAAAAGCGTGTAGACTGGCAAAGTGAACTGGGCAGAGAGGGAGAGAGAAGGCAGGGGAAGAGGGAGTAAATGTGAAATTATATGACAAACATCAATAAACTGAACAATAAAATGCATGGCCTGAAGAAGAAAAAAAAAAAACGATGCATAAAACGCAGTGTCCTTGGTAGCAAAAGGAAACTTTCACACACACACACACACACACACACTCACACACAGACAGTGGGAACATTTTGTATCAGAAAGTTGTTAAACCTTAAAGAAATTGTTGTAAATTTGTGTGGCAGCTCTCAAAGGGAAGCCGCTGCAGGGACACGATGTTGATGGAGCTGGAGACGATGGTAGGGGGCGCACATAATTATGCAAACTAATTAAAATACTCATACGATACGTTCATCTTCTGCTCTGCTACCCCTGCCCCTGCCCCGACCACGCCTCCTACACTTCTTACATACCCTACATCTTGTCCTTCTCCATCTCCTTTACTCACTCCTTCTTATTTGCCATTGCCTGCTGGCTGCTGTTCTTTGGCGCCCATTTTTAATTAACAGTAAGCACCCAGCGATGGGAAGACGTATGTGCAGTATGTGGGGAAGTGGTGGTGGGTGGAGGGGCGTGGCAGGTACAGTAAAATAAGTCGACTGGGGACAGGGTAAACAAAAATGAAAGACACTCACTTCCGCTTGACATGCTGTGGAATTTTGTTCACATGCATCTGACTCTGCTCAATGGCCCTCTGTGTGTGTGTGTGTGTGTGTGAGTGTGTGTGCGCTGCACAAATATAAAAGCAAACCGCAAAAACACAAATATAGTTGCATACTTTTGAGCGCCTACACACAAAATGCGAACTGAGCCCAGCGAAAAATGAGATGAACACGGCGGCAACAACATCAGCATCAGCATCAGATTCTGCTAATTATTCTTTTTTCCATTTTTAAAAATTACACTTGACAAAATAAATGAGTCGGAGGGAAGAAATTGGAATTTGATAGCTATATATATTTGGTAGTTTATAGTTTATAGATCTATAGATATTAGATATATAAATTTTATTTATTATTATTTATTGTGCCGTCAAACTACCTAAATAAATCGAAAACGCGGTAGCAATTTTTAACTACTAAAATAAGATTGTTGCTTTTAACGATCAACCTCAACATTTCCATGAGAAATCCTAAAAATAAGTGTGCATCGAAATTGCTTTGTCATTGCTTTGTCAAATTTTACCGATTTCCATGTCAATTTTATTTGACTGCGACGATTATAATTCTTAAAACAAAAAGTACACAATACAAATTATTTGTTCATTTTTTTCAGCAATCTCTGTTAGAATTCTTATTTTTTAACAAAATTATAAAAGTTATACATAATAATAACATTTCATTTTTTATTTCAAACTCTTAGAATAGTCCAGTTATAAATATTTGATCTACAATAGTATTTTCTGATTGAGATCGCTGAATTTTTAAAAATTTTTCCCTTTTCTATCCTATATCTACGTACACTTTTTCTTTCAGTTAGACAGTCAACACATTTCCAACATTATGCTGAAGTTACATCATTAAGTTGACTGTCAGTATTTGTCATTACATTCAGTTTGTTGGCTTGTAATTGTTGCCCATTTTTTGGTCACAGTGCATCATTTGAATTCCCCAGTTGGCCGTCTAAACTCAAAAAGTCAGCAACACGTTGCCTCTAATGATATGACTAACGTTGACAGCACGTCATTCACATTCACATTCACATTCACATTCAGATTGCCAGTTTGCGGGTGTGAATTGGTGGGAATGTGTGTTGGAATGTGTGTATTCTGTTTGGGGAATAAATTGTTAATTATTATTTGAAAAGAGTTACAGCGTTGATGAGGACCTGCGGCAGAGTTAGGTTTTAGTCTTCTGCTCGCATGTTTGTTAGACTGGCGCTTTCGCTTTTATGCACAGGACTTCTGTGGCATCCTGGCATGCGGTTGATTCCCAGGCCTCACTTGCATGCACATTTCAATGTGAATTTCTATGCCATTTCGAGCAGAGAAGACTGGGAGAGTGGGGACAGAGACAGGGGAGTGCGGAGTGGGGAGTGGGTATAGCCTCTCTAAATTAACATTCGTTCGCGCCCAGGATCTGTGCATTAATGTGCCCTCAATTCTTCCCATATGCGTGTGCTCATTTCAAATGTGCATTACAACAACGACAACAACGTTGCGTTGTGTGTTTTTTCTTCTCTTCTTTACTTTCCTAGTTTTGCTGTTGGTTGTGTCAATTGAAAATGCAACAGAAACAGACGTGGCAAGCAGCAGGCAAAGTTGGTAAATTAAAAAGTGTAACATACATGGCGTATGTGTAATATTTTTATTACACTTGCCTTCTAATTAGGCAAGTCAGCTGTCAGTTTGTCAGCTGTGAACTGTGCCACTGTGCCGACCCATTCCTCCTCTAACTCACCCTCTCACCCACTCCCCCTCTCCCTCTCCCTGCCCCCTCCCTACGCACGCGGATTTGCATTTGCTTTCAACTAATTTGCTTGGCTTCGTTTCCAGCTGCTGATTAATACGCTGTGTATTTGGGCCAAGCCACATTGGCAGCAATGTGGAACTACAAGTATTTGTATTTATCTCTGAGCATAGTTTATTTGTTTATTTTCCCGTTTCATTCCCATTTCACATCTGTCATTATCGCGGCAAGAACATCTCCATTGGGAATCAACCCAAAAAGGCCAAGCTAGATTGAAAGTTCATATGACATAATTATGATTTTTACTTGTGGAGCAAGTAAGTGGAGTTAGACCCTTGGGTTTTTTTAAGGCACGCGGAAGTTGCAAGTGAGCTCTTAGTGAAATTTTCATTAAAAATTTTTATTTTGTCGCTTGTCTTATTTGCTGGAAATCTTTAGTTATTACGTGGAACTGTAATTAAGTACAAACAAATTTGTACATTTGTTTTTGCTTGACAAATATTTGATTTTTATGATATATCGATAGGTTTTTAATCTAGTATAAAATTTCTAATATACTTTTAGGAGTACATTAGCTATAATATTACAAGTGATATTTTAACTTTATTTTCTTTTTCGGTGCCCCCCCTTTTTTTTCCCCCATTTTTTTTTCTCCCCCCATTTTTCCTTTTCCCCCCCTCCCCCCTTTTTTTTTTTTTTTTTCCCTTTTTTTTTTCCTTTTTCTTATTTTTTCAATTTTTTACCCTCGTTCCTTCCTCTCCTTCCTTCTTGTTTATTTTCCATTTGAATTTATTTATTTATATTTAATAGGGATTTTTTAACTCTACATAATTTTTCATAAGTCTGCTTTAAAAATTAATAATAGGTATTATTTGTTTAAATAAGAATTTATTATATGTCTATGATTATTAATTGTTTTTTTCTTTGTCTGATTACTTGAATTATTTTTAGAACAATATTAATTATAGTTTTTTAAAACGTAATTTATATATTGAAATATTTTTTTTATAGTTTATTTATTAATTTCTTATTTTTAATAGATTAAATTATATTCATTAAACCATTTTAATCTTTTAAAAAGAATTACATTTTTTATGCCATCTTAAAGGATTAACAAAGCAGCGACTGTCCCTGTAGCCAAACAGCATCTAATCAATTGTACCTCGAGCTCTATTTGAACAATTTTCAAAGTCCCACTACTACTCTCCCAAATTTGCCCCTTTAGCCTCATACATGATTCTGCAATTCGACAACTTAGGCATTACCACGAAAATCGATTTCAATTCAATTTGTTTGATTGCCGCGGCGTTTAGATCAAACGAACTAAATGCCAGCCACGTTCGAAACTGACACAAGCACACACAAAATATATATGTTTTTATATATGTACATACACACACACACACACACACATATGGTTGCAATCACGAAAATGGCCGGGCAATAATTGCGCGTGTCGTTGGCTACGAAACTGGAACTGTTTCTACCTGTTTCACATGCGAAATTAGCTTAAAATGGCTGACGCTAATGTGCAAACATTTCCAAGCCCCCTTTCCCTTCCCCTTCCCCTTTCCATCCATCTCTCCCTTTCCCTTTACCACAGGTAACTCCTGCGCATTAATGCCTTTTGATCTGCAACAAAAAGAAAGAACGGGAGACATAGAGAGAGAGAGAGAGAGCTTGACAAACTTTTTACGTACGTGTCACTGGCGACGCCAAAAAGTATGCAATGCTTTCATTTGCAGCTCACACAACGGTGACAGGGCTCTTCACGCTTTTTGGTCTTTTCAACCGACATCTCTCACCTTCCTCCTTCCTCCTTGCACCTGGACAAGTGGACAAGTTTCAATTGAACGCCGCACAACCAACAAGTGAATTTTAGCCACCAAAGCCGTGAAAAGATACGGCAAGCAAACAGAGCGAACAATTTTTAATAGCCAATTCAGATGGGGGATCTCGATTATGTGGTTAGCTTTGTGAGTTTAGCTAAGCTAATATGATTTGCGACTTGTCGGCTGGATTTAGTTCTAATTTCGTTGTTATTCCACAATAATAGTTTTTGGAACAAAGTGGAAAATGAAAAATAATTTTTATTTTTATGATGCTCAGAGCGTAGGATATGGAGATGATAATATAAGTGAAGGATAATTGATCTATGAATCTGTTAACTTTAAGAAAGATGATTTTGGAATTAACATTTAGTTTAAAATAGAAGACTTGTTTATTTCAAGTGTTCGAAATAGTAGATAAGTACAGTTTACCTAAATGTTTTTTAGAACGGGATCAGAACACCTAAAATAAAATAAATAAGTATTGCAAACTATTTAATGTTAATGTCTAAATTTTGGTTTATTCATTGAATATTTTTGTGTTATTCTATTAGTTTGGAATAAAATAATAAATAATAAAATAATATGTAATTTGCCAAATACTGGATAAATCGTATTATTTTTATGAATTTAATCATTTCGAGTGTATTTAAATTTTCACCTACAATAGTTAAAATTCATAACGTATTTTTTATGACCATTGCCGGCTTTATTATTGCCGTTTAGCGATTTTTTATGTCCTGAACTGTGCACTATAGGCCGCTTGTCGACTGCGCATTTTATTGCATTGCATAACACAGGGGGGGGGGGTCAGTAAAGACAGGGGGAAACGGGAGGAAACAGGGGGTGCGTAACGGGGTCATTTGCTCTGTTGGCTTTTTGAAAGCCATAAAAATCGAATGGCAGCGGTCGACGCAAAACAAATCGATTTGTTAAATTGCAGTGCAAAGAAAAAAATAATTCACATAAACGCACACATAAATAGAAGGGGGGTTAAAATTGTGGGAAAGGGGAGGGGAGGAGTGGAGGTGGAGTTCACGCATATGGTGTTTAAACCCTCATCATTTGTGTAGTTGCATTCTACTCTCTTTCTCTTTATAACATTTACAATTACTAACTGTTGAGCTGTACTTGACAGATCTAAGCTCTTAATCAATTAATTATATGGTAAATAATTGAAAGTATTTATGCTAGCTTCATTTGCTGATTTATTTTAAAACTTAAATTTAATAAAATAAATAGCATTAGTTGTAGAACAAAGTAATGCAAAGTTAAATTTAGAAGACATTTAGTAAAATAATACTAAATATAAAAAATTTAAACATATATTCTACCATATCCAAAATACCTCAAAATTAGTTAAATTTAAATGCAAGCGAAAATAATTTTAGTACTGAGCCAATAGTGCAACATTTTCGGCAAGCTCAAAAGTTTTAATTGCACTTTCTTGGATATTGAGTTACAAACATTTATCATTAAAATAGTTTCACTTACTAAGCTGTTGCCTAAGGCAGAGCAAAATTGCTGTGTTCAACTATTTATTAAAACTTTTGATGCTGTTGTTTAGCGAAGTTGGAATAAGGTATATAAGGGATTGATGTACATTGTACAATACAAATTTACTAGTTTTTCAATGTCCCTACTTTGGAAATATTTGGTTTAAAGCCCAGCTAAGCATTAGAAATATTCAAATTTTGAATTATAAAACACAGATTTGAAATAACAGCTGCCAGTTTCATGGTCTCTCGTCCTTGGTCTCTGGTCTTTGGATCCCTTATCTCAGTGTCAGTATTGCCTTTGGCATATGACCACAAAAACCATCTCATTTATCCATGAAAATCTTGTGGCAGCACAAAAAAGGAACCTACGCCGTATCCTTTTCATTTTCAACCAAACCACAAAACACATTTCGCTTTCATTTCATTTCGAAAATTCGTAAGATACGAGAAAGAAAGAGAGAGAGAGAGAGAGAGAGAGAGAGCGAGAGAGAGAGAGAGAGAGAGAGAGAGAGAGAGCGTAGAAGAGAAAGAAAGGGAGAATGAAAATGAAAATGATGAAAATGCAACTAATTCCTGACGGCTTATGCTTATTATGCCAAGTTGAAGCGATAGGGGAAAGAAGAGGGGACACTCCATTCTTGGCTTGCCTTTCACTGTGTTTTTGTTATAATTTTTATTTTATTCTCAACAGGCATTTAATGCAGGCATCTGATTTACAGCCACAACCTGAACCTGAACACAAACCCAATCTCAAACCCAGAGCTACAGCTCAGAGTCAGAGATTAACCTTCCACGTTGCTCAGCTGTATTTCATTTAATTTTGCGGTAAGCTCAAAATCCAAGCAATCTGCCCCCTGAAAAGCAATTCAAAAGGTACGAATATACGATGGAATAGTTTGAATAGCAGTCGCTCATGGCTCAAATTTCTTTTATTTTGCAAGTTCAGTTTTTGGTTTGAGCTGCCATGAAAGGTCAAAGTTGGCAAGAGTAATTGGCACACATAAATTGCAGTTTAAATCAGAAACTTTATTGATTCAAATATTAAAAAAAACCTATTTAAGTTCAACATATATGGGTGGATTTTTATAAATACATGTGTAAATTTATATATTACATTTTATCAAACCAAAAGAATTTTTAAAATTATAATTCAATAAAAAAAATTGCATTATTGTTTATTTATACAAAACAATTTTTTTTATATAAATTATATTATATTGATTGCAGTTTTAATCAGATCACTCAGCGATTCAAATATTTAAAAAACTGATCTTCATATTTTTGTTTTGGATTTTTATAAACAAATTAAAAAATTTAATAAATCACACTGTCTAAACAAGCATTTATTTTTGAAAAAATAATGCAACTAAAAAGCGTTTGATTCATTTATTGCCTTAAATAATATATTTATACTTTTTCATAGTTTTTAAATGTATGACATCTTTATTATTGGAAATCACTTTTATTGTATTACATAAAATTAAAAGATATAAGATTAATTCAGAATTTTTGATTGAAGTTATTTAATTATGTGAATATTTTATTTATTAGCTCAAATACATGATACTCATTAAGAAATAGTAAATGTAATAATTTTTTCCAGATTTTATTTTTTGAAACTTCTAACTCGTAATTGCGATGATTTGTGTTATTTAAAATAGAGTCAAGCAAATCCAAGTCTTGGATAGAGCCACTTGTTGCGCAAATTGTGGTCTGAATCTTCTCTAAAGACTGAGCACATTAGCAAAGCCATTCGAACTGCATAAATCAGCATTCAAATTAGAAATTAGCCAAGACACAGAGACAGAGACAGAGACAGAAAGAGTAAAGAGAGAGAGAGAGAGAGAGAGAGAGAGAGAGAGAGAGAGAGACATAGTCAGACATACAGAGGGAATATGACAAGCAACAACTGCGTCCAGATATGAGCACCATTCAGTCTAAACTCATCTAACACAGCCACTTGAGGTCTCTCAGTTCCCCTCTCTCTATCTCTTTCTCTATCTCTTTCTCTTTCTCTGTCTAACTCCATCTCTTGCCTTGTATCTGCAACCCATTCGTAGCACACTCGTCAGCGCACTCATTATTAGGCTCAAGTGCAAATTAGTGTGTTTGTTAGTGGGTTATTAAGTTCTCGTGGGCAACACCTCCCTTTCCCCTTCCCCTTCCCCTCCCCCATCTACCTTCCCCCTTTTGTTATGCTAACCAATTGGGATTCTGCTGTGCCAACTAAATACGTAAAATTCTCGCTCGTTTTGTCTGCACAGTAAAACTTGAGTATACAAATTTCATTTCATTGTTTTTCGAGTGCTCTCGCAGCAACAAAACAACAACAACAACAACAAAAACAACAACAATAGTGTACCACAACAACAATAAAAGGGGGCTGCTGTGTGGGCGTGGCATTTGCACTGTTCATTGTACTTGAATAGTTTTTGCCATCGTCCTTGCTCTTGTTGTTGTTGTTGTTGTCGTCGAATGGGCAAAGTTTTCGCAATTAACATGAAAATAAAACACACACAGAGATAGTACAAATTAAGCTACCTACTTTTAGGGAATTACCATAGCTCTGAGGAAGCCATACCAAAAACATAGAAAAAATCAGACCAAAATTGACGCATAAAAAATAAATTAAAATCAATTAAGGCAACAACCGGAAGTTGAAATAACGCTAACGAAAAGGAAAAAAAATTTGCATAAAATCACCTTAATTATGGTTTACATCCGTCTGTTCCTTCGCCCCGAGAAAAAAAGTATGCAAAACAATTTGGAAAACAAACTCGAAAGCCAAAAGCGAAACATAATAAAAATTCAATCAGTCCGCGAAAAGCAAATGACAGGAAGATACTGACCCAAAACTCTCAACGCGCCGAGCCCCAAAATGACATTAATTTACACATCAACGAAGCGCAAAAGGATCCAAGGACGAGGGGAATGCTAGCCAGATGGAGCAGGGAATGTTGAAGGAAAAAGCAGTTGCCACAGGACGTTGCACAAGGAAGTGTTGCGAGGCCGCTGACCAAATGACAAAGCGCCCAATAAAAAACAATAAAAAAGGGGACAGGCAGCAATAAAACAACAAGAAAACAAAAACAACAATAATTTGTTAAGCGTTTACCAAATGATGGAAAGTAAGAAAGAATAAAAGATTTAAAAATAATGCTCAAAGCGGATAAGTTTAAAAGGGGAAAAATAATGGAAATGAAAGGAAAATATGACAAGAAGCTTCAGTTCATATTTACTGCAATTGTCTGGTTTAATTAACGTTATGTCAATAATTTTACTGCTAGGATGCAACTTGAAAAAATTTGAGAAAATTGGAATTATCAAAGTCACCAATAAAAATTTATTATCCTACAAAATATTTATGCATTTGTATGAATATGGTAATGACTATTGGTTTCTAATATATATTATTTGTTTCTAGGATAAATTATATGACGAATTGGGAATTTTTCTTAAAGACTACAAATAAAAACTAAGACTAAGAAATTGAAGAAACCAAACGAAATTCCTTTTTATATTTTATAATAAATTGTCTTTTAACGACTCTAAAATTTCGGTGTAGTTTTAAGTGATAGATTTCTATTCCCAATTATTTTTACCACATTTAGGTGTTTTTATTTTTAATTGCCAATCTTTTGAAGGCAATCAAGATTGGTAAAATACTCTTTGAGTCAAGAGCTCCCTTAAGATATGTGTTAGTCAGTCTAACTATGACACAATCCACAGCCGCAACACGAAAGCAACAGAGTGGGAGGCAAGGTAAAGGATGAGAAAACTACTTAAGTGAACGTTTGAGCAAATCATCTGCAGAAGGATATTTAGGACCTTAAGTCTAGTTTGGGGTCTGCGCCTAGACAAGCAAATCAAGCATTTTGCCACTAATCACAAAGGCCAGCCGCAAGGCGAATGAACAAACAAAATGGCGCACAGCTGCCGACCAAGCTCTCTCTCTATCTTTCTCTCTTCTACTATCTCTCCGTGTGTGTGTGTGGCTACGAGGATGTTAGCAAGGATATATGCATAATTGAATTTGATAGCCCAAAAGATTGTTATTGCTAGAGATTTGTGTGGTAATCGTGACGAGAAGAGTGAGTTTAGTTCTGCAACATCTTCTCGTTTTGCTTTTCTTTCTCGTTTATCAATTTTGAGCTGTGTTTGCTTTGTGTCAGGCAAACACAGATATTCCCATAGATATCCTTGCGACTCTATCGAAGTAGTTACAACATGAATTTATCAGCACGACGACAGTTTGTTTGATCTAATGCCATTTCTAGCTCACAATTAATCAGATGGCATTAATTATTTGTGGCAAGGACTTAAAATTGCTATGCAGCATTTGGTTGCACGATGCGTGTACGCAATGCCGGAAATTAAACATACGCCATGTAGGCCAAAATCCGAAATACTCGAGTGCTAACTTAAAGCGGAAGTTTACTGTTATGCAGTAAATGTGAGTACATAGAAGAGTTGCATGGTTCTAGAGCGGGGAGAGGGGCTATGAGCTGTCTCAGATGATGAAAATTGTGTGGAGCACAATTTTTAATATTTAAATACGAAAAAGTGCTTATGAGAACAAGAGGAACAGGAAGAACTCTAAGCTTAACAAAAAGTAAATAAATGCTCAGTGGAAATAAGATAGAAATGTGCCAAAGTAATGATAGACTAAGAAGTGCCCTGTACGTTAAGCTTTTACACTTTTATATAACAGATTTATGAAACAGAATTTAAGCAAATCTAATATTGAGTATATTCTAAATCTATATTGAGTATATTTAGAAATGTTCTACAAAGTTCAATTTCATCAATTCTATATATTTATCTGTTAATTGAATAGGATTTCTTGATAGTTGATCTACCCGAAATTTCAACATAAATCCGGGACAGAGAAATATTTATAATGTATGCAAAATTCGTCGCTTTCTTCGTTTTTGGTTGACGCTGCCAGCGAAATTTTAATTTATACATTTTTAGCTGTGTGACTTCCTGCTGCAAAATGCAGTTCTCTGTGCTGAGAGTTGAGAGCTGAGATCTGAGAACCTAGAGTTGAATACTGAGAATGAGGTTTGCACAACTTGTTTATGATTTCATGTCAAATACGTGGAGAAGTGGCAGATACCCAGCTATTGTGGGGCGTGGCACGTAGTCTCTGGGCTAGCGAAAGCATTTGAAATATCTACAAGTGCAACTTGTAGCCGTGCCACGCCCCTACTCCTCACTGATGCCTCACACCCCCTATTTGGCACTAGAAAACTTTTTGATTTACTACAAGTGTGTGTGTGTGTGTGTGTGTGTGCGTGCTGAATGGGAGTCATCGTTTGGATTGTACTTCAACTGCTCATGATGGTGTTGGTGATGCAGTTGAGTGTTGGTGGTGTTGTTGGTGGTGCTGCCGCCTGACATGTTTGCCATCTTATGTTTTAGATCGCTTTAAGGCAACGGAAGTGCAGTTTATGCAACATTTTATTATTCCAAAACATGCAAAACTTTATAAACTTTATGTTGATTATAAAAATATTGTTAAAAACAATTAAGTACAAAGAAATACATGCGAATTTTTGTGTTGTTTATAAGTAAACAGACAGGATGTGATGGAAAACTGTAATATCTATAAAAGACTGTTAGTCAAGTAATTGTTTTTTTTTTATAAAAAAAGATCATATATTTTATTTAGCAATTAATTATACTTGCTTATGGCTCTTACAACAAAATGAATTATATTATAAAAGAATATTCAATCGGGATAAAAATTGACAATTTTTATAATATAAAAATAAACTAAAAAACTATTGATCTGACTAAAAGAATTATCAATTAATTATATAACCACTCTTATTTTGTATTTAAAATGTGTTAATCATAAATTATCTCGTATTTTAAATTCAAAAAATCTAGAATATAATGTGTTGAGTATTTGAGCACCATCTAGAAGGTATCTATTAGTCTGGCACTTATCTAATTCCATTGCTTTTAAAGTGCATGTTTTTAGCTTGCAAAATGAAAAAGAATTAAAATATACGATTGCATTTAAAGGGCGTTTGTCCACTTTGTTTTTTAACAGTAGTTGACGAACATGCGGCTCGTACACACACACACACACAAACACACACACTTACAGAGATATATGTATTTTCACACAGAGAAATTTGCGGCTTGCAGCTGCATTAAATCTGCCCAAAAAAATAAAAAATCAACCCTTTTGAAACTTCAATCCAAACACTTTGCATATGTGTGTGCGTTTTCTCTACATAAAATGCATTTAAAATAAAAATAAATAAAGTGAGAAAGCAAGAGAGAGGTAGATAGGGGCAGAGGGAGAGAGGGATAGAGAAATCTTTTATGCGCCTGAAAGCACGCTTCAGTATAATTTGCGGTCATGTTCATTGATCTCCTGGGAAGCATTAAAATTTAATGATTTATATTATGAAAACCCATTGGGGGAAAAGGTTTGGAGCTGGGCGTCTGTCCAGACGTCTGTCGTCTGGGTGGGGAAGGGGGAGGATAACGGGAAAGGGAGAGGGGCGAGGAAGGGATCTATAGTACAAATGAATTTATGTTATGTCTCTGCTGTACGATGCTTAAAGGGTTTAACATTGTGAAATTAACAACAATTTGACTTATGCGCGGGCGTAAATGCCAGCACAGCGAAAGATAGAGAGAGCGAGCGAGAGAGCAAGAGAGAGAGAGAGATACAAAGAGTGAGAGAAGAAATTATATCTGTGCCCAAAAGTATGCTAAACAGTCGAAACAAAGGCAACAAAAGTCATAACTCAGTCAGTGGGTTGACAAAGGGAAAGGCAAAGAGATACACGTAGAGAAAGAGAAAGAGCATGAAACTTGGCAACTTGGCGAAAGGTAGCGAGAAATGTGAGTTTGGTTTGCCTTCAACTATTAATCAGGCTTTAATTGTTTTGCATGTGTGTATGTGTATGTGTGTGTGCTCACTCTACAGACAGAGAGAGAGAGAGAGAGGGAGAGAGAGAGAGAGAGAGAGAGAGAGAGAGAGACAGACAAACACGCGCTTAAGTTCAGGCCCATGCATCATGCGGCCGAAATCTTTTTGTAATCTCTGGCATTTGTCTGGATTTTTCGTAAAGTCTTTGAATAGATTTATGCGTCTTTGACAGGCGCAAGATGTGAGCTCGTGCCTTCTGCCAGCTTAAAGTATCTTAAAGATACGCCAACTGCCAGAAAAGTCAGTCAGAGCGGCTTAAGTTAAAGTATACTAAACTTGTTCCCTTACTTACCTATTTATCGATATCTATCGATTATTATCGTGCGAGTGTCAGCACTATTAACAAATCTAATGGCAAATGCCAAAAAAGGATTACAAAAAGAGCACGTTACAAGTTTTACAGCCGGCTCAACTCTTATACAGTGGCTGCCAGCTTATTTGTCACACTACTCTTGAATATAACAAATTCAAAATAAATAAATCTTTGAATTGGAAAGAGATTTAAATAAAATTTAAGAGCAGATATTTTAAATATTTAACAAACATAATTTATTTTTAATATGTATAAATGAAGCAATTGAAAAAAAAAAACATATCTACAAATGTTGTGGGTCAAATAAGCTGTGAGCCAGTGTGCACATGTGGTTGTTGTTGGCAACTCTGGCTGTGACAACAGCAAAGCCGCACACTACACTACACACAACAACAACACTTACCGAGAGTATCCCCAGTGCAAGTTGAAGTGGTTTTTGCGCTGTGGTTGCGCAATCGTCTGTGTTTGTGTTCGGTTCCTTTGCTGGATTTTCCATTTTTTGCTCTTTTTTTTGGGTTTTTTTTTGTTTTTCATGTCTGCACATGCTGCGGTCAAGGGTTGTGTTGGTGTTGCCAAAGTGTTGCCATATATTCTAAATATGTTGGATTGCCCCCTTCGCAGCAGTACTGTTGACCAGGCAGCTGTTGGCCGGGCCCAAACGACAGTTAAACGCAAAAGCGGCTAAAACGGACTCTTAAAACCACTTGGCAACTAAACGCGTGATTTATGCCTCAACTATGATAAGAGCAGCCACAGTCCGAGCTCAAGTTTAGAGCAGGTAAAATACAAAAAAAAAGATATGTGACAAAAAAAAAATTTACCTCAGTTATTGGCAACATTTTTAAAGCAATGTAATGCCTCTTCTTTGGCTAAGAGACTTTTAGAATTATGGATATTAATTTTTTTAATATATATATATGTATTTTTTTATTGAATAAATAATGTTAGTTTAGCACTATTATTATTTTTTGAAATTTATTTGTTTGCAAATTGTCTCTGTTTTAAGATGTCTTACATAATTTAATTATTGCAAAAATGGTCAATTTTTATAATCATTTATTTATTTCTTAAATTTATTAGCTGCATATTTAATTTAAGCTGTCTATATCGAATTATTTATTTAAAAAAAATTTAAATGAGATTTATTTACAAATGTGTAAATAATTTTGTATTCAATGCATTTAATTTAATTAATAATGATATTTGCCAAATAAAAGCAAAACAAAATCTTGGTAAATTTGTGGATAAATAGAAAGAAATCATTAAGCTTTGGAGTCTGGCATTTTGTGTGATATTTTCATAAGCAATTAAAATTTACACAAAGAGGGTAGTATAGACATTAACTAAAAGCAATGACCCGATATAAAATTTTAATTCATAGTTATTATTTTTCAGTTTTTTACGAGATTTGTTTTATTTTTTTTTTCTATAAATAAACATTCATATGTCCCGTTCCTTTAAAGTCCAGTTAAACTTAATCTGAGAGATATTTTCTGATTTGACCTTAATTTCTATATATTTGTAGTCAAAATAGTTATAAAAAATGTTTTTAATATTTTTACTTTCATTTATCGTAACGTACAGGATAACTTTGTGTCGAGCACTCTCAGCTGCACAATGTATTTATTTAACATTTTTATCTCTTGTACAGATTCCCCATTCTAAATGCATCCCATATGTTTGTTGGCCTCGATTGTTTGCCAAGTTGTCTGTTGTCTGCCCTTTTCAGGGGGAGAGAGGCGTCGTCCCAAACTCTGTCTGTGTTTTTGATTATTTATGCACACAAAACAAATAAATGCTTTTCTATTGGCCATAGACTGTCAGACTGTCAGTTGTAAAGAAATACCCGAAAAACTGTCTGAACCAATGGACCTGATATTTTTATTTTTCGGTATTTGAGTGCGTATCGAAAAATTGGAAGTTCATTTTAACTCAAAATCGAGCTGGGTTTACTATATGACTAAAAAATACCCATTGCATATAAGCATCATCACAAGCAAAGCAGCTAAAATATCAACAATGAAGGAGAAAGGGATGCACAAGAAAAATTTGAATACAAGCTATTATTGAATTTTTGAAATAATTACTAAAAAAATTAAATTAAATAAAATATAGCTTACAATTAAAATAAAGAAATAAATTCTCTTTAGAGACTACAGTGATGTGAATGAATATATAGGAGAAGACAAAGGAGGGGGCGGTAATGAATGCTGTCTTCCTTTATAAGCTTTTGACTTATCGATAAACAAATAATATACAGCCTCAGGGTATTAAAATCTATTCAAACAAATGAAATAAAAAAAATACATTCCTATATCCGTTTGTAAATTGAACTTTAGCTGGTCGACTTGTGCTGCCATTGCAAAACAAATGTCAGAAAGGAGGAAAGGAGGGGGAATGGAAGGCAGGTAAACATTTTCAATAAATGCGAGAACAACTCACATTTTTAGGCACATTCTGGCTTAAAATGCCACGCCCACATTTGTGTATGCTAAAATCTGAGCTCATTACTTTCGAGCAGGTTAAAAATATGCAAACAATGCTAGACAAAAACTGAATCTCTGAGCTTGTCTACCGCAACGTATAGGGGCAATGCAGCAGGTGGCATGCGGCATGTGGTAGGTGGCATGTGGCAGGTAAAATCAAGGGGAAAACAAAGGCGAAAACCTTTCACCTACAACCTTGTAGAGGTTGGGCACTAAACAATGGTGCTCATCAGCAGAAACGCAATGAAAATTGAAAATTTCTTTCATTGCTGTTGTTCAGCAATGCTAAAGAAATAGAATAGAAAACAAAATGTGCTCGACACAAACACACACACACACACACACACACACACACACACACACTTGACATGCTTCTTGTTTTGTTGTGTAGGCGTGGCAATAGCCCCTGACAAGCCTACAAAGGAGGCGAGATTAACATTCTGTACTTGCATCTTTTATTTCAATTGCATTCCGAACACAATTCAAAACCTAACGTATTATTGGCTCGCCATCCAATTTTCGAAGATTCGGCAAACGTCGCACGGCCTCGGCTAGAAAGTTGGCCGGATCCATGTTCTCGTAGAGTGGATTCCCGGTAAAGGTGATCTCACTGAGACCCGGCGGAATTCCAATGCGCATAAACTCAGCCCAATCTTTGATTAGATTCTGTGATATGTAGAGTACCTTGAGGGCCTTCATCGATTCAATCTGTTTGATTTTTTCAATGTTATTATAACTGACCCACAATTCCTCCAGAGTTTCACCCAAAGTCTCAATTCCATTCAAATTCTTCAGATAGTTTCGAGCAAGACAGAGAACCCGTAGATTTTTCATACCCGAAATGCCGCTTATCTTCTCAATCATATTCGAGGACAAGCTCAGCTTCTGGCACTCAACCAGGGTGCTCAGTGTAGCATCCATTTTCTCAATTGGCGGATATTGAAACTGTAATCCAATATCTGTAGCTGTGATGGCCTCTTGCTTGGTTCGTTCCTCCCAGCGAGCCAAGGCATCCTTAATAGTTGTCGGCTTGGCCATGTTTTTCAATGTATTTTGTAATTATTCTTAAGATTTCTGTTCCCAAAGCTTTTAACTTGAAAGGAAAGCGATAGATAACTTTAATAACTACTTATATGAATTTATTTAAATATATATTTAAGGTTTACATATGCAACAACCGACAAAGTGCTAGATATTTTTTTATATTATTTAACGAACGCGAATAAAAAAAATTATTTTAAGGTTAATTCAAATGTATGCTTCTATTTTTGGAATACTGTAGTATTATTTAGCATAGTATGTAAGATTTTAAATAGTATTATTTATATGTTATATTTATCGCACTGGTTAAGACTGAATAAAATATAAAAGAACGGAAATCTGAGTGTTTACTTATTAATCTTTTACAATTTAATCTGCTACACTTACTCTCACTGTCTTAATTAAGTTAAATGTATCTTTTCTTGAAAATTATTTTAAAAAATTAAAAAAAAACATTATAAAATAAAAACGCAAAAACAAGAATAAAGATTAAATTTGTATTTTTCTATATATTTCTTTGTTCTAAAAAAAACACTGGGTAGTGTGGAGACAATGGAATTTTTACTTTCAACCTCCCTTTGGGGCTTTTTTTTTTAATGAAAAATCTTAGTAATTATTAAATATGTTTAAAACTAAATTTTCACTCCTCTGATCTCGCCATCGTAAAAAATTGCAGCGACTTTAAACATTATTTTTTTATTTAATAATTTTTAAATATATTTTAATTTTTAAAGAAGAACTCAAAATAGGCTCCTACTGCTTAAAAGAATGTTTAAAAAATTCAAATAAAGATAAATGCTGCTAACCATATTTTTATCTTTCAATGCACTAGGGAGGCTGGGTTTGCTTAGGGGTATTCCCACTTCTCGCTCTCTCCCCACACTATATCTCTCTGGTTCTCACCGTCTAAATGTAATTTATTTATTTGTCTCTATGTTTACTCGGCTTTTGGCTGCTCCCCAAGCTCTGTCTGGCACACGCTGATAACTTCATTGGCATTGGCTTTTGTTTGGGTCTGGTTACGGGTTGCCAATGGGGTTTTGGGTCTCGAGTTGGGTTTGGGAGCAGTTCCCCAGCTGCCATATGCCATACCCAACCCTGTCTGCGTTTTTAATGTTATTTTTTTTTCACATGTCTCATGTTTGCCTTGTGTACTCGTATGTGTCTGCTTTGTGTCAGGAGCCCTCGGGACTTTATTACACACATTTTAAAGGTGATAATTCAGTTTGCCTTGCGATTCGTTTGTCAAATTTTTTTCGCTCAATGACAATGATTTAATTTTTTTCATTTCAACTTAAATTTGAACAAATTTATTTAAATACTTTATTTGTTAGCAGCTGTTATCACACAAACTGCAACAAATTTGCACTCATAAATTATTGAATTTATTGCCCGGTCTCAAAAAAGAATATAAAAAGTAGAAGGTAATGGGGAAATGTGCTCCACATTCTCATATGGCGCACGTTTTTGATAATCGTCCAGAAATTTGCCAAAACATATTTGACTTTTTGTAATTCTTTTTTTTCGACTTATTTTTTGTGTCATTTTTCTGAGTTCAAAATGAAATTTCTGCTATCATAAATTGTGTGCTCAATGCGGCAGAACTGACAATCGGGGAAAAAGAGGAGGCAAAACATTGTTGAAATGCACACAAAGTCTAATTTATGAATTCAGTGGGTCAACTTCGATGACTCGGAAATGGTATAGGAGGAATTTCGGCATATAAAAGATGTCATAAGAGTGTGTTGAGACGGAATCTTAAGGCCAAGAGAAATGTATGGCTATAGGTCTTAGATTGTAATATCGATGTATAAGAGAAACAATTAAAATAATAATAGAATTTTAAAAATATATTGAAAAATAATTATTGAATTAATAAAAATAAGAGTTATTATGTTTAATATATATGTAATACACAATAAAAAATAACATTTTTGAAAAAAGACAGTTCAATTTAGATATATAATAATATGTGAGATCAGAATTGCAATTCTATTACCATTATCCCCAAAAATACACATAAGTCTGATATCACTTAACACAAATTAGTACGAATTGATAATTGTTGGACGACGATTTTTAAATCTAAGCTATACATTTTTTATGGTTTGAAAATTTTGTTAACAATCTCAGATATAAAAAGAATCAATTTTGAATAAATATATTTGGCATTAATTCAAGTTTATGATATGGTGAACAATTTGCAGAATTGAAAAGCAACTAGTTAGAAGCATCTTCTATGTGTGTCTTTAGCTCCCATGAACTCCTTTTCACCTGCTTTCCTTCTGATTTTCCCCTTTGCAGTTGCAGTTAGAACTAGGCTAATTTAATGGCCCCTTGGTTGCAACTAGTAGTGTATCTAAAATGCATTTCAACAATTAAGTAAAGTTGTGAGGAGTGTGAGGAGAGAGTGGGAAGAGGGAGAAGAAGGATTCTAACCAACGAACCCAGCACGGAACGTCCCATATGGACACATGCATTATCACTCACATGGAACAAACATACGAAACCGAGCATGAGTTGTCTTTCTCTCTCTCTCTCTCTCTCTCTGTGTGTGTGTGTGTGTGTGTGTGTGTGTGTGTGTGTGTGTGTGTGTGGTAGCCCGAGAAGCCACAACATGTCCTGTCATGCAGCACAGGACGTTGCGCAGCGGTAACATGCGGTAAACGTTACAGTTGTTGACAGCCATGTTTGTACTGTTTAGTTTCAGTTAACAAGCGAGAGGCGACATAGCCAGAAAAATGTGGGTGGGTCGAGGAAGGGAAGCTGAGCAAAGGGAGTAGCGAGCTGCAGAAATGTCAACTTTTTAGTGTGCAATTTGTTAAATGAATAGCCATTAAATTAAAGGGCAAGCAGTGTTGGTAAATTCACTGGCTTTTGCTCTCTATCGGTCGCTATTTGTTTCTCTCTTTGTCTTTTGTTTTTCGATATTTTTCTGTTTTTTTCATAACATTTGGCTATTTTTCAAATCATGTATATAATTTAATTCTAAACACATATTATATTTAAATAGGCAAATAAAATATTTACTTCCGTTTCTTGCATTTATGGGGAAATTTACTTAAATACTTGCGCTAGGTATGGACTTAAGATAAAAGCTGTGCGCTAAATGTCATATACATATAAAAACTAGATGGACGGAGCTACAGTCGAGCATTTTCGACTGTCGAAGACCCCGTACTTAGCCCGAATATACCCAGCGTTACCATATGGTTACACGCAATAGGCATTTACTTAAACTTCATTTTTAAACAACATATTAGCATTAGATGAACTTCAATATGGTATTCTAAGAGTAATTTTTTTCCTCTAACCGATAAAAAGTTGATTGAAACCATCTCTCGCAGTTAACTGATCGAAAAATGCGCATTAAGTTGCTCACTATATTCTGCGGTGCAAAAGTACGGCATTTGGCAATTTGTCGCAAGTAAATTTAAATCTTTTAATTAATTTTAGTACTGCAATGCACACATCATTTGAAATGTATAAAAATGTTTTATTTAAATATGGGAAAAATTCGAAAGAAAAAACCTTTCTTTCGGTAAATTTACGCTTTTTAATGTCGTGTTACCAAGTGGGAAGTACAGGGTACAGGTTTTTTTCATACATTTTAATAGTGTTTGTTTTTTGTTTGTTCCTATGACAGCTGTATGATATAATAAGCCGATTTGCACCAAATTTGGTCATATATATCATGGAGGAGCCCCCCTGTTGGACAAAGCTGTGTTTATAAGACTCTTTCTCAAATATTCATATTTTGTAGTATTATAACTACCGATACCTTGTTATTCTTGTTATTCTTATTATGATAACAGCCAAAAAAATGTTCCTGTCGATTATCCTGACAAGGACGAACAAAAGTAATGTTTTTTTTCGGATTCAGCGACCTCAAATTTATCAGTCCTGAAATTTTCATGAATAAACTTGAAAAAAGTAGCTCAGGACGATTCGGGTTAGACTGCTAATTCTACTCATAATTCAACAAAATTCTTCTCACTTGACGCCCTTGCAGAGCGCGCTGTTACATTTTCAATAAAGTTAGATTTAAGTTGTATCAGTTTGGTTACAATATCTATTCTATAAGTTTAGCTAAGATATCTCATAAAACAAAAAAGTTTTTCATACTAAGACTTAGTTTTCGATCATTTTCCGATTTGAACCAACTTTGGTAAGGATATATTATCATTGTTGAATATTTTTTCATATTTAAAAAAAATTTTTTTAATTATAAAGAAAAGTAGGGCTCCGCCCCCTGCTCGCATCGCTTAAGTGCTACTCTACTGTCGGAAGCCCCAACCTACTGTGAGAAAAAAAGTTTCTCATACTAAACTTAGACTTCGCCCGATCGGTCCTATGACAGTTATATGATATAGTGGTTCGATTAGAACCAACTTTCTTCAAGATCTATAAGTCTAACTTAAATGCATATTCTATTAGTTTTGTTACGATATCTCGTGAAAGTTTTTTATGCTAAGACTTGATTTTCGCCCGATCGGTCCTATGACAGCTATATGATATAGTGGTCCGATTTGAACCAACTTTGGCCAGGATATATAAAACGAAGTTAAATGCATATTTTATCAGTTTGGTTGAGATATCTCATAAAACAAAAAAGTTTTTCGTACTAAGACTCCATTTTCCCCCGATCGGTCCTATGACAGCTATATGTTATAGTGGTCCGATTTGAACCAACTTTGCACAGAATATATAAAACCAAGTTAAATGCGTATTGTGTCAGTTTGTTTGAGATATCTCATACAACCAAAAAGTTTTTCTTACTAAAACCTGATTTTCGACCGATAGAAAAATGTATACATTCAGTTAACAAGCAATATCTTGAAAATCCCTTGGTCAAAGTTTATGTTTTATATACTAAAAAACGCAAAATTCTACGTACTACAACATACTAAAATTTAATAAAAATCGTTAGAGCCGTTTTGTCAGAAATCGCCAAAATGTAAGCTAAAAAACTTTATTTCACCTGTAAAATGTTACCTGAGTACTTTAGAAAAAAAGTTTAAAGGTACACCTAAAAGCCCTCAAGCACACCTTTCCAATGATACCCAGAACATATCTATAGCTACTATGGTATGGAAACTGGTGAGGTTTCAAATTTAGCGGGATTTAGCGATTTCCCGCTAAACTAGCGGGAAATTGAAAAAGTCGTAAAACAAACATTTCTAGATTTTCAAAAATGAACAAATCCCCATCATAAAATCTACGCTTTTTTAGCGCTTTGATACAAACAGACAAACAGACAAACAGACAAACAAAGAAACTTTTTCACTTCATTTTTAGTATTCTACTAAAATTTTCAAATTTATTTATCTTTTGAACCAGTTATCGGATTTGGGTCATCAAGGTATCAAACGACGCGTATTTTTGATAAGAATTTTTAAAAAATAAAAACTTGTACGTAAAAGCCCCAACGGCTCCATAAGCTGCGATCATATAAATTTTTCCCCTCCCACTTACACCCTCGTATCTCATGACCCAGGTGAATTAGCAAAAGTTTTAGTATGCCATTTTGTAAGTTAAGACTAAACCTTTCGATCGGTATATAACTCGATCTGATCGGACAGTCGTAGCAAATTTTCCAACTTAGCTGTATATATTGTTAGTCGCCTTTCGCACCCTTCGTGCTGCTTTCGTCACTAACGCGAACTGCCGTCCGCAGTGATAAAACTAAATGGAATACATATTGTATCAGTTTGGTTAAAACTAAAAAAGGTTTTT
Source organism: Drosophila falleni (assembly GCA_035045575.1). NCBI lineage: Eukaryota > Metazoa > Arthropoda > Insecta > Diptera > Drosophilidae > Drosophila > Drosophila falleni. Next base: position 426,806 of record JAWNOV010000054.1, on the reverse strand, counting down.
ATACTATGACTTCATTTTCGTCCGATCGGTCTCATGACAGCTATATGATATAGTAGTCCGATTTGAACCTTCTTCGGTTAGAATGCAATAAACTGACTTAAATGCATATTCTATAAGTTTGGTTATGATATCGCATTAAAAAAAAGTTTTTTACACTAAAACTTGATTTTTGACCGATTTTTCCTATGGGCGCTATATGATAGTCCGATTTGAACCAGCTTTGGTAATGATTTATAAAACTAAGTTATTGGGTTGCCCAAAAAGTAATTGCGGATTTTTTATGAGAAAGTAAATGCATTTTAAATAACACTTAGAATGAACTTTAATCAAATATATAATTTCCATTTTGTTCGATAACCTTATATGTTATATGACTTTATATGACGATCCAATTCAATTAATGCTTTGATTTGGTCATCATCACCTTCATTTGGCCGACCTGAACGTGGCTCATCTTTAAGTGAAAAATCTCCAGAACGGAATTTGCGAAACCAATTTTGACACTGTCTTTCTTTTAAGGCTTTATCACCATTCACATTACGTAACTTTTTAGCAACCTGCTCTGCGTTTTTTCCTTTACGGAAATAATAATATAAAATATGACGGAAATGCTCTTTTGTGGGCTCCATATTAAAATTGGCACCAGACAAACAAATGTAAACAAAATTACGCGCACTTTATTTCTAAAGCAAGCTTATAGTGACAGCTAATAAATGCCAAAAAAAAAAAATACAATTAAATAGTCACAAGCTGTTAAAAAAATTATTAACGCCGACTATATGAAAAATCCGCAATTACTTTTTGGACAACCATAGATACAAATTGTATCAGTTTGGTTTTAATATTTCGTTAAACAAAAAAGTTTTACATACTAAGACTTGATTTTCGCCCGATCGGTCTTATGACCTCTGTATGATAAAGTAGTCCCATTTAAACCAACTTCGGTAATGATGTATAAGAGTAACTTAAATGCAGATTCTATAAGTTTGGTTATGATATCTCATAAAACAAAAAAGTTTTTCATACAAAAACTTGATTTGTTACCGATTGTTCCTATCTGCGCTATATGATATAGTGTTCCGATCAAAAAAAAAAAAACAAACTTGATCTGCCTGCAATATAGAGGAATATACATACAAAGTTTGGTGTCACTAGCTTTATAATTGTTCTTATAATTTGGATATGAAGTTTCAAATTCTGAAACAAACTTGATCTGCTTGCAATATAAAGGAACTTACATACCAAGTTTAGTGTCTCTAGCTCTTGTTGTCTCTGAGATCGAGGTGCTCATACAGACGGACGGACGGACGGACAGACGGACAGACAGACAGACAGACAGACAGACGGACAGATGGACATAACTATATCGACTTGGCTATTGATGTTGATCAAGAATATATATATAATTTATAGGGTCTGCCACGCCTCCTTCTGCCTGTTACGCACATATTCGTTAAAACAAACCTAATAGACCCCTGTACTTTTTTTAAGTAAAGGGTCCTAAAACAATTGCTAAATTAGCTAAATAAACATGTATATGGATTTAACATTTAGCGCACAGCTTTTATCTTATGTCCATACCCAGCTTTAAGTTGTAGAATAATTTATAATTTAATATAAATTATTTGTCATTCTCGTAAGAAGTTTTAATCGTCAAGCTTTATTTCTTGTCTTGTTTACTCTCTCTTCCATCTCCTATAGCTTTATCTCACTTAATTTAGAAGAATTTCCAAACCGTTATTTTAATTCAAAGTAACTTAAAAGTGTTGTGCAATTCTGCAAATATTAACAGTTGACAAGTCTCGGATCTATCTATTCATACCTTCTGTTTGTCTGAACTTTTCAGTCATTTACACAGTTTACTTAGTGCAACATTGAGCATACTTTCACTTGAAGCAACTAACCCATAAGTAACAAAATGCTACCAACTCGACATTGTAGCCATGTTGTTGTTGTTGTTGTCGTTGTCGTAAAACTTTTATGTTTGAAAATATTTTTGCACATAAAACACCTGGCCAAAGCAAAGACGACAAAAAATCACAGGAGATGATAAGGAGCAGGGAAATAAGGAGAAAAGCTGCATATTGAAAACTTTACATTAAGTAAACAACCTGAGAGAGCATCTGATAACGACTCTGTAACACACCTATTCTTATGACTGTGTATGTGAAAAGCTTATGGCTGGTAGTAAATTTCAAGGTAGTCTGGTAGAAAAACAACATTTTGTAAAGTCTGGCATGCTTGCGAAGAAGAAGATGATCCAAATATAATTTTATGAAGAAAATTCAGAATAGAAATTTGAAAAGAAAAAATATTAAACACAAATAAATTATTTAAAAATTATGATGTGAGGACTTTATAAAATTATTAATAAAAATACCGTGCAAAATTCTTTGAGATTTTAAGAAATATTTCATTTTGAATTAAAAAATAGTAAACCATATTTTTACAGTTTTAAAAGACTGTATAAATGAAAAAGTTGTTCAATTCCTAATTTGCTCTTAGTAGCATGTTAAGATATTTAACATAAATATTTAATAGCTATTCAGCTGCTCTTCTGAACGATTACATCACTTAATGAATTTACAGAATGAAAACCTTAAGTTAATTAAGAATTGCATTGAAGGCACATTGAAGATGTGCTCAATGATATTATATCTGAGATTTGTAAACAAGACTTTGCTCTAATTAAAGGCAGATATGTGCATTGCATAAGTTAATGCTGAAGTCTTAGCCAAGTTGATGATGCCAGACGGATAGACAGACAGACAAATCACGTTTCCCAAATCAATATGCTTGCATTTGACTATTTACGGGTGTTGAGGGGTAAGCTCAAGGGGTTAAGGGGTAAGGAATATGATAATGTTTCCAAATTCATGTGCAGACATACACGTACATACACATACAGACACACACACGCACTCACACTTACAGATTCGCATATCAACAGCAATTGAGTTTGAGTTACATAACCGCAAATAGACAACAGCAACCGGTTGAGTCATCAAGTTGCCAATGACTCGACTAGTAAGTGGAACAGGAACTGCAGCAGGACTAAATATTAGGGACCAAGGAGGAGCAAGAACCAAGGAGAGACTGGGCAAGAAATTGAGAAACTGTCTGACGTTTATGATTGCTGCAAACAAAAGCTACGATGACTGCACTCCAAATTGATAATTATCATGCACAATATTTGTCTATTGTCCCAGACACACACACACACACACACACACCTCACACACCCATGTGCACACTGGTAGTTGATTAGTTTGTGGTTGGTTTATTTAAGGATGTAATTCAGCTCGTTATAGCTATAATAACAGATAGTTAATAAAAATGAAACCAGCTTTCAAATAATGAATTAATCGAGTGGGACCTAATATTTAATTTTAACAATAATATAACATATATGAAAATTCTTTATCATGCGAATATTATGTTATTTTCTTATTATCCTTATAAACACAAATTTTATTATATAATCACCATTTGCTTATAATCCACTTATGAATTGATCTTAAAAACTCTCAGAGCTGAAATCTAATTTATTGAATTTGACAAATCTTTTATAGCCATTGAATGCTTAAAATTAACTTGTAAAGCAGGCAAATAATTTAAAGACAGTTATATTTGAAAGTTACAGAAGGATAAACTCTAGGAAGATTAATATTTTTGGTGCTATGAGTTTTTTCGAGTCAAAATGAGTAGTTTTATGTACTAAAATTCCACTGAAAATATAAAACGAAATAATAAATGAAGAATTATCAATAGGACCAAATAACTACTATCTAAGATGACCTGAGTGGAAAATTGTGTTCTCAATAGGAACCCGAGTTAATTATAAAGCGTTGACAATTTATAGTGTTGTAAAACGAGCGCTCACAAAGGAATAAAACATGAAATGAGCACGAAAAATTTAATTTCAATGCGACGACAGTTTTCGCAATTGACGTTTGGAGATCTGAAACGGTTCCACATACATTCAAATGTGTGTGTCCTCTGTGTGTGTGTGTGTATGTGCAAGTTGTATAACTTATTACAACCATAATTAACACTAAATTCCCCAAATGGCAACAGACAACTGTCAACTGCAAAATCATTTGCGGCTTATTCGAGTGTTAGGAAGACCCCAAATGAGAAAGAGAGAGAATGAAAGGAGCAGAGTAGGAGTCTAGGAGTCTAGGAGAAGAGAGAAAGAGTTGAGTGGAAAGGCTTGTCTGCTGAGTGACAGCCTCGTCTGATGCTGACTGTTGTCCCATGTCCTTGTCATGTTGCAGGACTCGCTTACATGGCAACTCAAAGTGCTTGCCCCTGCCACATGCCCCATCCGTACCCCTTCACAACATCACTTGCTGACTTATGTGCTGCGCCGTGCGGCAAATTATAAAATGTTTGCAAAAGGCCGCAAAATTTCACATTTCAGAAAGTTGTCGTCCTGGTACAGGACTTGCGAGCGTACAGTCAATGCCAATGGCGTTTCCTTGTCCCTTAATGCATTGGCGCAACGAGTGCTCCTTGCAACGAGTGCTTGCAACGCATGAGTCTCCTTCATTTCACTGGCATAATGCAATTAGTCGATGTAACATTTGGGTCACATTTTGCAGATATACTCAAAAGGGCATTCAACCCAAAGCATCCAACACAAAAATCATTTGGGTTAGTAAATTCTATTTAATGGTTGGTTATGTTTAGCTTACAGTTCATCAATATGAAAGTGTACACATAGAAAGGATTTTATTTTTGTTTGATATTTATTACTTGGTGTAAAAAAAAAATGAAATTGAGTAATCTTTGTTTATATTATTTTGTATGTGCAGTGTACATGTTTAGAAATCAAGTTTGCAAAATTAAGCAACCAAAATTTTGGCAAAGGTTCGGTTCGATGGTTCGAACAATAGAGCATGACTGAGGTTCTGTTCTGTTCCGGTTTAAATACCTATTAATAAATAAATAAATCTTATTTTATAAAAGTCTAAAATAGTTTTAATTTGATCTTATTATTTTATGATTTTTATGTTTTAATATAATTTAAGTGAATTTGTTTAGTTTCAGCGCGATTGAATTCACTTCACTTTTCGGTGAACACTAATCGTGGAAATCCTTTTTATCATCTCGATAAATGCACTTGATTATCGCAAAAATCGATTTGTCGGTATTGTATGTATTTTTACATCACCAATAAAAAGTATTTAATTAATTTTTTGTTCAAACCCGAACCTATTATTTAAGAAATTTGTTTGGTTGAGGCTTGGGTTTGATCCGGTTTACAGTCTTCATAGAAATTATTCTGTTAAACATTTAATGTAAATCGGCCTGAGGGCTTAATTAGCTTGGACTAAATTTTGGTATTAATAATTTAGAAAAATGATAAATAGCAATAAAATTGAAATGAATGAAAATAATCCAAATTTTTTTAAATAATTCTAAATATTCTGAGACATTTATGAAGCATAGTTAGATGGTGTAATTATTAAGTTATAAAAAAACTACATTCGCATTATGAAATTAACTTGCTAACTTGCCACTTAACAGTTAAGTTTCCATGTTTAATTAATGCAGAGATATTTACACCCCCTCCACGCCCCTTCGTGGTCCTTCTGTTTCTCCTACAGCTCCTCCGTCGCCAGAGAATGGAGTTGATGGCACTTAAGTCGCTGCGCAAATCGCTTGATAATTACTTAAAATAATCTACAGCCACAGGACTCATTGGCGGGCCACGCCCACTGCCAGCAAGCGGGCTGGCATGCAAAAGTGGTAACAGAAAAAAAAAAGAATGCAAACCAAGAACAGAACCAGGCCAAAAGTATGCAAAGGCAAATCCCAAGCACGCATACAACATTTGCCAAGTGCAATTTCTCAACTGGCAACAAAAACGGCACGATTGCAAGAGGAGTGGGGGAGAGGGAGAGGGGGGTAGTCAAACTATCAAGTACCCAAACCCTGTGTTCTGTTCAAATGGAAGCCAGGCCAACATATTCACTTAATGTATTTTATTTTATTTTTTCCCCTTTTTATCTTTATTTTTTTGGGTAACAGAACTCGAAAAACAATTAAGCGACAAGTGTCTCAATTTCAACGTCACTTACAAACATTTTATGCACCGTTCAGAGACAATCATCCAGAGAACGAAAGCGAGATAGAGAGAGAAAAGAGAGAGTTGGAGTGGGAGAGAGTGAGACAAACTGTGGGAGCTTGAGCTCAGCGCATAAAATGCAAAAGTTTTTACTATTGTAAAGTTACGTGACAGGGCGAGGGAACAGGCACAACTACAGAGACATACCCACACACACTAACAAACACACACACACACGCACACACTCGCAATAAAAAAAGTTAGAGAAAAAACTTAATTATTTGTATGCTCCTCGGGTTGGTTATAGGTCTGTCAGGGTCCTCTACGGGCGTCCCACATCTCCCCTTTCTGCTTCTCTTCCGCCTCATGCAAATCTGCGAATCTGTGCTGAAAAGTATGCAACGCATTTTAATCGAAAAGGTCTGCTGTAAATGTGCCATCTTTTTGCAGAGATTTCCACTGGGTTTTCAACTGATTGATAATATAACTCGTAGTAGACAGTGAGGTAAAATCTAAGACACTGATATACACGGAGTCATCAAGTAATTAAAATAGCGAATAAAAAATTTAATTGACTTGTACATAACCTTTAATACTTCTATTTTTATTCTAATTACATCTCTTTTTTCTTCGTTTACAGTTTGAATTTGGAAATGTGGAAATTATCCCCAGATAAGGCTTACCAGATTTCGATTTTTAGGAAGGAGGCTTCTCCAACCCATTAAGTATATATATTCTTGATCAGCATCAACAGCCGAGTCGAAAAAGCCATATGTGTCTGTCCGTCCGTATGAACAAAAGGATTTCTGAGACTATTAGAGGTAGAGCAACTAAATTTGGCACACAGATTTCTATAGACCTCAAGCAGATCAAGTTTGCTTCAAATTTAAGTCACGTTCTCACCGCCCCCGGAAAACGCGAAAAATCACAAATTTTTAAGATAATTCAGTTTAACGTTATGTATTAATATTATCTATTATCCCACTGAATCGAATCAAGATCAGTCAATTAGAACGGCAGTTATGGCGATTTAATGTTTTCAAAGTAATAGAAGAAATTTCTTTAAAGTACTATTTATATATATTGAATTAAGTAACATTGATTAATGCTTAATTATTACTTTAAACACATTTATTGAAGAAATATTTACACCCTTTGTGCTGCTTTCGTCACTAGCACGAACTGCCGATCGCAGTGATTACATTAGTTTAGTTTTTACTACGGAATATAAGTTTAAATCTTTCCCAACAGCTATTATTTCAAAGACAGTTTAAAAATAATATTATTTATTTATTTAGTTATTTTTCGTGGCTACTTTAAATAATTGATTTCGATAATAAATAAATTATTTAAATACGAATCTAATTCCAGTCAAAAGAAAGCACGCAAGAAAACAAGATTTCGTTGCCTGATTCTTGAATGTTACTACGCTAAGGCAAATCCCAGTAGATTATAGCATTTTGCCACATTAATTCCAACAGCTTCAATAAACTGTGCGAAAAGTGTTCAAGCACACCACACTACACCACACCCCACTACACCACACCACACCCCACCACACCACACCACACCACATGACACACTGCACCGCAGCAAGCAAACAGAGACGAGCCCAAACAGGGGCCACGCCCACGGGTTACATCAAGAGCAGCTAACGCCCACAGGTGTGGTTCCGGCACTGGTCAGGCATGGTCTTCATCTGGTCAAGAGATCTACACACACACACACAGCAGCAATCGTTTCCCATTTCGTGTTAAATTACACATTGAATCGGATTGCGGTGGCCATAACATGTTGCCCTCACTGTATTTCTGCCCCCTACCCCCTTACTCGACAGCTTGTATGTGTGTGAGTGTGTGTGAGTGTATGTGGTCAACGCATTGGGCCCTCAATAGGTTTTTGCGGTTTTTTAATCAAGTTATTTGCCCAAAGCATCTTAAGGGTTGAGTTTCGGGTGGTTTTCGGGTGATTTTTGGGTGGTGCAAGCCGTTTGCTTAATGGCTTAAGTAGCCCGTCGTATAAATAAATACCAATATAGCATATACTCTACATATATATCCAGATATTTATTTGTATTCTCGTACAATCTTTTTTTTGGGCTGGCAATTTGTTAAATGTGCGCCCAAATAAATCACAAATGTGTTTTGCAATCAAAGTTTCTCTCATTCTCAGTCTCTCATTTTGTTATTGTTGTCGTTTCTCTGTTGTTGTTTTTCACCGAATCTATGGCATCAAATTTATTGCGTTAATTCGCATGTAAAATATTTCGTACATTTTCTAAGCATTTATCAAGCGTTTTATTATTGACAGAGGTCAGCGGTTGTTTCACTCTCTCCCTTTATCTTTCTAAATACATCTCTATATCTCTCATTTTCTTTTACTCTCTTCCCCTATTAAACGTCAAAAGTTTTAGCTTAAAATAAAAATAGCAAATTTATATTTATGTTAGACTGCGGTCAGCCATAAATTTAAGCCAAACTTTTGGCTAATAAGTTAAATAATTTTTGGCATATTGTAATTGAGTTTCGATAGCTTGATATAATTTGGAGTTGGGAATTGATTGATGTTCTGAATTAAATAACTATAAAATATGATAGTCAACCGATTCGGAATAAATTGCTATAAATAGATAGAAAACCATTGGAGCTCAAGAAAAGCATTAGAAATTGGTAAAGAACCGATTTAAATATTTTAATAAGACTAAAAATAAATTTAAAATAATAATAGTATTTTAGAAATATGTGGTAAATATAATATAAAGCAGGTTAAATGTTTTGTGTAGCTTGAAATAGTTCAATTATGCGAGTTGAAGTAAGAATTAATATTGGACAGTATACTAGTTAATAGTGTTAGTTTAATACAAGTTGAAACAAAAAAGTCATTCATTTTAAAATAAAAATGTACTATCAACTAAATAAATTCCAGCGACAACAATAAATTATTTCCATCCCCCTATCACATCTTTCAATTTCTTTTCATTTTAATTACAAATTAAATTTTTGTAAATTATGTTTTAATATGAAAATACAAAATTCCATGCAGAGCTTTTTCTATCCTTCAACTGCACGCACTGTCCCCACTTTTCGCTCTCTGTTCTTTTCTCCTGATGCGTTTTCTTTTCGTTGAGAACGTCCAAAAATTTCTGAACAAATTGAAAATTCCAAAAATCGCTGAAGCATGCGAGTAGAAAATGATAGAATCCACAATGAAATGCACAAAAAAAAACCGAGAAGAAGAGGAGCAAAAACAAAGCAAAAGAACAACTCACATCATGAGACAGCTAGAAAGAGTGTACTCAGCACAGAGCGAGAGAGAGAGAGAGAGAGAGAGGGAGGGAGACACATGTGACGTCTCTGCTGACATCGACGACACATTGCCGCAGAATGCAATTGCATAAAGGTCATAAGGCAACATGACAAAAGTGGGCGTGACGTGGCAGGGGCGTAACTGACGCGTGTGACGATGTGTGTGTGTGTCCATGTGTGTGTGTGTGTGTGTGTGAGTGTGTGTGTGTGCGTGTAGCTTTGGCATCAAAGTCAAAAGCAACTTTTGGAGCTTCGAAGGTGACAGTGGCGACAATGTGAGGCAGAGACAGGGAGAGGGAAAGAGAGAGTGAGCGAGAGAGGGAATGAGCGACAGCGAGTCGAACAAAGTCGCTTGGGAAAATATTTTGTCATGTCATCAGCGCAGAGGCAACTGTTGATGATACTCCATCTGTGTGTCCACAGATTCACATCCAGATCCAGAGTCGGAGTCTGAGTCGGAGTCGAAATCGTCATCGTTTGCGACTGACGCCAGCAAATGTGGTTACAATAATTTATGCACTTGTAATGACAGACAACAAAGCGTTAAAGAACAGCTACCCGTTGCCTGAAACCGTATCCCGAATACCAATCCCAAACCCGAACCCGAAACCAAACTCCAACTCCAACTACAACTCGAAATTTGCTGTCAGTTGTGATGCGAGTGAAGCGCAATAAAATGCGTGTCATGTGTGTCCTCTGCTTCCGCTTTTCTCTCTCCCCTCTCTCCTTTCTCTGTCCGCTCATCTCTCTTTTTGCTCTCTCTCTCCTCTTTCTCTCTTGTCTGTATCCGCTTGTAAGCGGAAATATTTCGCTGATGTGCAGCCTTCGTCGTTGCCTTCAAAATTAATTTTAAATTTATAGTTGGCGCTATTGCGTTAAATGACGCTGCGGGTTCCGACCTTTCCCCTCTCTTCCCTTTCCAACCTCTTCCCCTCTTTCTCTGAAGTTGCAGCTGCATCGCTTGGCAAGCGATGTGGAGGGGAAGGGAGAGGAGAAGAGGGATCATCTATCATTTGCGTTGAGTGATTTGCGAGTGTCAAAGGAGTTTTCCTCGAAGAGCCCTCTTCTCACTTTCTTCCCCCGTCTCGGCACCATCCGGTGTCAAATTCGATTTATGTTAATATACGCGGCAGCCACAAAAGCGTTGAGGTTGCAGTACCCTACACACCGCAATGCCCACTGTGCGCACAGTGGAGCAAAAGCTTTGCATTAATATGAAACTTAGTATTGAATTCAGGAAATTTAACCGAAACAAATATCGGTTTCGGATTCGATTCCGGTATGTTTTAAAAGAACTATTTCGGTAAAACGTTATATTTCGTTTTTATCGATTTCGTTACAATAATTATTGAATATAATCAATTTTAAAAATATACAATTTTATAACAATTGCTTTATGCCAATTATAACTAGTTGATTAATCGCTTGAAAAACACAAGGGTCTCAATTTTACAATAAAAAATTTAGTGTAATAAATTTTATACAATCACTGCGGACGGCAGTTCGCGTTAGTGACGAAAGCATTACGAAGGGTGCGAAAGGTGACTAACAATATATATAGCTAAGTTGGAAAATTTCCCACAACTGTCCGATCAGATCGAGTTATATACCGATCGAAAGGTTTAGTCCTAACTTACAAAATCTCATGAGATTATGGGGGAGGGGAAAAATCTATATGATCGCAGCTTATGGAGCCGTTGGGGCTTTTACGCAAAAATTTGTATTTTTAAAAAATTCGGCACTGCGCAAAAAGTAATTTTTATGTACAAAGAAGCTCAACCTTTTTGCGCACAGTGCACAATGCCAATTTTTTTTTTTTAACAATTTATATTTTTATTTAAAATTTTACATTAAACTCTATTTTGTTCGTACGCAGATAAAAGTATATGATAATATATTATATATATATTTAATATATAAAATATATAATATATAATATATATATATATATAAAATATATATAAAATATTATAATAAAACTAAAATAATCATGGACGGACGCAAGAAATAAAAAACTAAAATCACACTTCCATCAATCAAACCATCAATTCTACACAAACAACAAACCTATCACCTTAAAACTAATAAAATATATATCCACACTCTTAAAAAAAATCATCAAAAAACCTCTATACTTATACAAACAACTTCAAAAAAAAAATAAAAAAAAAAAAAAAAAAATCTCTTCTTTATCCTAAAACTAAAATTCATCAAAATCTAAAATTTACCTTCATCCCTTAAATCCTATCTAACCTCACCTCCACCATAAAATTCTCTATCATAAAAATGTCCCACCAACCCTCAACATACAAAAAAATCTACATGATCACAAAAACATTAATAAATTAATACGTAAATGCTTATAAAAACAAAACTACCAATAAATACTTAACTAATATACATTTCTATCTAAAATCGTATAAAAACTTTTATAATATCTCAAACAAACTACACAAACCATAACTTTATAATCTTCAAATTCAAATCACCACTATAACAATCTAAACCATCAAAATATCTATAACTTTATAAATCTCAACCAAACTAAAAAAACATACTCTTATAATCTTCAATTCAAATCACCACTATATCAATCTCAGACCATCAAAAATCACAAAACTTTTATAAATCTCACCAAACTAAAAACATAACTTAAATCTTCAAATTCAAATCACCACTATAACAAACTTCAAACACAAATTCTACAAAACTTATAAATCTCACCCAAAAAACATTAACCAAATCCTGTTAATTCAAATCACCACTATAACATATACTTCATAACCATCGAAAATTCAACAAAACTTTTTTAAAATCTCAACCAAACTAAAAAACATTAACTCTAAATCCTCCAATTCAAATCGACCACTATATCATATACTTCATAGACCATCGGGAAAATATCTATACAAAACTTTTTATAATATCTCAACCAACTAAAAATATGTATACTTTTTGCACAGTGCCGAAGCCAATTTTTTTATTAATTATATTTTATTTAAAATTTTACATTAAACTCTATTTTGTTCGTCACAAAATTGGATATCAGAAATTTTGGGCTGGAAATTGATTTCGTCACTAGACTTTTACGTCGTGTAGAGGTTTTTTTGGGGGATCTGCTATCTACGCTGATAAAAGTATAGAATATCTATATATATATATATATATATATATATATATATATATATATATAATAAAATATTATAATAAAACTAAAATAATAATAGTAATACAACAAAATAACAGGTAATAATACCAAAAAAAAAATAAAAATATATATATATATATATGTATATAAGGGACCTGTTATCAGAAACATTTGTCATCGCCCAAGCAATATGTGTAGCACTATTGGTTGTAGACGAATTCAAATCTAAGAGGGACTCATAAAAATTCATTAATTCTATCAACGGATCCTCTGAGATAGCGTAAGCACGGGTTAAAATCTCCTAAAACTATGGAATTTCTATTTAAGAATGAAAACCTCTGAAATAAGTCCACAAATTCTGCTTTAAATTTTGGCAATGGATAGGTTGGAGTTTTAAATAAAATTAAAAATCCTAATGAAATTAAAATTAGAACCAAAATTAGTCCAAATGTATAAAATAACAACAAATTCAAATTTTGTGAATTTGGTTGGGATATTTCAGAAAAACAAAAAAAAAAATCGACAAAACATTCCTGGACACAAAATAATATTATATAGCCATCTCTCTATTGATTTTAATGAATCATTACTTAACAAAGCGTAATTAATGCAGCTATGCAATTAAAATACGACTTTTCCTTGAATTTTAAATTAAAAAAAGCTAAAGAAAAATCTAAAAAAAAAACAACACTTTCTTAATTCAAGAATTGAGCTTTGGCAAATGCTTTTATCATTCTCAAGTAATAATGACAAATGACAAAGCCAAATTTTAAAAAATTATCAAAAAGAAAATCTCACCATAGAAAAAATAAAGGTTTTCGTCGTTTAAGGCCCCATATCTATCAAAAAAGTGGGTTTGGTTCTTGTAATAGCTAAAAAGTTCAAATTTGTTGCCTAGTGTAATTCGTTTCTTTTTACAAAAAATTTTATATATATATATATATATAAAGTTGTATGTTCAACTGACTGACTTAGCATTGTAAAGCCCAAACGGCTTGACGTACGGACTTGAAACATGGCCACAATATTCTTAACATAATTTTGATTGCAGGATAAGGCTGCGTTTTTCAAGTATTCAAGTGCAAGAAAATTTTTAAGTTCATTTGACCACTCCTACCATGACCGCCCATATAAGACCACATTGCGGATACGTAATCTTCATGTAAAAAGGAAATTGCCAAGGAAATTGAGATCTTCAAATATTTTTGTTAATGTGAAACAGATATACATATAAATATTAAGTAAATTTTGACTAAATTTTATGTGATAAAAACTACATTCATGTTCAGATATTTTCGATCAAACGCTCAGCAGCGTTGCATGAGAGAACTCAAGCTTACTTGCAAATTGAAAGTAACGTAAAGGCCGCAAAAAGCATTACAATCATAAAAAGACACTTGCTTCATTATTTTTACATACACTACAGATGGCAGAGACTCGAAAGTTAGTTTTTACTCCACAGAAAACAAGAACTTTTCTTAAATTTTACTTTAAATATGTTATATTAAACTTTGTTTTATTTCTTTAAGATTTTCGATTTTATGCCAAATACGAGTATATCGTGTTATGATCCAGTGTAAACTGGTACCAAAGCTAAATAAGTTTGAAATTTTTAGTGTCATTTCCAAAAATAAATGAAAATTCATTTGTCTGTTTGTTTGCTTGTGTGTATTAAAGCACTAGCTAAAGCTTAGATTATATGATAGGAATTAATTCCTCTTTGAAAGTCTAGATATGTTTGTTCTACCGCTACTTTGGCAGAAAAACGCTAGCTCCCGCTAAAGTTCAAGCACCAACAGTTTATAAGGTTAAAGTAAATTTTATTTACAAGAAAGCTCCTTTTTTTTGCGCACAGTGAAGATAGCCAAACTTCGTGTTTATTTATAATTTTTATATTCAACTTTATTTTTTTAGGCACAAAATTGAATCAGACGGGCACTTTTTAACCGATTCTTTTTTACCGACAGTAAATTGTCACACTCAGAATAATTTCATACAAAAAATGCTTTAACATAGTAGGCATTTGATCGACATCGAAAAACCGACGTGTTAAGTTTCCATCGGTGAGCGTCGATCAAAAGCCAGTTGACAGGTGTTCAGTATAAAGTGTCGGTGAAAAAATCCTTGTCTGACGCTCGCTTTAGTTCTACTGCTGGAAAAATTCTCTTAATAGATAATAAGAATTTATTAAAAAACGCAGATTGAAATTTTTTGCTCAATATCAATATTCCGTATTTTATTTTATTTAATATATTGCATTATTGTATATTTGTCTGTTGAATCAACACCGTGATTAACAGTACTTTAAAAAACTGTACAATTCTTAAAAACTCTTGGCATGAAACTGAAAGTTCTCAAGTGATCGTTGGCATTATTCGGTCTGCTTGTTCGCGCTCTCCCAAACTACACGTAACGCAACCGTGAGTGTTCAGATTTATTTTTAAACTACACACAAATTATGTTGTCTGTGCGGGTGAAGTGAGAAAAAAATTTTATTTTTATTATTAATACGCGTGTTCCAATAAATTTTAATCATTAAAAAATTGAATTTTAATTAAAATAATCGATAAAAATTACATCTTTTAAGTGTAACTAAAAGATTGTCAATTAAAATAATGATAAGTTGAAAACGTTTTATGATAAGTTGTGCATATAGATTTGCAAATATGTGTGTGAAAGAATACATATACATACTTAGTATATACTAAGTATTTTTTGCTGTTTTAATTATAAAAATATATATATTCCCAATATGGAAAGCAGTAAAATATAAATTTTGTTAAAAAACAAAAAATAAAAATTAATCTTGTAAGTGGATTCAAATAAATAAGATTTTTAAAGATAAAAAATAAAAACACCACGAATGCTGACTCTGTCGCTGCCGCAGTCTTTGGCCCGAGTTTTTGTACCAACATCGGACACATATCTTTTCCTGTCTGTTTTTATATTTTTGCCATCATTTTTTTATCATGTAAGTAAAATGTAGAACAAGCAAATATAATAAATATTTCTTTACAAGTATAGTGCGCTACATCCTTTTGTAGTCAAAATAAGTAGTCCCAAGTGCTTGCGTTGCATTTATGAATTCCTACATCGTTTCTTAATAGTTTTGTTTTTTGGGCTACAGAAAAGTCAAAAAAGCTAAATTTAATTTTATTGTCTTTGTGATACTAAGAGTTAAGCTAAAAGCAATAACACGACAAAAATCAACAAAAAAAACTATACGGTCGCATCGACAGCTCGCACTACGTGTGGTTGTTCTAAATATAGAATTGCGGGCCAGGAAGATAAAATCAGGCCCAAGCATTCAATCGACCGGCGATCACCTCCTCTGTCTTTATTATGCCCCACCGCTAATAAGAACAAAAAACAAGTGGGAAAGGTTATTGTTGAGATCCCGACTATAGGAGTACATGTTACTTAATTTAAATATGTATAAAAGTATTTGTTTAAAGAAATTACTTGCATTACTTTGAAAACATTAACATTATTGTTTATTATCCCACTAAGCCGCATCAAAATCAGACAAGTAGAACAGCAGTTAAGGAGAAGTAAAGTTTTCAGACCAAATTAAGTGTTTTCTTTAAAGTATTTTTATATATATTAAGGTAAGGTATTATGGTCGGGATCTCGATTATAGCTTTTCTCGGTTTTTATACCCGTTACTTAAAAAATAAGTTTTTTTTCCTGAACATAACAAAAGTCAATGAGTACCATTTTTGGCCCCATCAAAGCTGAAATTCTTAAATATGCCATCTTTGGATATGCCATCACAAGTGACATATCGCCAGATAATTTTTTAAAATCGTCGTATTTGTCATGTACTGCGCGGCACTGAGCAAAAAGTAATTTTTATGTACAAAGAAGCTCGCCCTTTTTGCGAACAGTGCACAATGCCAATTTTTTTTTTTTTTACTAATTTATATTTTTATTTCAAATTTGTATTTTAAACTCAATTTTGTTTGTCATAAAATTGGATATCAGAAATTTTGGAGCTGGAAATTGCTTTCGTCACTAGACTTTTACCTCGTGTAGAGGTTTATTTTGTGGGATAAATTAAATGTCCAAAACATAAACATAGTGACATTCCGCTTGAAAATCGAAGCAGTGTTGATAAAGTTATGACAAAATAAAATTGATCAGACTTTGGATCTTGCAACTTTCTTTCTTACAAAAAAAATTAAAGGTCTTAGAAACAAGTTTTATAGTAAGTGCTTTTTTTTTTGATAATTTGTATATGAATAATATTTATTTTAAGTGACACCATTAAAAATGGAAAATAATTTTTAGAATTAAAACTATATTTCTTAATTTAATTCAACTAAAGCTGCTAGCATTTATCGTAATCTCCATGCATATGTTTTAGTTTCAGCACTTGATCGTTAGATTTAGCCCACTGTGCTGAATTGTTTGTGTCGCTAAGACGTACATCTTCAGCACATCGACTGCGACGACCTCGTCAACACAGTAAGTGGGGTAATTTTCAATGTAAACGCAACGCCTACGGCCTTGCAAGTCTTGCACTCCCTGCCCCTGTCCCTGTCCCTGCCTCTGCCTCTGCCCTTCCCCCACCCATGGCTGAACAGTTTACAACTTGGAAGATAACTTTAGGCGTGAGGGTAGGCTGTTTGAGGGGCGTGTCTGCCTCAAATCATTTGCATAGTGTGTGTGTGTGTGTGTGTGTGTGTGCGCGGCAGAGTACGGCAATTGCATTTTAAATGCAGATGCCACGCCTTGCGGCACAGCCCATCGCCAACTGTTAAGTAGACAGCGCATTGTGTGTCTCTTGTTAAGCTGAGCAACGTTTTTATAGACTCCAGCAAACATAGATCTTTCTTCATTTCTCTCCTTGTTTTTTTATTATCTGCCTCTCTATCGCTCTCATTGCTGTGCTAATATGCAAAATTCAGTTGGGCCACAGTTACCTCGTTTCTGATATTCTCTATTGTTGTTGTTGTTGTTGTTGTTATTTTTGTATTTTCTGTGCCCTCAAACTTTAAACTAAGCATAAAGTGTTGCCTAATGGGTTTTGAGTGTTTTCGACGACTACCAAAACAACAACAACAACAACAACAAGGTCAACAACTGCAACAGAAACAGCCCTGAAATGTATGCAATGAAATATTTTTTTGCTGTTGCTTTGCCAAAAGTTAGTCATTAGCGTTGTTTTCAACACTGCTGCTTCAGCTGGTCCCCGAGGGCCTTTGTTGCAGCAAAAGCAGTAAGAGCAACAACAACAACAATAACAACAAGAGCAAGAACTATAAGTAAATAACAATTAAAAAATTGCCATGCAGCGCAAAAATCTTCTAATGACTTCGGTTTGCACTCTGAGGTCAAGGATAAATTGCAGCATTTGCTGGCAGCCTTTGGGTTTTGATTGCAGCATTTGTTGCATATTTCAGATATTGGCAACGCAACTATGCTTTTCTTTTATTAATTAAATAACCATCAGAGTGTTGATAAATGACTTTAGGAATACAAAAATAAGTTCTGTACTCCGCTTTGAAAGTGCTGATTTTTGTTAGTTTTGCGAAAATTATTTTAAAACTGTAAAAATAAATTAAAGAAAATAAAAAAAATACATATTTACATTATTTGAGGATTTATAACAACATAAAAACTATTTTACTATATATATTTACCAATCAAGAAAAATAAATGTTTTTATTCTTAATTTTTAAAAATGAAAGCAAAATATTGCCCAACTATTCAAATTTCATATGAAAACTTGTTAGTAAAAGAACTAAATATATTCTGACAACCACTTAACGTTATAAATCACCTACAAAATTGTTAAACAGTCTCAAACAGACCTTTCCCTAACCTTATGATCTCTTGAATTTACTTAAATCAATGCCAAAGTAAACACCGAAATCGCATAATATACATAAAATTTCACCTTTTGCTAAAGATACGCATATAAATCTGTTATTATCAATGTGACAGCAACAAATTATGATTGAGAATGTCCCCTATTTCCATGCCAATTCGACTGACCCAAGGGAGATGTTAGGAGCGAATGGAAAAGGAATGGAAATTGAGCTTCCCTTTTCCTTCTTGTCCTTGCTCCTTTAAAAAGGAAATGACAAGCGGCAATCCGTGATATGAAAATCAAGGAGAATAAATCATTTAAATGATTACAGCTTAACTTTTGGCGCTTTTAAGCGAAATTAAATGAAGGGCCAGAACGATGGCAAAGGGATGGCGTATTCTATCATAAAGATTATTTATTTGCAACGTTGTTGTGGCAAGGACTCGTCGCAGGAATAGAACAGAGTAGAAAAAACGAAATGTAACCCAAATCTATGTAAGTGAATCAAGAGAAATCACTTAAGTATATTTTTATGCTGGACATGCTGCCAGGAATTACAAATACAAGACGGCACGCACGCTCGCACGCAGGACCAAAAGGACATGCCGGACAGACAGACAACAACAGAGAAAAAGAGAGCGAGGGTCGCTTGGCGGTTTGTGGCCATCATTTGCCCCAGAGGCTTTCGTATGGGCTCGGTTACTGTTCGGCCAAAAAGAAGTGCCATCAAAAGGACATCAACACGTAGCAAATAAAGGACATGCCACAAGGATATGCGACAGCGAGGCAGCCGTTGCTCCTTTAGCCCATTGCTACATTGCAAAATTATTATGATTTATATAGCCTTTGGGAATGCGCACAACTCTGAGACTCTGAGGCGCAGACAAACACAAAGGACATGGCCAGGATACCAGAAGGCAAAGAATTCCCCCCATTGCCTCCTTCTCTCTTTTCCATATTTCGGTGTGTGTGTGTGTGTGTGTGTGTGTGTGTGTGTGGCACAATCGTCGTCGCATTGGCCGCAAAACTTTTGCTGCGACAAAATAGAAAACTTTCTTGGCATAATTCTTTCTATTTTCCTGCATCCTGCGTCCTGTCGTCATCGTCATCGTCATCGTCTTCATCCTCGTTGTAGTTGTCGTTGTCGTTGCCGTTGAAGTTTGTTGCCTGTTTCGGCTCGAATACTCGAAATTAGGTTAACACTGACGAATTAAGGACATTAGCGTCATAAAGAAATAAGTAATGAAAGGAGCAGCGTCAGTTGAACATTTCTGCTGAGTGCGTAAAGCAACAGCAACAACAAACAAGACAACAACAACAACAACAAAACAACAACGACAACAACAAATAAGAAGACTTCTTATTTCTTCTTATATCTTTTTTTCTCTATGCGTTTGCTGCAGGCGCCGCATTTGAAAGGCATTTGGAAGGCATTGCACGCAGTTGATGCTCTGGCAAGGATATACGAGCATGTCCTTTTTCAGCAGCTCAAGAAAAAAAGGGAGGCAGTGGGGGGCGTGACTGACCTCGTCCACCATTTGTGTGCTTGGTTTAGCCAGCAGCTATGGTTGGACACGTGTTTCATTTGCTTTTGATCTCAAGAAGAAGTTGGAGAAAAGCACAAAAGCAAGAAAAGCTAGGATAATAACTATTAGCTGCAACTACAGTTGATTTTCGAAGAATAGAAGAAGATAAAGTAAACAACAGGCAGCGGATAAAAGAAAATCGGTGGAGAAATTTTGAATCTAGAATGTTGATCATTGGTTTTATTTTAATGGTTAAAAATTTCAAATTATTTTTTCTCTAAAATACTGATTTCTCTTAAAAAAATTAAATATCATAATTGATCTATCACTGTAAAAGGAGGCTAATGTTAGTGACAAAGTAGACCTTAATTATTTTATAAATAGTAATAATATCGATAACTTTTTCACACAGTTACTTCGTTATTTATATTGTATAGTTTCAATTTAATTTTAATTCAGAACAGTTTCATCATTATTTCCCTACCTTAGATTACTTTAATCAGATTAATCCATATGTGCACTGCACTTATCGATAATTTGATGATATATCGATAGATTTGCAGCACATTCAATTGGTTGTTCATCCACAGCGGGCTGTTTCAATTACCAGCAGCTGTTTATTGAATTTGTCACCTTCTCGTTGAGATAAACAACCTGTTTGGTCTCCTTTCCCTGCAGCAATCTCTCAACACCCTCCCCAACACCCCATCCCACACATTGTCAGCCCTGCTGCAGCTAATAAAATATTGATTTATTAAATTATGCCCAGCATGCGATGGCGTTAAGAATTGAAGCGGATGAGCCTTGTGGATGGAAGTGTGCTGCCAATGCCTGTCAATATTTTGCAAATTTGCCAGCAGACGCGTATGGTGGCCCCCCTTTCACATCCCCTCCACAACCCTAGCCAAAAAGCTCCTCCCATGGTAGCTTTGGTAAGTGCTTTTTAAAATCCCGCCCGGGGTGCTTTGTTTGTGTGCAACGGCAGCTGCTGTGAACCATTGAACCAAGGGAATGAAGGGGGTGAATAAGTGGAGCAATGGAGAGGGTAGGTACTGCTAGGGGTAGTAACAGTTAGGCGGAGACGCTGCTGGATACTGAGCTTAAGTAACCGCACAACTTTCAAATTGTTTGCCAATTCCCTTTTCTCATGCAGAAGAAGCAAAACAAGAAGAAGACGAAGAAGAAGAAGAAGACGAAGCTTTGTTTGTTTCACTCAATAAAGTATCTTTGACGTATGTTCTTCTCCCTGCCCCCCCATTCACTACTTTTCCCTCTATGAACTGCCCAGTGCCACGCCCTTTTAACCCGTTGCCTCAAGGATCTTTAGGCACAACCGATAAAAATATGAAGGACCAGCAAAAGCTGCCAGTGGCCGGAAGCTTTATGACCGGCCTCAAGTCCGTTTTCAGCCCCCTTCCTACTGCTTTGTCTAGTTTCTTCGTTGTGCTGTGTCTTGTGTCCTCTGTTCCGTGTCCTTTGTCTTCATGTCCTGGGCGCTGGCGACTGTCTTTTACACTGTTTATTGATGCCTTTGTTGTTGTTTTAGTTGCTGCTGAGCTGTTGTAGACATTGCTGACGTCTTTTGTGCCTTTTTATAGAATTTACTTGGTTTTCAACAACAGCCAAGGGGTGTGAGAGAATGCGGTGAGAGAGGGACAGAGAGAGGACTCTTAGTTTGCAAACATTGTCCTGTGGTTAGCAGCATGTAAAATGGTTCTATGCTCAAATTTTCAGCCGACTTTTATCGAAGTGGGAGGAAAACTAAAACTTTGCTCAAAAATTATGCAACTAATTTTTCTACAATCTGTATACTAGTACCACTCGATATGATGGACGTTTGCAACCCTAATTCGGGCACAATACCTGAAACATCCGCTGACAGGATACACTTGTATACACGACAAAAAAAAAAAAAGAGAACCAACAAAAAATAATGCTAAAAAAATGGGAAAATAAAATAAAGTATATTAAGAATATGGCGGAAATAAGAAAATAGGAAGTCAAAACGAGCGCATAAAAATGGCATTAAAATTGCGACACGGACTTCCGCAATGGACTCCAATGGGCGGCAATGGAGTCTTTTGGCCAATTCGGCTTTTGGTTTCGTTTTGCGGAAATGCAAAAGTAGACGGAAGTGCAAGTTGTGCAAGAAACTCCATTTACTTGCTTACCTATCCGTTGCAATCCTCTTCCCCTTTTCCTGCATCCTTTAGCCTCTTTACACAACTGAGGCGCCAAATTAAATGTTTCCGCATGTTTGAAAATAATGCAAACCTTTGCTTTTGCTAGGAATATTTTAAACAATTTGCTGTGTGACATTTTTTAATTTTATTGCACCCTTTTTGGCACAACATTCTTCATAAAACGATACCTCAACTCCAAATTCCTACCCCTAATCAAAAACGACTACCCCTACTGCCCAGCCTCTTGGGCCGCATCCAATTTGGCAGATCATTTAGTAGACAGCTCTTGATGATTACCAGGACACGAATCCCTGTTCGACTTGCTGGCCACTTGTCACCTTCGCTGACGTTGACATCCATTAATCAATCAACTGGCTTTGTTGAGGTTCCTTCTGGTAGGGGAATTTTGCCATTTGACGGCATATTTCTTTGACTTGAACTCACACACATACATACACACACACACACACACACATACACACACACACACACACACACACACAGATAGCGGTGACAATTAGCGTTAAGTTGTCCTTGAAGTGTCGGCCCGTTAATGAGATAAACGCCAAAAGTTTCTTGCTCGGTTTGATGACAGTTTTTCTTTCTTAATTTTTTTTATAATAGGTTCAGAGGTGTCTCTTGGGGGGGAATATGGAAAGATTGATGTGTAGTATGTTTTAAGCAGGGACCGTAATCATTATCAGTTTTAATTTAAAAATCACGTTTTAATGATTATATAATGATTTTTTGATTTTCTATACAGATAATCATTATTTTTTATCACAAAAATAACTCAAAAATTATTATTTTAATTGATTTTTATTTTTTTCCTTTCAAAATAAAAATCAACCATAGTTTATGGCTTCTGTGTTAAGCTTTTCAACGATATGTGATGTATCATATAAAAGGTATTCAATCATAGATCACGAACAAGTAATCATATCGGCGATAAGAATCCATAAACTATTGTTGAGTTTTATTTTGAGCGAAAAAAATCATTTATAATCTTTATTATTGAGTATTATTTTTCTTGATAAAAAATAATCAATTTTTATAAATTTATTTTTTGATCAAATATAATAAATTTCGAGTGATTATTGTATTAAAAACTAGTCGAACGGAGCTACAGTCGAGTATTTTCGACTGTCGGAGACCCCGTACTTACTATGTCAAAAGCTAAGACTGCTAAAAACTCATACTTGACTTGGACCCGATCGGTCCTATGACAGCTATATGATATAGGGGTCCGATTTGAACCAACTTTGGTCAGGATATATAAAAGCAAGTTAGATACATATTCTATAAGTATGGTTACGATATCTCCAAACACAAAAAAGTTTTTCATACTAAGACTTGATTTTCGCCCGATCGGTCTTATGACAGCTATATGATATAGTGGTTCAATTTGAACCAACTTTGGTAAGGATGTATAAGACTAACTTAAATGCATATTCTATAAGTATAGAGGAACCTAAATACCAAGTTTGGTGTCTCTAGCTCTTATAGTCTCTGAGATCTAGGTGTTCATACAGACAGGCAGACGGGCAGACAGACAGACAGACAGACGGACATTGCTATATCGACTCGGCTATTGATGCTGATCAAGAATATATATATTTTATAGGGTCTGCCACGCCTCCTTCTGCCTGTTACGCACATATTCGGTAAAACAAACTTTTTTTAAGTACGGGGTCTAAAAAGTAATAATCATTATAAACGGTTCCTGGATGTTATTCCATAAATAAATTTTATTCCATATATTGACCTACATCAGAAATAAGAATACACAGAAAAAATAATTAAAACATATATAATTTAATTGTTTCCAGAGATTATTTCATTTCGCACGATAAGTATTCTAAAGTTGTATACTTGTAAATCTCAATACTAATATTAACGGTACCGGATTATAGTATAATTAAATTCTTAAATATTTTTCGTATTTAAATTATAAACTTTCACATGCAATTTTGTGGTTATATGTTAATACTTGCTTTGTCTCCCTTTTCAAATCTGCCACTGCCACACACTTTCTGTAGTCTCCTTTCAGACAGATCCAGCTGTGCTACTTCCACAAAATCCATCAACAATTGTGGATAATACTTTACTCTGATACACTGCCTGTTTCCCTCTGTATATCCTCTCTTCTTCTACACCTTCTAATCCCCTTTGGTCAGTCGCCACTGTGATACTTCCTCAGAATTCCCATGCCACAGTAGATAACCTGCTTGGCCTGTCGTTCATTTTATCTCTGTCTCTCTCCATCTCTCTCTGGCACACCTTGCTCTTTACCCCCTTTTGACAGACGCCCCTGTGTGCTTCCCACCCCCTCGCCACACTAGCATAATCAACGTCGCTTCATTAGCTGCGCTCATTGCAAAGGCCAATGCCAAAAGGTGTAAAACAAAAAACTAGTGAAAAAAGGAAAAGTGTGGGAAAACTGGGTAAAAGAAAAAGAAGCTCAGGCTGAAGCTGAAGTTGAAACTGAGGCAAAAGCTGCTTTTGCTGTTGGTTCATAGACAATACAAAAACAAAAGCAGACGTTCGTTCACGTTACAGAAAAAGGAAAAGAAAAAGTTGCAAAAAGTAGTAATAACAGCAACAACAACAATATCAACAACAACAACAACAACAACTGTGGGAGGCAAAACAAAGCTGCTGCTTCTTCTTCTTCTTCTTCATCTACTTCTGCCTGTGGCTGATTGATCTCGTGGGAAATTTTGCACAGTTGCTGCAACATCCAGCAACAGCAATAGCATCAACTTTGTGGCAACAAAAAAGAAAATAGAAAATAAAACTCGAACGTTCTTTTCTTTCACTTTGTTGCTATAATTCACCTGACACTCCCCTCTGTCTATCTGTCTCTGTCTCTGTCTCTCTATGTACTGTGATTATTTCGCAGCTGTATCCTCTTTGAGCTCGTCCTCGCACGAAAATTAACTTAATGTCACTTACACTTTAGTGCTTTGGGTTAATTTGGTTAGATTATTGTTAATATCCTTTGGGGTGCTCTCTGCGCTCGCTTAGCTCACAAATGTGTGCTCGTGTGCGTGTGTCTGTATGTGTGTGTGGCAACTCTGGCAACAGAGTTGTACTCTGTGGATACCTCTGGGCACACTCATCGCTGCGGCAGTTCTAAAGTTTTCGGCATAAAAATGATGCATTGCTTTTGCTTATGACTTGGAAATTGTTTTTTAGCCGCCATTACAAATACATATTTCTTGCCCAATGAATAAAGCTCTCATAACTGGAAGTCGTCTGAAGTTATTATTTGGGTTATGACCTAGAGTCCATTAGTACAGTTATGTCGTGAAAGCACAGTTATGCCGAAAATTCTTAAGTGAATTGGTCAACATGTTACAAAATCGTTCTTTATGAAATTTTAAATAATAAACAGTGAATTAAAATAAGGTTTCGTGAAGAAAGGAAATAACATCTCTTATTTGTCTTCATACTTACTTATAAATTAAGGCAGTTTCAAATATATCTTTTAAGCAATTATTTAATTATTACTATGTCCGAAGGTAGGTTATAAATATAATTCATCTTAGTACGATTTTATTTTAGATACGAATAACAATTTATATGAATATTATATATTTCTAACCTAGATCTTGACACAAATTGAACTGTTATTTAAATATGATTTACATAATAATAAAATTATACACAATTTGCTAGCTGAAGATTTTCTATAAATAAAAGACAAGCGGAAATTACGTGACAGGTTAAAAAAGCCTCAGTAAATTGTTGTCCATCATAATTGGCCATTAGTCAGTGGAATATAAGGTCAACCTGCCAACATGGGGCCATAGATCAGGGAAGCTTATTTTAGACATTTATTCATATTTATTTACCATTCCCCTTTCTCCAACTGACTCAGTATAAAGTAAACTTCTGGGCTCTTTAAAAAGTGACTTTGCGGCTAATGCAGATGGCAGGCGAAGCGAAGCGTGAAATGTTTTGTAAATTATTATAGAAAAAGTACAAGTTGCCCCCGTCCTTGTTGTAGAAAGTCAGAGTGAAAGAGAAAAATAGGAGAGGAAGACAGAACAAGTCATAATAGACACAATATACAAATATTTATGCAGATAAAGATGCTTGCAGGCTCCAAGTATTTGTGGAAAGGTGGATGAAAGCGTTGGTTAGGGTGGGGAGGGGAGGGGAGGGGGTAACTGCATATGTTGTACTTATACAATATGTAATAAATTTCAATTGACTTATGGAAAATGTGGTGCGTGGGAGAAGTTTTGTATTTGCTCCATTTACGGCTTATGAACTTGGCCAAGTTAAAACTGGAATTTTCAGTGCGTTCAACTTATTTTAGAGCCCAGTGTGAACTCTCTTTGCCTTTACAGGGTGCCCATTACTCATCAGATTTAAACCAAGAGAGACAAAGGCAATTCAAAATAAATATTTCATTTTGAGGTTTAGACGCCGCGTCGACAATAAAATGCGAATTTTTATGACAGTCGTCAGGAAACAGGTAACAAGTAAAAACCGAGTCAAATCTCTCACATACGACTTAATAAATTATGCTTTAATTTGCATGCAGAGAGGGAGATTGTGTGTCCTCCTTTTTTCTCTCTTTTCCTCCTTCGTACAGCACTCATAATCATATTAAGCATATTAAAGCTGCTGCTCGTCGTCAACTTAGGGCGGGTTATAAAAGATATTCCATTATTTTTACGAGATGCGGATAATCTAAAACAATGAAAGAGAGAGATAGAGAGTAGGCAAGAGAGAGAGAGGGTGGTTTAGACCATAGTTAATATGTAATTCTGTTAACTGCATGTCACATAATAAATTATGTAACTATCCCTCGAGTCGTAAACGATAAATGCATCATTTGTAATTAATGGTAAGTAATTGGTCGGCCTTAGATTGTGTGTGTAGAAGAGTTTTAATATAAGAAAGTTGACATTCTGTTAAATTAAAATTAGCTATAGTATTTTCGATTCAGTTCTCAATAAATAATATCAACTTTACCATTAAGCATTTTTATTTCTATAGATTTGATAATATATATTAACAATTATTCAGCTTTTAGGGCTTCAGAACTTAGATACCCTGTATTTGCAAATTCCAAAGGTACAACTTCAAAACAACAAGTATAGCTTTAGAATCTTCACATATTTGAGTCATTATCAAACATATTCTGTTAAGTTAATCAACATATAAAGAGATAACCCCAAGAATTTTCAAACCGATGCCCGTTAAATATTTTACAATTCCCAAGCAAATTTCCCAGTATTTAGTTT
This sequence comes from Drosophila falleni, assembly GCA_035045575.1. Taxonomy (NCBI): domain Eukaryota; kingdom Metazoa; phylum Arthropoda; class Insecta; order Diptera; family Drosophilidae; genus Drosophila; species Drosophila falleni. Next base: position 399,495 of record JAWNOV010000054.1, on the reverse strand, counting down.
TGGGACAAGTCGAAAAGTAAAGTTCGTCAAAATGTTAACAAAAGAGAATGTTAGCCATTAAATCAAATTAAAGTGAGATATACCGATATTTAAAAAATTGAATTAATTAAATATAAATTAAAATTTAAAATTTTGGCGAACTATCACCTAATGAATAACTGCAAAGTATCTAAAATGTATCTTCATTCTATATTTTAAAGTTTATGCTAGCGCCATGTAAAAGATATAAATTACAATTTTAGTCACTAAATCATGTTAAGCCTTAAATATATAGTAGTTCTAAATAAAATATAAATATTTGACTATTTTTTTAATATATGTACTTTACTTTACAAATTAGGTTAAAAGTATTATGTTGTCATTAATTAAATAATCCTAAGTTTTTTACAACTTAAAGCACTAGGATATTCAATATTTAAATCTAAATTTAAATAATTTGTAACTTGCCTTCTGAAATACTACGCAAATACGCAATGCACCATATAACCTTATTCACAAATGTTAAATATGATGTTAACTGTTGTAAATTTCCCCAATTGCTTAGTACTTAAAATTTCCCTCGTTTACACACTCTCTCACACGCTCTCAGAGTATAGTATAATAATTTGCCTCCAGCCTTCGTTAAGTTGAGTCGCCCGCCCAAAACGATTGAGAGCCGAAGTCGAGCCGGATGCCGAGAGAGCCGCACGACAACGACGAAGACGAGCTAAGGATATTCTTTTTGGGGCGATGCTAGCGACGATGACGAGAAAAATCAGCAGTTCAGCAGTTTCATTGATAACGCGCTGCGAACTGGATCTACCCCAAAAGCAAGTCAGACTGTCGCACGAACTCGCCGTTGACGCGTCGTCAATAACAATAACAATAACAGAAACAGAACAGCAACAACAACAATCGCAGAACTGTGTAAAATGAACGGCACTTCAGACTGTGAGTGATATTGCTACTGTTATCGAGACTGCATATTTCATAAATTTCATTGGTGCTGTCAGTCGTTTTGTCATCGTCGTCGGCGCGCGTGTGTTTAATTATTGCAGTCAGTGTGTGTGTGTGTGTGTGTGTGTGTTTCCATACGGCCACAACAACTAAAAATTAAATGAATTTCCTTGCATTACAATCCTGCTGAGACTGCAGTTCCTTGCGTGTCTGAAACAATTTGCTTTTGCCTGTCCAATTACCCGTTGAACAAATTGTGCGAGTTGAAGACTTTCAGGCACTACTTAAATTACAGCATTAACAACTATATAGAAATAAACAGTCAAGTAAGTAAAGTACTTTTTTACTCAACGATTGCACCCTTATTTATTTATTAAATTCTCACTTCCTATTTTATAATCATTAACGTTTCAACTTAAATGAGGAAAATGCATAATGCTTTGTGCTGCTGTGTTATAATACTTGTCTCTTTATAACCACGGAAAGTAAATCCTTTATTTCTATTTAAGAGCTAATTAGTTCGCAAAATGTATTTATTATAATAAAATTGTCTTCAATCTTTTAAATTTTCTTTTGGTTTCCTTAAAAGTGTGGAATACTCCTTAACATTTTATTTCACTATGAAGTTTTTCTCTGTAAGTAGATTTCGTGAAGATCATAATATATTTATGTTATTAATTTTCAAATTATTATTTTGAATATATTTTAATAATCATAGATATTTCTTCCATTTTTTTAATAATTAAAAGCTAAATCCTTCGTAATGATTTGGCTCCATGTAATTTTTTTAATAGTTTGGAGTTTTTCTGATATGTATCTTTAAGTGGATCAGCAACCAGATTAATTCTTTTCACGATTGTAAAAAATATAAATTATATTTATAAAATTCCTTTGTGCAAATAGTCCAGTTTTTGTTAGCAACAAATAATTTAAAGCTCGTTCAGAGTTTCAATTAAACTCCTATTAAAATTTCATTAAACAGCAACGCCCACAAAATGCTCACTAATTAGTTTGGCCACACCCAACAGGCCAACATTGAACGTCTCACACTCAAATGGCCAACATCCCAGAGCCCCAACACCCGACAAAACTGACCTTCAACGACGCAAGGCCAACAGCATTAACATTAACCGAAATTTTAAGCATTTCTTATATAGGCCACAGCACGCAGACGGCCTAATTAAACTTTAGGCCAAGGATGTGCGGCTTCTTTTTTTCACTTTTGTATTTTTTTCCAACAAAAATTCTGGTATTTTCAATTAATGCGTCGACATTTTCATTTAACCTTTTCACTGCGAGGGCAGTTACTTGAGTTAAATTCAACAAAAATGCTCTTTCTTTTTTTTTTGCCTGGACCTCACCCAGCTGACCTCTGGAGCCCCAAGTGCTGATATTTTTATTTTATTTTACTAATTTACGTATTCTTTGTGCTGGGCTGGAGCCCTCATAATTTACATGGGGGCCAACGAATGTTTTATTTTTGTTTTCGCACAGCAAGAACTTTCTGGCAGACTGGCAGGCTCTGGCCAGGGGATTCCAGAGGAGGTAGATCCCCATGCCACTGGGTGGGTGGTCTGTCGTCCAGTTGGCGTCGCATAAATTTTTATATACAAGTATTTTCCGCTAGCTTTCACTAGGCAATGTCTACCCCTACCTACCACATTATTTTTTCACTCTCCCTTTCTTTCTTTTTCACTCACTCTCTCTCCCTCTCTCTCTGTTTATCTTTCTCACTCTCTCTGGCTGAAAGTGACTTAATGAGCTGCGGAAGTTAATGTGCAACTTTGGCTCTCGGACTTGTTTTTCATACAATTTATTTGCATATCTGGGTTAATTCTGTTTCTATTTTATTCTTCCTATATGACTGGCATTTTTCTTGTTTTTTGCCATCCTAAATTAACATGTCCTATCATTTGTCATGTGCTGACTAGGAAAACTAGGCTTTTACTTTGTGAAGTAGAAGCAAAATACATATTTATGGTGGAAAGTATTTTAGTAAATTTTATTTAATTTCATGCTGACTAAAAATAATTTATATCTATTCAATTTTAAATAATAATTTAGATTTAAATAATTTATTTCAAGTATATTCTTCATTTGTCCCGAGTTTATTGTATTAAAAAACTAGAGATCTATTTACAAAAAATTATAAATAATTTATATTTTATTTTAATTTTTATTAAACATTTATAAATATTTTATTGGATATGTATCGACTAGGAACCTACTAGATTTTGATACTGTGTACTCAGTGTTTCTTACGACAAGTAGCCTCCTTCTGAAAAGCGAAACCTCTTCAAATAACGGCCAAAAATAGAAAAAGAGAAAAGAGAAAATCAGAGCAGTGCTATTGACTTTAGTGTGCCCACCATGAGGCACAAACGAGCTTCTTATGCAACATTGTAGCATACATATGTGGAAATTCATACTACACACACAGACACACACACAGAGACACACACACGCACACATACAGATGGCAATCACACAATCAATAGCAGAAATTCTTTGTGTAAACATGTTTCACTCGTTGCGAAAAAAATACATGAGAGAATTCTGTAAGTGAGCAAATGTTCTTGTGGAAAACTCTTTAATCAAAAGCATTTGCTTGATTCTATTGGGAAAATCATTTCAACTTGACTTTGGCTATCGAAATATGGAGGGACCTCAAGTAACTGAATCGGTATGTTGCCCATTTGTATGCTCAAGTTCATTAGCGTCAGTTGGCAAATATTTACCAGAGTTAGCAATTTCTTCTCTCGTTTCGTTGATTTTTTTCTGGAGCTACTTTACTTTGGCTGCAAGCAACAAAAATCATTAAATTTAATTTGTTGCCAATATTGATTGAACTTATTTATGTGTTTTGATTAGATGGAGAAGATGACAGACCTTTTCGAACGTCTTTAAATGATATCTTGCAAGTAAATGGAAAAGTGCTAATCAAATATGAAAATAAAATATATATTTTAAAAAACAAGAAAACGTTAAAATAAACTTTGTATTTTTTCAAAACAATTGCTTGCTAATTTTATATTGAGTTTTACATCGCAAGTAAATTTAAGGACTCAGTGAAATCAGTCTTTTCAATCATCAAAGTTGCTTCAATCAGTTTCATTAAAGATTAATAAACACTGAGTTTTATATTATTTATTAAAGAACAAATTATTTAAATATAAAAATGGGGAACTCAGGTAGCTGGATTTGGCTTATCACGAGCACAATCACAGTTTTCGACGTAGTTGTTCTTCTCTAGATACCCCTTAAGATCCATTATAAACTCTTGCAAGTTCCCATCAAGTACATCATCTGGTATAATGAGTTTGTGTTGATCACCAATATTCCAACGTTTCATGCTGTACACCAGATCCTTGCAAAAAAGCTTACAGCTGGTACCTTGCTCCTTTACTTGGCGTTTTCCTTTAAGTTAATTCAATATTTGTTAATTTTTCACGCTTTATTAATTAAATAAACTACTCACGATATTTGGGATGTTTGCCTTTGTGCTCTGGTTTAATTTTTTTGCCCGCCATTAAGGCTTGTGTGACATCGTATTCACGACGCTCATAGATCTTGATTGACTTTGGAGGCGGCGGAGGAGCGCAGACATTAATAGGATCGTTACCATAATAGGGCACCGAGGTGTAAAAAACCGAATTAGCGAAGTCAGAACGTTGTTTATTCATATAAGCTTTGTTATTAAGCCATTTCATTCCCACATATCGATTGTACAATCGATAGGTTAGAGTCGAAATCAAATCTTCCACCTTTCGAAGACAGCTGGAAAGTATGTGTAGAATGATAGGCAAAATAAATACAGACGATAAGAGTGAAAAAAAAACTAATATATTCAGAGAAACCGAACATTAAAAGCATATTAGACCTGATATCCGCTGTCTCTCCCTATAAATTTAATTATAATAAATAAAAATATTTTTAAGAGTATAAGTTGTAGAAGGCATCTACAAATTAAATTATGCAGATTAACAGCTTAAAAGCGGAATTATTGTGTAGGATAAATAGAAAGCAGTTTGAAAATATAATAGATATAGAAAGACTCTAGCAAACGGAAAAGGATTGATAGTATAAACAATAATAATGAGTAAAGTGACTTACTCGCCCTGTCGAAGCGATAAAAGTCCCGGCAGCTGATTATTGCGCTTCATAGTATGTAGCTCATAGCTAATGCAATGCAATATATCCTCGACGGCCTTTACTTGTATGGACTTCAGATAGATCATATTGTTGACATATTTGCGGGACCACCAGCCACGAAAGAGGGCCTGAATCTTGATGGAATTGGAATTGAATGTCATCATAATATTGGACTGTGTTTTATTTTGGTAATTGATTAAAATATTCTTCTTTATTAAATATTTTCGCCATTTCCTTTGTATAATAATTGCAGCCCTTCGCTGCTTATACATCAACTGACGGACACTCCAGCCCCGAAAATGGCGTTGAATTAAACGAGCCGCCTTAAACTGCTTGTAATCGAGCAGTAATAGTTGGGTTCTTAAACAATCGGAAGTTTAGATAATGCTCTTATATGTAGAATGCCGATGAACTTACCTGCAAATATTTTGATTTAAGTCAACACTTGGAATCTTATCATTTTTGTAATCTTCTTCGAAGTCAGCATGAATCTGATGGCGTAGTAGAATTGAGTGATATGAAGTTAACCCTTGTGGCCACATTACAATGTTTCTTAAATATTAGTATGTTTTTGTGTACAGTATAAGAGTTTTTACAAAGTGAAGTGTGAATGTGTCTTTTAAATACAAATAGTATAATATGAAACAGACTTTCAAGTCTTTGGTAAATTGATTTGTTACCTTATTCTATTCATGAATAAACTATAAATCTAAATGATCGATTTGTTATAATTTAAAATATTTGTAACAACGCAATTTCTACCAAAATTCGACAACACCACCTAAAAGTCATCGGTCATGTATTAGACACTAAAATAATCTAAAATAAAAATTGAGCATTAGTAAACTAAATCGACGCCATTTGGCGTATGCTCTAACATTTTGTACTCCAAAAACGAAAAGTATATGCATATACAAAATACCAAATTATTTATTATTATTATTACTTCAAACGATAACATTGTACAATAAAATTTTTAAATATTGTATGAACTGTGTTAATAAATGTTTCTTGTGAACAGAAGAACCATTTTAATCGTCAACCATATATACTTTTTAAATTACTCCGTACCAAACGGCCAATTAATCCAATAACGCAATAGCCAAAAACCAAGCCGACGTTTTTGATAAGTCGAGGATGGATATCGGGACAACGAAACTCCTTTCATCCAGTATCAATGTCCGGTTAATAGTAGATCTCTGTAACAAATAGAACCTCTATAAATTATTATATTAACTCTGACCCACCTTACTCACAATCCAAATCAAAAATAAAATTGATTTTAATGCAATTCAAAATTAGATCCAATGAATAGAATACTTCCAATGAAAATCAATCACACCAACTCCTCCAAACGAAGAATCGACCATACCCATCGATTCCTCCCGAACTTTTGTGCTCGTCTTTTTGCATTTACTCTTCCAGAGTCACTTCACTTTCTTAGCTTTCCCTATATTTGTATTCTTTTTGATTGTTTTTTTAATTTTATACAAAAATTAATATCCAAAATTCACTTTATGCTTAACATTATATAAAAAAATCACTTTATGCTTAAATAAATTTTTTTTTGTATATTATAATGTTGTTTTTTTGTGTTGTGGTTGGTATAAAAGTGTTTTTCAAAGTGAATATTTCTCACGATTTTCGATATGAGTAGAATGAAGAGGTTTCTTAAACCAAATCACAGCCTGCTTTGATTTGATTTTTTCTTATACATCCACAATTAAATAATGATAATTCGAAAAAATTGAAGAAAGGCAAATGAAGAACACCCTTTTTATTTAATTTTAATTTTATTTTCTTGAACGTTGTATTAATCGAAGTACATCAGATACAATCTTTCCATAATATTAATTATTCCGTTAAATTGATCTCAATATAAGCTCCCAAAAGTTATCCTTCGAACGGTGTAAATTGAATTCTGTGCTGTTGCATATCATCGGAAAATCCTCGGAGGGAAAGAAATTCAAGGAGGATACAAGAAGGGACAGTGAAGAGAAGGGAGTGGAAACATGGAGACAGGGAGAAACATTGCAAGTTTAATTCATTTTTAATGCTAGCAGTGGGCGTCGTCTTGGAGATGTTTTCGAGAACTTGGGTCGCAACTTTTGGACTCGAGAAACAGCGCAGAGTTGCATTTACAATGCAGCTAACTGGGGGAGGGATAGAGAGAGGGGGGCGGAGCAGAGAAAGCACAAATGGAGGACGGAAATCAAAAGTTAAAATAAACTACGTTGTCGTCGGCGGCATTGTCGTTGTTGTTGTCGTTGTTGTTATTGTTGTTGTTGTCGTTGTCGTCTGGGATTCTTGTTGTCTTTCGTGGCGCATTCTCAAGCGTATTGCGCGCCTGCTTGCCTTATAAAGTTGCCGGATATCCGGTTGTTGTCTTCGCTCATTTTTCGCCATCTTTCGTCCTTATGCACGCGTCACACTCCAAACTCCAAGCTCCAAGCTCTGCACAACACGACCCAACACTTTTTACACTCCACAAGGCATTGTCCATTGTCGTCGTCGCAGTTTTGTTTAATGTTTCATTTATTTATATTTTCGAAAAGGACCTAAAGGACTCTCTGTCTGGTTCGAGCATTGTGCTCCTCGCTTTCGCTTGGCTCTTGTGTTTTTACTATTTGACGCTTGTTTACTCATTTCCGGTTGCAACTTGCATTGCGTCCTGCAACCGGCAAACAGCCTTGTAGCACCCTCACCCATCCCGCTCTCCCCTGACATCGGACCTGGCACTAAATGCTGAAATACTTTATAGCTTCTAACAGACAAAGAACTCGAAAGTTCTACGAGACTGCGAGTATTCAGCGACAGTTCATACTTGCCGATTTTAATTAAATTAAAACTATTTAATATCACTATACTAAGTTCTTATATATGAGTTAATAATTTATTGAAAATCGTCAGACTATTATACTTTAAACTTTTATTTCTTTTCAGTTTGAGTTTTAAATTTGAATCACTTTAATTAACTTTCGATTACTTTAAGTCGACGGCTTTTAGTTGAAATCAAATAAATAAACGTATAGAAACCATTTATAGATGGTTTACAAAAAAAGTTTGTCAATGACAAAGGAAACAAGGGGGCTCTACCCCCGGCTCACTTCGCTCGCGGTCAGGTGTGGCTACAGTCAACCACGGTCGACAGTGGGACACCCTGAGCCCAGGTACTCTTTTATCAAAGTTTTTTTTCGACCAATTGTTTCTATGACAGCTATATGATATAGTGGACCGATTTTCAATGGGCTTAGGGAATAATAATAAACAAATGTGATTCATTTATAAATGGTTTACTAAAAAAGGTTGTCATTGACAAAAGGAAAAAATGTTATAGACTTTTAGAATAGATTTGTAAATAATTTTTGATGTAATATGCACTTGAGTAGAATTTTACAGTAACTGTTTATAAGATTACAAAACTTTTTTATGGATTTGACGGAGGATGAAAAAGAGCAATAAAAGGTTTTCATTAAATTTATGTTTACATAATATTTAAAATTATACAATTCTATATTGAACTTTATTGATATTGGGACAGCAAATCTCCAATTTTTTCATATAAATTACTCCAAATTACAAACAGAATTTACCAGAACTCTATTCGCAATTTCATTTCGTTTAAGCCAAACCCACATAAATAACTATTGCTTAATAAATATATCTACAATATTTCTTGTCGATTTTCGTCACCAAATTCAGTTTCCAGTTGTGTGTACTACATCAGAATTAAGAAAGCAAAAGTTTTTGGGTAAACTTTGTCGATCTGCCAGTTTGGCAATTGCTTTTAATTTGCCTCAAGGCAACAGCAATCAATCAATATTCATCAAAATGCTATTAAATTTGAATGCAGCACACTCCTTCCAAACATCTCAGTCTCCCTCTCTCCCTGTGTCTCCTGTCTCTTTCTATCCATCTGCAACTTGTTCGACTCACAGAAAACTTGACGATTTTGCAAACTTTGAAAAGTTGCCGACAGAAGTCGGCGATGATCAGAACAAAAGTGTCAAAGCAACACTAACGAACCTGCAACAGTTTCAAGTGCCTCCGCAACAACAACGCGAACAACAAAAACAACAATTGAAACAACAAGTCAATTTAACAACGAACTAAAGTTGCCAAGGTGTTTCGCAGCGTTAAAAAAAAGAAGCACACGGCATTTCTCAGACATCGCACTAATTGTAAGATTCTCATTTGATTTGCAAATTGTTGCATACTTTTCACTTGTATATGTGTGAATGTTTGTGTATGTGTCGGTGTGTGTGTGTGTGTGTAACCTACATTTCATGACTGGCTGATTTCAATTCCATACGCACTACACTTTCATGGCTGCCCTCAGATGCAACTTCGTTAACCTGATTCTTTTTTGCTTTACACTCACAAACATACACAAGCTGCACTTCAAATTTGACAGCCTACTAAAGAGAGAAAGAGAGAGAGAGAGAGGGAGAGAGAGAGAGAGAGAGAGAGAGAGAGAGACTGTGTATGTGGTACATTTCCCAATTGCGAAGCATCTTAAGTGCAAAGTTCAATTGCACTTCTTGCTCTGACAGACGGTATTAAAATTTTATCACCCACTGACAGAGCCAAACCTGATCTAGTTTATAATTTCCTTATTTTTGTTATATACAGTTTTCATTTCAAAATTTCTTTTCTTTTAAATTTTAAAAATAATTACAATTCGATTATAGATATTTACCTATTTATCCATTTTAATTGCTATTCTAATACCATTTCCATTATTTTCAAATAAATCAAGTAAATATATGATTGCTTGGCAAATTTAATATACTTTTAAGCTACTTTTCCGCATTATCTTTAAAATTGCTCTGAACTATCTGAAAATTCACGTGAGTTTTACTTCAATTCTGCTCTCACATTCTCTTTCTATTATTCCCCAACAAAATAAGAGAACCCAGACCAAGTTGAGAAAATAAGAAAACGAAAACAGAAACGCGAAGCTAAATTTAAGACTATTTTTATTTTTTCATTTTGTAGACAGCAATTGCTTTTAATAATATTTCGCCAGAGAAGTGGAAAGGCAGACAGACTAATATAAATTTTATGCGCTTTGCAGACACCTTAAATGCAAAATAGGAAGTGGCAAGAAAGCGGTATTGTGGTAGAATGCTAAAAACAAAACAAAATGTTTTAAAGACCACAGAAAGCATGTCCTTGTGTGGCAGTCTAAGGCCACTTAATGCACGCCAAAAGCAGTTGATGTTGCTGGCAATGAGAGAGTGTGTGTATATGTGTGTGTGTGTGTGTGTGTGTGTGTGTATTTATGAGCCAAGCCACACACACACACACATAGACACACTAGATTTGCAGTAAGGACACATGTTTTGGTTTGCTGAGCCTGCTCGCAGGCATCTTTTCTATTATCCCCAGACCATGTTTGTCCCTGTGCTTGTCGTCGTGTTAATAATGTTTTTGATGTGTGTTAAAGACAGCTACAAACTATGCCATACACATATATAGGATCTGGTTATGCTCCCTGCAAGCACTGAGGGGAGAGAGGAAACTAAACCAGTAAAGCTCTGCCTGCGGCTGAAATCTACCCCTCTCAATCACTCTCTCTTCATCCTTCTGTCTTTATCTTTGCTGCAAAGCAAATAAAAAGCTCAAGATTTTAACACAGGGAAATTGAGCTTGTAAATCGAGTGCATATTCAATATAATATTTGAAATTTTATTTAACAAACATTGTTGATAATCGTTACATTAAAAACAATGCCATAAGATGTCAACTCTATTTCAATGAATGGCCTACGAGTAGCTAATAAAAAATGTTATTTAATTTATTTTTTAATTTAATTAAAATGCATATATGTTTTAATAAAAAATTTAGATTTGACTTCACTTTTATTTATTATTTAAGTCTAAACTTTTCATTCAACTGCAATATCTGCAAATTAGTTTTAAGATATCTACTTAAAATGTTTTTCTTTTGAACCTATTATAAATATAATACATTATATAGAAAAATAAAACCATTTATTATTTTTAAACTTAATATTGTAGTTAAATTTATGCATTTACATTTAATATGAACTATGATTTCTCATGTTCGTGTTTACAATATATTTTTTTAATATATTTCACATTAAATATTAAAAAACATATTTCCAACCTTTATTTATTCTTAAATACATTACTTTGAATATTGAATATAAGCATTATTGTACTATTCCAATACTAATGTGTTACGTATAGAGTATATACATAATTCATTATTTGGTTATTCCAAACATTGTCATTCGCCATGAATTGAGTTCAAAATACGGGAGTATGCCAGTTTTATAGACTTTTCGACTATGCGCTCAATTTGATTTACGCATTACGTATACGCAGCGTTGCTCACTTTTTTATAGCCACCACTTACACCTGAGCCTCTCACGTAGCTGAGCAATTACAGCAACAGCAGGGACGACAACAACGACATCTCAATGGCGCCACAACAACAACAATAACAACAACAACGAGAACAACAAAAATGTTGTCTAAGCACAAAAAAAGAAGGAAAAGTAAGTCTATTAACGGCAATGACAAAGCACGCGAAAAGCTAATAGAATGGCAGACCTGTAAAGTGCTTCTAGAGACAAGAGAGAGCGAGAGAGCGAGAGAGAGAGAGAGAGAGAGAGAGAGGAGAGAGTGGGAGAAAGTAGTTTGGCAAGTCTATAAAAATGTATTAACTGTTGGGTAGGTGGCCAAAATAAAGTCATAAACACCAGAGACAGAACCAACGTCAAGATGGCAACTTTTTTTTGTGGGAATGAGGGAAAATTGGGCATGGCAATGTGCGTAATATGATAATCATTGTGTGGGCAACTCAAAACCAAAACAAAGAAAATTGGGGCGTGTGAAATTTGTGGGTGTGACGCTGGCTGAGAAATGATGCAGACCTGTACTGAGATCTTCCAGAGGCCGCAGCAAATCCATTAAACCCTTATGATGCATGAGCACATATAAAATGAGTGAGTGAAAGGCATCAGACAATGGCAGAAAAGTGGGGAAAAGTGGGGAAAGAAGGGTTCAAATGCAAAAGAAAAGAATGAAAAAAGAACATGCTGGGAACAAACAAAAACATAACAAGAGGGCGTGGGAAACATATGCCAAGAAGACTTAGCCACGGCCTAAACGTAAAAAAAGAACGTGAATAACAGGCAGAAGCAAAGGCCAAAACGGTAACTAAGCAGAGAGGCCAGTCATGGGTTAGAATGTCGAAAGATAGGGGAGATAGGCAGATAGGCAGATAGCTGAAAGGTGAAAGGGGTTGAAAGAGGAGCCGAAAGAGAAGAGTGAGAGGCCGCAAAGTGAGCAAACACTTGAGCCAAGTGCCTGACTGGTTAAAGCGATGAGTGTGAGTCTGGCTGTGAGTGAGTGTGAGTGTGAGTGTGAAATACAAGTGTAAATGAATGTGAATGTCTGTAAGTGTGAGCGACGAAAGGGAAAAGTTCAGTCAAGTGCATGGGGTGAACAGCATAACCACCAAACAATACTCGTAGATGTAAAGTAGTTGGGATAAATTAGATGTAAGTGGATTAGATACGCACACGTCGAAAGTGCGAAACAAGCTAAGAACTGTACGAATCACTTCTCGGCAATTGTTATAAAAGGTACACTTTTCGATTAATTACATCATTTATTGATTTTATTGAATAACGATCAAGGATTTGTGTCTCTAATCATTGAAGAAGCAAATATTTCCAAAACAGTTTTAATGTAGTTTAAGTAATTTAAGCTTAGAGTTGTGTGAAAGAGTTCTTGGATATTGGTATAAAGAACAATATAATACAGCTTTTTATTATTTCTATCATTAATTTATTATATAGTCTAAAAAATGTCCAACTTATTCTTCAAATATCTATATTTTCTTCACATATAGTTTAAGCTCAATTACTCTAAGTCGAAATTTTAAGTACACCATTCAATTTTGGTAAATTTTAAGATCTCTTGACTCGAAACTAAAATATCTACTTAATTAATACATTATTATGAATCACTATTTACAGCATACTAAGTATACGCTCTGTTGTTCTCTTTTTTCTAACATTTTTAGCTGCGTTCTCGCTATCACTTTAATATTTATAATTCACACCTCATTGAACAGCATCTCTAACTTTTGTCAAGCTATCAATTCCTCAATTGTTGTACTCACCTTAGACTATTTTCGCTTTCAATTTCTTTAACATGTATATGAGATGTTGATACTCATGCGAGAGCATTACATAAAACCTGCTCTTATCTGGTTTCCATACCCAAAAACCGAATGCGCTGGCACAGTTGCATAAATAAACAAGGAAGAGAAGACACACTTATACACAGACAAAGGGAAACACACTCATACACAGACAGATTTCAATACCTGAGTGCATTTTTAGCATTTCCTGGTGGCATCGCAATCCCCCGACCAATTCTACAAGTATGCGAGACTATATAGCCCTCGTGTGTTCAAAAAAAAAAAACATTTCTGCATGCCGGCGAATGCTCCAAAAAGACAGATCCCAACACAACCCAAGCCAACCCAAACCAACAACAACAATAACAATTGTGTAAAAAGCATAACGTATACGCGACGTGGCACGAGCTCTAGAAATTTCTGATGTGGATAGCGACAAACAACGAATAAATTATGCACTATACAAATTTAAACTGCAAAATAATGAAATGAAATTAACAGAAAAGACAAGAAGGAAGTAGAAAATAACTTTTAAATTTTCCAATTGATTTGTTACAAATTGTAGCGAAATTCTGATATACCCGTCATCATACTTAGAGCAACTAAGGCAACTAACAAAGGCGAGGCTCAACTTTTGGTGGCCCTAACACAACGCGAAGAAAGCAAAAAGTTTAAATCAACTTGTGGGAATTTAGACAATTTTATAAACATGTACAAAAAATTGAGATGAAGGGTGTGAGGGAGGAGAGCAGGGAAATGCATATAATACAAATTTAAAAGTAAACCAAGTCGCGTTTGCTGTGCTATCTGTGGATGCCTTTCGTGGTTATCCCCTTTCCCCCCTTGCCTTTTCCCCTTGCCTCCTTTTAGTTGTTGGTGTTTATGCAAATTCTCGCTCTGCGTCGTGTGTGTTGGGACAACGCCAAAAGCAGATACGAATATGTACGTGTCTTATACACACATACACATTTATTATATATATATATACATATAGATATTCATGAATGTATGAATATCTCGCGTGTATAAACAGCGCGTAACTGAATAATAATAACAAGAGTTGAAGCAGCCTCTGCCTCCAACAAGAAGGAGGCTCGCAATGCAAATCCAAATGGAAATGGAGGTTGAAAAGGAAAAGGAAATGCAAAGAAAACTGTCGCCAGTTTAAATGGTTCAAAGTTTCTGTTGCTCAGGTAAAAAATTCATTTGCGGCTTCAGCTCTTTAAACAACTTTTGCAATGAACGCCGAGTGGTCGTAATATATTTATGTTTCTTTATGGCAGTGATTCTCCTTCCGGAAAGAATTCCTCCATCTGTTATTGCTACTGTTGTTGTTGTTGTTGCTGTTGTCGAGGCTGTGACTGTTGTCTTTGTATGCGAGACGCAGACATATGTTTCACATTTTATAAAGGCAACTTGCAGTGCTTTTTCTTCTCTTAAAATGAGTTTAAATTTAACTTAGGGCTTAGCAAATTACATACTTAATATTTTTAGTCTGCAGCAATGTTAGTAGATTTTTTCTATTCAAAATATCGAACTAATTTGACAAATGTAAATTTACATTTACTAGTATTTTTTTGTGAAAATCCTTTAGTCAGATATATTCAAAATAAAAATATTGTAGAATATCATTTAAAAAAAATGGATGATTTTAACTTAAACAAGGGAAATAACTTTCCCTCTGCCTTTCTCTATCTTTCAATACTCTGACTTTTGTTTCTCTCGCACTCCGTCACACTGTATCTTTTTCTACACTCTCTTTCTCTCTCTTTCTCTTAATTTTTTACTTTATCAGCTGACACTTCCTCTCTACCCCTTTCAGCACTCTCTCTTCTGCCTCCATTCTCTCTAGATTGAACAGGTGACTCTTGTGTCCATCAATGCCAAGCTCCATCCACTTTCCGCTAAAATAGAAATAAAAATTGAGAAAGAAATGCCAAACATATTGTGCTTTTCATTTCATTTTCCAGCAGTTTTCCTTTCGTTCTCTTCCCGCTCTTCGCATCCACAGGTCCGACAGCTATTTTCATTTGCTGTTGACGCTTGCCCCTTGAAACAACTGTCGCTCTCTTTTGTCTCTCTCTCTCTCTCTCTCTCGCTCACCCATCTGCTACTGCTGTCAGTGATGCCGTTGCACATTGAAGCGTGAAACTTGTGCGCTTGTCACAAAAATGCTTCCTGTCAGATTTTGTTCGCTGCGGTTGCACGATTACAAGAAAGCTGCCCCAAGGACCACGATTACAACAACAATAGCAACAACTACAACAACAACTACATCGATGGCGACATCGATATGCGCATATAAATTACAAAATAGTCTGATGTGCAACAAGCCGCAGAATCGAGTTACTTGACCAACTGATGAGAGTTGTCCAACGTATTGCAACTGCCACTTGCCACACACATAACTGCTGCTGTTGCTGTTGCTGTTGCTGCCACGCGTTGCATTAGCATTAGCGTTTGCTGTCATTGTCTCACCTCCTCCTTCCACTCCTCCTCCTTTTTCGATTTAACACAGCTGTGACAGCTGCTGCCACTCGCCTCATTGCGTTGCCACACACTGTACAGCAGTCCATGCCCCAGATCCGTGGCTGCAACACAACTCGTATAAGGGCTGTGACTAACTCGTCTCTCCCAATGCTCTATTTTTTTCAGTTTCGTTAAATGTCGCATGAATATAAATACAAAGGCCATATTAAATTTAAAAAAATTTATGCAAAATAATACAAATTTAAAAAATAATGTTATTGAGTGCCCTAAAAATATGCAAGGTAGTAAAAAAATTAGTATCAGAGAATTAGTATCTTAGTAAAATAATAAATTAGTATGGCCAGATAAAAAGGATCTAAAAAGTATTAGATATAAAAAGTTATTTGCAGAGCAAAGTAAACTTTTCTTTGAATTATGTTAATATATTTAATATAAGTGATATTATATAATAAAGAAATAAAAATGTATAAACGTAGAAATTCTAAACGGAACAAGAAAAGTATAATAAAGAATACAAAAAAATAAAATATGTCAAATGATAGGCAGAAAGTTTGAGATATAAGATAAAGTATACAAAAAATGAAATAAAATAGAGAAATGAACAAAAATATGTACATATAAAGATTGTTGTGACTATTGAATATTGAAAACGGATGTC
This sequence comes from Drosophila falleni, assembly GCA_035045575.1. Lineage (NCBI taxonomy): Eukaryota > Metazoa > Arthropoda > Insecta > Diptera > Drosophilidae > Drosophila > Drosophila falleni. The sequence goes on along the minus strand of JAWNOV010000054.1, from coordinate 383,078 downwards.
AGAACTAAATTTGAATAGCTCAAACATCAACTTAAAATCAAAGATGGTTAACTTAAGTAATTTTTGTTATTATTGGTATTATAAGTATTGAGTGCTTTTATTTGTTTCTTTTTGCCAACTGCCTTTTCATAGTTCATTAGCGCACTTTGACCTCAGTTTCTTTCCGTCTACTATTTGTTGTGCATTCCTTCAGGCTTTAGCTTAAAGCGCTCACACCCAAAAGCAGCAAGCAGACATTGGATAAATATTTACCATTTGGCTCGACTTCTTATTTCTCTCCCCTTATTGCTTGTACTTTTATTTTGTTAGTTTTAATATTCTTCTTTAATTTCTTGTTGCTGGCGAAGTACAGTGAAGTTTGCAACGAAGTCCCTTTTGATGTCTGTTGTGGCAGCTTCTTTAAGATCCGTTGCAACGGCAGCAACTAATGACTTTAAATGTAGAAAGATAAGTAGCGTCACGGCAGCTAAAACGACAACAAAGCCAAGGACTGTCGACAGGAAGGGAATGAGGAGTGAGGTGTACTGGTGTGAAGGGTGCAAGGGGCAAGGGGCGAGGGGCAGGTTGCAAGAAGAAACTGTGGCAGCAGCCAAGTTCCTTTTGCCCTAGGAAATGGTGTGAGTGGGGAGACTGCAGTCTCGAGTCCTGTTGCAACGCAACCAACGACGACAAGAGAAATTTGTTGTGCACAAGGACTTTTAAGCAGCATGAGCTCACACTCTCTCTCTCTCTCTCTCTCTCTTCACACACACACACACACACACACACACTCTCTCCCTGTGTTCTTACAGCAGCTGTTTCTTCATCTTCGCTGTTTGTGTAAAATAAACGACAGCTAATAATGCGCACAACAAGGCAGCAACGCGCAAAAGTAGACTATACTAAGTAGCAGCAACATCAACAGCAGGCAAGCAGCATGTATTTGAATACCCTTTAATCGACAATACGCTCGGAATTGCTAGACCTGACAGCGAAGTTGTAACTGGCAATCATTTGCAGAACTTTGATTTATTTGGCTTTAAAACCATACAAATTTTTCAAATTTAAAAGCTAAGACTTGGCTAAAAAATTAATAAACATACCTTAAAGCACGAGAACTCTTTCAAAAAAAAAAAAACACTTATTAGGTCAGTAGTATCAATTTGTTTAAAAGTTTTAAAGTATTTTTAAGAAACTCAAAGCTTTCTTAATCTCAAAAAGCAGCTTTTTTCAATTGAAACTTTACAGATTTCAAATCTCAAAGTTCATTTAATTTGCTGGTTGCTGCAGACACAGCTCTATTAATAGATTTAAAAGCGCATAAAAGTTTAGACAAATTTTTTTTTATGTTCCTCACAGCTTTAATGTCGCGGCATATTCACTCATTTTTTTATATATTTTTAATACATATATAATTTTTCCAATATAATAAACCTGATAAATTTTAAGCATGGTTTATTCATTTCAAGCTATACTAAGACTTTAATGGCTTTTTCCAGAAGCTATAGCGGCGTATAAATCCAAAGCTTTAATAATACTACTAAAAATTGTATGGATTCATTTTAAAATGCTTTTCAATATTTATTTGTGAAAAGCACAATTCTAAAGCTGTTAAAAATATAATAACTTTTAATTAAATTTAATTATATTATATATATTTTACTAAGCACAAGAGCATAAGCTCTTCGAGTTGTTAAATTTGTGACATTTGTTGTCGCCTGGTGTTTTGGGGGCGTGGCGCGACTTTAATTGGCACACATGACACAAAGGCGCTCGTGACACAGTTGCCACTACTCAAAGGAGCAACAGGGGAATGGAAATGGATGAGGAGGTATAGGAGGTATAGGAGGAGGAGGAGAGTGAGACGGAGCCTTATTGGAATGGGTCTTGGGCACAAACTTTTGCTCATATGCATAGACATATTCAAATGTCGGCATGTCGCCATGTCGGGTTGCCGGAACTTGTTTCCCTCTCCTGGAATGGCTCCCCAGTTGATCTTTCGCCTGGCCTTGTAGGCGTGGTTGGTGTGTGCGGCACTTGCAACGCCTTATGCAAATGACTTGATGTGTGCGCTGGCACGCGGCTTAACAAGCTTCCCAATCTCCCCACTCTTTCCTTCTCGCCACTCAGCCACCACACCACCCTAAGCAAAAACAATGCCAAAAGCTCAAGTGTTAAGGGTCGCAGCTTAAGTTTAATTAGACGCGGGCTTCTGATTTATTTGATTGCCCCCAACAAGCCCCTAGTCCAAAGACACTTCAATAGTTTTTCTGGGTCAAAGTTATCCCAATAGTTACGGCAATATTGGCGACATTTCCAAGCAGTTTAAATATCTCATTTAGGTCAGTTAAGGACTGCATCAAAAGCTCTAATCCTTCTCTGAACACACAAAGTTTAATATATATTTTTGTATATTTATAAAATTGAAAGCATTTAACAGAAGTCTACTTGCGTAATAACTTTTTTTAGTATTGAATACATTAATACATTTTACTTTTTAAGAAAAAAATTACAGTTTTCTGATAATCCTATATTTTGTGCTTTGGAAAGTTAACAAACAACTTAATAGGCATATTTGGTAAAAGTTGTATTGGTTACAAAAAAATATATATATAAAGTTATATATATATATATATATATTTATAATAAAAAAAGTTTGTGAAATAATTACAAAATCGTATGTATAGCAGTTTCGAATGATAATTAGTTACGCTCATTGTTTTTCTTTGAGAGCTCTATATATTTTATAATATATTATACCCTGTTTTAGCTTTTACCTGTCTACTTTACGACTTTTCCAAAACTAGCTATAGAGAGGCAGAGAGAGAGAGGAAAAAAAAACAAACTAGTTAACTTGAGAAAGTTTTCCTTCTTGCCCGAGTTGCACTCGCATGAGTAATGAGCGTTTCCATTTCGCGATTCTGCACTTAAAAACTCAACCAGCCATGCAAGACAGAAAGAGTGCGAAAGAGATGGTTAGAGAGAGAAAAAGAGAGAGGAGAGAGAGAGAGAGAGAGAGAGAGAGGAAGAGACAGGAAGGTAGCCTGGCGACCCAGAGATCCGCATAAATAATAATATCTGTCAGCTAACTTGGAGCTACTTTTCTTTGTCTGCTTTACGCCTGATTCGCTACGCAACTTTGGCTAGGTAATTTCTCAATGGCAAGTGGCAAGTGGCAAGTAGCATTGCGGCAGCGATGAGTGGGGAAATTCAGGGAAAGAGGGGAGAGGATGACTGACTTGAGGCGCAGTCACTCAGGCGCAGTCGAGTGCACAAAAGTATGCAACAGTCTGTGGCAGCGGCATGCACAATATGTTCGCAGAGTGGCATAAAAAGAGGAAGAGAGTGGCAGTGAAAGAGAGGCAGCTACTAAAGAGCTAAATACAATAGCACAACCAACACACATACACTAACAATTGGGGGGTTGACCTCCATTGCCGCCAAGATGCATCCGGATATTCTTTTCCCTACCTCTCGCGCTCTCTCTCTCTCTCTCTCTATTTTTCTCTGCCTTTCCACAATGAGTTCTGACTTGTCACTTGCACTCCTCGTTGACAGTTGGCCAACAGCTTTCAGATGGCTGAAATAGTTCTAACTGTTCTTTTCGTTACGTTTCATCTGTACTTTTCTACTCTTCTTCTTTCTACTGCCAGTGGCAGCGTTGCATTTATTTATGCCACAAATTCTGACCTGCCACAACATCGCTTTAAGTTGCTTCAAATTCTTCTATTCGGATTTTGGTTACCGCAAATCATTTTCATTAACAGCAACATCCAATTATGTTGGCCGCATGCAAAATGAAAACCTCTCTATGAAAATTTCCCCCTGAGGAGAAAATTACTGTGTGTCTGTGTGTGTGTGTGTGTGTGTGTGTGTGTGTAAGCAGTAAAATATGTAATTATCCATAAATTATGTTTGCTCTTCAAATTAGGTTAGCACAACCCCTTTACCATCCCCCTTTCTACGCCAAGGGCAGCTTATCAAATTTATACATTTTTGGTCTTCATATTTATAATGCTAATAATTTTTTTTTCGGTTTTGGTATTTACTGTAATTTGCGAATAGATGGATTCTTTTGACCAACAGGGGCAAACAAAGCGGAGAAGTGGAAATGGGACAGGATGCGCGAAAGAGAAAGGAGAAAAAGGGGCAGGTGTATGTGTATTTGAGTTGCCAGTTTTGTTAGCATAATTTGTGAGATTTTTGGCAAAATGTGTTTCAGCATTTTGAAGAGTCTCCCAGGCAATTTTTATTGTAATTTCTCTGGTTATTAAAATTGTGTAAAGATTGGACTATGGACCGGCATAAGATATAGAAGTTACTATATACAATGTAAGTCAATTACAGCGGAAATTGTTTTTAAAGGAGAATTCGAGTGCAATTCCAACACAAGAATTTTTAATTATTACATGCAAAAAAGATGCTTATGATTTATAAGGATTATATTTTCTGTTCTCTGTGAGATAAATAGAATTTGAAAATACATTTACTTACAAATATAATAATAAGCTTATTATTGCTATTAAAATTAGGTAGGTATTTCTACGTCAATATTGATGTTTATTTCAATGGATTATAGTTGAATTTTTATTACATTCAATTTTTAATTTAAATATCATTATTATTATTATTATTAGGGCCGGCTTTATAATCTCAAGTAAAGGGGTTTAATGGCAATATCAGAGATATTTTGACGTGAAATCTTTGCATATTAATTCAAATTTTAAAAAATTTAAGAAGACATTAAAAAAACGGCCTCCAATGTATTAATTATAAAACATACTAAAGTACACGTCGTTATAATATTATATTCCATTATAACTACGAATACTTGGCTACTAAGCCAAGTATTGAAAATAAATAGTTTTCTATTTTTTATGTTGAATGTTTTAAATTTTGTGTCATTTCAATAAGTAATTAATTCATATAAGTGTTTCAAATTTAAAAGCAGATACTCTATACATATTCTATAGGCTGTCAAGAAATTAATCAAACATACAAGACATAAGATATATATTTAAAGTCTGATAATGTTAACCTGAAGTAAACAAGGATTGTACTTAAAATCATGCGCAAACTCAACATAAATTCACTTCAGCATATAAATAGATTTATAGAAATTGCATTACAGCCCGCTTTCATACTAATAACGTACTCAATCGAATCAGGACCAAAGGACATGTTTTATATGCCATCGAAATGCATTTTAAAGCCTCGGAGAACTTTCAGACTCGCATATTTCACATGCACTTACAAATAGTCAATATCAATTGAATAGTCATTGCAACAATTTCTGCAATCCAGTTGAGGCAAGTTGTGATTGCCACTTAACCAACAATTTCCATGCCATAAAAGGAGAAGGAAAAACTAAAGAAGCGTCCTTCGATTACAATACAAATTATAAATAACGATTTATCATGAGCTGCAGCTACAGATGCTGTGTCACAAATTGAGTTGCATTTGCCAATTGCACACCTGAACACACCTCAATCCTCAACTCTCAACTCTGAACTGACTGAGTGTGTGTGTACTGCACTTGGCCAATTCAAATTGGCTCGAAGTGTAGCTTAAGCTTAAGGCTGCAAATCCCTGGCAACATAAAGCAAAATAAATTGCCAATGGCATTTGAGTAGCCCGTATACTTTTCTCCGGTAACTGAGACAGTTTTTTGCAGTCAGACATCAGCATACATACAAGTATAAATATGTTTATATATCTATGGTGTGCCCATGTCGTATACGTTATTTAGCTTTAAATGCACATGGCGAAAAGATATATATATTACTTATTTGCCGGTCAAAATCGAAAATTTTGTTTCATATATTGATCTCAACAAGAATAGCAGGCAAACTGAATAACCGAATTGACTGTGGTCTTGTGTGAATATTATTTAAATTGCGCATACGCCGCATTGGCCGCGTGCTACATAAAAATAAAAGTAAAAAAAAACTCTCAGACGAAGCTGAAACTGAAAACTCGAAATAAACTCGGCACATTTACCGCTAATCGCTTCCCCACAGACGCATTAACAATTTATCTTGTGTTATTTTATGCGAAAAGTTTCGCTATCCCAATACAGGCAGCCTTTTCCTCCTCCTCCTCTTTCGGGTTTCCCCTATCAACGGCTCCCCCAAACACCAAACGTAATATCGAGTAAAACATTTGAATTGAAAATCGTGCAAACTGAAGCAAAATATCAACGACATGCGAGAGCCTTCGATTCAGTGGGGAAATGTAGAAAAAATGGGAAATGGGACTAGCTAAGGATGTTGTGTGTTGTGTGTGTGTCTGTATGTGTGTGTGTGAATAGGTAAATCATGTTGATAAAAGACTGAAAAGTGAGTAAGATGATAATATGCAGACTATACTTATATGTGAATTGAAGAAATTTAAGCTAAGTAACAGAAAAATAAATATGTTTATAATAGTAGACAGATTAAAGATATAACAGGTAAATAAAATAAGTAATATCAAAAATTCAAGTTAAAATTTAAACTTCACAATTTTATTATTCTCTAAAGTTACACTTAAGTTTCTTTATCGATTTGATTAAACTACTTGTTAAAGATTAAACTTCTGTAAATGGAATAAAGTTCAATGAGTTGACCACTCCTTATCAATTAACTAATAAGTTTCCATCATCATTCTCTATAAAATTGATGATAATCATTTAATGTTTAAGAACGAGAAAAACCTTTTTGTTTCGTCAAGCAAAAGTTACAAAAACGGCCGCAGGGAATTTCAGAACAAATTTCACATAAATATGGGATGGAATCACACTAGTTAATTAGAAGAAATTTAACATCATTTTGTAGAGTTTAGAAAACTTGAAAAGTCGTCTCGTTGACCCAACACACAATCCATTTCAATTAAATAAGAGTATGTGAACTAAATGGAGAAAACGAACTAACGAAGAACGAAGTCGACAGAAGACCATAATCTTTATTGTGGCTCAAAAGGGCCATGTGCGAAAATTACAAAATTAACCCGCACATTTTGGGAAACTGACCAAGGATAAATACACGCACTTTGGTCACAGTAAATACTCATACAAATGGACTAAATGCTAAAGGCTGATGGGGGTCATCAAAATCAAGCTGAGCTCAAGAACTGGACCAAATGCAAATTTCAAACTTAATCATGGTGAAATTATATGACAAAGAGAAAATAAAGGCAGAGAAGAGAAGGGAGTGAAATTTGTAAATGGAGGTTATATTGGAGACCCTTTCACGTTGTTCATTTGTCAAACTCAAAGAGCTACAACAGATGTTCGTTTCGTTTGGGGTAAAAATAGTTGGGTTTCTGCCTTTTCAGGGCTGTCAAATGAGATTAAAATAAGCTTGTTCGTCAATCGACTTGGTTATCCCCCTTTTTGCGACACAGTCGCACACATGACAATGGAACCAAACTGAATCCCTTCCCTATCCCTACACTCCTCCCCTATTCTCCTCCTTTTCCATGGTAATGGTCGCAGCAAATTTATAGCAATTGTGCACTAAAAGGGTTTTATCCACGCACAACAGCTTGACCAATAAAGCAACTAAGCGCATTTGTGCGCCACTCGAGAGGAGTTCTCCTCAAGGGTGCAGAGAGAGAAGGGAGGGGAATATTCTCTCGTCTAGAGAGGGAATATGGCAGTCAGTTTATTGCCAAATTGAGTTCTGAGCGAGCGAAGGGCACAAAGCTTTGTTAGCTGACGACAAAATGTTGTCAACAACAGCTGCACAATTGAGATAAACTTCAATTTTCGTAAATTGTTTAGTTTATTGAAAAATGCGACAACTTGAAGGCTGCTGTCAGCGTATACTCCTATCTCTCTCACACTCTCGCCCTGTCTCGCCCTCTCTCTCTATCTACACATTAAGCGCTTTGAATTTTAATTCAATTTAACTTTAGTTTAGTTTTCAGTGTGTGAACGAGACTCGATCCATGCAATTTATTGGCACATTTTATTTTACGAATTTATTGGACTTGATTTGATTGGACTCGGGTAATGGAAATTGTGTCCAATGTGTGCTTGATGGCCAGTTAAAAGCTTTGTTTATGTAGTCTCCCTTTTTCCCTTCCCTTTGTATGACTATTTTTTTTTTTGTGTTGCCATCAACTGAAACATAGTTAATTTCAAGTGGATTTTAAAAGCTTAAATAAAATCCAAGTATCTCTGTTATATTTGGACAAAATATGTCAAAATTAAGATCAACAATAGTTGAACTTTGTGAGGTGAAAGTGCGTAAATAAAATATAACTTTAATTGTATTTGATATACTGTTGGCACTCTTGGTAAATAAATTGTTTTTATTTAATTTTTATAATTATACAAATATTAAATTTAACTTAGATTTCAATTTAAATAGTATCAAATTGCATGAACAACAATTGAAATTAAGTAGTTGGAAACGTTTTGTAACATTGAGAGTCCAGTCATCTATTTTTAATTCAATGCATTCTGATAATATATTTGTCCTGACTCACTCACACACTCACTGATCAATGCTCAGTATAAACCATAATATCAAACATTATTTCCACACAACTTAGTTGCTAATATTTATGTAACAAAGTCTAATTATGTAAAATAATTAGTAATTTAATAAAACTTTGTTTAATCCAAAATGAGTATGTAGTAAATTTGTTTCAATAAAATATACTTTTAAACAGAGCTCGTAAAATATGCTCAACCAAATTTTTGTGCTCGGCCTGCTCAGTCAAAAGACCGAAAAAACGAGACAAAATCGGTTGAGCACATAGCAAGCCATAGGAAAACAAAGTTTTAGTGTTTTCTAGTGACAGTTCCTATCGGGTCACTAGACGAGAGGTTTTTTTCTGACAACATGCTCGAAAGGGAGCAATTCTTACGAGCTCTGCTTTTAAAACAAAAATAAATTGTGTCAAAAATACAATACTTAAAATTAGACCATATGTGCAGAAATATTCAAATCAATAAATATGTAAATTATCAACTACAATAAAATTTTTAATATACAAATTTATTATAAAAAATTAATTTATCAACTTTTCCATAATATTATTTATTTTATTTTTATGCGCGACTAAAAGATAGTCGGCAAGAAACAAAATAATCCATGTATAAAAATTAAAAATAAATGAAGATACAATTAAATATAAATTTGAACTGTAAAAAAAAATGTATATTAGAATTAGAATTAAATCTGGGGTATGCAAAATAATAAATGATCCAACGTTTGTTGCAAGGATTGGGGAAAACCCAGAAGAACTCAATCAGATCAATAAGGGTTAGTGTTGTTATTAGTAATTGTATGAATGTTAAACTAGTATAATATAATAGAAAAAGTTATTAGTGTTACTAAAGTCAGATTTCCTGGACATATTCTCGTAATGGCAGTAAAAATTTATTTTTAAATAAATAATTATTAAACGAACTTTTTTAACAATATTTTCAACTTGCATTTGGATTGGTTCGCTCCCCTATCTTTTAAAGTCATTGACCAAATAAGAACCTCAAAAGTCAGGCAGACTTGAGAGGCAACTGGCAGGATCATAAACAGGCCGGCAATTCAGGCAAATGGTGAAAGACCAGAATCATTTGCAGGCATACAAAATAGCACACAGGATGCAATGGCCATTACTTTGCGTGTGTGTGTGTGTGTGTGTGCGTGTGTGTGTGTGAGTGTATGTGTGTGTGTTTTTTGAGTAGGAAAACTGTTTAAGCAGTCAACTCGTTACAGTTTTGCAGGCAGCTTAATTGCATTCGTGTGAGTGTGTAAGTGTGTAAGTGCGGCCAACAAAAATGGCTAAAAAGGCAAACAAACAAGCGAAATGGGTAAGAGTGTTAGCAGGCAGGAAGGTGGACGAAGGACGGGAGTAAGGAGAGTAGAAATTCATTATGTATTTTGTGCCTTGAAGCAGGCCAAAACGGATGGTGCCAAGTGGAAGCCATGTAACTAAGACTAACACTCGACACGTTATCCATTCTGAAGATGCCAATACCTCAACAAGACTACTCCCTCTCTCTGTCTCTCTCTCTCTCTCTCTCTCTTCTATCAGTCTCTCTCCATTTCTCTCCGCTTTCTCCTGCTTAGTCTGTTGCGGTTTTGTGCTTGTTAATTTTACAGTGGAAATTGCTTTGGTATTTACAGTGCACTTGGGCAGAGGCGCATTACAGACACTTTCTCTCTCACTCTCTCTCTCTCACTCTGTCTATCTCGCTCTCTCTCGCTCTGAAGTCAGTTGTGTGTTTGTTTTGCGCTATTTGCGCTGCATTTTCCATCGACAGCTGTTAAACATTTTCACGTTAAGTCTGACGCTTGATTGTGTTTATTCGCTGAGTCGCTATCACCACCCTCCCCCACCCTTGCTCACTGAACTTCCCTTCCTTTCCTCAGTTCATACACTGCTGCATAAAAGTTACCTCTCAGGGCTAATCAAGAGAGCCACTTTGGTTGATAGTCACAGCAAGTATGCTTTGGCATATTTTGTAGCTTGCTTATCTTCAAACTAATTTGTTTCAACTGAAGAAAGAGCAAAAAATATCACACCCCTAAGCAGTTTCGTTCCCCACTCTCTCTTTCTCTCTCGCACTCTGTTACTTGTCATTCGCATTTTGTGGTTCTTTTTTTATCAACTTTGCGGTGCGTTTCATTACCCAGACAACAACGACTTGAAATGACTATAAAACAATGCAGCATAAAAAACTGTACCTCCCAACCTCTTATTTTCGTACTTCTACCCATTCTGCCTCCTCTCTAGTTCAAGATCCCGCCTTGGAACAAGCAAAAGTACTCTACAAAAATAAAACAAAGTAACTATAATAAATGTTTGCAAATAAATTTGAGCTGCAATATTTTTTTTTGTTCTTTTCCTTTTGGTTTTTGTCTTTTTATTTTGCCTTGACATAAAAAAAGTTTAAGCACTTTGCTTACTTCTTGTTGAGTTTCCCTGGGAAAAGCTATATACATCTAACAAAATATGTTTTATGTTGCGGAATTTGTACATTTTGTGACTGATGAGCACGAGATGTTGCAGAGTATTACATTAAGATTGGCTAGTCGAAAGAAACGTTTATATATAGTGCATTTATACATCATATAGTGTACAGTTCTTACTCACAATTTATTTAATTTGTGGCGAAACTCTTTAACGGAAAGACATTTCTTTGAAAGGTAAAGTCAAAATGGAATATAAAAAGCTTGTTTTCGCTTGATATTTGATTTGAAAAGAACACAAAAATATCGGAAAAGATAATCGAAATAACAATTTTCCACATTTTCCTTTAATTTTTTCTACATTGTTTATTTTTAAATTTTTCTACACATTTTTAATTTTTTCAAAAAAGTAATTGAATTACCAAATATTTTTTTACTAGAAATACTTTTTCTTAATGCTAGTGAAATGATAAGTTCATTAAAAAACAAGTTAATTAGGAGCAACTCTGACAGTTATTTATAAAATACTTTAACGTATTTACAAGTATTGCCATTTCTGTAGAAAAAGGAGAAATTTGTGTGAAATTTTTTAAAAAGCTACAGGATCAACTGGGATAACAATAGATCTTACAAGCCATAGGAATATCTTGAAACGGACCAACTAAGTATATCAGCTGTCAGCAAGGGATAAAACAATCAGTTGCTATTCAACAAAAAATCTAGTACTAAGGAATGGATAATAACCTTAACTGACATTTCACATTGAATGTCATCAGACAAGGAAGCGGATTGTGAAGGGAAGAGAAAAGGGAAGCGATGTGGAATTCCCAAGGCATTGCGTGTCACCACGTTCCGATTTATAAGTCTGTGCCACAGAATCCTCCACAGGCATTTTTCACTTTTCCCAGGCAGCACAAATTTCCAATCAGAGTGAGTTACACTCTGTGGGTTCATGTGTATGTGTGTGTGTGTGTTGTACTCTCAAGCGCATTTTCAGCTTAAAGGATTTACATTGAATACTGAATGTTGATACTTCATATGAGTTTAGTTTTCGGTCGCGAACTGTCGCCTCGCAGTTCGATTTCCATAAGTGAATTTCCACCAGAGACAGAAAAAGATAGGCAGAGAGAGAGAGAGAGGGAGAAAGAGAGAAAGTGAGGGAGTTTAAGAACGACTTGGAGTACTCGAGGGCGTCATATATATGGGAAAATCCACCTCTGCCATATCATTGCCAAATGGTGTCATGTACGATATGTGCGAATCGTGTTGTACATTTTCATGGCTTGGCTTTTCCCCAAAAATATCCAAATGCCAGGAGCGGGAAAAGCGGACCCTTTAATATAAGTCGCCATGATAGGAAGTTGAAGTTAGCATATACAGTTGCAGATACTCGTATCCTATGTGCGTATTTGGTTTGCTAATGGGCAACATTTGGATTTTCAAATCACTCAGAAAATGTGCACTGTGAGCTCTTACTTTTCCGCCTTTTGTCGTTCCTTCTGTTGTTTCTTTTCCACTGTTTGAACTGTCATCTATAGCACCAGCAGCTTAAAGACAATGCCAAATGATTGAGGAACTAAAATATGTTCAGCTTTGTGATTTGATAATGGAATTTGTTAGGTCTTCAGTTAAAAATAAAAAAAAAATAAAAAAAAAACAAATATATTTTAAGCTAGTAAAGTATTTCAAATTTATTTTTAATTATTTTAAAGCTGAAATGAATAAATAAATAAATGTTTATATTCGTATCTTAAAATTAATTTAAATTTCAACATTATTTTGGAAATAAATAAGTTCAATATTGTATTAAATAAAATAATAACTTTTTAATAATTTTAAGTGTTGATAGTTTTTAAAATAAATTAAAAATAATAATCAATTTAATTGTAGATAAATATTTAAATTTTTCATTAATTTCACATATCACTTTGTTTTTTAATATTTACAGAATAAGAATGGGAAAACACAAACTGACCGTTACAAAGGAGATTGAAATTTCAAAAGGCAAGAAAGAGCGGTAGTGAGAGATTTAGAAATAGAGAAACTGGAAACTTCCTTCTCACGAGTTGAAAGTGCAAACCGGAAATGAATATGCAAAAAAGGCAAAAAGGATATGAAAAATGCAAATAACCAAATCGAATTCAATGCAGAAATCATCTGCTAACAAAACGAAACGTATTTACACAATTCAGTCAATTCAAGGGAAATTCAATGCGAATGTGAATACATATGTGAGCCACTGTAAAGCCAACTGCTAATTGTGGCTGGCAACTGTTGGACAAAAGCGATAGCAAAACTCATACGGAAAAATATGCATTAAGCGCAACCGCAAAATAGAAAACCAACAGAAAAGAACAAAACAACAAAATTAAAAATAATACATAAAAAATATGGGAAACTGAGCAGCGGAAATCGACAGGAAAAAACGGGATTGCAAATGTAAAAATTGATTTCTGTGGTTTCAACCAACGGATATTGTGGCCAAATAACGGTAGTGCGGTCAACAAAACGAAACGAAAAAATCGAAACACACTTGCTTAATAAATATACATTAATTGCGTAAATAATTTAATATTATATAAATAAACAAAATGCCGCTGCCTAGGATAGAACTTGCCAAGATATTCATCATCAGCGTTGCCTGCCTCACAACATTACCAGGTGAGTGTGGAAAGCTTCTAAATTAAAGGTTTAACTTAAAGTGTGACCAGCTGTCTGTCGAATACATTAAAAGCTGTTCAACACTTGACACAGTCTAAATTTAACTAGAAAATATTTGCTGTTGGGTCACTTGTATAGTTTATGGTTAATAATGTCGCGGTTGAGGCTTCACTGTTTACGCAATTTGCTCGACATTCACTCTGTCACACAGAATCATACAAATCAAAAAACCGCATAAATACAATAAGCAACCTCATACTGCAGTTTGTTTCCGTAATGCAGCAAATGCAAAAGGAAGGTAAAGGAATATGGAAAACCACAATTAATTTAGTGTTGCAAAACGACAATCACAAATAGTGCTACTGTATTGCAACTTTACTTAAAAGCAGCGTTTGAAAATGCTACGCTACTCCGTAGTTTTTCGATTTGCTCTGGCTACCGCTCTCACTTTTGACGAGAGCCGTAGCAGAGCCATAGCCGAACGAAAAAATGTATTAGCTCTGCTATGCTCTCGGATTTTGTCGTGTTAAAATCTGTAGCAATAGCAATAGCACAAAACGAAATGAGCGACTATGCGTAGCCGGAGCGATAGCCAAAAAACGAGAGCGAGATGAGAGCAGAGCATACGCAATTGTTTTTTTTGCTACGGCTCTCTTGTGTATGTATTTGTTGTCGTTGCTGCGTTGCTGCAATTCGGCGATCGTTTGTTATTGCTGGTTCGTATTATGAGATAGAACTTATGAGATTATGAGAAAAAAAATTCAAAAATTTTCAAAATAACAAAATTTATAAAGTTTTATTCAGTCGAAATTACAAGAAAATAATAAAATAAAAAAGGTTTTCTTTTGCGGCTCCATGTTTACTCTCGAAATGATTTTAAAAAGTGCCAAAATTATCTAACTGCAACGTATCATAGGAAACATAACGGAACTTTACGAACCAGCAATAACAAACGATCGCCGAATTGCAGCAACGCAGCAACGACAACAAATACATACACAAGAGAGCCGTAGCAAAAAAAACAATTGCGTATGCTCTGCTCTCATCTCGCTCTCGTTTTTTGGCTATCGCTCCGGCTACGCATAGTCGCTCATTTCGTTTTGTGCTATTGCTATTGCTACAGATTTTAACACGACAAAATCCGAGAGCATAGCAGAGCTAATACATTTTTTCGTTCGGCTATGGCTCTGCTACGGCTCTCGTCAAAAGTGAGAGCGGTAGCCAGAGCATAGTAAAATTTTTATTGCTCTTGCTGCTACGGAGCAGTTTTTGCAAACGCTGCTTAAAAGTTTATCACTTACAAAAATTCAATGTCTATAGAATCCATAATAAACTTGAAAACCCTTTTCCAACAATCTTTAACGTTAATAAAATATTTGTATGGATTTAAATTTTTATGAGCCATTAAAAGAAAATTAATTAAGCTAAAGTTTATAAAAAAATTTGTGTCCAAATTTTCCACATGCAAATCGATTTAATTTTTCAAAAGTTTAGACACTCGATAAATAAATTTTTAGTGCAGAATCAATTTAGTTGGATAATCCTTTGAATTTTACATTTCTCAGGTAATTTGCTTCTCGACATTTGTCTGCATTAATTTATTACTTTTATCAGCTATTTTCGGTTTTTTTTTTATTGTGTGCTGTCAATGTCATTTTTTATGGCTTTTCAGCACTCGCAATTCCTTTGTCCTTTATCCTGGACTGTCATAGCAGTTGAATTTGCATTCATAAAAAAATTCATTATTATTTTCAGCATTTACTTTACTTTTTAATATTTTTTTGCTCATTGTAATTTGAATCCATGCTCGCCACGCCCCCATTCTATAGCTCGACGCCTCTTCGCTCTTTTCTTTATGAAAATGATTCCATTTTCAATTTCGCCCTTCAGTTTTCCGTTGAGTGTCGCCGTCTGACACTTTAGGCAAAATGGCTGCAATGACTTGTCGCTTTGTCTGCATTTCCGGTAGCTTTAATAACGTTTTATATTTCCGTTTTAACTGCTTGTCTCTTCTTCACCATCTTCTTGATTTTTATGGCAGACTGTCGACGAATTACTATATACGAGTGCAGTCCTTGCTGTCCTCAAAGTGCTTGCTCATAAATCCCTGCTTTACGCTCGTCTGACTTTATTTTGGCATTTGATATTAAAATACTAAAAAACTGAAGAGTTGAACTTGAATTTCGCTTGTTAATGTGCTGCAGCTACAAGTTTACTTTACTATTATACTAGTTGTGAGAGGTCGGGGGCTAAGGCAATTCATCAAAGCGACTTCCGTTTCCGGTCTAGCCCAAAGCTACACAACAGCTTGATTTTGACTGTTGACTCTTGACAGACATGCGACCAACTGACGTGCCAGTCAAGTTAGTCATTTTTTTAGGTGCCTTACCACACACACGCACACACACACATATATACACAGTCAAAGGAATGTGAAAAAAGTGACGCCTGTTCGAAAATTTCAATCACGTCGCGCATATCCTTCACTAGACACGCATTTCAAACACCAACAAAAAGGGGGCAGTGGATAGTGGGCGTGGCATGTGTATGTCGCACGTACCTTACATACACACTCATACAGTTGAGGATACATTGAAAGTAATGCCTGAATTGCATGATGTATTTATATTCGACGTGCTTTAGCTTAAGGCAATAGACGAATAACTAATGAAATTATTGTTGTTAAGCTATTATTATATAATGAAACAAACATAATTAGACTATAACTAAATAAAGGATAGTTGATTTGCAGACTTTTTAAGAAAAACTGTATAATGGTAAACTGTAATGTGATCAAAATTCAGTTTACTAAATTGTTAATACAGAGCATACATTTTGAACTAAAATCATAAGCTGTTCAAAGTGTAATTTAAAATGTGCAAAGCTGGTGGATTAGAAAATAAATATTTTCATTAATATAATAATAGTTATAAATATATATTTCATTCTCTTTATCGTATAATGCTTTAAAGTGAGATAAAATTATCGAGTAGCGAACAGAATTTTTATTAACATATTTTTGAATTATAAATTATTTTATTATAGTTTTGCTATTAAAGCTTTACGTTCTAAAGATTAAATAAAGAACTGAAACATTATCGGATATTTTTTTATGGGACTAGTTATTTAATGTAAAAATTCTTACTAATATTTTTAAAATAATTATTGAAATTTAGATTATATACCCTACACAATTCCTATATTTTTCTTGATAGTCCCTCGTTGCAGTCTAAATTATTATTAATTTTGAAGAATACAATTTTTATAATAATGATTGAAATATAGTTTATATATCGTACACAATTCCTATATTTTTCTTGATCGTCCTCGTTGAAGTCTGAATTATTATTATATTGGAAGAATATATTTTTGTAACTATTTGCATGCACTGGGATCTGCTCCTTAAAACTTTCACACACTCCAACTCCAACAGACGCAATTACATACACACTTCAACACACACACACACACGTATTTGTTGTGGCACGCACACAATGTCGTCGGTTGCCGGAAATGCCAAGCACAAAGCAGCAACAAAATGGAGAACAACAAGAATCAACTGTTGGCCTGTTCACAAATCTCTCTTGCTCCCCCCTCTCACTCTCTCTTTTTATTATTCCCTTCTCTATTTTGTTCGTTTTTTGTTGTGTTTTGGCTGGTTGGAATTTTTGCCAGCGTAATCACGATTAAACTGTCAACGGCATACTAATTAGATTTTTATTTTTATTGCGCTATGACAGCGCCGCGTGACGGCGTCACTAGACATCCTGCGTCCCATGTCCTGCGCCTTGTGTCCTGCATTCTATATTCAACAACTACTTAGCCAGCTTGCCCATTCCCTCACCCCTTCACCCTCAATCCTCAATCCTCAGCCGCATCATTTCCAGAGACGCACGTGCTTCGCATGACCAAATGCCACGACTAAGAGTCCTCGTCCTGTTCCTGTTCCTGATCTGGGACCTGCAGCAGGACTCTAGGCACTTTGCGAAGCCTGCTACTTGTGATTTATGTCTTATCATATTTATGAAAATTATTGTTATTGATGGTATTCAATATTATATATAGATAAAAGGAAAAAAAATAAAATCGCTTTTGATTGATTGAAAAATCGAGAGCTTGAAAACTTTGCCTTATAATTGATTTAGAATACAGACGCCACACAGTGGGACAGAAAGGGGTGGGGGCTGTATTTAAATCATTTTTTCGATGAAAGCGATTTCAAAAAAAATAAATGCAATCGACAGATAAATCTCCAAAGATTACAAAAAAAATTGATTTTAAAATCGGGCAAAAATTGTGGGCGTGACAGCCTCTCAAAGTTGACCCTTATTTCAGTGCGCGCACAAATGTGCATTTTTTCCAAAAACTGCAAACTTTAAAACGGTTTTTTTGTCAAGTTATACGACCGATCTTTATGTTTTTGATTTCATATGAAAGGCATGTTAATTTCTAATCAAATGCCGTGGAATTTTGTTTCAAAACTTGTTTACTTTTTATCCCAGAGATGTTTGAAAAAAGCACTAAAATTAGGCTATTTTTCAACTTTGATGGAAGATAACAAAAATTGGACACTTTTGGACACCATCCCACTACTTCAGAAGGCTTCGGGAAACATTTCTCTAACTATATTATCCAGTTTTGTTTGCCTTTATTTGCCTTTTTTTTTTTAAAAGTGCAAAAACTGACGCAACCTCGCATAAAAATTGTGATGGAAGAAGAAGAGTGCAGTGCAATTTCATACGTTTTTGCTATGCCAGCCATCATAAACGATTTATGAAAAAAAAGAGAATTTTTTTTTTTTTTAAATAAGCGCAATAAAACATTTTAATATGTTAAACAATGATGTTTAAAGGATAAAAAAGATTGAAGTTTATATTTCGAACAAAATATAAATGGTTTTTTTTTTTAATTTTACATGTAAAATATGCACTGAAAATATTTTTCAACTTTGACCGAAGGCCCAGAATTAACCAGAGGGCCTATCAAGCCATACAAACCCTCATTTAAAAGCTTAAGAAGTTTTCTATCAAATGCTTTTTAAATTTTTGAAATATCTTTATTTGTTCAAAATATATGATTTTAATACAGCAAAATGAGAGAATGTCCCACTGTGCGCCATCAGATGCTATACAAGTAATCTTAATTAAGTGTCTGTTATATTTTGCAATTGATTTACAACGAACATTTTTAAAGTCAAATACATATAATATTATATGTCGAAGAGTTTTAGTTCCCAGACATATTTCTATTACGAGTATTTTCCTTGAGACATTCGTTGAAATGTGTTTTTGTTTGGGGGTCCATTACTTCCAAGCTGTTGAATGCGTCACCGCGTCCTCAAGAAATCCCCACTGGCAATTCCCCCAGCTCAAGACCTTTTTCTCTTACCACTTCTTCACACAGAGCTCTTTGTCGTTCTGCTTTTGTTAATGTTTTTTTTTGCCTGCTTCTACCTGCTTGTAGTATTTTTTTTCATTAAGTTCTCACTGGCACAGGAAGTGAAATGTTTTGTTATGTCCGAGTTATAGTTGAAGCTGTTGTTGTTGCTCTAGTTAAAGTTGTTGTTGTTGTTGTTGTTGTCGCTGCTGCTGCTGCCGTTGTTGTTGTTGTTGTTGTTGTTGGTGGTGGTAGTGCGCTGGCGCAAGTGCTAATGCGGCCAGACAATGGGAGATGGCGCCGACGTCTTTTGCAAGGCAGGAGTTGTGAGCAGAAAAATCGCAGTATATTAAATTTAATGAAAATGCGCAAAATTGTACGAGCACAGCAACAACAAATGTAAGTGCTGCTATTTGTGCAACTCGTTGTTCTTGCTCTTGTTTATTCACTCAGTTTTGCCTACTGCCAATTATAAGTGTGCAAATATTTTTGCTTGCAATTTAAAATAATTATTGTATTCACACACAGATTGTGTGTTTTTAATGTTGTTGTTGTTTTTGTTGTTGATGTGACTGTTATTACTTGTGGTTGTTTAAGCTGTTGTCCATTATATGCACTTGCTTTATCCCTGCATTCCATTTGGTTTTTGACTTCCAGAGTCCCACTGGAGTTTTGTTAACCAACACTTTGCGGTGTTCTCTCTCGAACATAGCCACTCTCTTCTTTTCTCTACTTTTTAAGTGAACATACATAAGATTTATTCTATGAGTCATAGTAAAATTTTAAGTGTTCACACAGCATAAATATTGTAATATACTTAACACAAGTTCTTTAATTTCAATAATACGAGTAAATTAAATCTCATATAGTCCATAAGGGTGCGCTTCTCAAATCTCGGGAAATTTGGCTGACAATTGGTTATAAAAACAACCAAATAAATGTGAGAGTTTACATCTATGAGAAATAAATGTGAGAGTTTACATCTATGAGAGTATGCTACGAAATTTTGCAGAGGTGCTATGATAAAATGCGGCTCTTCAAAGTATACAGCATATTTTTAAAATAATCAGCCCTAATATTTGAAGTTTCTAGAAACTTAGTATATGTTCTGCCGAAGCAAGAACAAGTTTCTAGAAAGATAACTGAGCAAGGCTCAAAAAATTGCTGAATTGAATTTTGCAGTCATATAAGAGTCATAAAAATGAACTTAAATTGTTCTTATCTATAAAGAAAATAAAAGTCGTTATAAGAAGTATATTTCAACTTTTATTAAGCATTCAAAATCCAAATAACTGACCACTAATGAAAAGTTTTAAGTAGAATGATAAATATAATAAAAGGAAAACGAGTTTAATAAATACCGAACCATAACCACTTGAGTTTTATGCTTCATCCAAAATAAAGCAATAAAAATTATATGAACATATACAAACATAAACAAATAAAAAAAGGAGTTATGCCAGAAAAGCAGCAGAGATCCACTTGAAAAAAGAGAAAGAAAAAATTATAAGGACTTAAATGTTGATGAATATGCAGAAAATGTGCTAAAAATTATATCATACGCATGTGTTCATATGTGGGCGTGGCAAAAAGGAAGCCGAAAAGGGAAAAAAAACTTTTGATTGCTGAAGTAAACGCACCCAATGGAGTTGGCGTCAGTTTTTGGGGTCTCGTCTGCAACAGATTCACGTCATCATCATCAGTATCTTCATCAGTATTATGATCATCACGAAGATATGCTACCACAGCGGCGTCGTATGTTTATACAGCATTATCATCATATTCCCATCATAATCATCATCAACAGGCCAAAAACGTGACGCATGGAAATTAATATACAATATTTATATATATGCACATGTGTGTGCGTGTGGGTGTGTGTATTTATATGCTTGTAAATTGATGGATGTTTCTGTGCCGTCTGCGGTTACTTGTGGTTAACAGACAAACCATCTTTTGACCTCCCTGGCGCACATTGCGTATTCATAGCTCGGGAAATGCTCTGAATAATGCTAATTTAGTATATTATTTGGGTTTTTCAGGAAATACAGAGAGCAAACTGTTAGATGGGAGAATTTAAGTCTGAAAAGCTCTTAATGTGCGGATTAAAATACAGATTTGTTTCTGAATGAAAGTTGCATTTTGGTAAGATTTAAAGCTTTCTCCAATTTCTGAAAATACTTTTTAATACAAATTTAATACAAATTTAGTTGATTATTGAAGTGTTCGAAAATTCAAGCAGAAACTACTATCAAAATGTATTAAAACTGCTACCCATAACTGTCATATTGATATTTCTTTGTACTCTCACTAACTTAAGACTTTTCCTACATATTTTTATGCAAAACACTGTAAACTTTGACAATAACTCAAACTCAAAGCCAGCTTGAAATCACTTTAAAAAGGAAATCGTTTTTGCTTCTTTCACCTAAGCAACAGTCAAGAGAAGAAGAAGCAGGAGAAGAAATAGAAGGGAATGATGAAAATGCTACCCCTGTATTTCTTTTGCTTTCCTGCTTGGACTCATTTTCTTTTTATTATTTTGCACAATGAACGCACTTGGCGCGTATTAAATAAACCCCCAAGAAGCATTTATCAAATTTCTCTTTATAAATATTGTGCCAGCCGAGCAAGGACTGTGTCTATAACTGTGTGTGTATGTGTGTGTGTGTGTGTGTGTGTATATTTGAAACATTTATAAAACGTCAGGTAGTGCGGAAAAGGAAAACAGGTGGCGAGGAAGTGAGGGGGAAAGTGGGTAGCATAATGCGAGCTTAATGACAGCAATGAAGATGCCAAAATGATAAACAGCAAACTGCGGCCCAAAAGTGACCACAACGGAACGATGGAAAATGGCCACAAAGCAAAGTGAGAAACAAACAAAACTCAAAACAGGAAATGTGTTTGGTCATTTTGTGGTTCGCTTGGGAGGAGATGCGGGAATTTTGACTCTATATATATTTTTATATGAGTGTGTCTATAAATTTGTGCTGATTATTCATGGTAAACAACTTGTTATCGTATTGAACTGACCATAAATACTAAAAGCAGTTTCTTTAAAAATATAAGGATGCTCTGATAACATTTTTCAGAAATAGGAATAATTTTTTGATTTTATTACTTTTATTGGACAAAAATAAAACTTAAATAACAAACATTTTTTCCATTATTGCTAATTTCTTTTTATAATTTTTATTCAGTTAATAGTAAAAGTTTTAAGCTTATTTCATAAAAACAACATTAACTAATTAACCCGAATCGTCTTGAGCAACGTTTTTTCGAGTTTCTTCATAAAACTTTCAGGACTAATAAATTTGAGGTGACTAAGTATATTCGAAAAAGGCATTCTTTTTGTTCGTCCTTGTCTGGATAATCGACGAGACCATTTTTTTGGATGACACCAAATGGAAACGCTGGGAATAACAGGTTACAGGTTAAAAACAGCTTTGTCCAATAGGGGGGCTCCTCCTTGATATAACATATATGACCACCATGAAAGCTATAGGCATAGAAACAATCGATGTCAAATTCACCTTTAGTATGGAAAACTTTTTTGTTGTTATTTTTTTGAGATAGATCAACCAAACTCACAGAATATGCATTTAAGTTGGTTTTATACATCCTGATCAAATTTGGTTCGGCTTACTATATCACATAGCTGTCAGAGGAACAATCATATTTTATAAATAAAACAATACCGAAATGGGAGAAAAATGTACGGGAAAAAAATGTTCCCTGTACTTCCAAGCGTTAACATATGGTAACACGAAAACAAAAAGCCTAAATTTACCAAGAAAAGTGTTTATTTTTTTAATTTTTTTTTTTATATTAAAAAAGTTGCATATAGTTCGGTACTAAAATAAGTTAAACGATTTAAATATACTTGCGACGAATTGCCAAATGGCATGTTTTTCACTACAGAATAAAGTGAGCAACTTAAAGCGCATTTTTCGATCAGCTAGCTTAAAGATATTGTCTCAATCAACTTTTTATCGGTTGGCGACAACAATTTACTCTTAGAATATCATATTAAAATTAGTCTAATGCTAACATGTTGTCTAAAAATTAAGTTTTTGTAAATGCCTTTTGCTTGTTACCATATGGTAACGCTGGGAATATTCAGGTTCGTATACAATTAAAGAAAGAATGAAATTTATAATAAATAAGCGTCCAGTTCAGGGATGTTTTCTGTATACGAAACTGAATATAATTGAGCAGACTTTTTAAAGGTTTTAAAAAATTATTTGCTTTCATTATTAAATAAATTTAAGAAAAGCTTGGAAAATGAAAAATTCTGCCATTTATTTATAGTTTCATCTATCATTTGCTTCATTTGCGCTTTGCTATTTTTTTTTTTTGCTGTCACCAACTTGTCCGATTAATTAACATTTTCTGGAAATTGTTGTCCCAACGTATTGTTTTTTTGTATTTACAAATATTTTAGCCGTACAACAGAATTGAATGGCTGACGACTAAAGTTTTGACTTTACCTTTCCTATAAATTTGTCTGCCATTATTTAACGGCTTGTTGTTTCTTCTGGAAATCATTATCATCAGTTTCTCTGTCTCCTCGTTGTCTGGTTAATGAATTGGCTTTTGTATGCGGAAAAAACAGCCTCTTTGCCCGAAGATAACCCTCATTTGCTCCACACTCTTGACTTGCCTTATTGATAACAATACAAAGAGGGCCAACAAAACATTCCCATTCAAATGGCTGAGCTCCATTGTCAGCTCTTTACACAGACATGACGAAGCGTGATTTGTCATCGACTATAGGAAAAATCTAAAAAAGAATATAGACGGAGAAGGATTTTGCTCAGTTTCCTCAGTTATCATTTGTTTGCCTCAACATCTCGCATTTCTCAATGGGCGCATTTTAAATGTCAATTAGTTGTCAAATGTTTTATGCACTTGCCATTGGCCTGGCCAAGAGAAAGCGGCAAAAGAAGAAGAAGAAGTTGTAACAAGTTTTTAGCGTTTGTTGCTGCAAAAAGCAAAATGTCGAAATAATAATAATTTATAACTATCAATGTCATAAGTTCATGACATGCTCATCAATCAATGCATTAGACAGCTCAGCACTGGCAACGAGAGGGCGTGGCACAGCCCACACTAATACTGATGAAAACTTTGGACAACAGTTGTTGGGGCTGTTGTTGTTGTTGTTGTTGTTACTCTTGTTGTTGCTGCTGTTGTCGTACATTGAAAAGTTTTTCGCCTTTGGCCTTCTTGTGGCAACGTTCATAATTTCATGTTGCACACTTTTCTGCGCACAGCAATTTCCCAGCTACAATTGACAGCAATTGCGTTTTGGTTTTATGTCCCTCCTACCTCTCCTCCTCCAGAGTCTCTCTTTCCCACTCTGCAGTCGAGTATTTGCTAAAGTTATCGAAACGGTTGCCCAAAACTTATTGGCAACATGGAAAGTTTCTTAGCCGAATTGTGTTTAGGATCGCCCAAAGGATTCTTCTGGACATTCGAACAGTTGATTGAGTTTTATATATATTAATTCGATTTCCTTGCGTGCCAGACGACAATTCAACCGGATTTCGCAGGCAAAAATAAAAGTTAGAGTTAGCATGAAATATGGCAATCGATTAATTGAACTTATTTCTGGAAACTGCTTATTTATAGTTCGAAAAAGAAATTTAATTTTGTTTATGATGTTGTTATGATAGGAAGGGAATAACATTAAAGATAGGGGAGTAATTTAAAGCTGGTTGGGGTAAAAGGCAAATGGAAGGATGACAGTGACTTTTTAAAGAGATAAAAATAAAGTAAATTTGGGATGAAAACAGAAAACAATTACATTTTTTAGAATCAAATTTTTTTAAATATATCCAAGTGCAACTGGCGCTAAAAAAGTATTGAGATTAATTTTTAATCCTTTTTTATATGAAGTGCAATTCCAAATGATTTCAAGTGAACATAAAGGATCTAACTTAAAGCTAATAACATTATCATTAATAGTCTAATTAATTATTTATTTGTCAAGTGACAATGAAGAAGATCATTAGCTGAAATTTTAACTGACTAATGAATTGTCTTTCACTTATTCGGAATGTCTTTCACGATCCGCATAATTTATTTCTTACCTCACAAGATTTTTCAATTTTCATTTGCTTTTCTTTTGGTCAGCTTTTGGGTTCGCCTGCTGTGTTGTTGCTGTAGATAAATTTTTTACATTAAGTGAACTTGCATTTCCCCCTATTCGTTTTCGTTATGTTTTTGCTTCTGGTTATGGTTTTCGCTTTCATTGTTACTAAGATGATTCTTCTGTCTGTTGCTGTTGCTGTCTGCTTCTTTTTACCTTTCCTGTTCACGCCCAGCTCTGACCAGGGCTTATTCAAATTGACTGAATTTTTGTTAAATTTCCGTTTTCGCCTGCACTTGCTCCACGTATTTGTATGTATATTTATGCTCCGGAATGAATCTCCAGTTGGAGCGGAGAACTCTCTTTCCCTTTCTTCTCGCTCTCCGTTTGCTCTGTTTTCGGTAAGGCTTACGTGATGCCGAGACCCGAGACCCGTTAGCCCCTTTTTGCATACCTCGACTTAATCCTGGCCAGCGGAATGTGTCGGCGTAAAAGCCAATTTAAAAATGCCAACAATGATTTATGTTATGTATCGGTTCAGTTTTGCATTCCCTTCTTTTTGAACTGCTTCTACTTCCTCATGTTTGCCGTTGTTGTTGCTGTAATTTAAATGGTGAACAGCAAATGCGCTTTAATTTAAACAATTAACCCTAATGATTAACCCTAACAAGGAAGGAAACTCAGCTCGACGCGATGTTGCCAATAAAACTTAATGACTTAATGCCCCGGACCAGGTTCCGTTTTGGGCTTGCGTGCTATTCGCCCAAAGTGGCAAAAGTCGCATAATTAAAACAACAACAGCAACAACAACATCAACTGCAACAACAACAACTACTACAACAACAACAATGGCCACTAAAACTAGTGCTAACAGCTCTATTTATATAAACGGCTCGACGGCAAAGCGACAAAGTCATTGACATCCTGTCCCTAACGTGAAATGGCCTTAAAGACATAGTCAGAAGAGAGAGAAAGAAAGTGTGTGAGAGAGAGAGAGAGAGAGAGAGAAAGTAGAAAAAAGAAAGAGGGGGAAATGGAAAGATAGATAAGGGGTAAGGAAAAGCATGTGTGTGCTTACAACACTGCAGAAACGCCGCAATTAAAATACACGAGACATGAGACAGAACAATAAAAACAAGAACACAATCGGCAATATAAGAAAAATATTTGTGTTGTATGACGACTTGAAATTACACTGCACTGTATTGCTATAAAATTAATTCGAAGATGGAAAACTTATTTAATTTTTTAAAATGATGAAATAGCAAATTTAATTAAATATATATTAAGCTAATCATGCACATATACTTTGAAATAGTTAAGTTCAATATATTTTTATTATTTTTATCAATTATACTTTGAAGCTTCATGTTTTTATATTTCAACAATATTTGTCTTAGGTCATAACATTAAGGTCATAATAATAAAATGAAATTTATTAAGAACTGCAATGATTAGTATATAAAAATCCCAATTGACTGAGAAGCTGATACGGTTTTCCAAAATAAATTGTAGGTTTTTTTTGTTAGGATGTCTCATCGACAGAATGAAAGCAAAAATTGGTCGGCTTAATGGTACTGATAATAAAGACTGACATCACTTGAAAATACAGTATACCAAGACTTTACTAATACCGTATACCTAATTTACAATTACTTTCTACTTCGATGAATAAACATACTATGAGGTATAATTTTAATTTAAATATTCAAATGATTGTCATACTTTATTATTACTTTTGAATACTGGAGTAAATAAAAAGGCAGGATGAGAGAAGAATATTTGTTTATTCAAAAATTTTGTTAGGTGACACAGATTGATGTTTTGGAGATTTGTCTAGCAATTAATTTAATATTTTAATAATAATATTAAAATTGTATAAGTGTAGCAGAATATTAAGTATGGATAAAGTCACGCAACTTGTGATACCCTACAATATCACATGGATAACAATGATCCCCTGCGACACATGCTCTGCCTTTCTTTTTCTCTCTCTCTCCCTCTCTGGGCATAGTTGCTGGCAGTTAAAAAAAGCCATTATAAACATCTGTGCAACCGGGTGTCGAGGAGCTTTTACTTTCCCATCCCACCTAAACCCCATCATCCCCTTCGCACTACCTGCTTCAAGTGCTTCCGCAAACTCGACTATCTACGTATAAATAAGTGTGCTTATATGTAAGTATGTACATATGTATATACATATGTGAATTTGTGTGTGCTTTTTTATTGTTTGTTTAGCTAAACAATTGTTCCCCATCTCCAAGTGAGTCTGTGTGTGTCTGAATGTGTGAGTGTGCGTCCGCCTTTAATTTCATTGCTGATAAGCGTGTATTTGTCGCCCATTAAGTACTGGAATCAAAAATCAAATAAAATTGCTGCAGTCAAGAGCATTTGACTATTACATTTGCTGACCGCAAACATTTACAGAATATAAAAAATAAACTAACTTTAAACATATAAGATATACTACGCAATTGAAAAGTTTGAAATTGACTTTTAATTACCATTGCAATTCTAATGCTGAAGATTTACGAAAAAGAAATAAAGATAATTAATAAACAAAAATTAATTAATTTAATTGTATATTTAGACAAACGGACGATTATAATTTCTTTAAACTCTTTCGCAAATGTTCAATATATTTATATAGTTAAGAATATATGTATACATAAAATATTAAAATAAAATGTAAAATAAAAATATACATTGTACATTTTTTGTATGCTTGCAATATATTTTTATTAAGTCGTTCTTGGAAAAGTCTGGTGATAACAAAACTGTAACAAAGCTAGGGAAATATCAGAGCATACTTAGCTTAGAAATATATAAATAGTACTGATTATACCAATCAAATATGTATTTAAAGCTCTTAAGCGTCGAATTTAAAATACAAATATTCTCAGAACATTCAGTAATCATTCGGATTCCCGACAGTGCAGTTGAAATTTTACTATCGCCCACTGATTTATTTTAATTGAATATAAACTTGGATGAAATAAACGTATATATAATCGTGAAAAGAACAAAATGCGTGGAGTACTAGGCTTAATATTTGTAATTTGCATTTATCTGCCAAGTTCAATTAGAGCTACTGAAATTGACTTGGGAAGTGAGCTAACGGCACTAAAATATAAGTTAACTCAAGTTTTCGATATTTCGGGACAACGTGAAATACTTGTGGATGATGTACTGAATAAAACATTTTATGAGATTGGAGAGAGTATCGCGAATATTCCAAAAGAAGACGAACAATTAACGACTGAGAGACTCCCAACACAAACTGAAGCACCCGCTCAGGCTGATCTACAATGTGGGGCACATAGAGTATGTGTTCCAAAAGAAGACGAACAATTAACGACTGAGATACTTCCAACACAAAATGAAGCACCTGCTCAGGCTGATCTACAATGTGGGGCACATAGAGTATGTGTTCCGAAGGATCAGTGCAGAGCTAAAACCTTTGGGAAGTGTGCCAGCGATAAGTACTGTTGTGGAGTCAAAGGGTTACCAATCTATAATCAGGTATTAGCACATGAGTTTAATAAACAAATATTCCGAAAAACTAACGAAATTTCATGGCAGAATATGTGCGGCTATGGCGAAAAGATGACCCCAAATCGACCTTTTCAAGGGGGAGAAAAAAGGGATGCCAAAATCACTGAATTTCCCTGGATGATCGCTGTTTTCGAGGGAGAGGAGTTCATAGCTACCGGTGTCCTAATTAGCTTAAATAAAGTAATTACTAGTGCTTCCAAGCTAGATGGAAAGAATCCGGATAAAATTAGGGTCGTAGGCGGAGAATGGACTTTGCAGCGTAGCAATCAAATGTATCCACCTCAGAGCCGCTTGGTTGAGAAGATCATTCCACACGAGGACTTCAAGAACAATAAGAAGTACAACGACATTGCTCTGCTCCAACTGAATTTGCAATTCGGTGAAGTGGATTACATGAAACCCATTTGTTTGTCCGATTCATTGGATGGAATCAATTTAAGCGAATGCCACGTCACAACCTGGGGAAATCAGAACTCCGCACTGCGATCTTTCTCCATTTTCCCAATGAGTTCTAATGCATGCGAGGACGCAATAAGGAAACACAATATCGATTGGTTTGGCGAATTCATACGCGAGAACGTCAATTGTATTAGAACCGAGCCAGATATCAAATCCTGCGGTGTCGATAGTGGAGCCCCGCTTGTCTGCCCCTTCATTAGATCCCCCCAGCAATACACCTTGGTCGGGTTAGCCAATTGTGGCTGGAAATCTGCCCAGTTGGCCAACAATCAAATGCCGGATATTTATGCATTTACAATATATTTTGCACCCTGGATAAGAACTAAACTAAACGCAGACTTACTTCTTAATTAAATGTTGGGCTTAAATTATAAATATTTTTACTATCTTAAATTCCTAACTCTATAAAATGATGTAATCCTAACTTTAAATAATTAAAATAGAATTATTCGTAGCATGCGTGAAATACATCACAATTAACAATTTTATAAAGATAACTTGTTTTTAATTATAGAAGGTTGCCCTAAATTTATTTTTGGCATACTTCTTGAAGAAACAAGGTTTATATAAAAATATCTTGAATTTACTTATAGAAAATTGAAGTAGCTGCCTACTTCTTTCGAGATAACTTCTAAAAATAAACATCCTTTCTCGTCAGTTTAAATTTTGTTCTGAAATAAGGACGTCCAAAATCCACTTTTAGGATGTTCTTTTTCCTCGTTAGACGTTAATGTTATGTTAACATTTTTGGGCGATCAACAACAAAATCGTCCGCACACGCACATGCCCAAAAATCAAGCGAACTGATGATAACAGGGCCAAAATCCAGCGAAATTTTGTTGGTTGACCTCAATGTAAGCCCATCAAAAATGATAGTCGGTTGTTTGTTTGTTTAGGTGCCAACTGGATGATTAAAAATAATTTCCTTCAAATGGCCGCCGGTTGTTTTGCCAGCGTGAACGCTGTTAACCTCCCTATACACACAATGCGTAAAACTTGAATGTACCTTATAATTACATACATATATATTTAGTATAAAAACCTCTAGTTTGGCATTTCAATTGAAACCTGACATTCCAGAGAAAATTGTGCATTGCGCACAGTGTCTGCTCCCCATATTTCATGTAACACACAATTTAATTACCCATAATTAATAAGTTTAAACACTTTGCAAATCACTAGACAATGCCAAAGGCTTAGGGCATTAATAACTTGACACAATTTCATGGGAAAAAGACATCAAATTGCGTCAATTATAATTAATCTTAACACATTTTAGCGCTAATTTTAGACCCAGTTACAGGAAATGCCAAAGAAACGACCATAAGGCAATCATAAATATGCCTCGTCGATCCTGCACTTTGTGGTTGTTCTACCTCGTAAACCAATTATAAGTCACGCCAAATGTGATAAATCAATAAAGCGTCCTCTGCACTGACTCTCAGTTATTTGCGACAGGTCCTGAGTCTTGCGAGCTGAGTTCACTTTCTGCCTTCTGCGGCGTTTATTCATTTAGCTACTTGCTCTCAATTATTTATAATTTGATATCAAAAATTGCGATGGGGTAAAAAAGAGGTATTAAATCTTAGATGAGATAAAGTATCCACAATTTTTAATCTGAGCAACTTAATAATAATCTTTATTAAAGATATTATATTAATTAGCTCGGTACCCAAAAACTGGGTACTCGAGCCTATTAGATTCGTGACAATTATGGTACACTAATTGAAACACCTTTATATCCGAGACAATAACAGCTAGAGCTTCCGAATTTGGTGACAATCCTGCTATGTAGCGCACGCAGATCAAGTTTGCTTTATAATTTGGCCACCAATTTTCCTGCAATCGGCAAAAAACTAAAATATCCAAATACAATATTTCAAATTCAGCACACGTATAGATCACCTTCTTCATGATGTACATATATATCAAGCAAATAAATTTCCCTTTGCACGCCGCGCCGTGGTTCGCACAGTCTGGAGGGATGGGGGTAACATAATATAATTTTAGCTATACATGTTACCCCATTGTTATAATAACTTAGTATATTTTATTTTAGACATGTGTTCGACATATAACTGTCGAGTGGGCTCAACTGTAGACCTTGCGGAGCTCCCTTGTTTTTTTTATTTTCCAACATAATCAGAACAAGTGTTAGCCAATATTTAACAAGTGAAATCAAGTTATTAGGAATTAATTTTGAAGCAGAAATCTATTTATTTTAATTAACTTAAACATATTTGAACACATTATTTAAAAACTAAATTTATCAGAATCGAAAAAATATCCTATTCACTGACTTAATTTATCTATCATTTGATTTTTGTTTTTATTGAAATTGGAGATATGCATAATCTTATTAAATTCTATAATCATAAGTTTGGCTAAAGCCTAATCTTCATTTTGTATTTTCCATTTTAGGTAATTGATTGCCAAATGAAATTAATTGCTATGTTTAAGCTAAGACTGTATCGAGATTCGAGGACTGAATTTGTGTCTGAGTTCGTTTTGGAGTCACTTGAGTAAGTGCCTGGCAATATATCACGCATTTGAGTAGACGCTACAAAAACAACTACTAAATAATTGTTAATGTATTACGAATAATTTATGACACTATTTCATAAAAAGCAATAATTTTTCAATATCAAACGAGGCGGCAAACTGAAACTGCACTGACTGTAGAGGCGACTCCCTGCACAGTTGCAGTTGAAGGCTGCTCCTTGCTCCCTTTACCTACTTCCCGGCTCCTTTTACGCTCCTGGATGGAGCTGCTGTTTTCGTAATAAGCTTGATAAATAATAAAAGAGCGCCAGTAAACTGAAGCGAGCAAAGAAGTGAGGGGTTGTCTTGGGGTTGCCTTTGGTTTGAGTTGATTTTCGGTTTAAGTTTGGGATAGGTTTGGGTTTGGGGTTGACTGTCACTACCCAGTGAAATTTATCATTTTTCATTGCTGCAAGCTGCACTTTCTGAAACATTTCACTCAGCGACTGTACAGAGTAGCCAACCCAATCCCATTTCCCCAACTCCATCTTCATCTCCATCCACCATTCTCCTCTCTTGTCTTCAGCTGAAGTCTCATATTTTTGGCTGCTTAGAACTTGGCGTCTCCTTCCATGTTTGTTATTGCTGTACAGGCTGCTATTGCTGGGTCTGGCAAATGTTTACGAAAAGAGATTAATTGATTCCACTTGGCTGCATACAGAGTGTCTCTGTAGAGCCTCTGAGAGAAGAAGAGAATTCCTCTCCTGCGTCTCCCTCCATTTCCAACTGCCAGTTTGTTTCATCGTTTTGAGGTAGGAAACGCTACTGAATTGCTTCTTGCCACTAGAATTTCATCCAGAGTTCTACACTTACCAAAACAAATCATATGAAACCCTTTCTGCAAATCTTTAATAATGGATACAGGATACCAGCATGGATTTATTTTGTTTATTGACAAAATTAAGGAACCATCTTACCTAGAATTGTTGTTGACAAATTTCTAGTTTTCTATTTTAAAATATAAACTATTGAATAATTATTTTCCACATTATATAATCATCCATACGTTTCACATGGTCGAATCACGATGATATTGTAAATGTTTAGTTAATTTGCTTTTTTTGCACATTTCCTCCCAAACTTTATAGGAGTAATAAAAAGAGTTAAATTGTAATTTAACATAAACAACAGTTAATCGTTCATTTTGCTCTTTGAAACATTTATCATAATTATGTGATTCATCAGTAATTTTTTCATGAAAACAAATCAAATTCCATTAAGAAAATACAACATATCAAATTATAGACTAATAAATATCCTTCTGATTTAATAATTGGTCGGTTTTTGAGCTTCAATCACGAATTGCATTACATTTAAAGCTTGTATATAGTATAGTGGAGTATACCCTTTGTTTAAGAGGTATATCAAATGTTGCATAGCAACTGCAGACAAGTTGAAAAGGGCCAAAGGGAAAATTGAAGCGTTTGCATATAAATATTATATTTATATACACACATACATAAGTCAGTGTTCCTATATACATATTTAACTATTGGTATGCTTTACATGATTAAAACTTTATAAATGGCAAAGGGACAAAGGACTCGCCAGCCAGAGTTGGCGCACCACAGTTAACAAGTGCTCAAGAACAGTAGAAACGGTTTTTAGCAGTTTGGCAGCCGAGCGAAAACTTTTACTCAAAAAGTTGTCACAAGACCCCGGTTTTTGGCCAAGTTAGTTGACGTGCTTGAGGTTGTGGAAGGAAGGTTCCCAGCATTTAATAAGTGGCGAACTGGCAAAGACTTCCTTTTTGCCAAAAGAAGCCGAGCCAAACAACCAGTTTAATATTTGACAAGCAAAACATGCAATGCCACCCCCCACCCCCCCCCACTGACCCCTTCTCTTCCCAATTCCTTTCCTCTGCTCCCTGCCACTGCCAAGTGCAGCTGCATTTGCTGCCCCGCCTCCTGTTTCGCTGCGGTTTTTGATAAGTTCAGCTTGTCAGCCGCTTCGAAGTGACAAATATATTTAATTGCTTGCAGAACTTTGCTGCCAAAAACTTTTTCCCCAATACTCGTCCTCTTTCTCTTTCTCCTGTACGTTCATCTCCTCTGTTTATTTATTTTTTATGGCTGAATGTATGTAACAGACAGAAGAAGGCGTGGCAGACACCATAAAGTATATAAATTCTTGATCAGTATCAACAGCCGAGTCAATTTAGACCTTTCAGGGTACTTTCTTAACGAAAATTAATGTACAAATTTTGGAGAACTATACAATATATATATATATATAAATATATATATATATATATATATATATATATATATATATATATATAGTATGTATAAGTATGTATTATACATTTCACTTTTGTTGTAGTCATAATGTGTTATAACTTAATTACGATGATGATAATGTTGCTCGTCAATTTCGTCAATCCGCATCATCGAATAAAATGAAAAAACATTTGAAAAATGGAGAATTTCTGATTTTTACATAAATGTATATGCAGCTGTTAAAGAAAGCGGCACAAACGGCATTTCTATTAAAAGATAAATGTTGTTTAATGTTAACGTTTTTTACTTAATGGTTAATATTATTTCAAAACATTGAGAGCATAAATTGAGAATTATGACTTTACAGAACATCAACCGACATCAAAAATAACAACGAGCGAGAAGTAAACAAAAACATAAATTCTCGATTAATGCATTTTTTATGGAAAATAATAATGCTGTGAAATTTAAATGAAATTCAATTGAATTGGAATTTTATAGGCAGCTAATATTTAAGAAGTGCTATGAGCTGCCTATTAGGGCCAATTCTCAGAAATAGCAGAGAGAGAGAGAGAGGAGAAAGAGAGAGATGCAAAACAAAAATAAAACTAAATACCTTTTGAAGTTCACTGTTGAACTAAAACAAAACGTATACGTAATGCGAACTGGCTGGTCAAATAAAAGATCATGTTAGCTGAGTTTCTACATTGGTGTGTGTGTGTGTGCCTGCATGTGTGTATAGGTGTTTATTGAATTACCTAACTGTCGCCAGGGTGCTTCCTGTGCCTGAGCCTGTCGTTGTCTGTTTGTCAATACTAATCTGGTCGAAACACGACAAGAGGTTTCTGACAGGAGAAGTAGAACGTGGAGGGGCGGAAGGGCGGACGGGAGGGCTGGAGAAGGTAGCTTAGGACCTCCTGCAGCGACAACACAATCAATGCTGAAATCGAAAGCAACGGGAACTTTGCGATGGCCGTGCGTGGAGCCTTGATGGTTCGAGTATTTGAACCGGAAATCAAAATAAACAACAGCAAATCAGTCAAACAAACAAACAACAGTCTCTAACCTAGCTCTCTGACTCTCTGGCTTTGGCTTTTGCTGAAAGCAATAAGGTCAAAATGTCTACCACTCACTTGGGCAATTCTTGTGACAATGCTACTCTACACAATGTGTATGGGTGTGTGTGTGTGTGTGTGTGTGTGTTGATAAGTGTGTGAGTTTAATACACCGTGCATGTGTATGCTCCAATAAAAGCTAATGGAACTGTCGCAATCATCAGGCCACTTTCAGTTCCGCTTCTCATTGCGATTGTGGCTGGATATATATTATATGTTAATATAAAAAAATTGACTCGGCTCCAGATGCTAATCAAGAATATATATACATTATGCGGTCTGACATCTTCACTCAAAACTATTATATCCTTTTTTGCTCATTTTTAATGGGATTAGGGAATCTATCTTTCAGTGTCCTTATTTACTTAAAATTAATGTGCAAATACTTAAAGTACTTAGCTATAGGATACACTGGGCTCAGGTCATTAGATACCGTTATGCACGCCCACAATTTGATACCCCTACAGAGCGCTGTATTAAATGTACGAGACGGTTATATGTTATCGTGCACAGATTTGGGT
The DNA here is from genome assembly GCA_035045575.1 of Drosophila falleni. Lineage (NCBI taxonomy): Eukaryota > Metazoa > Arthropoda > Insecta > Diptera > Drosophilidae > Drosophila > Drosophila falleni. The sequence continues at coordinate 347,654 of JAWNOV010000054.1, read as the reverse complement.
CAAATTTGATCAGAATATATATGACCGACCTAGATGTATAGGCTGTCAGTTTGAATTTACATATTTTAATAAAAATAAAAAGTTGTTTAATTCTAATATTTAATTGTTATCAATCGCTCTGAAGGCGCTATATAGTCTTTAGCTTTTACAGTCTCTGATATCTAGTTATTCATACTGACGGACGCATAAAAGACGGACAACAGACAGAAGGATATGGTTATATCAACTCGACTCCTGGTGATGATCATGAATATATATATAAATGTGTTGGATCTGCCACAACTCCTTCAGGCTGTTACATATGTTCACTCATATTTATTACACCCTTTTTTGCCAGTATTTAATGGCCTTAAGATATAAGAATCAACTAGAAATAATTCTCTTGTTACTTTAGAATACTTCCTGTCCGTTGTAATTTTCGGTCCCTGCTTATAATTCGTAAATAGAACAACAAATGTGTTAGTTATTTAAATACCAGCGAACTCTTCAATTCATTGCATTAGTGCAAGATCCCACAATTTATTTTCTTTACATAGTCAAAACAAACCGCAAGGCAATAAAAAAGGTCAAGAAATTCGTTGACCTACTGTAAATTCCACAAGGTAAAGGAATTTTTATTATTATTCAATTTAAAAGCGACATCAAAAGGCAGCGGCAAACACTTGAAGCATTTACAGCCACGCCCCCTATTTCCCCTATGTGGGAAGACGTCTTCTGCCAATTCCTTTCTCCTTTTTTATGAAAATTACATTTTTACATAATTTAACAAGATGTGAGAATGGCATGGGAAGAAAGGCTAAGGAATGGTGAGGAAGGGGGAAAACTTCAGTGCGTTCGTCATTCTGTCAGTCAGCCATTTTTTATGGTGCTACTCAAATTTCGTTGTTGTTGCATTGACCACTAAAGTAACCATAAAGCGGCATTAAATTTGTGCTCTATGGAAAGGGGGCCTCAAGTTGGTTCTATAAAAGAAGTGCCACTTGAGTGTCCGCACTTTCAGTGGGTTGTAAGGTGCCTCCATCTGGCATATCTGCCACTTCAACCACCTCCATTCCCTTCTACCCCCTTTCACAGACCCTTTACTTTCAGCTGGCGTATATTTAAGCGCAAATGATGTTGTAAATACAATTTTTTAGCAAGAGAAATGTCTTTATCGTCAAGTGGCTGTTCTTACTCTTCTTTCTCTTCTGTTTCTTCGTCTACCCCAATACAAAATGGCGTAAAAGTCCCGTCTTTTTACTGTTGTTGTTGTAGCCAAAAGGTTTGCTAAGTGGAAATGGGTGCTTTGTGTTAAAAGCGAGGGAGGCAAAAAAATTCTGTGTTAAAATGTTCTTTATGCGAGGGTTGCATAAGTATGGCACAACAACTTACCAGGGCTGCCACCAAGCAACTGAGTTAACATAGATTTGCTGGTTTAAGCCAAAAAGGGCAGTAAATTCGCTTCGATAATATTCGTCTAAGGGCAACTCAAAGTTTAATAGAGTTCCAAAAGATTACCCAAAACTATAGATTTATTTAGATAGAGTTCTCATACATATAGATCAGTTTTCTAACAATTAAAGATAATTAAATTACATACGCTTGTTTTAATTCATTATGTTTATTATGTTTTGTGACGAACAAAAATGAGTTTAGTATAAAAATTTAAAAATATATATAAATTAATTTAAAATTAAACGAAAATTGGCATTGTGCACTGTGCGCAAAAAGGGTGAGCTTTTGTGAACATAAAAATTACTTTTTGCGCAGTGCGGAATGTCAATTTTATATTATTTTTTTTATTAATTTATATTTTTATTTAAAATTTTTATATTAAACTCAATTTTGCTCGTCACAAAATTGGATATCAGAAATTATGGGGCTGGAAATTGCTTTCGTCACTAGACTTTCACCTCGTGTAGAGGTTTTTTTGTGGGATATCAGAAATTTTTGCAATTGCTTTTGCTTTTGACATTGTAACTTTATCGTTGTTGAATTTCTATCATATTTAAAAAAACATTTTATTATAATTAGAAAGAAAAGTAGGAGGCTCCGCCGCCTGCTCGCTTCGCTCGAGTTGCTACTCTGCTGTCGGACGGAGTAGTCGAGCATTCCCGACTGTCGGAGACCCCGTACTTACTATGTCAAAAACTAAGACTGCTAAAAATTCATACTTGATTTGGACCCGATCGGTCCTATGCCAGCTATATGATATAGGGGTCCGATTTGAACCAACTTTGGTCAGGATATATAAAATCAAGTTGAATACATATTTTATCAGTTTGGTTACGATATCTCAAAAAACAAAAAAGGTTTTCATACTAAAACTTGATTTTCGCCCGATCGGTCCTGTGACAGCTATATTTTATAGTGGTTCGATTTGTACCAACTTTGGACTGGATATATAAAACCAAGTTGTATGTATATTCTATAAGTTTGGTTACGATATATAAAACCAAGTTTTATGAATAGTCTATAAGATTGGCTACGATATCTCATTAAACAAATAAGTTTTTCATACTAAGACTCGATTTTTGCCCGATCGGTCCTATGACAGCTATATGATATAGTGGACCGATTTGAACCAACTTTGTGCAATTGATTTGATTAGAATTTTTAAGAGATAACAAATTTTACCAAAAGTCCCCAACAGCCCCATTAGCTGCTATCATTGAAATTTTTTCCCTCCCACTTACACCCCCGTATCTTGTGACCCAGGTGAGTTATAAAAAGTTTTAGTATGTCATTTTGTAAGTTAGGACTAAACCTTTCGATCGGTATCTACCTCGATTTGATCGGCCAGTCATAGCAAATTTTCCAAATTAGCTGTATATAATGCTAGTCGCCTTTCGCACCCTTCGTGCTGCTTTCGTCACTAGCGCAAACTGTCGTCCGCAGTGATCTATTGAATTAGGCAATTAAATAAAACATAACTTTTTGTAAATTTCGTTGAAATAATTATGCAGTTTAAATTTTAAATCACGAATCATTTATTAACCAAATTTAAAGTTGATTGAAAATAAAGTTTTGAACATGCCTATTTATATCATGCACTGCTTGTTATATCTGTAAATTCACTTAAAGCAAATTGGCCAAAATGTCAGCAACAATGCTTAAGGCGGTATTTAAGCTTGAACGCTTTAAGGCCAAGGCCAATAGCCAATGGCCAAAGCTTCACTGGGTACCAAATATACGTAGAGAAAGAGAGAGATGCAAAGGAAAGTATCATCATTACCAGAAATATCCTGCAGCGTCAATTTGTAAGCTCCGTTGGCATTGTGCCCTCTGTCTGATGCCAAAGGACTCAAAAGAGACTCGACCAGGAGACACTTAAGCAGCCAGATACTTCAGTCTAATATTACTGTCTGCCACGCCCCCAATAACGCCCTTCCTCTGTGCGAGCACGCATACAAATTGACAATTTTATTAGCACATAAATTAGTAAAAATAATCAATAAGCAATGTGCCAAAAAATACCGATAAATTGCATTTATTGGCCGCATTTATGCAGCAGTTTCCATTAAGAAGCTGATAATAATATTTCTGTGCCAATTAGGAAAATTCCTGAGGACTCCTGTTTCCAACTTGGCTAATTGCGTAATTTGCAAGTATTTGCTCATTGCAGAGGGATAGTTATTCCCCTTGTTATTTAAATAAAACTCTCGCTAATTAACTGGATTTTTGAAAAGCAGTTGGTTAATTTATAAACTAAATAGTTTTATTTTTCGAAATAACTCCAAAGTTATCAGACATTTAAAGGAAGCAGAAGACTTGCACTTCAAATTGAACCCAACCCTCAATGAATGCAAATTTTCTCCGCTTGGCTGCTGGCCAAGTAAAAAAAAAAACATAACAAGGAGAAAGAGATGGAGATAGAGATGGAGAAACGACTAAACAGCTCTACACTTAAATGCCGGAAATGAGATACAAGGCAAGTGACAAACAGGGGAGGCTAAAAGGGAAGTGGAATGAAATGCGGGCCAAGGCCAAAGGGGGAACAATTCTCACAAAATTTGCTGTCAAACTTAACAGAAATTAGAACGTGATTAGATTTCATTTAAGCATTTAGCAGAACTGACAGCCAGCATAACAGAGGGAAGGACTTCAAAATTATATTTTGAGCACGCAAATTTATTGACAATTAGCAGGAGTGAGGTTAGGTAAATTCGGGAGATGGCAAACTATATACATGGAGCTTAAACATTAATTATAACGAGCATAATTAACAAATCTGGCAATCAGTTGCTTAACTCAACTCAACTCGACCCACAGGATAAGACCAAAGGGGAAAAGAGAGGGAAAATAGGAGGAAATGTGTTCAGTCAGACGTATTAATTAAAGCACTGCTACGAATTGGAATTGGAATTAGAATTGGAGCGCTGTCCAGGCAAGTAGAAGTTATTATCTGAGTTATGTATAGGTATAAATAGTTCTTTGGCTAATTTACGGTATTAATGAGTGTCAAGGAGCAGCATGAAATCTTCTTATAATTGGCAAGGAAACTCACAGGAAAAGCTTCATTGAGATTGGGATGTCTTCTCTTTAACTGTCAATCAAAGTCACCCACGTCACCTATGCGAAAACTCATTCGAAAAAAACAGGATAGGAATGAATGGGGAGCAATGACAGCCTGACATGATGTAACAGAAGAAACAAGCTGAAGGACAACAAAACATGAACTCGCAACATCGTCGAGTTAATCGTTGCAAAGTTAAACAAACACAAATAGATTAGATCAAAGTTCCGAAGACAAAATGTGTCAATTCGACATACAAAAATATACATATATCTAAAAATAAAAAGCAAAGAAAAGAAAAATCACGTCAAGAAAGCACGGTATCTGTTCGAAAAACTTGCTTAAAAAAGAACATGGGGAATTAGTTTGAAAGAAACAAATCAAAATGATTGACAACGGATAATTGATATTTGATTTAGGAAAGAGTAAATCAATGAGGGGAAAATGTGAATTCGCCCTAAAATGCGGGGAAAAAACGAGCTTAAAGTCATAACTGGAAAATCAACATTACTGATAATTAAACAAATAATATAATATTAATAATCAAGGAATTCCCAAATGCAATAAACTACGAATTTTTTGGGAAAAAAATATATTTCAATTTACCAAATTTTATTAAAAAAATATTTATTTTAGCTATTTGATTTAAGTATATATTTTAAATATGTCTTAAATTTCCCCTTGACAAGTTAAATTTACATATGGAATCTGTTTCTACTATTTTATTCTTTTTAACGATGCATTTATTGTATTTTTCTTGACTTTGTGTAGTTCTTATAAATTTGCTCTGTTTGACACATTCACCATTTTAATGTAATCATATGGCAAATGAAATGAGCTTAACCAATCGCCTTGCCATTATCATTATCATAAACATCATTATAGTGAACTATCAGTGTGAGAGCATTACTTTGCATAAATGCGAATTTGTCGACTAGAATAAGCTAATTAGCTTAGAGACATCGCAACATTTCATTAAACAAATGGTCCCTGGTGTATAATTTTAATACGCAATTACAGCCAACTCAACAGCACTCAATTGCCTTTCAGCCTACAGCCTTCATCCTGGCTGATAGTAAGTCGCCCAGTCTCCAGTTATACGGTTTACTTGGCCAGATACTTGAGCATAAGCCGAGGCAATAAATTTCATTTGATGCTCATTGCGTTGGTTACCTAAGCAATCGTCGCGTTGCCTTGTTGTCCACAAGGGGGGAGAGGTGCTTTAAATTATTTGATAATTTATGCGAAAATTATGTGACAATTGAGAGAAGAAAGAAAAGTGAATCAGGCTCAAGTTGCCCGGCAACCGGCTAGGAATCAAGTCAAGTCTTTATATTTATTGGAAACTCTGTTCGCATCATCAATCAATTAGCAATGTTGTCATATCTCATACCAGATGTCTCCATTTAAATCCTGCTGTGCTTCCATTTCCTCAATATCGTGAAAGATGCGCAACGGACAAACGAACTTAAAGAACTCGTAGAGGACAAAGTACAAGGTGCCCAACATATCGAGCAGTGATTTCAATGCCAACAGTATCCAATATAATGAGAATGAAGGTTTACCAAATACTGCTGATTTCCCGGAAAGAGTGCAGGAGTTGCCAGATATAAAAAAGATTTGGTCAATGCTGTTAAACAAAATGAACTGACAGTTATCTATCCATCTTTTATTTCCATTTCCAATTATTTTCACTTACAATGAACTACAATTCGGGCAATGTTTTTAATTGTTTTCAGAAGTTTGTGTTTGCTTTGATACTTGAATTTCATTTCAGTTATCGAATTTCGAAAGATACCCAGCGCAAGGCACACTCCATTCACTAACTCCTTGAATCTTGAATCCCCCTTCAAAGCCTGCCTCTGTTCAATGCTCTGTTATTTCCAATTAACGCCAACGCCAAAGTAACCACAATTTCTCAATTACACCACAATTTGGTGGTGTTGTTGTCGCTACCTCGGATTCCATTGTTGTTGCTGTTAAATTATTCAAACTGCTATAATTTACGTTTAATTATTAGATTATTGCCTGTGCATAGTTAATGAATTTTACCTGCAACCTTTGACTAAATTAATTTTTATTTTTCCCTTTACTTAGTGGTTATTTATATTGTGGCCATAATGTGGCACCCTCTGGCGGCAATAATCATAACAAACTTACATTATGGTCTGGGACTCATTGCGATACAATCGATAACGATAACAGGTTTCGATTTTTACACTTCTCTGTCTTTCCCGTCTTATTTAATCACTGCAATTTCCTTATAGATATGGCATTAAATATTCATTTTCTGTCACACAAATCTGATATTAAGCCTTGACTTACAACGAGCTTATCAGCCCCATCCCCAGTTACAAGAAAAAAAAACACCCTTCAAAAAAAGAAACCTCTTCCTGTCATACATTTATGCACTATAAGCACGACTGGAAACATGTAATAAATATTCACCAAATTGTACTACAAATTCTTATGCAATTGGGCTAAAAGGGAATTGAAGTTATTGAAAATAAGCAACAAAATTGGTATGTTTATTTGATATGATATGTTCCAAAACTGCCAAAGGTCTTCATATTTTAGCCCATAAATCACACAAAAACACGAAATAACGAAATTCTAAGTATTAGCAAATTCCCGTCTGAATATCAAAATAGTCGGACCCTCAGACTTCGTAGAATAATCCACAACAATGCAGCTTTCTCATTCGCCGCTATCTTAACGCTCGGCCCCTTGACAATGGCCTTTGGTAAGTAACACATTAATATAGTAACAAAAATTTAAAATTAAAAAAAGTACAATTCAACATTGTTTATTCAGTCAATTCAACCCCAATTTGAAATAGGACAATGTAAAAATGACTTTGACCCCAAACCACAATTGAGCCAAAGAAGTTCCACACGAATTCTCAACAAGTACATACTACAGCCAGTCTAAAAAAAATAGCGCCTCGATTGAATATTAATTAAGGAGAAACACATAAAATTATAAAATACATTTTAAATGCATATTATAATACAAAAACTGACATATCAAAAAATTTCAAATACTTAATGTACACTAAAAAATAACTTGAACATTGTTTTGTTTTCTTCTGGAACGCAGATCCTCTCCTAGGTGCCGGGCAAGTTTGTATAATGTGAAGTCAACAGTTTCCTACATTGGCAGCTCCTTCTAAAAATTATATTTTTGATTACTAATTTTATATACAATATACATTCATTATTAAGAACATTTCAAAATTTGATTCCCCAAAAATCTGCACTATTGAATACCTGAGCTCTGTTTTCCTCCTTCTGTTTAAAATGCGGGAAAAAAACATTGCATACTTTTAAGCTTGTTTTTATTATTTATTAAAAAGCTCTGCAGCGTTGCGGCAACAACAACAACAACCACTTTTAAAATGCAATTAATTAGGCGGCGTGGGCGTGGTCAAACAATTAAATATTTGCACATTTATGTGCATACATATGTACAAAATTGAATCGTATGTGCAAAAATATATACGTACTTATGTATTTAATATAATTTGCATATATAAATTACTTACATAAACTTTTTATATACCGAATTTCTGCCTCAATTTTCTCACGATTAAATTGAAAATTAATTTGGTCTGTGCCATGAAAAAAAACAGAGAAGAAGCCCGATTCAATACACTCAATGCTACAAAAAAATTAATTCATGATATTGACCGCATTTAATGCAGCCCACTCTTAGGATCGACAAAAATTAAATACCAGCTGAAAAAACAATACATTTTTTTGAAATTGAAAACCCACAGAAGTCAAGGAAACTTTTAAATAATGTGCGCTAAAGTTAAAAATACTGAAATATTAATATTCAGTTGATAGTTAAAGAATTTTTGTATACACACAATTCCTACTTTTCAGATCAGGCATCATAATTATAATATTTTGCACTTTCCGTTTTGGTAAAGTGAAAACGACTTAACGGAAAGCCTTTGAGCCGCAAACATGAAGGAAAACTTTTCCAATGGCCACTCTGAAGTTGTGCGAGCCTGAGGCTCACAGTTCGTTGGGCCATCAGTTCATCATTCGCATCGCTCCCAAGACCGCAACACTTTAACAATTATTGCCAACCACATGAACATGGACTTGGACATGGACATGGACATGGACACGGTACATGAAGCAGAGGACATGGACAAGGACATTGGCTGCTGTATGTAATGTGCTCAATTTTTCGCATTTTGCACAGCCGACGGGCGCAACGAGGTTGAACGATTGCAATGGCTGCCACATGCCACATGCTACCTGCTACCTGGTACCTGCTACCGGTTGCTTGCAACCTGACAGCCATAATAATATTAAACAATACATATAAATCACTCAGCTGTCTGACAACGAGCCAAACGTTGCTTCATGACCGGCCAAAAGGCAACTGGCAAACTGGCAACTGGCAAACTGGGGAAATGGCTCTGACAGCAGAAGGTTTCATAAAAATTTACCGCCATAATGCTTATTTTAAAAGTCAATATGTTCACTGCCTGTTATTTTAACACCCATCGTGTCCAGGTGCCAACGCTCAACATCTCGTCCTCATTCTCGTCGCTCATATCCGTTGCAAAATATACGACACACAACATAAACCCAAAGTGAAAAGTTAACAACACGAAAAAAAATAAAGAAGAAGAAAAACGGACCAAAAGGAAACAAGTCCGAGGCCCTGCAGTCATCTAAAGTTAAGCGACACATGTCACCTGCCCCAAAGACCCCAGCAAGAAGACGAGGCGAATCTACTCTTCCTCTTCTCCTCATTCTTTTTCTTCACATCCGGCCATGTCGTCCGCTTTATGTGACATGATTATGTGCAACAGTGCAACAGGCAGACAAACAGACAGACGGACCAAGAGAACAAACCCCATTACAACACCCCTCTCTCTCTCTGTCTCTTTCTCTGTCTTTCTGGAGCTCTCCTCAGCCCTTTCCCACCTTCCCAACCAATCATCGAGCACAGGTGAATGCGGTGTCAAGTGGTCCTCAAGCATTGCCAACAACAACAACAACAGCAACAACTGACTGCATATTGCAACTGCAGTTCATATATGTTGACATGCTGCCAACTGCGATTACAACTGATTTTTTAGCCGGTTGAGACTCAAGGATCTGATCAAATGTCCTTTGGCATCAGTTGAGCTAATTTTGTAATGTTAATAATATGTCTACGCAAAGTTCTGAAAAGACCTTAAAGAAGCATGAAAACGGAAGAATAAGAGCTCAGGCAACATAGTTATACTACATGTTGAAATTCTTATAAGTACATAAATATAACGTACTTTACTTAGAATCACTTGAAATGTATTTTTAAAACAATCGACGTAAAACTTCTGTAGATCAAAATGGCATATACACATACATAAATAGACTTAAATATAAATAACAACCAAGAAACTCGAGAGCTTCAACCTGAGTCAGAGTATATATTGACTTCTACAGCCTGCAAATAATATTAATTAATCATTCCATGACACAACTTTTTATTTAAACACAGATTATGTTTTATATTTCACTATGCTTTCAAACAGTGAAGTGATCGTGAAGCAAACGGAACAATTTCAATACAAAACTACTAGTGAATAAGAAAAGTTATGAACATGTTAAGAATATATAAGACTGTTGTCCTGGTCATGCTGTTAAGCTGTCTTTCTATTGGAAAGTGTGTGGAGGATGAGTCTGAATGGGATGTCGACTTATTGGAAGGAATTATAAATAATAGCACACAATTTGAGCAGCAAGTGAATGATATTGGAACAACTACAACTAGTGCAACTGTAATTGATACACCTAAAATGGAGCACAGTTACCGAAGCTTGGACCCATCAACTGGAGAAACCACGTCAGGTGGTGGCTTCAATCCTTCACAGATTTTCCAGCATTACAAAGAGGTATTTTAATTAAATTTTCACTTTCAATGAACCAATTGATCAAGCTTCGTTTAATAGATGGAAAATTTGGGCTGTGGCTTTGGGAATCACCAAGACTTGAATGGAGCCAGCGGCGAACGAGATGTGCATGAGTCACACTTTGGAGAGTTCCCTTGGATGGTTGCGATTAGCGACAATAATAACTTCGTGGGAGGCGGTACGTTGATAGCGCCCGACATTGTACTAACCCTCGCCAGATTATTCAAGAAAAGCAAAACGGAAGACCTTCAGGTGCTGGCAGGTGAATGGGATACGCGAAACGACGAGGAGATCCTGCCTCATCTCAGCCGTGGTGTTGCATCAATCATCAAGCATCCACATTACGATAAACCTAACAATGACATTGCATTGCTCGTACTTCGCTTGAGGTTCAGTCACCAGCCCAACATTCGAACCATCTGCCTGCCCACTCCGGCAACTGTTATCGATTACAGTCTCTGCCTATCGGCAGCTTGGCCCGATGCCGGCAAGCCCGTGAAATCCCAATTTCAAATTCAACCCCGCAATGTGTGTGAAAGTCGTTTGCACAAACCCTACAATAACATTCCAAGTAGTCTATGTGCTGTTCCCATAGATGACTCCACTGTCACATCTCCTTCCACCCTCCCCGCCATCAACAGCGGTGCGGCCCTCGTCTGCCCCATGAAGGGCAATTCCAATCGATACACTCAGGCGGGCATTGCTATCGGAGTTCTTGACCGCAATGGCATTAAAACAGCAGTCTTTGTTAATGTGAGTCAGTTCATGCCCTGGATATTTAAAAATCTTGGACCGCGTAATACCGATTTAAAATACTATTTGCCCTAGACCAAGAAACAGCAAATGTATCAGGGGTGTTCCAAAAATGTAAGCCGACCCTTAATCAACCAAATGTATATAGGTTTTTGGTTGTTTTAATGTTAGTTAGTATATCTGGAGCACGCTGATTATTTCTGTTTTGTTACAATTACAAGAAAATTAATAAAAACTATATATATATATAAAAATAGTGGGATTCCTGAAACAGATTCGGATTTGATTTCGATTAGCATCCCGCCTGATTCCGATAAATCACTTAGGGATACCACACTTTCCGTATAATTTTTTAAATTTGCCTGTCAGCCCTACACATTTTGTATGGAGGAGCTGTGAACAGCTGATCGGCGAAATCAAATCTGTAGCGAAACCAAATCCGAATCTGTTTCAGGAATCCCACTGATAATAATTTTATTTTTACTTTTATAAAAAAGTTTTTTATATTTCAATAAATAATATTTGTAATTATTATTCCAAGTAAGTTTCTTTTAATAATAATCAAACTTAGATAAACTAATACATTCTTACTTTATTAAATAAAGTTCGATATGCATACATATTTATTCAAATTTTGAGTTGTTTTTCCTACTTGTGCTCATTCACTTTTATCAATCTGTTTCTCTCTCTCTCTGCCCCTTTTTCTGCGCCTCACTTTTCGTTTTTGACCTACTTTTAACGTTGCCGTGAGTCAGAAAACGCTTCGATTGTGTCGATCGCTGCGTTGACGTCGCTGTCGTCATTGGCGTCGGCGTTGCCTTTGCTTATCAGCTGCTCAGCGAACGGCGTGTAACTTTTACCGAAAAAAAATGAACAAAACAAAATGAGGGAAAAACATGAACACGAAATAAAAAAAAACGTCATTTGTTGTTTTGGTGACGTGTGTAGCGTCTGCCTTTGCTGATCGCCTGTTCAATTAGCAAACTATTTAAAATGTTTTAAACTTTTTTACGCTCTCTACTGTTAAATGTTATAAACAAAATAAAAATATTTATACAGAGCGCTTGGATCGCACGAGAAAAACAAACCGTACTGTTTATTTATATTGTTTTAAACATTTTTGTATTGGCTAAACATCTTTTAGCAATGCTGCGTCTTCTTATTTCCCATAATCCAAGGCACGGGCCACAGAAATGCGATGTCTAATGATACTTCACTCTCTCTCTCTCTCTCTCTCTCTCTCTCTCTCTCTCTCTCTCTCTCTTCTCTCTCTCTCTCTCTTTCCACCGATTTTGTGCCCTCAACATAGCGTTGTTCATATGCTGTTACGGCGTAACGGTAAATCCGTAAAGCTCTAGGAAATACGGTATTATTTTGTACTAATTCGAATAGGCGTACAGCTTTTAAAAGCAACAACTGGACGCATCAAAACTGTCGCAACGACTCAGCGATAAAGTCCGGCCAATGTGTGAATATTTATATCTGAATGTATATGCGAGTGTATAATGTATGTGCATGTGTAGACACATTTTTTTGTACCGCTGCTATAATTTGTTTATTCGTTCATTTGAAATTCCATACTGAGCTTGGGATACATTTGTTTAAATAACGCAGAATACACTGAATGAAAAAATTATCACGCTTGTTTTGCTTATTAAAGTAAAGCTAAAAAATTGTTGAAAACACAAGTTCATAAAAATTATCCAAATTAATATTTTTTTTTGCTATAATTAATTTAGAAAGAACAATTTAAAATATGGTTTTTTCTATTCGATCATTTTAACTATGTTAAATATTTGTAATTACAGTCTTAAAAAGTTTTTCTCCGTTCGACAGCTACATTCCAATCCTAATATATTTGTAGTATATAAAGAAGATTTTTGTAAAATTTCTGTTTATATAAGCGTTATTCTTAAAAATTTCTTCAAGTGTACACACACATAGATACAAATGTATACAGACCCGTAGAAATCACGTTTTATCCAAAAGTTTGACAGAGTGTAGACAGATACAAACACGTCCTCTACAAAACTGTCCGCCTGGGAATTTGGATAAATGCGCCCCATTGAATTATCCACTGTGGACCGAATGAAATTGAAAGTGCTCAACTGCTTCATTATAAGTATATCTCATACCACATCACTGCAAACAGAAGAATCTCTACAAAAGTGCAAAGTGATTTTTTTAGCTCAAGTCTATGGAATATGCTCTTTGTACAAATTCACATTACTGTCCACAATACACAATAGAGTATAGTGTAACTCAGCTGGGTGTGTGTGCTACTGAATCGCTTATCAGACAAACTCATGGGGGCATTACGCCCTCCTCTTAAACAATTTCCACTCGGAGCGAGTAAAATGCATTGAACAAACAACTTTCAAGCGTTTGCTGTGCGCTTGTTACAAAAAGTTTATAATTTCGTATTAAACAAAAAAATTAATGTTTTATACCGTGTAGAAAAGAAAAATATATTAAGTTGGATGGTTACTAAGCGTGCGGTTGCCTTTATAAGGTAGCGATTGTTAAATTAACCCTAGAAATGCAGAAAAAATGTACCCCAAACTAAAATTATAATTTAAATTATATTGAGATAATAAAAATTAATTTTTATTTTAAAGCATGTTTTTTTATGTAAAATTATTAAAATATGTACCTACGAGCTATGATTGTAATTTATTTAAAATAGCTATAAAGAACGTATTAATAATATTATTTAGTCATGTTATTTGTTTAACCCCGACGGCTTTATAGCATTAAGACATTCGCTTATCGGCACTGCTCACTCTCTCTTGATCATATTCTCTTGTTGGCTGTCTCCCTCTTTCCTTGGCTTTCTCTCCCACTCAAGCACTTGTGTTGCTAATGTCAGCATTGTATTTCTTTACCGCTTTTGCTTACGTTGCGCTCTCAGTTCATTGCTCTCTCTGCGCTACGCTCTCTGCGTTTGCCTTGCGGTCAACGATCTTCGAAAATTTCGATTGTGGAGTTCGTTGAACTGCCGAAAGAAGCATTTGCTAAGTGTTCGTTTTGTATTTCGGCAACTTGTGAATGCGTCTGCGTGCCTGATAGAGGCAACAAGCGTCTGATTTTTCTTTCAATCGTCGCAACGATCACTTTGGGTACCTGACACTGGCAATGGGTACTGGGGGGATTGGGGGAATGAAACTGGGGCTGGTGCTGGGTCAGGGGCGGTCCCTGAACGTGACATTGCTGAGGGTCGTTGACCTTTTTTTCGACACTATAGCGATCAGAGCATTGAACCTGACTATGCTGGAGGTCAATGCTAGTGTTTTCTCAGTTTTACCCTCGTCAAGTAACTGGGTTAAACAGCGGGGCCAGGGCCAGGGCCCTAGCCCTAACCCCAACCCAGTTGATTGTGCCCAATGTCAATGACGTGGCCATCACTTTCGTTTTTTATGTAGAAATCGATAGCTTGATTTGTTTATGGAACAGGCGAACAGACAATTCAGCACATGAACAACAACCACTGTATGAAAACTTGAAGGTTTTAATAACAACAGAAAAAACAACAACAATGAATTGAGGGCCAGTCGTGCGTACAATTATCATACACACACACACACACACACATGTATTTATTTTATTGGTGGTTGCTATGTGAATTCCTCTTTCCTATCCCTCTCCCTTTGATAGTGAAACCAAGCAACCCCAGTTGACAACCAATTTGACCGTCGTCGTTGTCGTCTTTTTCACTTTCGCTTTTAAAACATGATCGATAATATACAGGCACCAAGTAACAGGCGCACATAATACACAGCTCACCGACAACTCGACTCCATTATTTTATTGTGGTGCGTCTCTTGTTGACCTCGTTTCTTTTGTTGTTGCTGTTTGGTGTCTTCTTGTTGCTGTGGTTGTTGATGTTGTTGTCGTCGCTGCTTACGTGTTGAAAACTTTAACAATCGAACAAAGGGAAGAGCAATAGCATAAGGAAACATGTATGTATATATGTATGTATGTATGTATGTATGTATGTACATACGTAGGTTGGTAGTTTATTTATATACAAACTGACATACACTTTTTCGTCTTTTAAATTGGTTCAAAAATTTTTAGAAGTCTGTTTCTAAGGATTTAGTTGGGAAACATAATCAATTTATATTTTTGAAATTTCTTTGTACTTACAAAACTGTTTGCAATATTTGTTTACTTGTATGTATGTGTAGTACAGTAAAAATTATGCAATTTGATGTCAATATATAAAATAAGCTGAGAATCAAACCGAAACAAATTTCGGTTCTGTAAATTAAAAATGTTACTTATTATGCAAATTTCATATTCAGAAAAATTTTTTGCTTTAAATTAATCGAAAAAAAAAACTTAATAATGAAATTGTAATGCAGAATAAGTTAAGAGGTCAAACCATGATGAAAATGTTAAATATCGCTTCAGTTTTGACAAAGTTATTTCATTTGATAGGAAAAACATTTTACATCCTGAGTCAACAAATGATCTGCGTTATAGGAAACTTCTTTGTACTTAAAAAAATTACAGGGCTCTATTGGGTTTGTTTTACCGAATATGTAACAGACAGAAGGAGGCGTGGCAGATCCTATAAAGTATATATATTCTTGATTAGCATCAATAGCCGAGTCGATATAGCAATGTCGGTCTGTCTGTCTGTCTGTATGAACACCTAGATCTCAGAGACTATAAGAGCTAGAGACACCAAACTTGGTATGTAGGTTCTTTTATGATGCAAGCAGATCAAGTTTGTTTCAAAATTTAACCACGCCTTTTTAACGCCCACAAATCGGAAATAAAAATTTCATATCACTGCGGACGGCAGTTCGCGTTAGTGACGAAAGCAGCACGAAGGGTGCGAAAGGCGACTAACAACTATATACAGCTAAGTTGGAAAATTTGCTACGACTGTCCGATCAGATCGAGTTAATACCGATCGAAAGGTTTAGTCCTAACTTACAAAATGGCAACTAAAACTTTTGCTAATTCACCTGGGTCAGAGAACGGGGGTGTAAGTGGGAGGAAAAATTTATATGATCGCAGCTTATGGAGCCGTTGGGGCTTTTACGTAAATTTTTTTTTTTTAAAAATTCTTATCAAAAATACGCGTCGTTTGATACCTTGATGACCCAAATCCGATAAGTGGTTCAAAAGATAAATAAATTGAAAATTTTAGAGAAACTAAAAATGAAGTGAAAAATTAGTTTCTTTGTTTGTCTGTTTGTCTGTTGTATCAAAGCGCTAAAAAAGCGTGGATGTTATGATGGGGATTTGTTCATTTTGAAAATCTAGAATGTTTGTTTTACGACTTTTTCAATTTCCCGCTAGTTTAGCGGGAAATCGCTAAATCCCGCTAAATTTGAAACCTCACCAGTTTCCAACCAAGAAGCTAAGATATGTTCTGGGTATCATTGGAAAGGTGTGCTTGAGGGCTTTTAGGCGTACCTTTAAACTTTTTTTCTAAAGTACTCAGGTAACATTTTACAGGTGAAATAAGTTTTTTAGCTTACATTTTGGCGATTTCTGACAAAACGGCTCTAACGATTTTAATTAAATTTTAGTATGTTGTAGTACGTAGAATTTTGCGTTTTTTAGTATATGAAACATAAACTTTGACCAAGGGGTTTGGAAGATATTGCTTGTTAACTGAATGTATACATTTTTCTATCGGTCGAAAATCAGGTTTTAGTAAGAAAAACTTTTTGGTTGTATGAGATATCTCAAACAAACTGACACAATACGCATTTAACTTGGTTTTAATATTCTGTGCAAAGTTGGTTCAAATCGGACCACTATAACATATAGCTGTCATAGGACCGATCGGGGGAAAATGGAGTCTTAGTACGAAAAACTTTTTTGTTTTATGAGATATCTCAACCAAACTGATAAAATATGCATTTAACTTCGTTTTATATATTCTGGCCAAAGTTGGCTAAAATCAGACCACTATATCATATAGCTGTCATAGGACCGATCGGGCGAAAATGGAGTCTTAGTACAAAAAACTTTTTTGTTTTATGAGATATCTCAACCAAACTGATAAAATATGCATTTAACTTGGTTTTATATATTCTGTGCAAAGTTGGTTCAAATCGGACCACTATAACATATAGCTGTCATAGGACCGATCGGGGGAAAATGGAGTCTTAGTACGAAAAACTTTTTTGTTTTATGAGATATCTCAACCAAACTGATAAAATATGCATTTAACTTCGTTTTATATATCCTGGCCAAAGTTGGTTCAAATCGGACCACTATATCATATAGCTGTCATAGGACCGATCGGGCGAAAATGGAGTCTTAGTACGAAAAACTTTTTGTTTTATGAGATATCTCAACCAAACTGATAAAATATGCATTTAACTTGGTTTTATATATTCTGTGCCAAGTTGGTTCAAATCGGACCACTATAACATATAGCTGTCATAGGACCGATCGGGGAAAATGGAGTCTTAGTACGAAAAACTTTTTGTTTTATGAGATATCTCAACCAAACTGATAAAATATGCATTTAACTTCGTTTTATATATCCTGGCCAAAGTTGGTTCAAATCGGACCACTATATCATATAGCTGTCATAGGACCGATCGGGCGAAAACAAGTCTTAGCATAAAAAACTTTTTTTACAAGAGATATCGTAACAAAACTAATAGAAAATGCATTTAAGTTAGACTTATAGATCCTGAAGAAAGTTGGTTCTAATCGAACCACTATATCATATAACTGTCATAGGACCGATCGGGCGAAGTCTAAGTCTAAGTATGAGAAACTTTTTTCTCACAGTAGGTACGGGGCGGAGCCCCTACTTTTCTTTATAATTAAAAAAAAAATTTTTAAATAGAAAAAATATTCAACAATGATAAATTTACAATGTCAACAGCAAAAGCAATGCAAAAATTTCTGATATCCCACAAAAAAACCTCAAACGAGTAAAAGTCTAGGACGAAAGCAATTTCCAGCCCCAAAATTCTGATATCCAATTTTGTGACGAACAAAATTGAGTTTAATATAAAAATTTAAATAAAAATATAAATTAATAAAAAAAAACAATTGGCATTCGGCACTGCGCAAAAAGTAATTTTATGTACAAAGAAGCTCACCCTTTTTGCGCACAGTGCACAAGGCCAATTGTTTTTTTATAATTTATATTTTTATTTAAAATTTTATATAAACTCAATTTTGTTCGTCACAAAATGGATATCAAAAGCTAAATTGCTTCGTCACTAGACTACCTCGTTAGAGGTTTTTTTGTGGGATCTAAATTATAAGAACAATTTAAAAGCTTGTGACACCAAATTTGGCATGTAGATTCCTCTTTAATGCAGGCAGATAAAGATTGTTTCTTTGTTGGATCAGACCATTATATTATATCATATAGCTGTCATAGGACCGATCGGGCAAAAATCAAGTCCTAGTATGAAAAACTTTCTGTTTAATGAGATATCGTAACCAAACTGATAAAATATGTATCTTACTTGGTTTTATATATCCTGACCAAAGTTGGTTCAATTTGGACCACTATATCATATATGTAGCTGCCATAGGACCGATCGAGCGAAAATCTAGTCTTATTATGAAAAACTTTTTTGTTTAATGAGATATCGTAACCAATTTTGTAGAATATACATACAACTTGGTTTTATATATCCTGTCCATTGTATCATAGCTATCATAGGACCGATCGGGCAAAAATCAAGTCCTAGTATGAAAAACTTTCTGTTTAATGAGATATCGTAACCAAACTGATAAAATATGTATCTTACTTGGTTTTATATATCCTGACCAAAGTTGGTTCAATTTGGACCACTATATCATATATGTAGCTGTCATAGGACCGATCGAGCGAAAATCTAGTCTTAGTAGGAAAAACTTTTTTGTTTAATGATATATCGTAACCAATTTTATAGAATATACATACAACCTGGTTTTATATATCCTGTCCATTGTTGGTTCAAATCGGACCACTATATCATATAGCTGTCATAGGACCGATTGGGCGAAAATCAAGTTTTAGTATAAAAAACTTTTTTGTTTTATGAGATATCGTAACCAAACTGATTCAATAAGCATTTAACTTTGTCTTATACATCCTGTCCAAAGTTGGTTCAAATCGGTCCACTATATTATATTGCTGTCATAGGACCGATCGGGCCAAAATCAAGTCTTAGTATGAAAAACTATTTTGTTTAATAAGATATCGTAACCAATTTTATCACTGCGGACGGCAGTTCGCGTTAGTGACGAAAGCAGCACGAGGGGCGAAAGGCGACTAACAACTATATACAGCAAGTTGGAAAATTGCACGACTGTCCGATCAGATCGAGTATAACCGATCGAAAGGTTTAGTCTAACTACAAAATGGCATACTAAAACTTTTGCTAATTCACCTGGGTCATGAGATACGGGAGTGTAAGTGGGAGGAAAAATTTATATGATCGCAGCTTATGGAGCCGTTGGGGCTTTTACGTAAAACTTTTTATTTTTTAAAAATTCTTATCAAAAATACGCGTCGTTTGATACCTTGATGACCCAAATCCGATAACTGGTCAAAAGATAAATAAATTTGAAAATTTTAGTAGAATACTAAAAATGAAGTGAAAAAGTTTCTTTGTTTGTCTGTTTGTCTGTTTGTCTGTTTGTCTGTTTGTCTGTTTGTATCAAAGCGCTAAAAAAGCGTAGATGTTATGATGGGGATTTGTTCATTTTTGAAAATCTAGAAATGTTTGTTTTACGACTTTTTCAATTTCCCGCTAGTTTAGCGGGAAATCGCTAAATCCCGCTAAATTTGAAGCTATAGATATGTTCTGGGTATCATTGGAAAGGTGTGCTTGAGGGCTTTTAGGCGTACCTTTAAACTTTTTTTCTAAAGTACTCAGGTAACATTTTACAGGTGAAATAAAGTTTTTTAGCTTACATTTTGGCGATTTCTGACAAAACGGCTCTAACGATTTTAATTAAATTTTAGTATGTTGTAGTACGTAGAATTTTGCGTTTTTTAGTATATGAAACATAAACTTTGACCAAGGGTTTGGAAGATATTGCTTGTTAACTGAATGTATACATTTTTCTATCGGTCGAAAATCAGGTTTTAGTAAGAAAAACTTTTTGGTTGTATGAGATATCTCAAACAAACTGACACAATACGCATTTAACTTGGTTTTATATATTCTGTGCAAAGTTGGTTCAAATCGGACCACTATAACATATAGCTGTCATAGGACCGATCGGGGGAAAATGGAGTCTTAGTACGAAAAACTTTTTGTTTTATGAGATATCTCAACCAAACTGATAAAATATGCATTTAACTTGGTTTTATATATTCTGTGCAAAGTTGGTTCAAATCGGACCACTATAACATATAGCTGTCATAGGACCGATCGGGGGAAAATGGAGTCTTAGTACGAAAAACTTTTTTGTTTTATGAGATATCTCAACCAAACTGATAAAATATGCATTTAACTTCGTTTTATATATCCTGGCCAAAGTTGGTTCAAATCGGACCACTATATCATATAGCTGTCATAGGACCGATCGGGCGAAAACAAGTCTTAGCATAAAAAACTTTTTTTACAAGAGATATCGTAACAAAACTAATAGAATATGCATTTAAGTTAGACTTATAGATCCTGAAGAAAGTTGGTTCTAATCGAACCACTATATCATATAACTGTCATAGGACCGATCGGGCGAAGTCTAAGTCTTAGTATGAGAAACTTTTTTTCTCACAGTAGGTACGGGGCTTCCGACAGTAGAGTAGCAACTTAAGCAATGCGAGCAGGGGGCGGAGCCCCCTACTTTTCTTTATAATTAAAAAAAAATTTTTTTAAATATGAAAAAATATTCAACAATGATAAATTTACAATGTCAACAGCAAAAGCAATTGCAAAAATTTCTGATATCCCACAAAAAAACCTCTAAACGAGGTAAAAGTCTAGTGACGAAAGCAATTTCCAGCCCCAAAATTTCTGATATCCAATTTTGTGACGAACAAAATTGAGTTTAATATAAAAATTTTAAATAAAAATATAAATTAATAAAAAAAAACAATTGGCATTCGGCACTGTGCAAAAAGTAATTTTTATGTACAAAGAAGCTCACCCTTTTTGCGCACAGTGCACAAGGCCAATTTTTTTTATTAATTTATATTTTTATTTAAAATTTTTATATTAAACTCAATTTTGTTCGTCACAAAATTGGATATCAGAAATTTTGGGCTGGAAATTGCTTTCGTCACTAGACTTTTACCTCGTTTAGAGGTTTTTTGTGGGATAGAATATACATAAAACTTGGTTTTATATATCCTGACTAATGTTGGTTCAAATCGGACCACTATATCATATAGCTGTCATAGGACCGATCGTTTCCAAATCAAGTATGAATTTTTAGCAGTCTTAGCTCTTGCCATAGTAAGTACGGGGTCTCCGACAGTCGAGAATGCTCGATCTTAGCTCCGTCCGACTAGTTATAATATCATTCAACAACAGAGTTTTTAAAAGTTTATCATAGTTAATTAACACATTAAGCATACGCACACGAATGTATGAATGTTGTACATTGAGCATTAAACGAGTGCGAAGGTTTTTGTTGTTCGCTTTTGGTTTTCCAAGGTTTTCCAGTCTGTTTCGATCAGTGTGTGTGTGTGTGTGTGTGCTTGAGTCTGTAGTGTGCGATTCAAGGTTTCCTTTTTGACTAAATAAACTGCAAAAGTGGCAACAATAACCGCGTCGTTTCAAGCAGTTGGTAAACCTTCTGTTGGCCTGGCCAAAATAGAACAGCAACGGTTTCTAAATAGTTGAGCTGCTGCTTTGCTTTGTGCCTTGAGAAGACGCTTCTACGAAGATTCTCTTCGATTGCCGGTAAATGTTCCCATTTTTCAGCAAAACAAATAGTTTTTGCTTACGCAAATTTCGTTTGAGCCATGTGTGGATTGTTGGCCATGCCGCCCGGCTAGAAAAGCTCTGTGGTATGACATGGCGTATGTGATTAGTTTTTTCGTACTATTTGGAACCGGGGCACAGCAATATATACACAGCACCTTCTTCTGCTTCTCCCTCTTTCTGGGTTTGGGGGCAACATGAAATTTTTATGTTAATATGAAAACAACAACAACTTAAATAACACCAACAACAACAATATGCTACATAAAGTGCTCGCGAGTGCCATAAAAATCAACGTGAATCAACAATTAGCATTCAAGGTTAACCAGAAATGAGCTGGCTGAGTCGCGACTTGGGGACAAACCAGCAGACTCTGCTTACCAATTGTTTTTACCCCATAACTGCAACAACTACAACAACTACAAACCGGTTTTTCTGTTTCGAGCCTATAACATCCGATCCCATATACATTATGGGTATTTTAACATTTCTTCTTCTACAATTAATTTAATCTATAATCTCTCTATAATTTACTTAACAATATTGTACTTAATTTTCTTATTTTAATTTCTTAATAATATTCTTATTTCTTCAAGTACATTGTTTTGTTTTTTAATTGTTTGCAAATGAGAAATCGAAAAATGATTAATATATTTGTAGAGTATATTAATGACAATAAAATATATCTGAACCAATCTACAAATAGCGAACTAAATATTTGTAGAAAAATCTAACCAAAATATAGAAATATATCATATTAATTTTTTGTCATAAAGAAGCTTAACTTTATAAAATAAACACCTTAGTAATTTACTACCATACATTTTTGGTCCATTGACCATATTCCTATAATGCTACTAAGTTTTATTGCTTGTATTCTACATTTAACTCATTCTAGGATACCTGCGTAGATTGTAATTTCGTTAAATTTAAGAATTTTAATATATTTAAATAAATATTTTAATGTGCTATTTATTTCCTTCATATATGGTATCTGTCTTTGAGTCAACTCTACTTGGACGTATTATAGATCAACATATCTTAGTGCTGTGTTCACATATAGAATTTTAAATACTTACTGAGCATTTTGAAGTCGAGCATACTCCACTCTAAGCATAATTCAATGAGTTTTCTGATGTTCTTTATTTATTAGGAAGTTCCCAATAGGAACGCTATTCTATACACTGTTCGTGTAATTATGCTTTAGAACTTGTAACAGGGTATGCTTAGGTCGAGCACACTCGCCTAGATCACGCTAACTATGCTTTTATACGAGAGTTGAATGACCTGGGGACTGATTACATAGATAGACACTTGGCATTGATTTCTGGAGCCCTGATCGCCAACAGCAGCGCAATTTCCTATGTAGTTGCTGTTGGTGCCTTATGATTTATGACTGGAGCTTCTCGCTATCTCTCTTGGCTCTCTTGCCGATCTGAAATTCACTTTCGATTTTCAATCTTACTAGGAAGTTTCTTATAATTTCGGCCAGGCGCGCAGGGCCGCAAGGGCAACGGTCACGATCATCAACGGGCCACAATATGCTTTTTTTTTTAATCAACTTTACGTGAAACAGTTCACCCAACATACTATTGCTGTCTTGCTTACACTAACACAGCAGATAGCATATACATACATACGTATGTATATAAGTTCATGTGTGGAAGTTATTTTTCGGTTGTTTGCATTTCGTGCGTTCAAGATCGTGACCCACTTTTTCTGTAGCTTGTGGCATGTGTTCATTTTCGTGAATAAACTCAAGAGGAAGAGGTGGCTAAATGTGACAGCAAGTAGCACTGATTAAGAGTATATTTGGTTAATGCTTAGTCGCTAACTAAGCGATTTCCACGTTTTTGCCATGCACACAGAAAGCCAATGTAATCCGCGTGGTATCATAATTAAGCTACAATAACTTGTCATATTTAAGCCCTTGTTACACTGCTTACGTTCAACAACACAACTACATACAAACGTTCCACTTTCTCACTCTCTCACTCTCGCTCTCTCTCTCTCTCTCTCTCTCTTTCACTCTCTCTTTACAGTGGTGACTGTGGGTCTGCGCAATGTTAACGTTCGCATTCCGGCTGCCGTTAAACGCGGCGATAATGCGCTCTTAATCTGCAATTATGACATCGAGAACGACACACTCTATGCGGTGAAGTGGTACAGGGGCCGCAGGGAGTTCTATCGGTATACGCCCAAGGAGAACCCAGCCTGGAAGATATTCACAAAAACCAATGAAATTGATGTCGAGGTGAGTACTGACTGCTTCAGTATGATTCCTGCTGATTCCTGCTCTTGCTGATGATAATGATGATGATGCTGATGATGATGCTGGCGATGATGATTAAACGTATAAATGAGAAGCTGAAAGAGCTGCCAATGTAAATTGCTGTAAATAACTGTAAAGTCGTGTTGTTGTTGTGGCTGCTCGTTGTATTAACGACAACAACAACAACAACAACCAGGATGATGAGTACTGTAGAATATTTGCCTGCGCTTCAGTTTCAGCCGTGTTTGTGTGTGTATATGGGTGTGTCTGTCGATGTTTGTTTTATGCATGTTAAAAAGTTTTAATTAACATTTTTGACTTTTCGCTTGGCGTCGTTGCAGTTGCTACACACACACACACACACACTCATACATACACAGACACATGTCCTGCCAGGCATTTTATTGTTGACTTTTGCTGACATTACGAGAAACACAACAACAACAACAACATAAAGTCCACTACCGCAAAAATGTGTTCAAGCTGTTGCAACACGTCTGTAATAACTTTTATAAAAAAAACACACACACACACACACAATGATGCATTATATAATTACACTGTCCATTTTTTAACAGTTGCAAATGCATATAATACACATCTATTGGCTTAAATTGTTATCAACAAAAAAAAATAAATAATAAAAAAAGATTAATAATCAATAAAGTAAAGTGAATTAATTTTTGAGTGCAGCCTAAAAGTATGCTTTTCTGCACTTGCTATTAAAATTGTTACTAAAATTTGTGTACAATACTTTTGTGCTGAACCGAAAAGTAAACAGTATTCTTGACTGAAACAATTAACATTATTAAAAATACATAATTGAATAGTTAATTAATTAATTTAATGTTTAATCGATAGTTTAAATTAAAACTTAATCAATCAATTTACAGACCACACAATCGAATGCCAGTCATGTGCTATTGCGTAATGTGCCCACCTCAATATCTGGTAAATTTGCCTGCGAAGTCTCTGCAGATGCGCCCACATTCGACACTTCCATTGTGACCGCCGATATGGAGGTTGTGGGTGAGTACAAAGATGCAAACATCTAATAGTTATCGTTGTTGACAAGCCCCTTAATAGAACTGCCCACACAACGACCTATTATAACGGGGATTCATTCACGTTATCGCCTCGGCGATATTATCAATGGCAACTGTTCCTCGGATTACTCAAAACCAGCAGCAAACCTCACCTGGTGGATAAATGATATACAGGTAAAATTAATGAACTAATTTATAATAGTTTTTAATTTATATATATATTTGTAGGTTCCTCCAAATTATTTGCGTATTTATGACATACAAAGACATCTGGCTGAGCATCTGGAGTCTTCTGTGCTGGAATTAAATTTCGTGGTGACAACTCATCATTTCATCAAGGGACGCCTCAAGGTAGAGTGCAGGCTATTTATATATTTATAAGATAAATGATTATAAGTAATTTTTGTAATTGTAGTTGAAGTGTTCGGCTCGCATTCACGATATTTATGCACAGGAGAGTGAAAAACTCATTGAAGAGGATCGTCCGCGAATTTTGGCCTCTGGTCGTTCGCCGGACATGAACATGTATCCATTTGATCAGCCGGGGGATATGGATGAAAATAATGAGTTCTATAATATGCATGCAAGTGAGTATGAATTTTAAATTGTTTAAAATCAAATAATAGGGTGCCATCATTATTAAAACAGCTAATTATGGCAAATTTTCAAATTCTTAAACTGTATAGCATAGTTCTTGTCCATTTTGAACTTGAAATTAGAAAAACAGGATTCTTGAATATTATTATCCTTAGAGTCATTTCTCCTTTTTTTTACCCCGTTGCCATTTCGCCAATGTGTGCGCAATCAATATCTTATTTGATTAAGCAACGCACATTATTCAAGCAACATGGAAAAGTGCTGAACGTTTGTTTAAAAATTAACCCAAAGCTTAAGATAAGCAATGGCCACAGCCAACACACAGACAATCACATACACGCACACACACACACAAACACACACACCCATACACACACACATACATAATCCCACACAATAGTGAGGTATACAAATCTTAGCCTGATTGTTTTGCAACTAAAACAAATGCGAAGCAGACCGTAGGGAATTTTTGGGGGTGAGAAGGAAGGATACATTACACGCACGCCATTAGAATGATAAACGGTTGAGCATTAAATCAAAGTTAGTGAAAAAAAAGGAGGCAAGGACTCGGGACGCACCTTATTAGCCATTGTTGTTGTGGAAGCCCACGATTTATTAATGCTCTGCGCTAAGCAACAAGCAATTAATTCAAAGATTAATTTGACCAGCGGGTGCCACAAGCACCGCAACCACTGAAACCACCGTACCCAGCACTCAATATGATATTCTCCCTCTCTTTCTCCCTCTCTTTCTCTTTGTCTTTATTTCTTTCACACAGATGCTGCCTCAACACAGTCGAAACTCAATTGGCAACTAACTGCGTTGTTGCTAATGCTATTGCTGCATTTGACCTGGAGCAGGACGAAGAGGACAATGGCTTGTAACACCCACCAAAGTAGCCGTTGTGGGGCAGAGAAACCGTTGCGGATCCCTCACAAATTCGAGTTGGCAACGCGGTGATGAGTTGGCCATGGTCAAAATGGTTGCCATGAGAATTGGACTACAAGAGGGGAACTCCATGTGATCAGGAGATCTGGCATTTAATCTGGATTTCACTATGGAGCACTCTGAAAAATGAACAATTATATAATCATATATGTACACAGGCCTGTTCGCAATTTCACAAAATGTATACCTTAAATGAGTTTCCAAACTGGTTGCGAAAGTGGAAGCTGGAACAACTCAATAAATAAATGTGATTAGTCACATTTGTCATTAACTGTAATATTTAGCAAATGTTTGTTGTGCATCATAGACGGAGAGCTGCCCCTTCGGTCCTTTCCCCTTCCCCCCTTTACACTCACCCCGACCCAAAAATCTACTAAATTAATACCAAATCATATACTGTAAAAATGGAATATTTCATAAATTTTCAAAGTGCAACTGCAGATTTGCCACCTAAGCCTAAGTCAAATGTAAATAAATCATTCAAACAACTACATTTCAATGATAAAAATTTTAAATGTTAAGCTAACGAAAAGTGTTTTCTATACATACATATTAATTTTATTTTTGTTTTTACTTTTCACTTTTGATGTGTAATTGTAGTTCTTAGGCAAAACTCTTTATGTTAAGCCAAGTATGTTGGTTTTTAAAAAGTATTTAGACAATTTGTTCAATTTGTTATGAAATTCATGTGTGAGTTGACTTTTAGTTTGAACTGTAATCAAAATGGCAGCCAAATAAAATGTATTTTATTTCATCAGTATGTCGTGTTTGGATGGGGATAAAATGGACAGTTGTTGCTACAATGAGATTGCTCTACAATTTTCAATTAAGCCAAGTTTCTAAAGTTGTACAGAAAAATGTATGAAAAATTGAGGAAAATTCCATTGAAATTTGAATTTAGCTTCTATCGATAGCAATAGTTTGTAGTTATTGGATAAAGTAGTTTTCTTATTCACATGCCTAATAGAGGGTAAGTATACTATGATTATATTATTTATTACAAACACATGTTGATGCTGTACTTCATTATTTGTGATGAATCATTATTTTCTTTGCAGCGCATCAAAGCATAAATGTACCAAAAACCAACCAAAAGTCCATACATTTTTTGTTGCTTTTCAGGTGGCTGAAAGTGGAATACACATGAGGAACTGGCATTTTTTTTTTAACAACTTCTGTAATAACTTCTTAACTGCAGTTGTTAAACATTTAACGCCATTTGACCATCATTTGCAAATTACGATTGTCTTGTTTTTTATATTTTTCACTTTTTGCCCTCCCTTTTGCGGTTCACCAGGTCGTCCTCGGCAAAGTGTAAAATATTATGGCGTCAACTGAAAAAGCCACAAATGAAAAACTTGTAATTTAGGTGACAAAAACAACAAAACAAGGCGCATGCAGAAAACGATGGCAAACTAAGAGGGGCGGACAACGGAACACAAAAAAAAAAACAGCGTCAAATGGGTTGGCAGCACTGCAAAAACCGACTGAAAGCCATTTGCCAGTACACTACTTATAGTCGCTTCGATCGAACAGCCGAGGACAGTTCAATAAACCCAAATCATATAATATTAATTTTAAAAATCAGATTTGAACAGATTTTTTTTTAATCTGCATTAAGTTTGTCTACAGATATAATTGTCATATTTGATTTTTAACAAATCACTGCGGACGGCAGTTTGTGTTAGTGACGAAAGCATCACGAATTGTGCGAAAGGCAACTAACAATATATACAGCCAAGTTGGAAAATTTGCTACGACTGTCCGATCAGATCGAGTTATATACCGATCGAAAGGTTTCATTAGTTACTCTACAAATTACAATTATTTTTAAATTTTCTTTTTACTTGTCTTATCATCAAAGTTGTTGAAGACAACAAAAATCACGCACTGACTTTTATTTAAAACTTTTGTTTTTTTTTTAAATTTTGTTGGGAGCTGCCGAGCTTTTTCGGCAAATTTCACGGGGGTTTTTATTACCTTAACAATTCAATTCAATTCGCGGAGCTGTTGTTGCACGCCGTTGAATTAGCAAAAATCAAGTGAAGTACAAAATTAAAGAGCAGAAGAGAAGCAGGAAAGTAACATGAATGCAAATTGACTGACTTTATAAGAATGGGTGGAACAGAGAGCGATAATTGCCAATAAAAGGCAAAATAAGCGAATATTGCTTAGAGTTGCCGACGCTTGATTCAGCTGCTGCACTGAACATATTCATATATCATATTCATTGTTGTCTTTTTGGGCTGATTAATATCTCTTACATAAAATCGAAGGTATCTATTTCCGATCATTCACAAATTTAAGTTATTAAATCAACTGCTTCTATTCAACTGTTGCGTGCTGTATTTGTGGGTGTTGCATACTTTTCAGCGCGCCGCTTTGTTGTTGCTGTTGGCAATTTCGCACTTGACTGCATCTCTGCAGATCTGAATGTGAATCCGTATCTGTATGTGTGTGTGTTTGGGTGTGTGTGTGCCTGTGTGTGGGCGTAAGGGCTCGTCTTGCTAAGTATCGGCATGCGAAGGGGCGTGGCCGTTAGCCCATTGCACTGTTGCAAATTTATTGTGCATGTGAATGCGCAACTCTCACGACCTTCCCCTGTCCCCTCTCCACTCCCCTGTCCGCTCACAGTCAGAGTAGGACATTGCTTTGGCAGTCAGCGAACCAAGCCAATTGCTCGAAAATGACTTTTGGCACGAGGCAGCTGCAGAAAGCGACGAGGCGGGGAAATCAAGCCATGATACTCAGAAGATGGAGCTGGCCATAGAAATGGAAATGGAGTTGGAGTTGGAGCTGTAGCTGGAAATGAAACTGCTTGTGCAATTGGAAGTTGGAAGAGAAAGTAGACAGAGACAGTGACAGAAGGGTGGCGTCGGGGAATGAAGGGAAAATGTTGCTAATGGACAATCGAAAACGCATTCAACTGGCAATTTCGGTTTGGCCCGTTGGCGCCATCGTCAGCTGTGTTGGCAAATTGATTCCCGTTTGCGGTTGCTTGGCACCAGGCAAACGTCAACACCACCGACGACCGCCAGGTGGCGCCCTCATTAAAACTGCACTGCGCAAAATGTCAAAAACATTCAAATGCGAGCAAACAAACTTAGCAGAAAAGCCGTCAAGTCGCGGTACAAAACCAAGTAATTTCACCTTGTTGGCTTCTTGTTTTTCACTAGCATGAAAAACATTTGTTAATTACTTTTCGCACTCACTCTCTGCCTCTCTCTCTCTTTTGTTAGCAAGCACCATGAACAATAATTTAAAACAAATTTGTAAAAAATAATTAATTTGCTTAAGAGAAAGAAACCGACCATTGTGGCTGCATTGCAGTTGAAATTAAGCAATTTACCTTTAACAATAACCTGTATACTTCAAAGGCTTTCAGCACAAATATTTGTATAGCTAATCGATAAATTGTTAAATGTATTATAAAAGAAATCGAAAAATTTAATATACTTGAAGATCTAAATTATCGAAAATTATAAAACTGCAGTTAGCATTTTCATTTGCATTTGAAAATTCTTTCATTGGACAATCGAAAAAAAGATTGTCATTGCATGCAAAGAAGTATAGAGAGAACTGCACCCAAAGTTACTTTGAATGGCAGCGCAAAAGCATGCTATGGCTTCACTGTTAAACCAGTGTATGAACACTGCACTGCTTCCTTTATTTTTCTATTTATTAAAAATATAATGAAATTTTGTAAAAAGATGAGTGTCCTGCTGCCTTACAGCAACTTAAACTAATCAGAAATTAAACTAAAATTAAAAACAAAATATGATGGGGAGATTTAAATGGTGATACTGGGGAAATCGAATAAATTTTAGTCGGAGATATTCATGTCCAGACCCGGATAGTGAGGTCTTGAGGGTGGTTGCACTGCTTTCAGAACGTTTTATTCTGAACTTTTATTTTCATCGCTTAAAAGTATGCAAAGGTAAGCAAATTTCATATTTGAAAAAAATAAGTTTTAATTGTAAATTGTATTAGAAATAATGATTATTTTCATTATTAATATATGAGAATACTAATGTATGGACTCACAACTTATTAGCAGCAATAAAAGTGTACTTTAATTCATTAATATTCTTAAGAGGTTGTCTTTATTAATGCCTGTATTTCAATCCATATCTTAATACATACTTCCGTCAACAATTGCATAGCCAAATATTGTATAAATGTTTATGCTAAGCCATATCGTATATTGTTTTTCTAACATTTATGAACCGACTGAGTAATAAAATAAACTGGAGAATGTTCAATGCTCATGAACTGTGGGGAACTTTTCCAAAGTTCATCATTTGTTTATCTGATCGAAAGGCAATTTATAAATAGCAATTGGAAAAGCTGCGGCAAAAATTCAGTGCGCATTTGTGTGTAGAACAGTACAGTTGGAGTACACGGTGTTATTAGCAGATTGTGGGCGTGGCAATGCAACTGAAAGACAACAGACAGATCACGGCCTATGCGCTAATATTGCTGCAGTTAATCGGCTATTCAAAAGGTAATATAAATTATCAATTTTAGCTTTGGGTAGCCCAATTTACTGGTAATATTGCTAGGACGTCGTGGCATTGGAGCCGGTGAGCAAGACTGGAATTATGTGGAGGTACGAGAGGGTGCCCATCTCTTCTATTGGCTGTACTACACGACGGCAAATGTGAGTGTTTATACAGAACGACCGCTCGTCATCTGGTTGCAAGGTGGACCCGGCGTTGCCTCCACGGGTTGTGGCAACTTCGAGCAGCTGGGACCGATGGATATTGAGGGCAGACCACGTGACAGCAGCTGGGTGCAGTATATGAATGTGCTCTTCATTGACAGCCCGGTTGGCACGGGCTTTAGTTATGTCGAGTCCCACGGTGACTACGCCAAAAACAACAATCAAATAGCTAGAGATCTAGTCACACTGATGGTCAGCTTTCTCAGAGAACATCCAGCATTCCGGCAGGTGCCATTGCATATATTTTCCGAGAGCTATGGCGGCAAGATGGCACCTGAGTTTGCCCTGGAACTGTATCTGGCCAAAGAGCGAGGGGATCTCGAGTGCCAGCTGAAGTCTGTGGTGGTTGGCAACCCATGGACCTCTCCCTTGGATAGCACCCTCTCCTATGCCCCCTATCTGCTTCAGATGGGAATTGTCGATCACGATGGTTATAGCAGCATTGCGAGGGTTGCCGCAGAAATTGCCCAGCTTGTATACGCTGAAAAATGGATGCAGGTGATCGAACAGAACGCGGACATTCAGGAGCTGATCAAGTTGCATACGGGAGGCGTCTTTCTATACAATACACAGCGTCCTGTCCATATCGATGATGACTATCGATATGGGGAGGATCCTAAGCTTCGTGACTTTATGATCACAAATGTTACCCAGGCCCTCAATCTCACCCACATGTCCGAGTGGATGGTGCAAAATGGAACGGTCTTCATCAATCTGGGAGGAGACATCTTCAAGCCTGCCATACACATAAGTAAAGCTAGCAACCTTCATATTATATCCTTATATCGTGCTAATCGCATTTTATCCCAGTCACCCGTCTGCTGAATGAGACGCCAGTGCGTGTGGGCGTCTACTCGGGAATTCTGGACATGCTTTGTGCCACGCCCGGCACTGTCAACTGGATCAATCGAATGCCCTGGCATCGCAAGCAGGAATACGTGAGGTCCTCCCGAAGACCCTTCCGCATCAATGGGGTGCTGGAGGGTTACGAGAAGAAGGGCGGCGGCTTCAGCATGTACTGGATTTACCGAGCTGGACACATGGTCCAGCAGGAGAATCCAGCGGCCATGTCCCACATTCTCCGTGAGTTTACCAACTTTGGCTAATCATTTTGTACCCTTAAATAAAGTGAAGTTGGATCTGAAGATGACACATTATTGGGATTGGAACTCGACCATTTGCAAGTTGGAACTTAAATCGATTCTGTAAAGAGCTAGACTAATGCAAATTTAAATTGTTTGTGTAAAGTAATCGGAACTAGACAAATTGAAAGCTGCAGACCATGAATACTCTCACAAGTCTTTTTCCATGTCGTGTCAAGGCCAAGCGAAAAGTTCTAACAATTTACTCGAAATTAACTCAAATTCTGGTTACATTGCGGCTATCCTCATCCCACAAACAGACTCGGCAATTCCCATTCCCTCTCTTTGCTTATTGCTGAAACATTTTACAGGTGCACCACATCAATTTATTTTCCACACAAAAGCCTATTAAAACTCACACACACGCACACACACTCTCGGCCCATTGATGGTTTGTGGAGCCTGACTAAATGTTTGCCAAATGGAACCACTTAACCTTTTTTTTCCTTCTTTCATTTTTTTTATATATTCCTTGTGGTTCAGTGAAAATGAGCTGGAATCCCAATGAGTGAGGAAAGACAAAGAGAACTCTGAAAGTCTTCGTTGTGTCTTGAGTCGCAGCAAAACAAATTAATTAAAAACTTAAAAGTTTGTGTAGAGCATATTCAAGATGGATATGAGAAGCTTTATAAAAGACAGACAAAAAAAGAGTGGAAAAAAAGATGTTGAAATTGGTGAAACTGGTTCAGTATGTTTTCGCAGGAAGTATGCTTGATTTGATTCGACTATAATTTAAATAGTTGTTTTTAATTAGAGTTATAGAATGATATAATAAATTATAATGAAGATGACAAAAGAATAACCACATTCAATTAAATTAAAGATTCTTAAAATCTATTCAGATTCAATTTGAAATATAGTTAACGGAATGCTGCTACACGTATAAAAAGTAAGTTTTCTTCAAGAAACATGTTTTGAGGAACTCTGTTTAGTTAATTGTCTTGATAGAAAATTACTCGCTAAGAGCTTTTCTACTAATATCACGTCTTAAGATTTGTCTCTTCACATTTGATTTTTGCAGTGGCCAAATTGAAAGTGAACAAAATATTGCTACATTTTTAAATATTACATATTCTGAGTTGTGTTACTATCAATAGGTTTTTTTCTATAAGATCGCACACTTCGACTGTTTAGTCATAAAAGATACAGATAATAGTCCTATAACAGCATTTAGAAACTTTTTGGTGAATGCTATGATTGAAGCTTGCTAATATTGATAATGAATAGGTATTTCATAGTTTCCCTTTCAAGTCTTTCCAAAAATTAGTCTAATTGAAAGCCATTAGATTTGATATCAGAAGTTGACGCACACTCGATCATCAACAACTAATTAGTGAATACTTAGAAGCAAATACGTAATCGAATAACAATTGGCAAGATGCGACAGCAACAGGGGAGTGACTTGAGGGAGTGCAAAAGCTACAGCTTTTGGTTAGAACTTGGCTGGAAAATGGTTTTTCCTGCGTCACGTCAACGCACAAGTAATTTTCACACAACTTAACGCCACATACCGTGCATATTAATTATGGTCGGAGTCGACAATGGGGAACAGAGGGGATGTTAAATCTAATTTGGTAAGACGACCTACGCGGGCGTCACGTAAAGGCTACCCTTCCCCTTTCTCTCCCTCTTCGCAGCCTCCTCGCCCTTTATAGCCAGATGGTTAATGTCAAGAGTGGAATGCGCCTGCACGTATGTGTATGCTATAAAAGAAACTGGAACTTGGGTTCAATTTGGTTGGTTTGGGTTGCTTTAGGTCTGGGTTTGGTGTTACTAAGGTTGCCACGTTGTCAGACGACAGGATGGCAGGCAGCTATTGTAACCATTTCAAGTATTTATAGGTAGCATGCCAGGATTTACCACGCTGAAGCCAAAAGTTGTATCAAAAATTACTCATGTGCAACGTTGTTGGGTTGGCACTTTTCTTGGCCAGGCCAAAAATAAATTAAATGCCTTTCGCCTAAACAAAATAAAATAAAAACGAAACAAAGGAAAATTCCTCATGAGAACATTCTCCATAGTTCATAGTCCGCTTGGAAGACAGGTGTGCGTCTGTCGACCTCTTATCTTTTCCCCGCTCTGTCTACTGCTTCTGGATCACTCTTTTCTTTCCCTTTATTTCATCACTGGGTGTACTGGTCCCATGACATTTTCTCCACCGTCGTATCTTTATTTTTTCTCTACTCTTTCATCCCTTTCTTCCCTCGAGCGTTTGATCAACTTACATAAATCGTTTTTAATTTATAATGGTGATCTAAATTGTATATTATATTTATATAATTATATTATAATTTCAAATCAATAAATTAAAATTTAAATATTTATTTTATATACAAAGTAATAATTTTTAAATATTTGGGATATTTTGAGCTTTAGCGCAAGATTTCAAGTATTAGGTCTAAAGGTTTTGGTTCGAGCCAAAAGAGTTATTACAAAGAGAGTATTTTATTGTCGTTTTCCATTTTTCTCCCTTAATTATTAATGCGTTAAACACACATGTTGCCCAAAATTCCCGTTATCACTGAAAGGTCATCGTGAATGTCATTCACATACTAAAATTTAATTAGTCAGCAGAAAGAAAGAGAAAGATTTTCTCTCTCTGTCTTTCACTTGTCTTTGTCTCGCTTATTTACAAACGAGTTTATCGAAAACTTTGATTTTACAATGACACGTGATATTTTGGAAGTCTTTCAGGAAATCGGCGGCCTCATCGAGAAAGCTATCGAGCAATTCGGGCGACTTAAAAATGGATTTGCTAATGCTCACATTTTGATCGTCCCAGATCTTCCATTTACGCATGCTCTCGATAACATCACCACAGAAGTCACGCTGGGTGTGAACTTTCTGGGACAACATGTTCTCCACATGCTGACGAAATTTACCTAAAGAAGAGAAGAAATAATTATGTATTAAGAAAGTCGAGTATGAAAGTAAGAAGGGTATAGAGTACTAATAATAAGACAAACAACAAAAATATACTGAGAGATAGAGTTAGCTATCATAAGAAAGGTGGTAAGAAATTAAGAGTGAAAGATAAGGTAGAACTATATCAATACCAAAGAAAAGAGAGACAAAGTGTAGTAGGAATATATATTTAAATATCGATTAAATATAATTATCGCTTTTTTCCATCTCGCTGTTTTATGTACACTCAGCTCGAACACTAGTGGCTCGATGTAAATATTTAACATACACTGTAAATAACATAACATACTCTATTAGTGATTATAACATTCTGTGTTCGGCAATTTTTAATAAAACAGTCGCATTCCGCGATTGAAATTAATAATAATACGGGCTACAATAGAAAGATCGGATAAGCTTTTCAGTGAAAATTATGCTTAAGGGAAAGATGGAAACTAAATATAAAAATTACAAGCAATGCAAAATATGGAAAGGAGAGGAAGAGATAGAAAAAGCAAAGACAAAAATCGAATAGAGATGGATAAGTGAAAAGAAGAGATAATGCTATTTACGATTCGCCAAACTGCGCTTCATCGTTTGCATTTTCTGGTCAAGTTGACTCTTCTCATACTCCTTGATAATATTATACATGCGACTGTCCATATTTTTGGTACCAAATACGCTGGAATCGCAGGGTACTTTGCATAAGGTGTTGAAATTGGGTCCCGAATAAGGAACCTTCGTAAATGCGCTGTTGGCATTGAACTCGGCGCGTCGTGACTCCGTCATATTTGACATTTGGGATTGATAATAGCGAGCACGATTGTTGTGAAATCGAAAGGTAGTGCTGGTCAACATCTTCTCAACCTTTGAGAGGCATCTGAAAGAAAGGAAGATAAAGAGAAATATGGAGACAGGGGCTGAAAGTAATACATACTTGGAGTTGCGGAGTGAGTAGACGCCTGGAATGGAGTATGTGCGGAGCAAATGATGCAGCTTGTATGCCACACAACTGAGCAGCTCCTCGGCGGCACAGAGTTGCATGCGGCGCAAGCTGTACGCATTATGCACCGTTTGCCTCACAAACCAGCCACGGTAGAAGGCCTGAATCTTTGTTGCCGAATGATTGAAATGCTCCCAGAGACGTTGATGCAACATATCCTCAACCAGTTGAATGTATTTGCGTCTCTGCCAAAATCCACGCCACCAACGTTGAATGGTCACTGCGGCATCCCATTGATAGCTTGTCTGCCTCTCATGATGCCTTTTCCAATATTTCTGGATACGCTGGGCAGCTCGAAATTGTTTATAGTCGAGTATTAGCAGCGAGGTCCTAGAGGGTTCTGTGAGTACGTACATAAGTTCGCCTTGCGTCTTGTCCTTTTGACTTACCTCGACAACTTGAAAGCCATCTTGTCATCCGTTTCTGTGTTCGCCGTCCATTCATCTTCATAACTACGTGAAATAGTTGCAAAATTTACAGTACCAATATGAAACTCAATACTTCAGCGATTTATACTTACTCAATTGCAGATCTAACATTTGTTGATAAACGGGAAACGCGATTTCCCGGGAAAAAGAATTGAAACATTGTATTTTTTTTTTTTTTTAAATTATTTTTTTTAGTGTTGTAACTGAGCAAAGTCAACTGAATATTAAAATGTCATTCTGTTTAAAATTGTGAATTAAGATTTTCCATGTTGAGTTATTCTTGGATCCGTATTTGATATACTTCATAATAAAGCTGTACTTTCACAGGTTTCTGTTATTAACTTTGATTTTCATTTAACTGGATCGTTAATCGAAAACGCAATTATTTTGCAGTCGACTAATCGAGTTAATTAAATCGATTCTCAGTTAAAATTTGACAATTCGACTCCAATTAAATTCTGCATTAAAACTAAATTTTTTCCATCACTGTCCAGTGCTACGTAACGATATTTTCCATCCATTTTAATTTAGTTACAAGTTAGTCCTGGAAATTCTTTTAGAAGTCTATGGAAAGTTATGCAACATATTTGCAGTTAACCAACTCAGTGATAACTTATGCAACACTGCACGCTAGAGATATGTAAACAGCTACGGGAAAAATAGATTAGAAGGCTTGTCAACAGAAGTGAAGGGGAGGAGGAGGAGAGCAAGAAGTCGCCAAGGAAGGAAAAACAATAAAAATTCGAGCGACAGCAGCGTTTGGGGGCAAATTGTTTAAAGGTGAAAAATTGTCCTGATCAAAATTCAGGCCAACCGAATGGTGACCGAGGGAGGATGTGGAGGGCTAAGAATGAGACTCAAGGTGCCTTGCTGTATGACAAGCGTTAACTTTTCAATGTTGACATCCTCTACAAATTCTACTTGCCTTTCCCACATTTCCTCTCTTCTCCTCTCGCTTCGTGCGCTCAATCAATTTTCTCAATTTTCTTTTTCCCAATGTAACTTTTTTTATATTTTATTTTTATTTTTTCTTACTTCTATTTAGGTACAGCGCACGTTTGGTTTATTTATTCCCGCTGCCTGTCGCAGTTCAAGCCGTCTTCATAGCCATTATCCATCCCTGCACTCCTCCCTCCCACTAACCACTCACTGTCCCACATTGCGATGATGTCGATGTCGATGTCATTGCTGATGATGCTGCACGTCTCGCAATGCTGTGATGTGATGTGTGCTGATATTTGACATTTTATTATGTGCACATCATCAATTTTGAAATTATTGTCAATGTATCGAAAGAGCACAACAATATGTGCGATAAGGTGGATCCTTTAACTTTTCATGTAGAGCTTACAAAATGTCAATTACAACTCTCCATTCAATATTTAAAATATAAAAACTAAATAGACAGTATGTGCGATAAGGTGGGTTCTTTAACTTTTCATGTAGATCTTAGAAAATGGCAATTACATTTCTCCATTAAATATTCAAAATATAAAAACTAAATAGACTGTGAAAATAGAATAAAAATGTGTAATGAAAAGCAGAAATATTTATTTTGAATACTTTGAACATACATTTTACATAATGGAACGGCCTGGTAAAATTATACTTACTGCAGTGCACTACACTACTTAAAGATAATTTATATTTATAAGTATAAGCAAATATACTAAAATTAATGTTGACATTTTTAATAAAACAAATGTTTCATGAACAATAATTAAATTAGTAAAATTTTGAAAGTTGTTTTTATGTTTTTCACATATACATACATATATATGTATACATAAACATATATATGTAATAAGCTTAATCATTTATTTTATTCTTTTAACCTATAACCAAATGAATTTTATTAGATCAAAACTCATACACATACAGAGTGAGCATTTGAAACGCACATTTGGCGCACCGCAAAGTATGCAATCAATTTTTATTGCCCACATGCAGTGAGTGGGCGTGGCATGTTCTGGTTTGGCCACTGTTGCCACCAGCCAGTGGCAGTGCAATGTTTTACTAATAATTTTCAATATAATCAGCACCTGTGACGACGACAAGGACGAAGCATCGTTCTCGATGAGGCATGCGGAAGAGAAAGGTAGGCAGAGTGAAGCAAAAAGAAACAGAAAGAGGAAGAGGACGAGGACGACGACGACGCATTTGCACAAATATTGCTAATGTATAAACATTTGAGGCTGCTGGTAAAGTTAAAGGGAATAAAAATTGAAATGCCTTAGCGCCCAGCAAGTGGCATTCCTGCCAACGGGGGATCCCCTCCTCCCACCTACCAACACCTAGCACTTGCCGCATTTTGTGGCAGCCACGTTAACTGGAACTCAGCCGCAGAGCAAAAGGCGCAAACCTAATGCGTTTCGCTTGTGGAGCACCACATGCGGCTTGAAAAAAGGTAATGGCCATGTCTTAAAGTAAATTCAAGCAGTTGAGTCCCAGATCTGGGTACAATCGATAGCATGCAGGTTCTTTAAGTACCATCAAAATCGGTTCTGTTACGATTATATCACTAAGAAAATAACCTTTAGAGAACTTTTTTAAATATCACTAAGAAAAACCCCTTTAGAGAACTAATTTCATACAACTGAAAATGTCTGCCCAAAACGCCAAACATTGAGGCCATTGTAAAATTTACTAAGAACTTGAAGAAACAGAGCTTTCCTTTTTTTCAGGTCCATAGTAAATTTCACCGTGGACTGAATGCTTGGCGTTTTGTGCGGACACTTTCAGTAGTACTTTATAAAAGAGGTTCTTTAGTGGGGTCAGCGCCGTTGCGACGAAAAATTGCGCCCGGGGCAAAGATTTTGACCCCCTCCCCACAAATTCTTTTCAGTAACATATTTTTTTAGCAAATAAACAAATCGAAGATAATGCCTTTTAAAAACATATTAA
Source organism: Drosophila falleni (assembly GCA_035045575.1). Lineage (NCBI taxonomy): Eukaryota > Metazoa > Arthropoda > Insecta > Diptera > Drosophilidae > Drosophila > Drosophila falleni. Next base: position 307,657 of record JAWNOV010000054.1, on the reverse strand, counting down.
TATTGACAACTCCAGTGTTAAATGTTACAACAATAAAAACTTATAGTGTGACAAATAGCTCGTTACCCAAAAATGGGTACTATTAGATTCCCGACAGATTAATGTACACCATTTTGAACACTTTTATCCCCGAGACTATAACTGTTACAGGAACCAAATTGGGTGACAATACTCTTAGATTTAATTCTAGATCTAAGATCAAATATTTTTGACTTCCTTGACTTTTTAAATGCTGAGTCGTTGCCATTTTATCCGCATATTGTCTGAATTTAACAATAACATCCTGATACATACATTACAAATATGTTACATGCTACAATTACAAATTTAAAACTGTAATTTTATAATGGTTTGTTATTTCGAAAATTGTAAAACTGATTTAAGGTCCCCTAAATTAATACCCATTTTGTTAGCTTTTATGGAAACAAAATCATTAATTATTTTACCCATATTTGAAGATGTTCGATTGATAGCAAACTGTGACTGCTAAGTCTCTCTTGTCCAATAGATGATCGTAAGTGGTTTTAAATTTATTGGAAGTTTGCTAAATAAACGATCTGCTAATACTGATGTGACAAAAATCGTTGTGAAATTCATTGTATGATTTTAATATTTCAAAATTTCATATTTTTGGCGCCCCTAATATCTTAGCGCCCGGGGCGGTTGCCCCCCTTGCCCCCCCCCCCTCTCGAAATGGCGCTGAGTGGGGTTATTTACTTCGTGATTATGTCAAGCGGCTTAACAATTGAAATATAATTGAATAATATAAAAAATAATTAATGTAAAGTTAGCTCAGTCAGATTTCACAAGAGTCGATGTTGCTATCGATTAAACTTTTGTCTTCTTGATTTTGTAATACCCACAAAAAATTCATATTTATACCGATAATTCCATAATTAATGAAAATTTTTTTATTGTATTTGAATTAGTAGAATTTGAAATAATAAGCGATAGTATTATAATTATTATGCTAGAAATGTATTAAAAAATCGAAATATTTCAAGTTTCAAGAATAATCAAAAGTTTTGCGAGCTCAGCATTTATCCAATCCCGAAGATTGGGTATATTAGTAAACCTGGTGGTATTTGTACCAGATCCATGGCTCCAGGCACCAACCTGATAATAAATATTGGTGCTGTTGCAAGCTTTAGGACAAACTAGTGCCGATCTAGTGGGCAACTTGAGATTTGAGTTCTGACCTTTCATATGAGTGTGTCATATTTTGGTTCGATTGTACAATCGACGATACTTAGCAGCATGCTTGTCACTATCAATCGACCGACTCGGGGTCTTTTATTCCAGCCGGATACAATGCAGTTGTCGTAGTCAAACTCATCGTTTTTGGAAGGCAAACGGGTGGGCCTGAGGTGCTTGTTAATTGGCTTCATATTGAAGCCCGACTCGAGAATGAGCAGTGCAATATCATTTTCATTGGTATCGAATAAGTAATTCGAGTGAGTTACTGTTCAGTTAGCCAATCTTTCCTGATACTCCACAATCTCATTGTCTGTCTAGCCACAGTCCAGGGAAATTCTTCAAAATCCGATTCACCTCGATCATTGCCTTCGATGGTCATATAAACTCGCTTATTATTCGCATAGCCGGATTGTAAATTATTGTCATCGTCAAGCAGTGACCATTTGTTGACCTTTTGTAAAAAGCAAATTGTAAATTAAGTTGTTGAAAAATTCAAATTAAATGAGGCTACACTTACTATATTCTCAGTAGAGCAACAAGTCTCCAGATAATGGCATACACTGCTATCCTTTATATTTATCAAATATTTCCCTTCTTACCTTGCTGGATTTTTACATTTCCATCGTTTGATGCACCGTTTATCATGGCCCCAACCACAATAAATGATCGGTTTGACGGTTGTCGTTGTTGTTGTTGGTGTTGTCGTAGTCGACGTTGTTGTTCACGCTGTTGTTGTTGTTGTTTTAAGTGGTGACTCAGTTCCTATGTTGAAGCTTGAATCAGGACTAAAAATCCAATAAATCTGCGCAAAAGCTTATTCGATTGCTTTGCGAGCACGGCTGACCATATCTTGATCGCATTCTTCTTTTAATTTGGCATCGATTTGTTCTATTAGTTATGCCTTATGTGAAGTCCAATTGCTGGATGGACAATTGTTGGAAGAACTATTTATAGTATCTTCAAGTATATCTTCATCACTGTATGAAGGATCATTTAAACTACTGTCCGATTGACTGTCACACTGTGCTCCGAGCAGATAAATACTGGGCACCAGAATCCATACAAGAGTCCGCGAACACAGCATTTAATAAGCTATAAATAAAAAGTATGTTAACAGTGCAAATGTTAAATGCATCGACGTTGCTGTTAACAGTTTGATTTATCGATAATTACTCATTTTGGCAGCAACTTGCACTTTTATCGATAAGCAAACTACTTACAGCTTGAAATATTGCTAAAATTAACAGAAATCAAACAAATCAGCAGGAAGAACATAAAATAAATTCACAGCTGGAAACTCACTTCTATAATTTCTTTGCCAAAACGTTGAATGTCGCGTTTTGTATTGTTTGTAACAAGCCGTAAAACTCTACTGAGTAAACAAATTAAAAAAATTATGTATAATACGCAAAAAGAATATATAAAGTATTACACTGAAAGAAACAGCGACCACCAGTATTCGTTTAAGGTTGAAATTTAACTTAAATAAATAAACTATAATATTAGATGCAATTTGTGTTTCAAAAGTAGTTTATTTATACCCTGAGCCCATTAAAAATGGGCAAAAAAAGGGTATAATGCGTTTGGCAGGATGTATGTAACAGGCAGAAGGAGGCGTGGCAGACCCCAAAAAGTATATATATTCTTGATCAGGATCAACAGCCGAGTCGATTGAGCCATGTCCGTCTGTCTGTTTGAACGCGTCGATCTCAGAAACTATAAAAGCTAGAGACTTCAAACTTGGTATGTAGGTTTCTGGATACCATACGCAGATCAAGTTTGTTTTTATTTTTGGATCGGACCCCTATATCTTATAGCTGCCATAGGAACGATACATCGAAAATTAAGTTTTAGTATGAAAAAGTTCTTTGTTTGTTGAGATACCAGAACCAAAATGATAGAATATGTATCGGAGCTGGTTTTATATATTCTGACCAATTTTGGTTAAAATCGGTTAACTATATCATATAGCTGCCATAGGAACGATACATCGAAAATGAAGATTTAGTATGAAAAAGTTTTGCGTTTGTTGAGATATCAGAACCAAACTAATAGATTATGTATCGGAGCTGGTAATATACATCCTGACCAAATTTGGGTTAAATCGGTTTACTATATCACATAGCTGCCATAGGAACGATGCATCGAAAATGAAGTCTTAATATGAAAAAGTTTTTTGTTTTTTGAGATATCTTTACCAAACTGATAGAATATGCATTATTGTTGGTTTTGTACATTCTGACCAGATTTGGTTCAAATCGGCTTTATATATCATATAGCTGCCATAGAAACAATTGGTCGAAAATAAACTTGTATTGAAGAGTACCTGGGCTCAGGGTATCCTACTGTCGAGCGTGCTCGACTGTAACCGCCCACTTGTTTTTATTTACAAATTATTAATTTAAAAGTTTTTAAATAACTTGCCGTTTTCTCATAACAGTAAGGCTTTTTAAAAAATAAATTCTCAAATATATTGTAAATGAAATATTTGAAATATACTTCGCTATTGCCAGAGCAATTTTTTAAACAGATTATTCAATTTTTCCGATTTTTTTTAATATTAAGATTGTCATCGTCATTGTTTGTTGAAAGGTCGGTGAAGGTGGGCAAGAGAGAGAACTGCTGATAAGTTCTCATTTCTATAAAAGAATATGTTTATAATTAAGTAATTCCAAGTATTCGATTTTATTTACATGTATGCATATACACATATACAGAATAAATTCCGCTTAAGCAGTATAGTATTTGCTGTCCACATTTAGTTTCTTGAGTTCTCTGTTGATCCAGGAATTGAAAAGAGGAACATCGGTATACACGCCTGGAATGTTCTCCTTTCCACAGCCAAGTCCCCAGGTGACAATGCCAGCTTGATAATAACGATTGGGACTGTTTCTTATGGGACAGATGAGAGGAGCTCCACCATCTCCGAGGCAGGCATCTACGTCCTTCTCGCCGCCAGCACAGATGCTACTATGCTCAAGGTAAAAGTTTGGACCAAGTAATATTTTGAACTTATCAATACACTCATTTTGAGGAACGAGTGGCATTGTAATTTTCTTGAGAATATGCGGATAATCAGTGCTGTTTATATGTCTTTTGCCCCAGCCCGTGACAATGCAGCCTGAGTGATCAAAGTTCTCGTTTGAACTTGGCAGACAGATGGGAGAAATATGTGGACTGGGTTTGAAACTGCCCTTAAGTACAAGGAGCGCAATGTTGTTGACCTTATATTGAAACTGGTAATGAGTAATTATCCGTTGGACATCAAGATCCTGATGAATATAGATCTCCTGTGTGGTTGCTTCATCCCATTCACCAGCTCTCGCAATTAATGAGTTCGACAATTTGTTGGCGACCTTATGAGCAGCAGTTAGAACAACATTTGGTGCCAACAGCGAACCGCCTCCAATGTTTCTTATTAAGTTTTCAATTGAATTATCCTTTTCCAAGATACCAATCATCCAAGGAAACTCACCAAAGTTCGCTTCAAGATTATTATTGCCATCTATGGCAAGTTCTACGCCATTGACATTGCGTATTCCACAATTCTGCATTGGGTCGAGCAACTCGGGTTCGGGACTATTTTCAATCTACAACGGGTTTAATATAAGTTTCATGACAATTTACAGATAAAGTTTATACCAACCATATCCGATTTGTAACAGCAGATTTGATTATATTTACACTCTTCTTTGACGTAGAGACTGCGAAACTGTATGATGTACCTTCCATATTGATTTCTCGTACTTTTCTTACACATCCAAATCTCCACGCACTCGCACGATTCTTGATTAGCATCTAAGTCCGACTTTATTATCTCAACTGTCTTGTTTTTAATTCGATTTGAAATATTTTTAAAAGTCTCATCAAGAATCGCTTTTAACTGTTCTGCTTGTGATTCGATTGGACCTAATAAAATATGAAGCTTCTTTTGAAGCTCGTCTCTTTTAGCTGATAGATCGAGTTTTTGGCCATTCTGCGTATTATTTGATTCATTGGATCCCGAAGAAGCAATGGCTTCAAAAGTATCAACATCGTCATCGTTATTTTCTGTATGGGATAAATTAGTTATATTTTTTAATAGGCAATTGTGTTAATATTATGATTGCATAATTTTTTCTTACGGGTATTAACTTTTGGACCATTCTCCGTATTATTTGAGTCGTTGGATCCCGAAGAAGCAATGGCTTCAAGAATATCAACATCGTCATCGTTATTTTCTGCATGGGATAAATTAGTTATATTTTTCAAAAGGCATTTGTGTTAATATTATGACTGCATCATTTTTTCTTACGGGCATTGAGTTTTTGACCATTCTCCGTATTATTTGAGTCATTAGATCCCGAAGAAGCAATGGCTTCGAATAAATCAATATCGTCATCGTTACTTTCTGCATGCGGTAAATTTGTTAAAGTGTAAATTATTGTTTCAATATTAAGATTACGTAATTGTTTGTTGCTTTTTACTTACGTTCAGCTGAAGATGCTGTTGACTGAACAGCGCACCAAATGAGGAGCAGCAGTCTTAAACAAAACTTTCCCGAGCACAACATTTCAATCATCTGCGTAAAAAATCAAAAGCTAGTATTTATATATGTCGTATATATGTACAGTGAGTCAATTGATTGTTTTGACAAAGAAACAAATTCACGTTATTGGTTTTTATTTCTTGCATAGATAAGCAAAATTAAATGAAAAAAATAATACATAATTAATAAAAACCAATGGTATTTTTTTACAATGTGACGTTAGTTTACTGTATTCTGCTCTCTCTCTCTCTCTCTCTCTCTCTCTCTCTATATCTCTATATATATAAGAATAGAGTATATGTTATCATTGATTATTTACTATGTATTGACACAAATCCACACGTACAAATTTTCAATTGTATTTACTTGACTATATATGGTAATTGTATAGCAAAAAGTTCTCAGTGCTCGAATAAATCTGACATCGATCAGTTCGTTTCTTGAAATTTTGACATGAAGAAGCTCTGGGGTTTTTTTGGGTTTCTTCTCTGCATTGGGTTTTGCACTGGAGCTGTGGGAAGACCCGAAGACTTTACAGGAGACACCTCACAGATGGGAGAAGAAGAAGTAAGGTCTTGTGGCCTTAATAAGGAATGTGTTCCAGTTGCATTTTGTGAAAATGGATCAATCGTCAGGGACGGCAGAACAATTATCAATGTGCGATCTGGATTTTCTTCCGTGACAATTAACAATAATGGTTGCAAATATACAGAAGCATGTTGCCTTGACACTGAGAAGGTAAGAGAGCCTTGGACTCATTAGTCAATATGAAACTTATTCTCTTTTTTTGCAGAGGTCGAGACCAACTACAAATTATGTTTCTCGGGGATGTGGCTACAGCAATCCCAAGGGAGTGGAAGTGAAGCTAGAAGGTATTGAAAACGGTGAATCACAATTTGGTGAATTCCCCTGGATGGTAAGCGTCTGGGATAAAAATACCGTACAGGGAGGTGGCGCCTTGTTGGCCCCTAATGTGGTGCTTACTATAGCCCACAAAATCATTGACAGTTCGGCCGAGAACCTCATGGTGCGGGCTGGCGAATGGGATACCCACATCACGGCTGAGCCAATTGCCCATGAAGATCTCGGTGTGGCCGCAAAAATTGTGCATCCCGATTTTGATAGGGATGCGGCATTCTTCGATGCTGCTCTACTCATCTTGAAGACTCCCTTTAAGCTGGCTCCACACATCGACACCATTTGCTTGCCTGGAATACACGATAATTTCAATCAACGCCGCTGTATCGTCACAGGGTGGGGCAAAAAAAATGAAGATGACCCAGACTATCCCCATCTTCTGAAGAAGATTGATGTGCCAATCGTGGACAGGACTAAATGCCAGCGACAATTGCGACGAACTCGCTTGTCACGATACTTTGAGCTGCACAGCAGCTTCATCTGCGCTGGCGGTGAGTTGAACAAAGATGCCTGCTTTGGGGACGGTGGCTCCCCGCTCGTGTGTCCCTCTCTTGATAATCCAGATCGATACACGCTGGCTGGCATCGTTACCTGGGGCCTTGACTGTGGTTATGAGAATGTGCCTGGCGTCTATGTGAATGTGCAGATGCTGCGTCCCTGGATTGAAGCACAGTTCAAGCACTATCAGATTTCATCCTGTCCCTATAACCCATAAGTAACGATTAACAAATTTTAAATGTAATTAACTCTCTTACACACTCTATCGTTTTGTTATGTGGAGATATGGGGGATTTGTCAAGCGAACATCAACCCGTTTTTATTTGAAATTGCATAAATAAAAATCAAAATCAAAAATAAAAGTTCTTATCAAAACCGCTGAAACATATTAAAATTGTCAATTTTAACAATAAATGAATTAAAAACCTTATTTATTAGCAAAACGACATAATAATTTTTTTCTTTTATTTAATTTTCTATTTTAGGAAACTTTTCTTGTTTCAGAGAATGATAACTTATATAAATTATTTCAAATAATCGCTCCTACAACAGCAAAAATCTAAGTAAAATGCAAATAGTATACTACAATCTTGATACATTCTTTCTTAATAATTTCATTATTGAACGCACAATTAAAAACAATAAATAAACACAATAAAAATCGCAATGCTTATTTTAAGTCAATGGAACTGAAAAATTTAAACGGAGCATAATAAATTAACAAGAAAGCCAATACTTGATACATTAAAGTTATTGGATAGTTTGTGGTACGTTATTAAAGGTGTAGTATCGGCTGTCAACATTTAGCTTTTTGAGTTCTTGGGTAATCCAGGGATAGAGATAAGGAACATTGGTATATACAGCTGGAACATTCTCCCTTCCGCAGCCGACACCCCAGGCAACAATGCCAACTTGATAATAACGATTAGGATGGCCTTCTATCGGGCAGACGAGTGGAGATCCCCCATCGCCCAGGCAGCTATCAACGTCCTTCTCTCCGCCCGCGCAAATGGAAGTCTCGTCAAGGACGAAATTCGATCTAAGAGCTTGTCCCAGCAAAGCATTGCACGTCTTTCGGGGTAGGAAAGGCACAGTAATTTCCTTGAGGACATGTGGATAATAATAGCTGTTATGACTCCTTTTGCCCCAGCCCGTGACAATGCAGTCTGAGTAGTGGAATCGTTCGCTGGAACTCGGCAGGCAAATGGGAGCGATGTGTGGATTGGAGCTGAATCTCATTGTGAGAACGATTAGGGCAATATTGTATTCTCTGGAATCTGTGGTGAAACGATCGTGCAAAATCACTTGCTTGACTGTGCGATCTACATGTGGATATATTTCCAGATTCGTTTTCAGATCCCAATCTCCAGCTCTGATCACCAGTTCATCGGGGTTGCTATTGTGGACTTTATGGGCCGACGTCAAGACAACATTTGGAGCTAGGATAGAGCCTCCACCGATATACTCTGGTTCCTCGTCGGATGTTAACATTATTGCCACCATCCAGGGATATTCACCGAATTCTGCTTCCTTATTTGGATGTTCGGTCAAGATCATTCCTTTGCCTCGGCTATGTTGCTCGCCACACTCTGGAATTACGTCGTCGTCAACGACTTCATCATCGTTGTTATCGGGGTCGACCTGCAATACAATTAGTTCATTAAGGAGACTATAACAAATAAAATTTTATCTTTCTTACTATGTCTTTTATATTACAACAGGTTTCCAGATAATGACAAGGACCATCATCAGCTGTTCGAAACTGAATTTTGTATTTCCCATTTAAGTCTATATCATCCGATGCACACTGTCCTTTCCTTACGCAAACTTTGTCAATGTCGCAGGACTTCATATTGATATCTGTATCCGGTTTTGATGTGGTAGTTGATGTGGTTGTGGTAGTTGATAGGGTTGTGGTTACAGCTGGTTTAGTTTGTTTCAACATGCCATCGATTAATCCCTTTAATATCTCGCCTTGCTGATTTATTGTCGATAATGCAGCTGTAATATTCATTCGCAGACTATTCAACTCAGCAACAAAGTTTTGTGGTAGATCACTCTGTAATGCCTTTGACCTGTCATTGTACGAGTCTTTTGGATTAATTATGTCCTCAAGTATGTCCTCATCTGAAGGATTAGTTTGGCTAAGCACACTCTCAAGTATGTCCAGATCATCATCCATGCCATCAAAATTATTAGCACCCTGAGGAAGTGCAGCTACGAAGCTAGTAAGAAGCACTAATACTGTTGGAAGGCTCCACATTATCCACATCTTTGTAGTCTGGAGCAGTATGAAATATATTGAAATATGTGTTAAATTTGCGTGTTTAATCATTATCTATAATCACTAAATTTAGATAGTCTCTTTTTATTTTCACTTTATTGTTTTTTAATAAATATTCTCTTTACTGACCATCATCATTATTTAAAAACAGTTTTGTAATTCGTTAATTTACTTATTATTACATTACTGGTCAATTGCCAACTAAAGACTAACAGAATAATCTCAAAAAGCTCCTATATATACCAGTCTATATACGAGTCATTTATACAAGTATATATAAGTCAATGTGTATATAATAAAGGTTATCAATGAACTCGGGTGTCGGGCTTGAAAGCATAAATGATAATTCTCGGAAGTTGAGAACAAATAAATATAATCTGTTTGCTTCAATTTGATTAGTACGGAATATATTTATTAATTTAATTTTGCTAGAGCACTTTCGATTTTTTTCCACAATGAATAAATCTCAACACTGAAAGTTAGAGTGGAGCTTAGCTGATATATTTGCTTGATTCAATATATTTTATAATCAGACTGTTTCTAAAAATAAAATTGCGAATATCTGTTAAATTCACGTTCTTCAAGTGATGGTTAATCCCACAAAAAAAAACCTCTACACGAGGTAAGAGTCTAGTGACGAAAGCAATTTATAGCCCCAAAAGTTCTGATATCCAATTTTGTGACAAACAAAATTGAGTTAAATATAAAAATTTTAAATAAAAATATAAATTAATAAAAAAATAAACCTTTCGATCGGTATATAACTCGATCTGATCGGACAGTCACAGCAAATTTTCCAAATTAGCTGTATATATTGCTAGTCGATTTTCGCACCCTTCGTGCTGATCTCGTCACTAGCGCGAATGGCGTCCGCAGTGATTTTATTAAATAATATAGAATGTTTATAATTACATGAATTTTAACAATTAAATAATAATCTTTTCGATGCTTCAAAACTTCATTAACATGGAGTTTTGCAATACGCATTTATAATATAGTAACTAGGTACAATAACAATTAGTACGAAGGGTATTGCTCGATTGGTTCTTAGGAATGAAATGATAGTCCTGTCTCATTTGAAGTTAGATCAAAGAACATAGAATAAGCAGACTTTGCGTTGACTATGGTTTGCATAAAACCCTTAAGGGATTTGAAATTGAGACTGGGTCTAGGGTGTGTCTGTCATCTGTTGTCTGGTGAATGTGCATCGTCTGCTGTTGAGGGAGCGGATGCCAGGAGGGGACTGGGGACTGGGGAAAGGCGGCACGTGGTTTAGTCGGCTGTCCAGTGCAATTTGAGCAGACATTTTCTAATAAACATTAAGTTGACATGAGAAACACGCCAAACAAATGATGCAAATGCATTTCATGCGCCGGTCATGTCGACATCTCGGGCTGCTACTGTTGTGGAGGGGCAAGGAGTTGAGTTGTTGGGGCAGTGGTACAAGGGGGTGTGGCATCTGTTTACTAATGCTGCCCTTTTTTCCAGCTTTCAGCGCTTCCACCGCAGGATATGTTTACAAATTGAAAAATATTGCATGCGACCGCTAGAACGTGGTAAAAAGAAGCGGTCTGAGGGTCTCCGCACAGTGGAACAGAGGCAATTGGAAATGCGAGAAAAATAAATAAATAGTGTTTTTCTTAACCGACAATTAAATTCGAATGCAAATACATATTGGAAAAGCAATGAGCTTTTGATTAAAAAGCTAAAAATCAATTAATTTACAATTAATAAAAATTTAAATTAACCCAATTTTAAGTTTTTCTCTCCACTGCAGTGGAGTGCACTGAATTCAATATATAAGAAGTTGGCTTAAAATAAAATACTAATACAAAAAATAAAGTGCTTATTATAAAGAACACTAATCAAATTTATATTTTTATTAAGATTTAATTAAATTAAACCAAATTTGACTTTATTTTGATTTGCACTTACTTTTAAAAATATTTTATTAATACTCACACTGTGCGAAGAAAAATTTTGTTGTTAGGTCAGTTGGTAGACGGAGGCGATGTTGGTAGGGGCTGGATTGGAAGTGGACAACTGGGCAGTCGACGTGTCACGCGATTTTGCAAAAACGTGGCCATAGATACAGAACTTCGTTTAGAGTGAGATAGAGATACATAGTGTTAGGTATACATTCATAGCTTGCAGCACATTTTAAATACAAAGTATATATGTATATGTAAGGGTATATATTCTGCACAAAGTGGCCGGAGCAGCGTAAATCTGACATGAAACATTTGCGTGACAAGCAAAATGCTGGCTCTTGGTCCTTTCCCTGTTAGCCCGACTTGATTCCCTCTGGGCCCTGCACGGACAGGAGTCCGAGATGCACAGAAAAATAATTATGGCGCGAATCACAATAATGCAGCTCTGCATTAACAACACGAACAGCCAGAATATAACCAAGAACATACAAATGCTTTAAATGCAATTTGCTGTACAACGAAACAAATATACTCTTTCAGTCTGTATAACATAGAGTATTGAAATTCTGAAGAAATGTGCTATTTTTAAATATATAAATTCCAAGAAGTTACTCTGCTGATAAGGTAGATTTAATTAGGTTGTATAAATTCCAAGAAGTTACTCTGCTGATAAGGTAGATTTAATTAGGTTGTAAAGGGTTGATCTTTTCTATTTAAAGTCCAAGAAGTCTATATTATTTGATCTAACTGAAAACAAATATTACAGAACCCTAAAAATGAAAGTTTTGTTGGGAAAAATTAGACTTGATTTAAGTGTTTCATAAGAAACCGTACTTCTGACACCGCTGGGATTAATTTTAGCCTGGAATCCCGGATTTTTTTTTCTGTGTACTAATGTTTATATGTTGACTGCTAGTGTCTTTTGTTTGAGCACTATCTCTATTTGAATTCTATATGTACGGTGTCTAAATATGTTACTTTAAATTATTAAGGTAATTCTTATTAGATAACGAAAATTGTTTGAAATATAATTGAATTTGTGAAACGTAATTTTGTTTTGTTTTCAAGTGAAATACATTTAAAGTAGAGCTAAGAGCAATCAAAGTCTGTTAATCAAATTATGCGTATAAAAAAAAAATTAATTGATATAAGCTATCTGAAATTCGAATAAATACTAATATATTTTTTTAAATGTATGTGTATTAAGTAACTGACAAGCTGATAATAGCCACCGAAAGCGTATGAAAATGCTTTAAATTAAAAAGAATGTAGACTGTGGTAGCAAAGAAAGCTGGAGGGGACAGTGACAATGTCAGCAGCATGAACATTGGCCCTGGTAACACAACATGCTGTGTCTCAGAGCAGGAAAGTCGAGCAGGTTTACGCCTGTTCCTGTGACATTGACATCTGCGGTCCAGACTCAAAGACTTCACAGAGAAACGTGGAATAAAAAAAGACTTGGAGGACGGAGTTTTGGTTTTTGATATGTTTTGAATTTGCGTTGACAATGGCCTTTGTCTTGACAGCGTCAGTCAAGATGTGGACAAATTAACCGGCAGTCTAACGGTCTAACGGTCTAATAAACAAAATATCAAAACCTGACCAGCTGATTTACAATGTCAAATTGACAACAATTAGGTTTGCTAGCAGTCTATCTCTCTCTCGCGTCTCTCTCTCTCTCTCTCTCTCTCTCTCTCTCTCTCTCTCTTCCGCCCGTACTTGTCTACTCTCTCGACTGGCTGTCAGCCTGTTGCGAAAATGTTGACAGCATTCAAATCAAAATGTTGACAACAACAGAGAGAAATGCGGAGACGAATACCTCCTTCATGCTTATGAGAAGAATGTTGAGTAGGAAGAGAAATATTGTCATAAATGTCAACTTTGAGTCATTTGACAGTTGCACTGAGTTCGATTAGGGCATGATTTGAATAGGAAATTAGCGAAAAGTCGCTGCGTCCCTTATATTTTCTCATCTTATGTTTTGACTCAGAGAAAAGCTAAAATTTAATTATAACAAAGGCGTCTGTAAAATAAATTATATGCAAATATCAAATACAAGGCGCCAAATATTTAAATCACTGATTGGAAATTGAGTTTGTGCGATGAGAATATTATATTAAACAGGAATAATTAAATATATTCTTGAAAAGCGAAAAAATAAGGTATCAGTTATATTTGTGGAAATTAATGGAGTTGTCGATTTTTCATGTTATTTGAATTAATTAAATCTCTTGATAGTCAAAAATATTATCGGGCTTACGTAGTTGAAAATCGCATCTGCGAAAATTGAGTTTTCGATTTTTCGATTTTTACATCATTACTCTGTATTTTCACTTGTTTTCAATTGTTTTTGTTTTCTACTACAATTTCATTTCGGCATTGATAACAGACAACGAGCACTTGAACTTTACACTGAATTGCACTTAAAAATGTGCGGGCGAAGAAGAAGCAGTAAAAAAATAAAGAAAAAGTAATATCTAGTATTATTATCGTTCGATGCTATAAATTGTATGCATTGCGTGAGCCAAAAGCGAAGTCAAGTGTCGAATTCTACAGTTTTCATTGGCGCCGGCGCCTGAAATGAAGCAGAGACTTTATGGGAGGGGGAAAGAAGAGGGGAAGGAGGTTGTAGTGCAACCCCCTTTGTCTGTCTCGGCAATGAGTGTATCCGGTTTCCGGCGTCTCGACAGACTGGCAGTAACAACTGTAAGCAAAGCAACTATAACTGTCGGCAAGTTGGCTTTATTATTTCCACACTGTTGAATATTCATACATATAAAAGATGTATGGGGAAGGACTTTGTTTTGCTTTGAAGACTAGCAGGAGACTGAGGTCCATCTACGGGTTCTACATAGGCGGGTGCTTTATCACTTCCCAAGCAGCCAAAATATTGTTAGTGCATTAAATATTTTCGACGCTCTCCTCCTCTCTTTCGCACAAAAGAAAAGACGTACTCTCGTCCTGTTGTCCTGCTTCCCCTGCAAAGTATGTGGGCCTCAGATGAGCTCACTCTGCAGCCCTTGTCTGCATTTTATATTAAACTATTTTCTGTTGCCTTCAACTTCCTTTGGTGCTATCCTTCTTACTCGAAGCTAAAATTTACCTACTGCAAGGTCTGCACGCAACGCATTTTCATTTTCTGCAACAATTTGTGGCAGAATTTTCGAAAAATTTATAACAATTATGCTGCCAGTCGCTGCCACAGCATGCACCACAAATATGAGGCTATTGACTGAAGGTCCTGTTGAGTCCTGTTTACTCGGAAAAAATAAGTAAAAGAGTATATTGTGTTCGTTGGACTGTATGTAACAGGGAGAAGAAGGTATCTCCGAGCCCGTGAAGTATATATATTCTTGATCAGCATTATTAGCTCCCACAGTTCTTAAGATTATTATTAATTCTAATTATTATAAGTATTATCTATTATTATTATTATCTATTATCCCACTGAAATTCAATGGATTCAGTGACTGAATCGAATCAAGATCGGAAAAGTGGCAATTTGATGTTTTCAAAGTAATACAAGTAATTTTCTTAATGCACTTTCATATATATTGAAATAAATAACGAGAATCCTATGGTCGGGGTCTCGACTGTAGCCTTTCCCACTTGTTTTTCCACAACAATGATTAATATATTTTAAAAGTTGCTCAAATTAAATGTAAGACTCCTGAAAGCTCGACAAGGATTAAATAATAATAATATTTGCATATATTTAAATAAAAGCTCTTGGAAGCTCTAAAAATTTTTTATTTTTTAAAAATTTTACTTAAAAATACGCGTTGATTGATACCTCAATCACCCAAATCCGATAACTGGTTCAAAAGATAAATAAATTTGAAAATTTTAGTAGACTCCTAAAAATGAAGTGTAAAGTCAGTTTGTTTGTCTGTTTTTCTGTTTGCATCAAAGCGCTAAAAAAGCTTAGATGTTATGATGGGGATTTATTCCTCTTTGCAAATCTAGAAATTTTTGTTCTACGACTTTTTTTAATTTCCCGCTAGTTTAGCGGGAAAACCCTAAATCACCAGTTTCCATACCATAGAAGCTATAGATATCTTCTGTATATCATTGGAAAGGTGTGCTTGAGGGCTTTTAGGCGTACCTTTTTTTCTAAAGTACTCAGGTAACATTTTACAGGTGAAATAAAGTTTTGTAGCTTACATTTTGGCAATTTTTGACAAAACGGGTCTAACGATTTTTATTAAATTTTAGTATGTTGTAGTACGTAAAATTTTGCGTAATTTTTATGTACAAAGAAGCTCACCATTTTTGCGCACAGTGTACAAGGGCAATTTTCTTTTTATTAATTTATATTTTTATTTAACATTTTTAAATTAAACTCAATTTTGTTCGTCACAAAATTGGATATCAGAAATTTTGGGGCTGGAAATTGCTTTCGTCACTAGACTTTTACCTTGTGTAGAGGTTTTTTTTGTGGGATTACATATGGTACATATGTAGTATAGCCAGTCAATTGAGCTGCTGCCAATTTTACCAATTGGTTAATTTAATTTTTATATTTATGATTTAGTTGACGTTTAAGGCATTCAACATTTGTGTGTTCAATACAAATTTGAAAGAGCTTAAAATTACTAAGAGATATAGAAACTTTGCTTGCAGTTGCAGTTTCAACTCGAGTTTTTGCTGTGTATGAGTGTGTGTGTGTGTGGGTGTGTGAAGGAATATGTGTGTATTTGGTTGGCAAACAATATTGCAGAACAGAGATTAGTTGCTTATTTTGACAGGAGCTGTCAGTGTTGCATTTAGCTAGTGTAAACAAACAAAAATATTTGCTGCCTCTGCTGCTGCTTCAGTTGTTGCAAGGACAAGTGCTGCTTATCCTGCTGCAGTTTGAGTTTTAGCTGCCTGATGACTATGATGATATTCTCATATCTCAGCTGCAACGAGTGCATGCTCTTCTGCTCGAGTGCTCTGCTCACTGCACTCATACCCACCTACCCCTACCCCTGTCTCTACCCCTTACCCCTTAGCCTGGCTACTCCGTCTTCTAGCTCATCTCGAGCATAGTTTTTCGTATTTCTCGCCTTTGCTTTTCTTCATTTTTCATGTGCAGCAGCAGCAGCAGCAGCAGTTAAGCTTTTAATTAAATGCAAGGAAAATTCAATTTTAATTAAAATTTTCTAGGAAAAGTCTCTGGCCTGGCAATGCATATACGGATACGGATACCAATTGGGATTTTCTCGATTCTCGCCTGCGTTGTCTTTTTCCCTTGTTCTCTTTCTACTTTCTCCTTTTCGAGTGTTTGCCAAACGTGTAAAATTGAAAATTAGGAAATCGAATTGTAACGCCCAGTTACGTTAGAAAAAAGGGAGGGGATCGAGGGGATAACTGCAATAGAAGCCGCCTGACTGACTCTGACTCGTCAGAGCTAGACAATAGCACAATTGTAAAGTAATTGGAAATGAAAACTCATTTTGGCCAAAAATCATCATTCAATTGGCACTGCACCAGTTTGCTTTGCCAGCATGCATAGATCGTAATTTGAGTGGACTTTATTTTTTTTTTCAAAATCTCCTTGAAGCCCACAAAAGCAGCTAGAAGATGAATTAATTAATCCGGTCCTGACAAGTATGGAAAATTTCCATTGGAAATCAATTTAGTTCAAATAGTCTTAGTCTAAAATATAACTCTTTATTCATATTTTAAGTTTTTAGTTTAACAATTTTTTTTATTTAAATATCTAATTCTTAACTTTGTTAAGATAAAAAAAAATATTCTTATAAATTTTTATATGAATTCAAATGTAAAAAATATTATTTATTTTTCATATAACTGACGTTAAAAAAATATATAATTAATAATAAAATAATTAATGAAAACATTTGAATGTTTACTTAGAAATTATGATGTGTTTTAATTATTAATTGTAATGTGTATTAATTTCACTATAAAATAAAAGTTATTTTTTACATTTGGTATATAAATTCAAAAATAAACATAAATTAAATTCATTTATTTTTGCTATTTAGATCATTTCTTTTTTATATCATGCATAGAATCAGACGTGACAGTCAAGTAATTGTGACATTGGAGTCAGTCCCATGTGTGAGTTTATTCGCTAGGCATTATTTTGGTAAGCTTACTTACTGCAAAAGTTTTTTAGGCCCTTAGCTTAGAAAGAAAGGGGCTCAGGCAGCTTTTCGGTATCATTTTGCACATAATTTAAACGCACACATCCTGTCAGTCATAAATTACACATATTACATGCACGTATAAATCGCAGACCAGATACGAAGATACGAAAATACGACCATGCGAAAAGTGCGCCGAAAAACTGAGAGCAAAGTGCCTTACATACTTTTTAGCGCAAGGCCCAAGAAAAAGAGGAAAAATAAAATCACATTGACATCGACAGCGAAATTCACATAGGCAAATCTGCAAATGCACGTAGCACAAGAAAGTTGAGAAACTTTTCCATACACATAGAGGCAGAAACAGAGACAGAAACATAGACAGAGACAGCAAAAGAAGAAGTGAAAGTTGAAAGTAAGTCAAGAAGCTGTCAAAGCGAAAAAGGCGAACAACTTTTACTTTTGCTCTAAAGCCAAAGATTATGGCAGCTCGACGTGCTCCCAGAAGTCTAAAGCTCGCTTCCCGTTTAAATTGTTTGCCCAGATTGGGTTTTGGCTATACTAATTTAGATACCACCATTGATAAGCTGCCATAGGTGGGCCCACACCTTGAAGACACTTTTTGAGCTCAATATCAGACGATACGTGACCAACGACATATCGATAAAATTTATGCATCGGTGAATTACTTGAAAGCCTAAAAATTAGATACTGGTTACAATTGAGAAACCTGTTTTCAATTTAGCCTTCAGTTAAATTCTACAAAAATAGAAGGCAAGCAAATAAGTTATAATAAATAATTATAAAAATGAATATCTTTAGAACTACCTTACCACACTAAATAAAACACGACTGCTGTAAAAAATTCAGATTTTTAGCTCTTACCATTGAACTTACTCTTACTCTTAAGCTTTTTGTAATTATCTGGTTACCATTTGTGGAATTGTCAAATAGATTTCAGTCGAAAATTTTGTGTATGAGTACAAATAGACACGATTGAAGAAGAACAGATTGGTTTATTGGAAACTAAAGTTATATGTTAAAAAATTTATGAAAACAATACATTTTTCTATTATTTCTGTTCTTCCGTTTGAGCACTAAATAAATATAATATTATTACAGTATCTATTTATATTCAATTGACAGTTCCCTAACTTTTTTCGATAATACTTAAACTGACACAGAATAAATGAGATTTCAAAACGTCAATATATATTTTTAATTAAATTTTATTAAGATTTAATTTTATTTAGATGCACTGTACATCAATTTTAATATCTAAATGTCAAACACAAAAGTCAAACTTTTATCACTTGGGAATTAAAATGAAATTAACAATTGGTACAAACAAAGAGAGAAAAAAACAGAGATAAGAAGAGATAGAGTAGTTCGTAGTAGGATCTTTAATAGTGTTAACAGCGCACTAATTCTGCTGCTGTCTACTTTATTTTGCAGTTTTATAAAACAGGAAATTTCACCTTAGGCGACAAGGATGAGCAGGAGCAGGAGCAGAAGATGCAGCATGAACCACATAAAAATGGAGTGGGAAACCCGAGAGGGGTGCGGTCTTTGTCTCTCCATTGGGGCGAGGCGAAATGAAACCGCCATCAATGAACCGCAATTGTATTTGTTTGCAAATAACTGAACGTTATCTGAGACTATTTATCTTTATCTACAATAACGGCAAAGGCAACGATGCTCGAACATCCTTCGAGTCCTTCGTGCTGTGGGGACAACAGGACCAAACAATGCAAAACGACACCGCCACAGTAGCCACGGCCCAAAGGAGACCCGGAGTAGTCAACAGCCATAGGAGACAAAGGAGCAAAAGGAGAAAAGGGGAAATGGGAAAAGCTTTTGAAGAAAAGAGCAGCACGAGGGGAATTCAAGGCGCCAACTGAAATAATGATGCAAGCGCCAATAACAATAAAAGTGGAGAAAATGGAATGGAGAAGCGAGGATGTGTAAGTCGCAAGTCCATCCAAAGACAATAACAACTCGGAAGTTCTCGAGCATTTTCCTTGCCCTAGTAGCTAGTAGCTACTTCAAATGCAAGGTCCTTCGTAAGCAGCATTACCATGCAGTGTCCAGTTCCATCAACTGGTTTTTACTTCAAATGCTTAAGGATTGGTCACAGCACACTCCAGATTCAAGACTCCAGATTTAAGCTCGATTTGGGAACGTATTTTACGCATAATCAAATTCATCCCAAAGCGTTTACTGCTCCTCCTTTCGCAACTTGATCTTTAGAGGCAGCTGATTGCGCCTAAAACCATGCAAATTAAATTTAATGGAAAATGTATTTTTCATATTTCCGCCTCTTCATTTTCTTTTGGCCTCTGTTTTTCTTTTTCAGTTGCCGCGGGTACTCTGCCAGTTTTTTATTTTATGAATCAAATTGCGGTCTTATATCCATGCATTAATAAATAAAATCATTCAACAAGTTAACGGATAATGTGAAGATAAATAAAGGATAGAAAAAAAGTATGCTTGATTTTGGCTACAAAATCAATTCATTGTTTAGACTGTTTCTCGCAGAAATGTGCAAAACACTGCTTCGATTTACATGTTGAATATCTTGATTCTATTAACTGCTTCACTTTCCAAATTAGATACGATTAAATATATTTGTTATTTCTTTAAAATTTTAAAGTCCTAAATTTTGCTTCGCATGTAAAAACTACTTGAAAACCGTACCCATTTTTTTCATTTCGAATTTCATTTCATTGGAAAATTATATTTGGTATATTTAATTTTTATTATAGTTAATTTCTATAAAAACATGAAGTTTTTGCAATCTTTTATGAAAACCATTTTTAGTCAATTTCCAAGGTATTCTCCGATTCAAATTAGCGTTAATGTCTATAGATTTTTGAAATACAAGTGGCAATTAAGACTCTTACAGTTTTTATTTAAATCCTTTCATTTCGTGGCTATAACATATTTGAGTTTTATTATCTAGCCACAGAGTTTGCTTTTCTTATCTGTTGTTTTTCAAGACTTTTCCTGTAAGTGTTTTTCTTACATTTTTCAAACGTTTGACGAGCTGTTAACATATTATTTATATGGCAGAAGTCAATCTGTAATCAACACTTAAAGTATATGTCGACATGCCCTTTCCCCACAAGATATTGGGAGACGAAAGAAGATAAAGAGAAGAGAGTTGATGAATTTTTGCATGAATTATGCAAAAGAGTTTGTTGAACTGTTGTGCGGTGCGTTGTGGTCCCATAAAGGGAATACTTAAATGGGATTTGGGAAATCACAAGCAGAGAAAGGAAAGAAAAAATCATGCGAAATGTCGAAATGAAAAGAGAAGAAGAGAAAAACGAGATGATGCTCTTTGATGGCATATCAAATTGCATTCGAGTTAAGTAATATAATAAAGAGAGATCTCGTATATACACGTAAATCGTATATTCTTGTCGAATCGTATACTTACAGTGCCTACAAAACTGGAGTCATAAACTTGTTAAGGCAGCGCGTGTTTTCCAATAAATTTCCCAGGCGTTAACTGCGAAATCCCATTGCCCATTTACTTACTGCAAGTTGCAACGTGCAACGTCCAACGTGCAACGTGCACCACCTGAAAATTGCAACTTAACAATGCTTGAGAGTCGCCGCCAAGTGTGTGTATGTGTGTGTGTGTGTGTGTGTGTGTGTGTGTGTGTGGGGTGCTGCACACACATGTGATGCTGCCCCATGTGGCAACGCATGCGGCGTATAAATCAATATTGGCAATTTAAAATTGGCTGGCGGTGTATGAAGCCAATATCCGGCGCACGGTTCGACCACTTGGCCCAAAAAAGCACCCAACACCAACACACACATAGATACAAACGCACACACACACAGATGCCACGCCTGTGGGGCAAACGTGAATCTTAGACAAACATTGTGCGGCAAGCGCAATGTTCAATGGGTGCTCTGAGTGCGTGTGTGTGTGTGTGTGTGTGTGTGTGTGTGTGTGTGTGTGTGTATTGGGCTTTCTGTAGAGGATTGGCCAACTCTTCGCACAGTCTATTAATAATGCGCGTATGTACAGTTTGTGGCCCTTTACCAAGTTGGCCAGCGGGTAAACAAGTTTCCAACAAAAAGAGGCAAATCCAGCTAAAAAGCGGACTATGCCATAAAAGAAGTGCGAAAGCAAGAATGGGAAAATGAAGAAAGAGAACTGGAAAATAGGTAAACGCTGACACGACAACGTTTAAGGGAGCAAAAATTCTTATGGCAGCCAAAAAATGATGTAAGTGAAGTTATAACTCTTATCACAGTCTAATCTTTAATTGCTGATTACAATTTTGGATTGGATCGTAAATGTGGATTTCGCTCTTTAAAGGGATATTGTAATTAACATACTGGGGGAGAAAAACAACAATCCACAAAATGCTGTTGTACAACGATTCTCCCCATAAATTGAAATTGCCTAATTATGCGCCTATAAGTATGCAGATATTTAAATATTATTCAAATTTCACACTAATAACGGGAACACAACGCATTTGGGATGTGAAATTTAAACGGTTTTTGTTTTGATTTGATGACATCATCGCAAAATTCGAGTCAAAAACGAATTATCAGAGAGCAGAAAGTCCAATAACAACAAACAAATTTTGTTTACGCACACAAACGCGTAAAATGAATGAAGGAAATAGTTAGATAAACAGAGAGAGGGAGAGAGAGATAGACAAATAAAAAGAAAATTTTAGCTGTAGTTATTATTGCTTGAAGTCTTCTTGTTTTTGTTGTTGTATATTGTTGACACAATAATAAAAAAAGTTCCACGAAATAGGAAATGAAAAATCATTCAAGCATAAAGTATGAAAAAACACAGATAAATACTAAATTGCTTTTACCCTCAAAATTTATGAATTCTCTTTGTATATGTGTTTGTGTCTATTTTGGCCAAGCTATAAACTATCAAGGGTAAGTCTCCAGGAATTCTTTATGCTCGTCAGAGCTCAGCTATGTGTATTTAATAGTCAAAAATATAGAAATTACCTTTCAATGTCATTAAAATAATTTCATAGCGAATATATGGAATATATATGGATATGCTGGTATACTGATTTTTTTATACTTTACATTTTGAGAAATGTAAGTAGGGTACCTTATAGTGTCCATTCCCTTCCAGTACATTGTATCTTTGTTTATATTTTTATCACAAACTACAAAATTTGCTGGCCCGCATTTAAATTCAATTTTCAGGCATTAATTCATTTTGTTCGGTCAACCAAAAAACATTGGAAATTAATCAGCACGGTATTTAAATTAAATACCATAAATAATGCGCATTGAATTAAATAATGAGCGAACGAACGAACGCAATGCCGTGTTTGTAAAACAATAATGAATAGAACGAAAAATTAAAAATTATTATTATTCTTATTTTGCCTGATTACATTTTGCCATCAGAAAACAAAAGTGAATAGATTTCATTCAAGGCAGCAACACTTTATTCAGTTCATTTCATTATTATCAACAGAATTTCTATTGATTTTTGTACTTTTATACCTAATGAAATTGGTAAATAGATTTTCTGGTTTTGTGAAAATATATATCGCAGGCAATGGAAAATATCTTTAACCACATCTCTTACATATATGTATATTCCAAATCAGAGAGGGTATTTGGAATTTATGCACTCTCCACAGCTCGAATAAAACAATGAAAGAGATTAAGGGCTTAAAATAATATTATATAATGGAAGTTAAATTTACAAGAAACTTATATTTTATATATTTTTGGAATTTTTTTTTGGAATAAAACTTCACATGAACGTGAGAAAACAAATATCTCATGAGAATTTTTCAAAAGTTTTAAAGAACTGCTGGAGCTATTTAGTTTCTCATATAAAGGCCGAAATAAAGTAGACCAGAAATTTTCGCCGGCAAAAAGATTCGTTCCTATTCTCGACTTGCTGAGCACAAAACTTACTTATTATATCTACAATAAAATACTTAACGTAATTAAAAGCAATCTCTTACTCGCTTTTCATTTAGCGACTGCTCCCTGCACTTTTAACAGTGAACGTCAAATGGCCAACAATTCTCAATTGCTTGCAGAAGCTGTGCCAGGAGCTTTACATTAATTGCCGTATTCCATTTTACTTCTGGCCTTTTGCCTTCCACTTCGTTCACCTTCTTCGAAAAGGTGCACAAGAAATGGCAAAATAAATGCGGGGCTAAGTAAAAGGCGCAGCGAAACGAGGCAGAAAACTGTAAAAGAGCTGATAAAAAACTTAAGGCCAGGAGTTGTGCAGCTAATAAAAAAAGTTTGAGGCCCAAAAAGCTAAGCGAATTACTTGAGGAACAACAGAAACAACACGAGCTAAAACTACATCTTCGTTTGAGTTGCCAAATTTGCGCCTTAACTTAACTTTATATAAATTAAAAAAGGTTATTTCAGCATTTATTTAAAGCTATTATTAGGTAATTAAAATAAATTTACTAAATTCTTAACTTTTGAATAATTAAGTTAAATTTAACCTTAACTTAATATAATAAAATATAACATTTAAATGTTTGATAAATTAAAAAAATTAAAATCTTTGATCTTAAGGTAAAATCTTCGATATCTATTTTGACAGCCTCTTTTACGTTTTCTCCTCAGAGCTCTCTCTTGCTCTACCTTTCATTAAATACCTGACCATAATGATACTAATAGCTTGTTTTATTACATTATACTAGTTTAATATTCATACAATTACTAATAACAACACTAATCTTTATTGATCTGATTGGGTTTTTCTGGGTTTTCCCCAATCCTTGCAGCAAATGTTGGATCATTTATAATTTTTGCATACCCCAGATCTAATTGTAATTCAAATTTTAATTTTTTCTGTACAGTATACATAATTTAAATTTAATTTTATTATTATTTTTAGTCTTTAATTTAAATTTTATACTTGGATTTTTTTGTTTGTTGCCGACTGCTTTTAGTCGTGCATATATAAATAAATAAACAAAATATTTACTCAACAATAATTTACATTAATGTATAAGCAAACTTCCTTATCGATTGCCCCAATCTGTTTGCGACTCCATTGAGAATCTCCATATATGCATTTAATTTGCTGTAAGCACACAATAGACACAGACAGCGATATGGAGATACATGCATAAAAGGAGAGAGACTATGTATAAGAGATGCAGAGGCGGTTGAGGAGAGTGGATTGCAGATGGTGCACTGAATGCCGCCTAAAGTTGTGCTATTAATTAATTAAATTTTGACTATGGCTGCGTCCTCGTCGTCGCAAGTTCTGGTGCACAATTAATCCTTATTAATTATATGCTGCCGGTGGATTTATGGCATGTTTTGTGTGTTGGCATGTGCCCAAGATACACATATACACACAAACCCACACACACACACACACAAACACACACACACACACACACACATACACACATGCCTGCATGACTGACTAAAGTCAATTGTAAGTTGTTGTTGGACTCTCGGCATTTATAGAGGACATTGATAGGCATTTGCCTGCAATTAAACTTCCATGGCACACAGCGGGACAGCATGACTGTCTTTCATCTCGCTTTCGACTGCACCTGACAGCTGAGACAACAAGGACAACAAGGACTACAACTCAATACCAGTACTAAACGTGGACAAAGGCTTTAATTGCTCACGCGTTTACAGTACGTTGCATGCCCCAACATGAAATTGATAAGCCACATTACAAAGTGTGTCTCGTCCACTGCTGCAATAAGGAGGCTACTTCAAGTGAAAATTAAAATTTATATACATTTTATAGACTTCCATTTAGCTGTTATTCCCTCTGGACTGCGCCTTAAATAATGCCTGAAAAATGTTGCTTCGTTTCTGAAACTTTCTGTGACTGTCATTTAGTTAACGAGCTAGGAAATTTGAAACAAAACTTAATCCAAAGATCAACTGTCATTATTATTTTGAAATTCCCCAAAGTCTCTTTCCGTTTCCATTTTCAGCTTTAAACTCCAAACTTTGATAAGTATTTGAGCTTTATCTTCATTTTCTGTTTGCTGTTTTACTTCAACTCCAATGTTACAATCAATAGCTAAAGTCCAAGGTGATAATTAAATAAAGAAGAAAAAGAATATAGAGAAATTGGCAATCAATTTGCATACAAGTAGGTAAAGCGTAATAATTAAGTGCAAATTGTATTAGCTATTAGTGTAAACACAGAATCAATTAAAGTGTCGGGTATTCAAAGCTGAGCTCAAACCAATTATCGCAAGAGAGTGAAACCAACCGTAGGCTAAAGCTAATTTGGCTGATCAGATATTTTTTGAGTTTTAAGTAGCGTTAACTATTTAAAAATATTACAATTATCTTATTTATTTATTTATCTACATTCTATCTAGTCCAAAATACAACAACCATCTCTTGAATAACACACACAACCCCCCACACCCCCCTAAACCCACAACAAAAATTTTTTTTTTATATTTTTTTTATTTTAATTTTAAAATTTTTTTTTTTAATTTATTTTTTTCCCCCCCCACACAAAAACCCACACCAACAAAATTACTAAAAAAAAAAAAAAAAAATTAAATTAATTAAAAAACAACCTTAAATTAAAACCCAAAATATAAAAAATAAATTTTAAAAAAAAAAAAAATAAATTTTTTTTCTATCTTTTTCTTAGCTTTTTTCACTAAAAAATTCGAGGAAAATTCGAAACAATTTTTTTACATTTTATTAACTATTTTATTTGCGTAGCTGTTGTAATTACGCGTTGTTTAAGATATGATCATAAAATCTAGGTGAGACGGCGATATGATATTATGTTGATTCGAGGCATGTTTTTGTCGACTTTTTTGACATTGTTGTGGTGCGGCATGACCTTTAGTATGAAAATTTTTTGTGTTTTTTGAGATATCCCAACCAAACTCACAGAATTTGAATTTGTTATTGTTTTACACATTGTGACCAAAGTTGGTTCAAATCGGACCACTATATCATATAGCTGCCATAGGAACGATCGGTCACAAATCCATCCTTAGTATGAAAGGTTGTGTTATTTCTTGAGATATATCAACCAATCGCACAGGTTGTATATCTGGAAATGTGTTATATATCCCTACCAAATTTGGTTCAAATCGGATTACTATTCAATATAGCTGCTATAGGAACGATCGGTTAAAAATGCACCTTTAGTATGAACAACTTTTTTATTTTCTAAGATATTTTAACCAAACTCACACATTGTGTATTTTATGTTGTCCTTCATATCTTCACCAATTTTAGTTTGAATCTGTTTACTATATCATATAGCTGCCATAGGACCGATCGATCTAAAATAAAGTTTAAGTATGAAAAACTTTTTTGTTTTATGAGATATCGTAACCAAACTTATAGAATATGCATTTAGGTAAGCCTTATACATCCTTACCAAAGTTGGTTCAAATCGGTCTACTATATCATATAGCTGCCATAGGAACGATCGGTCGAAAATCAAGTTTTAGTATGAAAAACTTTTTGTTTTTTTGAGATACCTCAATCAAACTCATGAATTGGGTATTTTTAATTGTTCTTCACATCCTTACCGAATTTGGTTGAAATCGGAGCACTATATCATATAGCTGCCATAGGAACGATCGATACGAACGGTCGATTAGCAAGCTTTAGTATGAAAAACTTTTTTATTTTTTAAGTTATCTGTTCCAAACTTACAAGTTAAGAATCTCGTATTGTCTTATACAACCTGTCCAAGTTTGGTTGGAATCGGACCACTATAACATATAGCTGCCATAGGAATGATCGGTAAAAAATCAACCTTTGCGAAAAACTTGTTTCATTGTTTATATGCTAATAACTTAGCTATCTTTCAATCGATTTTAACGGTAAACATACTTAACGATGGGTAATTAATATAACTAAATATATAGTAACAAATTATGTAGTTCAAATGACCCTCTTAAATAAATTTTAGTTGAAATATCTCCAAATACAAATAAATTTTTTTATGCTAAAACTTGATTTATGACCGATTGTTCCTATGGCAGCTATATGATATAGTTAACCGATTTGAACCAACTTTGGTCATAATGTGTAAAATAACAACAAATTGATATTGTGTAAGTTTGGTTGGGATATCTCAAAAAACACAAAAAGTTTTGATACTAAAGTTCATGCCGCACCACAACAATGTCAAATAAGTCGACAAAAACATGCCTCGACTCATAATATCTATCCCCTATATATTTATATTTTTAATATTTATCACCCGCAAATCACACCCCACAAATACAAAAATTATAATAATATATAAAATTATTTATTATTTTCATTTTCTTTTTATTTTAAGTAAAAATAAAAAAAAAGCAAAAAAATATCATTTTCTTATTAATAAAAATTCATATCTCTTACTATACTGTTTTATATAATATAGTATAATAAAAAATATATATATTTTATCTTTTAATATAAATTTTTATTCTCGTCGGTCCCAACCCCCCCCCCAAAAAAAAAACATTTTTAAAAATATTAAAAAAAAAAACCCACCACAAAAAAAAAAATTTTTTTCTCGTTTGCCCCCAACTATCCAAAAAATTGTTTTGGTTCTTGTCTTTTGGCTGTTGCCTAGTGTAATCAATAAAATTTACGATTAAGAACAAAAAAAATTTTACCTAATCATGTTTTGAATTTTAATGTAAATGTAACTTGAATTTATTCTTATTATTCATGTTATTGTCTATCACATTCAATAACAATAATAAAAAATAATTATTTTGTGATTGCCTAAAATATAATTGATAAAATAATTATAATTTAAAATATTTAGTACAAGTATTCTCTATGGATTTCCAACTAGAAAAATATTTACAGAGTGTCTTCCAGAGTGTCTGGAAGTCGAACATTCCCTCCGTCTTTATTTTTACTTTTGACGTTTGATGTTAATCAGGAGTAAAAATAGATTGTCATTATCATTGTCTGTTTACCGATTAACACAGTATATTTCCCCCTTATTTTTCCTCTTCTTCTCTCTACCTCTCAGTCTATTTGTCGCTTTTTTTGTTTGCATATCATTTAAAATCAATTTAGTAATCAGTCGGGCGTATTTTGTTAAACAGTAATTAACATAAATCAATTGAAATGTCAGTTGGTTGCATAAAAATGTTTACTCAATTTGCTAGGGTGACATTAATTAGAGCAAAGTCGAGGGTTTCTATTTGTCTCTCTCTCTCTCTCTCTCTCTCTCTCTCTCTCTGTTTTTCTCTATCTATAGAGTTTTTCAAGACTAATTGTCTGTTATCGTTCAATATTTATTATATTTGCTAAATTAGTCAAACGACAAATGAAAATGTTTCACATGCCAAAACTGTGCATTGTTTTCATTATTATTTTTTTTGATATAATAAATTTATTTGTTTCAAAAATGAATATTTTATCATCAAAGTGAATGCATGAAAATTAATTAAACTAACGCTGAAAAATAATTAAATTTATAATAAAGTATATTAAATGACAATAAAAATAGGTCTTTTGTTTTGCTTTAGAAAATAAAGCGTAATACATATAAAATAAACAAAAGAGTTGGTGCTATTTATATTTGTTTTGATAAAGTGTTGAAAGCTCTAAGTATTTAACACCTTTAACTGTCTGCAGAGCTTTTCCAGCAAATGAAAAACTCGCAACAATTGCATTTAAAACAATATGCGGACCGAGGAAAATCCCTCGCAGGAGGAGAACATAAATTCCGGGAAACAACAACCACAGGCTCATATATATTTTACTGTGAGGCTTGCAAGCCAAAGGACAACAAATATTTTGTGGTCAGTGTGCAGACGACGTTGTCCTTTTCGTCCTTATTTGCTGCTGGCCACGCCCACAATGCACTTGCCTTTTGCCCCTATTTTCTTAGATAGAAGAAATGTGCACCGCAGAGCCGAAGGCAATTTACTTGCAACACATGTGTGTGTGCTGTGTGTGTGTGTGTGTGTGTGTGTGTGTCATCAAGTGTAATTGTATTGCATTTGTGAGCTCGGAGACAAAACTCGCATGAAAACTCGGAGAAAAACCATTACAACTAAAACAAAAGTGTGAAAATATTGAAAGCTTGCTTACAACTGGCCAAATCTAACGGCACTTGCAACTGCAACAGCAACAACAACAACAACAACAACAACTTTCTGCCTGCGCTGCTAGCAAAGTTATTACTGTTGAGTTCCACAAGGCAATGGCCAAAGGATGCAGGATTCTCATCCAGGCAATGCTTTCACCATGAAATTCTTTTTGTAAATAATGTGTGCACACACACACACACACACACACACACACACACACACACACAGCACACACACACAGACACTCAATTGTAGCCGGTGCTAATGGCGGTGACTGTTGCTCATTGCTGTTATTACAGTTGATCTAGCATATACCCTGTAATCTATTTGGCAAGCTGGCTGAGAAATAAAAAAAAAATATATATAAAAAAATTTATAAAAAAATTAAATTTATTGTCTTATATTATTATCATATTCATTAGTTTTAACTACTAAATAACTAAAGGATATTTGAAAGTCAGGCAAAGAGTATTTGTAGCATTTTAACTGGTTTCATTGCTGGTTATTATTTTAGTTGCTTTCACTTTACGCCCAGGCGTATAATTTCTATATGCTCGACTAAAATAAAAAGTCGAATAAGAAATAGGAGGAAAAAAACTCTTTAAGTGTTTTTGTATGAGCGTGCTATAAATTGCTTTAAAGCTTTTAAGCCATAGTGAAAATCAAGAAAAAGAGAGGGAGAGAAAATAAAAGATGAGGGAGAAAAGCTGTCTTAAAGATTGCTTAAAATTGAACTTTTAGGGTTAAGCTTGGAGTAACATGGGGTGCAGTAAGCTCCCTCTCTTCCTCCCTTGCATTCATCATGAGTGCTTTTCTGTTAAGCAGTGTGGTTAGCCTCAGGGCCTAGTCTAATGGTAGGCCAATCCCCTATGACCAGCCTGGAGTCTATATTGGCCATTGACACAGAGTGTTGATGGCTTTATAAGCCACAAAAATAGACATTTAATTGTGCGGCTTGTGTGGACAAAGTGGTCAATATTTTATGGTTATGGCAATGCCCATAATCACATTACTAAGTAAAATGTGCGGAAAATCTTTTAAATTGATTAAAGAAAAGTCAATGCTTTAGGAGAAAACATTTCAGCCGACTTTAAGGCATCTTTGGTAAATAAGTTAACAAAATTGTCGCCAACTTGAACTCAACTCAGACAGTCAAGTGCTCAATTGACCCGATTCTCAGTTGTGACTCAATTCTCGTTACAAAATATATCCTTAAGTCAACTAGCACAGAGCTTTTATATTGAATTATGAAGGCGAACACACAGCTGCACATCATCAGGCAGGTAAAAAAAGAAGGAGAAAAACAGAAGAAAGTAATTCAATTGCATATGTTAAGATACTTCTCGGACAGGATGTGTGTACTGGGATGCTTTATTCGCGTATTTCAGCTAGTAAATGTTGGATGTTAAAGTCAAGAAAGTCAAAATAAAATTGATATAGTATAAAGTGCATTCTAGAAATGGCAATCAATGATATTTTGATGTATTACAAAAATTGTGTGCCGAGTAAGTGGTTTCTTAATTGCTCTAAAATTCAGAAAAATACTATAGACTACTAAATAATCTGTAATATAGTATGTTATACATTTACGATTACTACAAATATTGTTTCGTTCTGCAAAGGTGTACCCTGTGTGATACAACAGGATACAGAAATATACCACACAGCTCTAAAATTGTATTTAAAATAAATAGAAACGGCTACAATCGATCGCTCGTGATAGTAAAAACACATAGTTGCATGGATATATTTATTTCTATAAACAAATACGCGTTTATAGTAGATTTGTTCTACAAAAAAACTATTTAAATTACTCTCGTCGTTGGATAAGTCACCTATCAATTTATTTATCTATCACATATACATTCATCTGCCAAATGGTACAATTTCCTTTTGCCTTCGTTATTTGGACTTAGATGCCTCCATTTTGATTCTTACGATCTTTGCACAAAAATCGTGTGAATATATATATATATGGTGTAATTAAAATCAAATATCTTGTGACTTACGAGTCGCCCTAAAATTTCAATTCTCCCAGTTAAACAATGAGCTACGTACTTGACTAGAACGTAGGCAAATACGCAGCACAAGCGTTAGGAATGGAGCCAGGTATTGTGTTTAATTGTAAATATTTTCACACACACCCGACACCGCAAACAAACAAACACACAAACTCACACGACACTTCAAGCGGGACAGAGAGAGGGAGAGAGAGAGAGAGACAGAAAGATGTGAAGAGTGGAGAGTGAGTGAGAGGCAGATAGTTGGAGATACTTGGCGTGCATTGATTTTCGCCTCAAGGTGTTGGAATTACACAAATTGCAATTTATTTGCTTTGCAGACCAAAACTAAAGCTAAAACACCTCTCTGCTCTCCTCTTCTATCCCTCTTCTGATTAACATGTGCTGCGTTTTGTGTATTTGTGTTTGCATATAACTGGTAAATGGAAGAAAGGGCATCCGATATGCAGCATGACCTAGACAAATATTGTTCTGTTTCCTTCTGTTTCAGATATTGTTGCTGTTTCTGTTTCTGTTTCTGTTGTTGGTCAAAAGCAGTTTGTCATCCGAGAAACTGGACAACGATGGGACACATTTGTTATTTTGAAATATTTTGTTGATTTTGGCCAAGAAGATTTTCCGTTGCTGAACGCCAAGGCATTTGAGGTTTTCATTTGGCTAAAAGCTGCAACAACAACACATTTCTCATAACTTCAACTGACACACACTAATTGTTGTGTTTGTTTCAACTCTGTCCTGCACACAGTAGTGTGTGGGTGTTTCTGTGTGTGAATGACCAAAAAACCCAATTCATTGCCCGATTGCTCGATGCTGCTCAAGCTTTTTGAAATTGGTTTAACCTGGCGTATGAGTGATTTAATATTGAATTATGGCCTTTGATTTTTGCATTTCGCTTTACGCTTTGCACATACTGTAATAGATTTATGTTTGCAATGATTGACAACCAGACTAATCCAATATGCAAAACTCTTTTACTCTCATTACATTTCCTCTCCGTCTCTCTCCTTCTTGCCTACTATCATTTCTCTCCATTTACAAGCAATTGCCATGTCCGAATGTTGACTTTACTCGCCACTTCAATTTTTGAGGCATTTTGCCAAGAAACATAAAAGCGTTGCCCATTTTCTTTTTTGGCACACTATCGTACAAAATTAGTGTTAAACGTGTGAACGAAATGCAAATATTACACAGCTCATTAAGCTTGAATTGGATATTAACTTTCCAGCTAAAAGTTGGCAATTGAATTGCCGCATTTTGGGCTCAATGCAGCATTTGCATTTCCTTTGCAAACAGAGAGGAAGAAAAATGTCAGAAAAAGCAAGAGAGAGAGAGAGAGAGAGATAAGAGAAGATGGGATTAAGGGAAACTGTTTATCTTGAATTTATAAATCCTCAATTCTATTTCAAATACTTTTTGAAATTGAGTTAAGCACTACTTATTAATTCAGACGCTTAAGCTTATTCCTATTTCGAATATTTTTTTGTGTCCTTATATTCCGTATTATTTTCTTTTCATTTTTTCAATACTTTCAAATTTTATTAGTTTTTTTTTTTTGGAATTTTTTGTTGAAATATTAATTTTTCTTGATTCTTGAATTTAAATATTTTTGTCAACAGCCTTTTAATTCATTTTTATTCTCTTCAGATACAAATCTATTTCATTTCGTTGGAAAATTGTTCGAAAATTAATTAGTAAGATTTAGTAAATTTCAATGTTAAATCTGTTATTTCTCTATATAATCCTATCTTAAAATTCAAGAACATGTAGAACAAGTCACATGTGTTATCTCTTTTTATTAAATATGGTAGGATATGTTCCATTGTAATAGGCTTTTGTTTTCTGGCAAATTGTATCCCCGAAATAATCTCAATTTGACTGTCAGTTCAATCCGGCTAATTTCACATTCAGTTTGCTTGCAATTTGTCGCGATTTGGTTTTGGGCGTTAGATGCTACCCCTAATTTATATTGTGGGGAGAGCGATTCCCTTGACCAAACTTCAATGTTAATTTACGTTTAATGAATTTTAATTGGTCTACTAACACAACAGCAACACAACAACAACGGCAACAACAATCGCTCACGTACACCACAAAGCGACCAAAAACCAAAATGACCCAAGCAAAATTGACAAATGACATTGCGAGGGGAGAATATACGACAGAGTCCAGGGATGGAGATTCCTATGCCTGCCAAAAATTTAAGCTAAAAACTGAGTTTGAACTTTTTTTTTAGTGAGGAAGAGCGAGTGAGCGAGAGAGAGAGAGAGAAAGCGGGAAAAGTCGGAACACGCTTTTCTGTTTACTAATCAAAAATTGCAAACACGTTTTATATTGGCAACACAAAAGTCATTTATTCAATTTGCAAACCAGTTTTACGTTGCGTAATCTAATCAAAAAGGTTGTCGCGTATACAAATGTTTAGGACACATACATACATACATACATATACATGATTACTTACATCCTTCTTATTGTTGTTGCTGTTGTATACGGAATTCTCGCTGGCTAACTGCCAAAATGGCAACAAACAAATAACAACGACAACAAACTGAAGCATTGGTCACTTCAAGAGATAAACAAAAGTATTTTTAGCTTAAAATTTGAAACCAAAAATAGTTATAAACGAATGACGTCAGACGAGAAAGAAATGTACCGAAATTAATAGGTGGATCCTATTGAAATTTTGTGATGTGACAGTCGGAAATATATTGTATGTTGTAGTGAATGTACATGGCTTGTAAGGGAGAAACCAATTCCTCATTTTCCTATCATATTTGTCAGACGGCCTGACGTCAGAATATTGGTAAAAATTTAAAGTGGATGGTATTGAAAACGGTTATGTGTTGTATAATCAGGTGACTGAACTTGATTCGTTGAAGGTCTGCTTATAGTTTTTTAAAGTAATTGAAAGAGTCATTTTTATTTTAATTGAATGTTAAAAAAATTGTGTATTTACATTTTTTAGTTCAGAAGGATACAAATTTAGTGAGATTTGTATGTATATTTGCGAAGATTTGTAAATCTTTATTAAAAATTTTTAAATTTGCATAACATCTGTAATATATTATTGTAAAATAAATTGCAAATTGTATACATTTTGAAGTACAGTTAAAAAATGTTGTTTAACACAAACTAGAAAACAATTTAATGAAAACGCTCAGTGTTTAAATGCCGATTAAATAAGGGGTAAAAGACATTATCTTTATTTTAAGCGAAATGCATTTTTAAAAGTAAAAGCATTTAGTAACTGAAACTTTTTTTAAAAAACATCTCACAAAAAATGAAATTAGTACTAATAGGAAACTATTTAAAGCACCTGACCTTTAGTTTAAGCCTATGGCAGACTATGCACAGACAGTGGGAGGTTGAGTTGATGGGGACACAGAGAGAGAGAGAGAGAGAGAGAGAGAGAGAGCGCGAAAGAGAGAGAGAGACAGCGCGAAACAAGCCAACAGACGTTAACGATTAGCGATTGTGAACATGGAAAACAGATATGCAAACGTGGCAAACAGCCGCAATGTTGGCAAATGGGGCATGTGGCAGAGGGATATGTGTTGCGGCAGGGGGCAGGGGGCAGGAGACATGCAACATGGGCGTTACAAAAAACCCAATAAAGTGCTTACATTTGCGCCCTGTACATTTTAATGGGCAAATGAAACAATTTCGTTGCGAACAGACAGCAGCAGATCCGTTACTGAAACCCCGACACCGACCCAGACCCAGACCCAGATCCAGACCCAGAACCAGATCCAAATTCATACCCAGACCCAGAACCAGAACCAGAACCAAATGTTGGCAATGGGCCACGCCTCCCATATGCAGATTAAGCGCGCGTTTAACAATTTACGCTGCATACATTTAGGCGCCGTATAAAATGCTCAACAAAAGTTTCCTTGCTGCTATCAATGTTGTTGTTGCATCAATAAATTAAATGCAGATTTTCATTTTGGCGCTGCAACGTGTTCAATGCGAACATCCAACCATCCAACCATCCAACCAGACCCCATGTCGACCCTCGTCTGTCACTCTCGATTGCCGGTTTCCAGTTTGCCAGTTGCCAGTTTGCCAGTTGCCACAGTTGCTAGTTAGGCGTGGCATGCAAATTGTTGCATGCAGTTAATTATTTTGCACAGGTTCTTGCAACGCCTTTACGTGTATATTCTGCCCAGTGCATTGCCGCACACGGATCTCCACTCAGCACTGGCAGCTTCTTTGCCGACTAACTAATTGAAATATAACATTTATTTCCGCCCCTCTTCACCTCTCCTCAGTCAATGTACGAGTACTTTAATTGAATGAGGTAAAAATGCCCCGCAGATGCGACTCTGATACATTTGCAAACTCACTGTGTTAAATGGCATGTGGAATTTTATTTTCTTTCAACTTTAAATGAAATAAGTTAAAGCTCGAGGCCTTCGAGCAGAAGTCTCGATTTTACATAATAAATGAGTAATATTTTTTTACTATTGTGAATTGCGTTTCATTCCTAAGGAACTGTAAAACACATTCTAGAATATCATGACGAGAAATCGAACCAATTTAATTTTCATGTGGACAATATTAAATATGATAGTAAATGTGAGCAAATGATTGATTTATAGCCTATTTCCACGACAGCACATTTGGCTCATTCGACGCCATTCTCATCATCTGGCACGAATGTGGCCTTCATTTCAGTACGAATTTCGGATGATCATTTTGGCTTATCCATAATAAATGAGCCGATTTTTTTCTATTCGCCCCTGCGAATTTCAGTATTTTTTATCGAACACGCGATGTTAATCGATAATTTCGTGAAAAAAAGCAATTATCACTTTAACCAGCTGTTTTCTTCAATAAAAACAATTTGCACGAATTATAATTGCAAAACAAAAATGAAAATATTCATTGTTTCAACTTTTTCGTGGAAATAGGCTATTAGAGTATATATATTTTGATTATTTAAAAACCCTGCAGAATGCACTTTAGCAAACTCTGTAGTTTTTTTTCAAATACAGTGTCCAAAAAAACAAAAATAAAATTGTGATCAGAAACAAAATATGAATTGAGAGCCAGCGAAAATTGTTGAGAGGGAAATTAGGAATGGTGGTAAATGTGTTTGCCAGTTTTCACGGCATGAACATGTCTTGTCAGGCATTTCAAAAACCATGGATGGGGGTGGAGGACAACAGTAAACCATGCAGATTCGTTGTGAACCTGGAGCAACAGCAACAGCCAGGTATCGGATTGCACAGAGGCTAACCAAATCCAATTGACCAGCATTCGGATGCGATTTCAAAAACCAAAATGGGTTCGGAACATTGCATGAGACAACAAGAGGTGGAAGAGGGAAAGAGAAGCAGGGGAGTAACGTTACTGTTACGTGTGATAAATAAGGTTTTTGTCGGTCGAAACTTAGCTTTGCACAACGTTGCATACTTTGCGGCGCTTTCGTCGTCCTTGTCGCCATCCTTGTCATTTCACCTGTTAGCCATTTTCGTTGGCCATTCGACCTGCACAACGATTTTCTTTCAGTTCCCAATGTTTCCTAGTTGCACTTTTTGTCCAACTCTTTGTGGTTTCCACTTGCAACTCAGTTTTCTTCCATTTTACTCTCTATCCTTTCTTTTTTTTGGCTTTTAGTAAAATTTGCATTTTGCTTGATTTACGCAAAGATTTGCGGCTATTGCAACGCAAAGTTGATGTGTGTATCAATTTAGCCAAGACTCCAACTCTGGATCCGATTCGATCCAATCCGATTGCATTTTTGGGATTGCCATTCGAAACGTTTGCAGATTGTAATGTTTGTCAGGGTAAACATGTTACTATTGCCTGACCGCACAGATAAGTCAATTGCCATCCTCTCTGATTGCAGGTATTTTCAGCTATTTCTCTTTCCATCCCTCTATGTAAATGTGTGTGTATGTGAGTGTGTGACATGTTTTTTAAGCATTTTTGCTTTGCCATCCAGACTGGGAAAAGTGAAGGAGTAAAAGTAAAGTATTTTAGCAATTCGATAAACAAACTTTGCATTACTTGATCTCAATTACTTATTATATAGATGAATAAATAAAATAATATAATTGAAATAAAATTGCAACCTAAATAACAGAAATACAGCAAAATGAAGAAGAATTTGAACAGAAAGTTTCCCTTTTTTATTAGAGAAGAACAATTTTAGCTCTCATGTGTATACAAGACAAACAACTAAACTAAACATCATAATTAAATAAACTTTGCAAAGTTTAATTAAATATCTATTTAAAATGTATTTAAATTATTTTAAAAACAATTTTCTATTTAAGAAATTGTATTATAAGTTAACTTCATATGAAATAATAAACTGATATTAAAAAGTACATTAGTTGAATGCAACTACATATTGCTTAGTGAATAGTTCAGTTAAAATAAAATATATAATTTTTAAACATCGAATGTTATCGTCCAATGGAACTCGTGTGTCTCACACTATCATACTTTGTAGGTATAATTCTCTTTGAGAGCTTTCTTAACAACTGTTTAACAAAAGTCATAACCTGCGTGGCACACACACATATACACATACAAACACAGAGAGAAATACACAGAAGTGCAGACTAACAAACAAACAAACAGAAGAAGAAGCAAAAAGCAGACGGGCAAATTCTGCTTAAGTGCAAACAATTAAAAGACAAACAGCTCAATGCCAGAACAGACACACACACACACACACACCCACAGGAGCAGACACACATACACTCTCACACACACACACACACATGGCTGCTGCACAAAATGTAAAGGCGTGGGAACATTTTGCGACAGCACCAAAAGTTTTTGACAGCTCCAAAGTCAGACGACATCTGAGCCGCAGTTTTCATTCTCTTTTTTTAATACCCTATCAAAAGGTGTTAAGGGAAGTTTCGTTTTTTATTTATTATAATTATTATTATTTAAATTATTATGTATCCGTATCCGTTTATTTTATTTTGATTTAATCTTTTTTATGAATATATTAACATTTAATTAATTGTATTTAATTTAATTGTAAATTATAATACTAACTGTAAGAATAAATTGACAATTGTTAATCACTAAAGTCTTAACAAGACATTGATCAAATGGTATTAATTTAAAACTTCAAATTCCAGAAAACTAATTCATTCGTTTATCATCTCCATATATTTCTACCCATTTTTTAAATTTAAAATATCATTGCTTGTATTTTTATATATTTATTACTTAAGCAAAATATAGTTTGATTTAATTAACTTATTTTTATTACGTAAAACCATTAACATTAATTTTAATGTCCTGTAAATAAAACTTCTTGTCACTTAAGTTACTAAACTATGTCTTAAGCTTTTTCAGCTCTAATCTCTTGAAGCGCTTTGTGTTTAATTTCAGAAAAGGATAGAGCGAGTGTTGCTAGGGTATTGAAAGTTCTTTTTAAATACATTTTCTTTACAGTTGTGAAAATTTCCAGCTAATGCCGAGTCCTGCAATTCCTTGTGCTATTTGTGTGGGTAGCTTACGCGTGTCAACATTCAACTTGATTATTTACAGCATTCACTGAAAGGCAGAAGAAGAGGCACTTGCCACATGCCACTTAGTACTTGCTACTTGCTACTTGCTACTTGCTACTTGCTACTTGCTTCTTGTTACTTGCTGCACGCAGTGACTTTTCCACCTTTTCATACAATTTATGGCTTTGCCAAAAATATGCTTTGCATTTAAATGGCATTTTCTTTTTAACCTTTTCGCAGCGCTACTTTCAGCATATTTTAACTGTCAATCTGTGTGTGTGTGTGTGTGTTAGGTCTCTGTCTTGTCATCTGCGTTGGCATGTCATTCAATCTCAATCATTTCTACAGCTTCAGCGTCAACATTCCAGGTAATAAAATGCCAGACAATCTGCGCGTGCTGGAATTTTGATTTTTGCAGCCTCCCAAAGCACACACAACACACACTCATACACACACACACACACGCACACACAGCACTCACACACCCCAATAGGGAGCGGAATTGAAGCCTTGGCTAATCTTTCGACGACCAACAGACCGCACATTAGCACAACCTGTAGGCAGAAGGGCCGAAGGGGAGTGGAGGGGTTTGGTTAGGGGAATCGTGCATTGATGATGATAACGTGGCCCGTTACCGCTGGCCGCAGGTTGCCACAGTCCACACGTTGCATATTCACGCCGCATTAGCTGCTGACCAGGCCACGAACAAAAAGAGGGACCTCTTCTAAGGGGAGATAGAGAATCGGGGAAGTCCCCGCAGGCAGCTAAAACCAAAAATGCTTTGCGTTGCGTATACGACGCGTTGTTTGCTGTTTGTTTGACTGTCGGTTGATGCTTTTGACACGAGCTGCTGAATTTTCCACATTGTTTTCCTCCTCAGTTGCAAGTAAAGCTGATTATTTGACAGCAAATTGTGTAACCCTAACAAAACACAGTTTGAAAATAAAATGAGATATAATAAAAGAAAAACTCAAATGTAATAGTCAGTTTATAAAGCGGCAAGAGCTTTTCATTTTCACCTGGCATGTCAGGCACGTGACTCAACCAGTTTTCCCACTTTGCCAGCACTCTTGCAGTGAATGAAAATGATATCTTTTATTAGCACAATGAAGTCATAAACATTTCAACAGTTAACCCCGGCAAAGTCAACAAGTCAGCAACAAAGATGAAATCAACAGTCACCCCACATTATGCCAGTGCCTTTTCCCTCCCTCTATCTACACACACATACTCACACACACACAGTTTTAGGGGGAGACTGTGATAAGCGATCAAAAAACTACATTTACATGCAACGCTGCGAGTTGCTGGCCCAAAACGGAAACGGAAGTGCAGCGGCAGCTCTGAAATAATATCAAAAATGGCTGCCGGGGGCGTCGGCAAAAAGTTGCAGCTGGTCACAAATCATCTTACAGTGCCACGGGTACGGGGCAAGTGTGGGGGAGGTCATAGTGTACACGTGATGACTGCGCCAGTGTTGTAAAATGCTAACGAGCCCAGGCGAATGACAAGCTTTGTTGTCCTTCTTATCGTCCTCATCGTGGCTTTGAGTAACTTTTAGCTGTTGTTGCTGCCTTCGGGGCCTGCAACTAATTTAGCTGCATTTGTGGAGCCCACAGCTTCATTTGCCTCGGCTTAGTTCCTGATTCCCAAATAGAATATCACAAGAAAATCTCATAACCTCGAACACAATAAAAAAAAAACATATTTCTTTTGGACTCTGAAAAAAGGAATTAATTTTACTGTTTCTTATATTTTATTAAAAGTTTAATATTGATTTGAATAAATATATTCATGATTTATTTTTATATTATAATTTTGCATGCTTAAACTGGTTTTTTTAAATTCAAAAAAAATTAAATGAAATAAATATAATATAAAGCTTGCTAATAGAAAAAAGTAGTGATAAATAAAATTAAATTATCATTAATAATTACTCTAAAACAAGATTTTGCCTAATATTAAGCTTTAAATAAATATTCTTAAGCTTAGTACAGATTTTCTGAAAGCAGTTTCCAATCAGTATTGCATAATATCCAATATAATGGAATTTTACTTGCTTGCTAACTGCAAATATAAGTAGTTATTTTAGCTAAAGATACAGCTTTAGCTTTATTGCACTGAAATTGGCGAAACTTTAATGAAATTGTTGTTATGATTTCCCGGAACTTTCTATGAAGGCTCGAAGCACATTTTCCTTTTATTTTAAGCTGCAAGTTGCACCTTGTCCAGGCTACGACTGCAAAAGTTGCAAGTTGCAACTATAAAATTCCAATTTACCCGTTGCATTCGCGACGACGACGAGGACGACGACAACGAAGACTTTCTTGGCAGCCAGACACGCCCCCTCTTCAGTCTTCCCCTCTAGCTGCAGGCTGTTGCCTTTTGGCTGCTGTTCTTTCCCCTTTTTGGGGGGTTTCTTCTTCTTCTTCGTCTGCTTTTGCTAGATTTAATTTCTGGCGCAATTTTATGTATTTTTATGGTAGGTTGCTGCCGCTTGGAACGGAAAACGGAAACCGAAAATTGCTACTTATTATGTTACTAACTTTGTGTTGTGCCGCTGCTTCGCCTCCTGCTACTTTTCTTCTTCTTTTGCACCCCCTTTTCTCCTGCTTTCCTCCAGCTGCATGTGTCTAGTTTTTGGAACGTTTGGCTCGTGTGATAATGTCAGGTTTTGTTAAAATTAAATTGCATGTCTTGCTGAGTTGAAGTTAAATTATTGCCTCCAGCTCAGCTTCAGTTTCAGAGAGATGTGTGCATACATACTCACATACAGCTGGAACTACTGTGAATATAATTGATATATTTAAGTCATATATTAATTGACTTTGCTATAAGCAAAATTATAAAAGCTTGATTTTAAAACAGTAGAAATTAAAATTGAAATATAAAAATAATGAGAAAAAATGATTTTTATAAATAATTTTCAATGATATAAAAACTAAAATAACTTACTTGTATAAAACTTATACAAATGCTTTATGCTTTTTCTTCAAAATTGTAAAAGCTGTCAACCTTGGTTGCAAGTACAAAACTCAAGCCAGCAACAAAGTCTTTTGGGACAACCCGTTGCCTAATCCATTAATTTATCAAACAATATGCAACAACTTTTTAAAACGACATTTCGCTCATCCATTTCCCCCCCTTTCTTTTTTCTTTTCTCCATTTTTTTTGGCTTTGACATTGCGGGATGTCTGAAAATACAATAATTTTTTAGCCGCGCAAAAATATGCAACAGATTTTTTCTTAGCAAGCAAACGCCGCATGGTGCCAACAAGAACAACAACAAGAAGTATAAACAAAAAAAAAAAAAAAAAAAAAAACTGGCAACACGTTGCGCTTGGGATGTGCCACCAGAAACAGCCGACGATTTTTGCATGTGCCACAATGTGTGGCATACATGTACGAGTATATACATCTCATTTTTTTCTCGCTTGCCACACGCTGTGATTTTTACCGGCATTACGAAATATTAACAACACACAAATGCGAAAAAAGACACCGCATGTGGCATGTGGCGCGCAAGAGAGGCATGGTAATAGAGTTAAAAATAGAGCTTCACTCAGAGGGGGATGGCCAGAATATATAGGAGCAGTTTTTGCGTAACTTATGGCACCTTAAAGTGCAAACGAACTGTCCAAATGCAGGTAAACTTGAATTAATAAATATGTAATTAGTGCAAAATTAAAGAATCTCCCAAACTTGTTTGTTGGTGTTATAGTTAATTAATTCTTTACGTATTATTATTTCAAATAAATAAATATTTTGTTTAAACGAAATTAGGCTCCTTTATACAGGTTTTTAAAATAAGAAACGAAACATTGATTTGAAATATTTGACATAACGAGCGCTGATAAAAATTCATCGAAAAAATGCAATAAAATGAAATCAACTAAGTGACATTAGATGGCAATCGGACACGTTTGAAAATCCATAAAAGTGGAAATATGTTGCCAACTTCAGGACAACACGCTGAACTTTCACACACGCACACTAATAGAGAAAGAGAGAAAAACACTCACACACGTGAAGTTATTATTTACCAAACACGTTCAACAGCCAGAACAACACGTACTCAATTTAGTGATACACAGGAGAAAGACAGAGAGTGGATGAGAGGAGGAGGCTAAACATGGAGAAAAGGTAAGCGAGCAGTTAGGATTTGAAAATGTAGTGCAACAAATATTGGAACAGTATCGTCCATCCTCTCAATCTCTCTCTCTCTCCCTCTCTTCCTCTCTTTATCTCTCACGTTGGGCATAACAGACTGTCCGCTCAAGGACAATAAATTACACGCACATCAGAGAAAAATAAAGTTGAAAAAAGCAAAAGAAGAGAAAAAAAAATATGAAAACCAACAGTCTAAAACTGGTTGAAATAAAGTTAGAAGAGACATCTCCCGACAGCATATTGAAGTTATTTTTGTGTGTGTTTAGTTCAAATATTTGTCGTATTTGGAACAGAAATTTTTGGCCAGCAAAAGGTCATGTAACACTGACACGTTGCTCATACGCCACGTGCTGCGGCGAGGCAGCAAACCGAAGTCAAAACCCAAGTCAAAACATCCAAAGCGTCCACGTCACTTGTCTTATCCAGTCTGTTGTGTATATGTCCTGTCTGCCTTTCTCTTTGTCTGTATTTCTCTATTCTTTTTCTTTTTTGAGAAGTTGCTTGCTTCCGCATACGTGCAAAACATTCACCGGACAAGATTTATTACAGGGCCACGTGTTGTTTTTCAAGTTGATGCGCATCCTGCAAGGATTGAGGCACCAATTGTAAGGCAAATCCATAGATTTCTTTACTCTACCATGTCGAATGGATAGCGTGGACAAGGTCAAGGTATCTCAGCTCTTTAATTTCGTCGTTCAACCACATTTGCCAGGGAGATAAGAAAATTCCTTGCTCGATTAAATTAGGATGCCCTTCAAAAATTCTTACAGTTATCGAAGAAACAAATTTAATTCCAGAAGATGAACCATTAAATCTCATTCTCTGTGTACTATATTATTATTTGATATAATCTTTGTTTTATGGAACTGAACACTACAATACATAAAGGTTAAGACGTAAAATTTGATACAATAAATTTGGATAGGGTATATACATGCAAGTATATTTTAGATATGAGATTAGAAAGCCCCCGAACCGGTAAGAGAATTGGCGGATGGATAATGTGATCGCAGGACCATGCAACGTTCTCTGTCCATGAAGAGAGTGCGTCGCTTCAGCATGATCTCCCTCTCGAGGTTACCTCGGACTCCGACCAAGGCCTCCTTGGTCTCCTCGGCAGCTCTCAGCTCGTGAAGCATGGCGGTGACGCTGCTCTGGATGGTGTGGACCTCATCGATGAGATGTTGCTGGGCGACATCGCGACAGCTCTCCACATTCGGACGATAGCTGCGATTGTGCATGCGAGTCTGGGCCACCTTCATGGCGGCATCAAAGCTGCGGATGCGTCCGTGGAGTTGCTCGATTCGGGTCTCCGTCTCCGCCAGATCGTGCAGGACACGGTGCAGATCATTCTCGAAGCGCTGCACCGCCTCTTGCGTGCAGTTGATGCGCGAGGTCAAGGACTTCTCAACAACATCCGCCTGACTGCGAAGATCCCGTGCTCCATTTAGTAGAATGTTGTTGAGGGTACTGCGCAGAGCAGCTGATCTCTGGCGGCACTTCTCGCACTCCTCCAGGGTCTCCTGGCTGAAGTGCTCCCAGTATTTCTCCGAGGATTGCTCGGGCGGCTGTCGCACGGCGCCGACATGGAACATGACAGTGCGAGACTGATTGTTCAATCCCACATTTATGGTATCAATATCGTAGGCCTCT
Source organism: Drosophila falleni (assembly GCA_035045575.1). NCBI lineage: Eukaryota > Metazoa > Arthropoda > Insecta > Diptera > Drosophilidae > Drosophila > Drosophila falleni. The sequence goes on along the minus strand of JAWNOV010000054.1, from coordinate 262,819 downwards.
TGTTTGTCACTCCAATCGAATTCCAATCGCTGTTTGGCCGCACAATTCTCGCGCTGTTGTGCCTCAAAGTCCTCCAGGACTTTCTTCAGCTGCCGCTTAATCTCCGCTATCAAGGCCAGCTCATTGACCAACTCCTCCTCGGGGGTGTCCCTCACCAGCTCCGTGTCCGGACGTCCACAACGCTTCTCGATGCACTCCTTAACAATGCACTCGGGAACCCCGAAAATGACGAACGCCTTACGCAGCCGATTACGCTCCTCGTCGACCATAAAGATCTCATCGGTCATCGCCTTTATAGCATTCTCCAGTGTGCTCTTCCATTTGCAGATGACCTGCGCTCGTTGTCTCAGTTTTCCCGTCGTCTCGTTTTGCGTCTTGTTCACGGTTGCCGTCAGACGCTGGAACTCGGTGGTGGCACTGAAGCGATTTCTACAGGGAGTAAGTGTAGAAGAAATTGAAAGAGTAAGGAGATGAGTCTGAGTGTCAAGTCTGCAAGTCTCACTCACTTATCCGCCTTGTCCAGCACACTGTTCGTATTCTGCACCGTCTGCTGATTTCGGGCACGCCATTCATTTGTACTGTAACGTGTTATCGAATATCTATCGACTACAGGACGTGTGCCCGTCAGTCCAGCCATGGGACTCCAGTCAACCTTACCGGTGGCCCAGTGACCAATTGGACCCATTGGTGTCATTGAATCCTTGTGCGGCAAATCGTCGCCTGCTTGGGGTAGATAGCAAGGTGGATTGTGTAGATTATCAGCATCGGGATTAATCGATCGCTAGAGGAGAAGAAGAATACTTCTACAGATGTCAATTACAGACTACAGATCTCAAGAACTCACGGCAAACTGGACCTCCTCGGATTTCAGGGGTCTATTCTGGGCGTGCTCATTGCGCATCTCAACCAACTGCTGCTGTTGGTTATCAATGCCCGCCTTCAGGTCCGCCTGTAGCTGATGGTGCTCCTGCACAGGATCTGCGCCAGTTTGCCTCGCATTCTCCAACAACTCACGCTGTATGGCTTCCGTGTTGGGCACCAAGGCAACTGGTGCAATCTCAGTCCATTTGCGACGTCGAATTGGCCCCATATCCGGTGGGGGAGGACAGATCAGGGGAGCCGGACATGCCGAAGTCGGATGTAAGTCAATAGCACCCATTTTACAATCACCTGCACCCGCATACAGATCCTTCTCCTTACAGCACGACATCTTTTCTTAACTTAAGTTGTGTTTGCAACAAGCTCAAAAGTGAATATAAAATATTTGTAGAATATATTTTATCCAGATGAATTGCTAGAAACGGAACACGGAATAATACTGTGAAATTGTCGAACAACTTTGTTTAGGGGTTGTAAATATATAACGACTGGGTTGCTCAGGTTATGAACTAAACAACATTGTGGGGGTTATCGGTTCGCAACAGAAGACGTTGTTGGGAGTAAACCATAGATGGGAGAAACCCTTGTTGGGATAACCGTTAGATGGGTGACGATATTGTGAGACCTGATTGAAGACATTGTTGGGGTAATCTGTTTACAGGGGAAATGATTGACGATTAACAACAGGAGACGCTTTGTGGAATAACTCATTAATGTGAGAAAGCCATGTTCGGGTAAAACTAGTTAATGGAACGTTAAGCGGTTAAAAGATGTAACCCCACCCGTCAACGGGAGATAACCTTGTGCATAAGGGTGCATTGATTTTTATGAAAAAAAAAATAGTACCCCATATTCGTAATCTACGATCAATTCTAAGATGTTTATACCAAGGAACCATAGTTCTTAAATCAAGCATTTGATGAGAGACTATTGTAAGGCTAGTTTCTTGACAAGAGACAATGTATTAATTTACTAGCTAGAATTTCTTAGTAGTAAAAAGGTCAAGCCATTGAAAGATGACGAAAAAAACCATCCGAAAACTTTAGCGATTTTACTTTTATTCGAAACATTCAAAGAGACACTTTAGAGGATGTGTAAAAACAGGAAAGATAGAGGACTTTTAGCTATTGGCCATGTTCTGGAAGAACATAATTGAGAACTCCAAGACATTGGTGGGCTTATAGCGCAGCACATTTAAGACGTAATCCTGCATAAAGTCGGCCAGTTCCGAGTTCGATTCTAGATATTTCATGGAGTTCTCATAGTTCAATGCCTTGAGCTGTCTAAACTTGCGACTCAAGGCGACATCCTGACGCCACATTAACTCCAGCTTGGGCAAAATGTACTCCTTCTTTTTTTTGGGGGGCAAACAGGCAGCATGGAGCAGATAGTTATAGCCACGCCAAAAGTGTAGCACAATGCGACCCTCTGGGGTCATAAAGGTCTCGGCCACATCCTGTAGCTCATCGTTGAAGCATTGTTGGGTCACAATGTGGACGGTGTTCTTGTAGGTGCGATAAAAGATTCGAACCAGCTTGCGCTCCTTGTGTACAATCAGATTGCAGCGCAGGACTCGTCCAAAGAGATTCATAGTGTAGTACTCGTAGCTCCCAACAAAATTGTGACAAACAAGATGCCTCATCAGAAGCATAATGCCACCGTCCAAGACAAAAGTGTGATCCCGATCTTTGATATCGACGGTTGCCTTGAACTTTTGCGATTCCTCGTTGATTCGCGTTTCCCTTATCGCCGTCAAATAGAGATCAGCGTGGTTTCTCACCTCGAGGATCTTCTCCACAAAGGCATGATCGATGCGATCGAATTCGGAACGTTTCTCGCAGATCAGCAGAAATTTATCATCGTATTTGCCTTTGAGCTGATGTCCACACTCGGTGATCCCTTTGCCCTTCTTCATCTTGCTGCTGCTGAAGATAACATACCCATCGAATGCCTCCTCCACATTTAGGCAAAACTTCCCAATCTGTTTCAATTCGCGCTCAAAGAAGATCTTCAGATTCTCGGTTAACTTGCAGTTCGTGTTTCGCAGTTTCGATATGAACAATTGCTCCTTAAAGATGACGGCCTGTTTTACAGGTAAAAAGTTTTTTGGATCAATTCCCCAATCGCATTTTTTATACTGATCCTCGGATGGTTCAATCGGTCGTATCAATGCAGAGATTATGCTCGATACACTGATCTCATCCTGTGCACTCAACTTGTCCAATTCCTCACAGGCCCCAGTGATTTCACCCTTTTTACTCGGATCCCGAAAATCACTTAAATCGCAGGGCAAGAAAAGCGGCGGATCCAATTTTATCTCGTCCTCATCGCGTTTGGAGTCTACAAAACTATTTTTCGAGAACAAGAAAGCAAGAGAATATTTCTTTACTTACCCATGAGAATAATCGTAAAAGAAAGTTTGGCAAAATTTATATGGAAACAAGACAATTTAATTTTTTAAGTTGTTGAACGTGAAAAGCTCAGAAAATAAATCACAATTTGATCAGAGTTCAACATGAACAAGGCAATCTTGACACGAAAATCATTGGAAAGTTATATTCTCTTCCTTTGAAAGGACCGTCCTACACACATCGATGGTAATGGAAAAAGATCCTTAAATTTGAGATATTCTTTCCAAATTCCAATTTAAAAATATATCCAAATTCGATCGGGGAAGAGCTCCACACAATTTTGGCATACAAATATGCTTTATAAGGTCTTAACTATAATACTTTCGCTTCTCTTGTAAGGCATCAACTAATCAAGGTCCTTCAGTGCTTTCCAAGTCTCAAGAACTCTGAGGCAATTAGGTAGAGCATCATTTGACTTTCTCATGGAACTTTGAAGTGTTTTCACAGTGCAAACTGTAAATGAAAATTGCGCAAGATATGCGTAAGCTGACAAAGGATATACAACAAATTGCGATTCTAGAGAAAAGCGACAACTAATTGCAAGGACAACGACTCTTCAGACTCTCAGAAGTTAAAGCTGCCAGGCAGGCTGGAAGGTTGGGAGGCTGAAAGAGAGAAAGGGAGGAGCTAGGAGGTGACAAGTGCATGTTTTTAATGGCGAATGGACAACAAATACTCGTTAACGGCTTTTGCAGAAGACAGCAGGCCGAAGGCCGAAGGATGCGAGTCCTGGCAGGACATCATGCTCATTGTTATTGAAGCGCAAACAGGCGGGGTGAAAAGGCGCTCATTAAAACGCATAAAACGTATGAGAAAATCAACAGTTGAGTGAACACAAGAGACACAAAGTGGGAGAGAGACAGAGAGAGGGAGAGAGGAGACAAGCGAGAAGAACACATCTCAATGGGGTAAGGACGAGCCTCGTCCTTGGGCCGTAACCATATTAAATTTGTTATTAAGCCTGTAATTATTTGCTCGACCGGAATTGTTGGCATTTTCCCGCTATTAACTACCAACGTCGCTTTTCATCTTCTTCTTGTTGCTGTTGTTGTTTTTCATTTTTTCTTTTGGAAAACATAAATAAATTATGCAGACCGTGAGGACAAAGACAATGCGCTCTGTGTTTGCTCAGCTTATTTCACAGTCAAGTTAACTTTAAAAGATACATGAAGAGGTCCAGCCGGGGGCCCAAAACAAATTCTTTATCATTTTCCATTTTTCTTGTCTTCCTTTCTTCACATTTAACTTCCTTTCATTTTCATTAATTTCTTATGCATTTCGCTCTACGCGTAAATTAAGTACAATTGTTTTCTGTGTCCGCCGTCCACTTACATTTAATCTTTCTTCATCTTTGCATTCATTCACATTCATTCGCTTTCATTCACATTCATTCTTCATTTCCTTGGCATTTGTTTGCCCCCTGCTTATTGTACCCTCTATTCCCCTTGAATTCCCTCATTCTTCCAGAGGGAACCATTGAGTGCTAGCATAAATCAAAATGTGAGGAAAAAACTCGAGGAAAAAAAATAAACAAATCTTAAATGAAAATTGTTACCAATGCTGCATGCAGATCCTGTCAGATTCTGTGGGGTATGTTGGATTAACTACCACACTAACACACACTCACACACACACACACACACACACACACACACACTCGTATTGGTTGTGGGTTGCCCAAGCTTAAGGGTCAGTAATAAATGTCATGATATGAAATTTATTTACGCGCCACGAAAACCAATGAAAAGCAACCAAAGCAAAGGAATGCAACAACAACAACAACAACACCAACACCAACAACAATAACGACAACAACAGAAACTTGAATAACAGCAATAACAATGCCACAACACACAAAGACAATTAAAAGAGAATAGGCAGAAAAGCTGAGACAGTACAAGAAATGAAAGAGATTCGAGTCGAAATATGCCTGGGAAAATGAAACAGATCTAAGGGAAAATTGTAACCATTTATTGTGCCATGTCAAGTGAAAGAGATGCAAGAAAGTGTGGACTATAGTTGACTAAAAGAGAACAAGATACTCATAAATTCATAGATCCATACAATTTAAAGACTTTCAAGTCGCTTTGAATGGACTATGTAAATTATATCTGCAAGTTTTATATTCCATCAAAATTTAGATGATGTAAAACTTTAATTAAATAAAAAGGAGTCTATTGAGCCACAAAGAAAATCAATACAAATAATTATTCGGTATGTTTTTCGCATTCTGGGGAACTGTAGAAAAGTATCTACAAAAATATATTTATCTCTTCAGTATATTAATTAAATCTACCTATTTGATAGTGTCAGCATTCTTGAACAAAAAATAATAAAAAAGAAACAATAATTCTTATAAATTGAACGAAAATTTATTAAATTTTTCTTTATAAAATTCATAGTTTTCTTCTATATCTACGCTCATTAAGTCGTAATATTATTTTGGAGCGTGGCATATTTCGACGGCCATTTTTATGTACATTTTGATAGAAAAATTCTGTTGTCCATTTTTATGGCAATTAATTTATGGATCTTAACGCATGAATGCGAACATGAATAACATGAATAAATGTCACAAATGTCCGGCGCATTCATCAATCAATATTCAATTTATTTAATGAAATTATTATTGTTATTTTTGTCTGTTATTGTTGTTCGTTTGCTCTCAGATTTGCCTGCACAGTGGAGTTTGTTGATGAGGAGGAAAGTTGAGGGAAAAGCTGTTGTTAATGTGCTTTGTTTTAATTGCTTTTGTATATGATTTACATGCTTTTAGATTTCTTTTACATTTAATACATACACACACACACACACACATATACATATATACACAAAACAAAAGACAATGCACTTGACGTGGCAATTTGGCATTTGCAAAGAGCTGACGAGAGGGAAGAGTGAAGAGAGAAGAGAAAAAGAGAGCAGACAAGTGACGCTGAGAGACGCCACTTAAACTTGACATGAGCTCATAAACAAACACAGGTTGCATGTCCTTTCACACACACTTACACACACACACACACACACACACACACACACACACACACACACACACCTCATAAAAATGCGAGCTGACAACACTTTTGTATGAGTTGTAAATGCGAAAACACATCCTCCGTCTTCCTCTCTCTCTCTCTGCTTTCTCTCTTTCTCGCAGTCGTTTTATGCCTGAAGCACGCAATCCTGTCATGCTTTCAGTAAACACTCACACCATTATACACACACACCCTTACTCACACACACAGATGTGTGTGCCCTTTGACTGCTGCTTTTGTTGAGAGGGATGTGTTAATTACAGAAAAATTGCGAGAATTTGTATTATTTACTTTGTTATCAAGATTTAGCTTCAGCTTAGCCACTGTTGTTGTTGTTGTTGATGTACGTGTGCATTGGATTGCGTGCCTTGCCTATAATTGCACATGTGTGTGTGTGTGTGTGTGTGTAAGTGTGTGTCAGCGCGTAAGTGTGTGTAGGCATCCTGTTGTTAAGTGTTGCTGTTGTTGCTCCTTTGAAGGTTAACTCTTTGTTGTTGCCAAGGCATGAAAAGTATTTCCCCCAAATCACTGACAATATCACTTTGGGAAAAATGCTTTTGGATATGTGGAAGTCCTCTGTATTACAAAATATAAATTGAAAAACATAGTTTAGACTTGAAATTAATTTATTTAGTTTATCGATGAAATTTTATAATTTCTTGGGTTTATATAGACCTTGTAGATTTATAGATTCAGTTTTGGGTTGGATTAGATTTTATTTTTATTCTCTTAAGCAACTTTTTAATAGTTCCATTTGACCATTTGAGTGAAACATTGTACAAAATTTATATTCAAATACTTGAATTAATAAGTAAAAAATCTATATCTTAAAATAAAATATTGGACATTTTTTATATCAAGTAAATTTTTTCAAACTACATTAATTTTTCGTTAACACATCACTTAGATAACCCCAGATAATTAATGAGCGCTAAGCTTTTAAAAAGTTTTAAAATAGAAATTTTCCATATTGCTTGGTAAAAAATGTTTAATTAAAATAAAATTTAAATTATTCGCAATTTACAAATATATTTAAACACATTTTTCTCAGAATCTCAGGTGCAACCTGCTATGCCTATATTTTTTAGAAGCACTCTTTCCATTTATTCATATTAGCTTGTAAATTTCAGAATTGTTCTCTGCTATGAACTTAAATTTGTAGATTATTTAACAGATCCTTCCTTCTGTATTGCTTAATATATTCTATTGTCTAGCAATAAATAGCACCGTCTGAGCAATCTGAATACTTGGATTGTTTTATACTGACTGCTGTCATTATTCCTCAAATTTCAGATTTTGTTTTGCCACATGTTGGCTTCCACTTTTCGAAACTTTTTCACTTCTGAAGCACCTGCTACACTGAATTCTCGTCCTACTTATATACTTCTACTCCCATATCTGAAACTACGAGTTGTGCGAGTATTTCGACTGATTCGACAACAACAAAAACAGAAAGTTTTATTTCATAAAATGCAAATTGTTTTACAATTTGATTTCATTATGCAATGGCAGGCAGTTGTATTATCAGGCACTCAACTTTCATTTCAATTTCCATTTCCATATTCCCAACTCTTTTGCAGGCTTCTTTTAATATATTATTTGCAGTGATTGTTGTTGTACCTCTTGTTGTGCATTGACAAGCAAACAAATTTCAAAGCAACAACTGCAGCAATAATAACAACAACAACAACAGCAAAAAGTTTAATTTCCACAAGGTGTTGTTATATTTCCAGCAATTATTTCTTTTGTTGTTGTTGTAACAGGTGCGCCACGTTTAAGCCAAACAAAAACAAGAACAAAGAACAGTGGCTGCCAAAAGTTTTTTGTTTAGTTCATGTTCTGTTGTTACAATTATTTTGAGCAATATTTTCAAATTTGTGTGCATTTATTCTTTTTTATTTATTGATTTTAAAAGCAGTTTAAAAAGGATTCTTCTCCAATCAAAATATTTTTCGTAAAAATTTTATCTTTCATATTTTTAATTCACACACAGATACACTATTCATTTCTAAAGACTTAAGCTATTTGAAATCAACTGCAATAAGGAATCTCTGATCCAGTTCTCCAGTATTTGGCTTATTAGCCAGTGGCCAATATTAAGTTTATATGTGCTAGAACTATTAACAGAATAACAAAAAAAAAAAAAAAAAAAATGAGAATAAAAACTAGAAATAATAAAAAGAAAAATAATACTCGAATTAATTAACGCCTGGAACATTGTCTGGACGCCTTTCACTTTGCGGTAACTTCATTAGCCAACCGACGGAGTCGGAGTGTCGGCCAACTGACCCCGATCCACTAACTTGGCTCCTTTTTAACGCGCTTAATTAGCCTGACGCCTACCAGGTGGCAGATTATATTTAAGGTTATGTTTTCCAGGCCAAAGCATAAACAGAAAACGAAACTAAAACGGGAAAGAAACTTTTTCTAATGTAAAAGATGCAACAAAGTTTAAAGCTGCTTTAAAAATGTTGCTAATTAGCGGATAATTTAGTAAGCATGCAACACATATTATATTCAAAAGTAAGTGTAATGCTAGATAAAAGAAGAAAAATATAAAATTGGAGCAAAATAAATTAGGCAACGAAACTTTAGAATTGCAATAGAAGAGAAAAGATATATGTATTTTAAAATAGGTTCCAATATTAAAAAGCAAAATATTACAGAAAAAACAAATTAAATTTTGAAATAATATTTATTTTTGTAAGCAAACTACCTTTTTAAAATATATTAAAATTTAAGATCAAACCTTGGAAATAAAAAAAATTTTAAATGAGTTTAAAGAGTGTTAAACACTCTTAAAAATATTTTTTAACTATATAAACTTAACCAAAATACTGGTTTAATTGTGTGAAAATGTCTTTAAATATTTACCATAATTTAGACTCTTTGACGTATTGCCCAAAAAAGCGACTTCAGAAAAAAGTCTAAAGTACAGAAAAATATGTATAAAATGAATCTTGAAGCATAGTTGGTAGCTTATGATAATAGTGGGGGTGGAGTAAGGGGGTAGAGGTAAGGTGAGGTAAACGTGGGGTAAACCACTCAAAGGCGTAAATAAATACGCCGTCCGCAAAGGTAACGCTTTTTGTTTGCTCAGCCTATGTATATGTTTGTGTAGGATTCAAGTATGCGTATGCATGTGTGTGTTTGTGTGTGTGTGTGTGTGTGTTAATTTGCCAACAAAGACACGTACAAACAAGTAAACAGCATTCAAGAGATTTTGCTAGAGCGAACATTGCTCTGAATGGCATTTCGCTCGTTATGTATGAACATGAGTGTTTAAGAGTGTATGTGTTTGAGTGTATTCATTTGAACTTCGAGTATACGAGTGTTTACCTAGCCATTGCTATTAATTTGTACACTCTGCATAATAGCTCTGTCAATATTTTACCAACAATTTCCAAAAAGTGCGACTCAAAAGTGTTGTAAACTGTCGCCAAAATTAAGGGTCGAATGTAGCAAGAGGGAGCATTGAGGAAAGCGTTGAAAAAATTATTGGATAATAGGGAACATTGGAACAGGTGAGTATATACATTATATTCGTTTAATCGCAGTTTCACCAAACAATTTTATTTTTTAATCATTACATTTATTTTATTTCATATCCTGTAATAAGTACATAGGAAATCAACCACTTTTACTCAAATTTATTAATTTACGTAGTTCTTTTAAAATAGTTTCGTTTAAAATATTATAAGCGTTTTTAAAATAAGACAAAAATAGAAAGTAAAAACAAGAAATAAGAAAATGAAACTATTTAAGTTTATTACAAAAAAATTAATTAAAAATAACTATTGGAAAAAAATGTATATTGTTTTGTATTGTATTTGCACGACAAGTTTGTAAGTAGAAAAACCACTTTGATTTAGCTCAGAAAATCTTCTTGGACATTTGTAAGCTCTAAGTTCGGCTTTAAGTCTCAAAGTGATGGAGTCTTTGAATATTCGATCAAGGCTTCGAGTGCATCAATCAGTGTTGTGTAAGGCCTCCATTTTGTGTTAACAAGTGGCACGTTGCCGGTCTGAAGCATACGCACAAAAACAGAGGTCAGGCCACGACATATCAATGTATATATCTTTTCAGTATCCCTTCCCTTTATCTTCTCCTTTTGGCTGACTGCAAGTTGTGCATTGATGATGTTGCCATTTGGCGGAGAGTACGGGTTCGAGTATGAGCATGAGTACGAGTTCGGGTACTCGTAGTATGCCAATGACAACATGTACGGGTTGAAAGACAAAAGATTGAAGAGCTGCATGAGGCAGGCACAGCGAACAGAGCACAGAGTACAAGTCATCAGCCATGTACAGGAAGTTAGTTAGGCGGGTCTGACGACCCACAAGTGCAGGTCCTATTCTGACATAATGTCAGCAGCGACAAGTTGCCCAACAGGACAACAGGACAACGGGACCACGAGACAGGGCCCAAAGCAGTTCACTCTTAAAGCCAAGTAACTAACTGGGCCACAATTGTTGCATTAAGTGCTATGCTGGGTATTCCCCATTTGAATATATTTGATTTTTTAAACAACCTTCATCTCTGCTTGAAAATAGTAACAGCAACATGGGAGCTGCCACAGAGAGGAGAGGTGAGGAGATGAGAGCAGAAAGTCTCGATTGTAAGTTCCCTTGGGCTTGTTGAGGCACAAAAGTGCACTCGTCTATTGAAATCCCACAACTGATAGCACACGATGCATACAAAGCAGCCAGAACACAGACACACAGATAAAAATAAAACAAAAATCTATACAATTTTCCACATCAAAAAGAACTATATATACTCTGTAAATAGTTTCTAAACTAAGATAGAAGAATTTTTGAAGTGTCTTCAAGTGGTTATTAGCATATTTTAGACTCAACGCAAAATAAAATTATACACAGTGGTACTTATCTTAAAACCAATTAAATGAGATTTTGCTTAGTTTTCGACTGACTTGTATTTATGGAACACCTCTGGTACTGATTGTATTTTCTTTATTTATTTATTTATCATTTAACTGTTTCCATATTAAGCTAAAATCATATGTTAGGTTAGTACTAAAAGTTCTCAATTTATGTAATCATTTTTGTTGCTAGAGCTAGAGCATTTCTTCAAGCAACGCTTCTTTTTCGATAGTCAACTCGCTCAAAGTAAGTGTGTAAGAGGCACGAGTGTCGCATAGTAACTGACAGTTAAGATAGTATATAAAAGACAAGTTTCTAAGAGGGATTTAGTTGCTCTTGCATTCTATTCATATTGCCACAGCTCTTTAAAGGCACATTTTAAAATTCCATTTATCATCATTTGGGAACTTAATTGATAATTTTGTTGCTCTCTGAACTGTTGACTTATTAGTCAGTTTTCCCAGGCGTATACGAAATTTTGTACACATTTTCCGTATTGTTTATTTTAGAAAATGAATATGAATAGATGTAAAAGTTTTGCGAAAATTAATAGCTTCTCATACTATGACCAAGCACACATGAACATTTGAGCAATTAGTATAAACGAATACAAAGATAAGCGTGGTCTGATGTAGAGCCAAATTTAAAACCCAGTTTTAAATCGAAATAAAAAAAATGGAAAATGGTGTTGGCGATCAATTGCCTATTACTATAATACATCAAAAATAATGTATTAAATTAAATATCGAATTTTCTAAACAAATTTTTGCTTAAATTAGTGTCAACGGTAAACTAAAAAAGTGCAAAAGTGTTGTAGAAATATTGAGTTATCTTATTCTGATGCTGAACCAAGTAAAAGGGGTAAAAATGAAGAAATTGACATTCCACAATTTACAAAATTTAACAGTTTGAAGTTTTGGAAAAAGAAGACAGTGATGGACAAAAACAGAATTTTCTAATTTTGATGCAGGATCATATTAAAGGCAAATTAATGATGAAATTGATATTCCGTATGGAAATTGGTTAAAATTTGAAAAACTTGTGACAATTTGTTGTTTTTAAAATCGATTGAGAATTTGTTTTGGAAATATGCTTGTTTTTTTCCAGTTGTTGGTGTTGCTTCTGAGTAGCTATGCGCTCTGAGGGCTCTCTTCACTTATCTGCACACTCTCGTCTTAAAGCGCTTTTCGACTTACGCGCACACTATACATAACTGAAAGAGAAGATGAAAGAGTAACTGAAATCTAAAATTTCACTCAGAGACGTATCTGTCCATGAAATGAAGAAGGTGCAATTTCAAATTAACTCTTGATCTGACAGTTTATAATTCTGTTTTTGTCTATAGCTGATCTCTCGCTGACTCACTTTTTGCTGCTGCTCTCAGCTGCTGATTACCTTATCAAAGCTCAAGCGTTGAGCGAGACGACAGTCTGAAATCAGCTGCTGATGTGATCGGGTGTAAAATTGTTGCGCGTTCTTATTTGAAATAATAAAATAAACAATAATTAAATAATTAAAACACAACTTGGATTAATATGATCAAATTATTTTGTTCAACATTTTGGGTTTTTCTGTTTTTAAATGCAGGTAAAATTAAATGGTGAATAAATACAGTGTATATATTAAAAAAATTCCCCTTGAAACGCTGATAAGGAGTAATTTATATATTGAAATTATACTCTCTCTATTAAAATTATAATCTCAATATTGCTATTTGAACTTTTTCTTTGTAGATGCCCAAAATTCTTGTCCTTATGGAAGTAGTTGCGTCCCGCGATGGAAGTGCAACATCAACCATGGACAGGGAATTATTAGTGATCGTTCTGCACAAGCGAATCCTTGTCCACACGATCTACAAATCTGCTGCTGGAATACTACTATAGTTAGTTTAATACAGTTTCAAATTGTCCACAGAAAAATAATTGTAATTCTTTTTAGATTGAAGTAATGACGCCGGAGCCAAATTTAAAATGCGGATTTCGCAATATTAAGGATGGAAATGGAGGGGACGAGAAATTGACCACCTTTGCTGAATTCCCCTGGGTGGTGGCGATATTTGAAAGTAGCGATACAGATAAGACGTATTTAGGAGGAGGATCTATATTGACCCCGAATATGGTGCTAACAGCTGCCCACACTGTCTGTTCCCATAAAACTGAAGATCTGAGTGTCCGTGCTGGGGAATGGGACACTCGAACGGAGAACGAACCGTATCCCCATCAGGAACGTGATGTGGTCGAAACAATTTGCCATGAGCACTTCAATATCGAGAACATGTTCAACGATATTGCGGTGCTCCTCCTAAGATCTGATATCAGCTTGAATTATCACATAATGCCCATTTGTCTGCCTCGTAAATACGAGTATCCAAATACCAAACGTTGCTTTGTGGCTGGTTGGGGTAAGGAAAAGTTTACGGATTCTGCAACAAGTAATATCCAACAAAAAGTTGATCTTCCGATCATCGACCATACGACATGTGAACGACAACTGAAGAAAACTCGTCTAAGTAGACTCTTTCGTCTAAACGAATCCTTTGTCTGTGCCGGGGGAGAAAAGGAAAAGGACACGTGCACTGGACATGGAGGATCTCCCCTCTTTTGTCCCCTTGACGATCATCCCGGGCAATACTATCAACTAGGCATTGTCTCCTGGGGTCTTGATTGCAACTACGAAAATGTACCCGCGGCTTATACGAATGTCCCCCATCTTCTTTCCTGGATCCACACTATTCTCCATGGCTCTCCACGCGAAACCCGACTATTATACACCAATATTTAATAGGGATTATTACAACCGGGAGCAAGCTTTTAAGAACAAATTAATTTGAATTAATTCTAATGTTTGTGTTAATATCACAACAAAATAGTAAAGTTTGTTTCAAAATCTACCATAAAGTAAAGATTTTTTCTTACAGTCTTCAATTCTTTTTAGTACATTTTTTATTTATGTCTATTGTACATATATATTACAGTTTAAATTCTTGGGAGAAGATGTATTAAGTAATAACACCCCCTTTTACCAAATATAATGGATAACTAAAAGATATACATTTTAAACACTTTAAGTATATACTGTATATGTAAAAAGAAACATGATTATTTTTCAACAATTCACAGTTCATTTAAAGTCATCCACAAATATATTTTCTGCTTTTTAAAGCATTCACAAATACGTATATATTTCTATGCTTTCTTACTGAATCGCAAATATATGCAAAAAAAAGTATATGTATGTCTTTATGAACATATTTATAACAACAATTGTGTGAAGCGCTTTCGATAAGAATCGGGGAAAAACTGTAGAGAAACAAAAACAAATTGCCTACAAATTTTTGACAGGCAATTTGCCTAGACATTCCCTACCTACCATGCCACATGCCACATGCCACATTCCCCATGCCACATTTGAGCGTATCGCTCTGGTAACATTTCAAATGAGCAATTTTCACATATTTAGATGGCAACATTCACTGCAAATGTACAGACATGAGGCAAGAGAGAAGTGGCAAGCGGCAAGCGGCAAGTGGCAACTGGAAGTGGCAACACAACTGTAGCTACATTATGTCATAAAAATAAATAGTTGGACACATATGAAGACCAAAGACCAAACCGTCTCTAAAGGGCCCAGGCAGTTACATATCGTCGAGACATAGTCATGGCAACGCCCCCCGCCATGACCTTGCCACGCCCCCTGTTTCGGTTCTTGTCCGGGGGCAATATTGCGACTCAAAACGGAAATGAAATGAATGCGCACGTATGTATTTCCTTTCACCAAACACTAGAGCAGAGACAGCTCACAATTTGGTGTCCAAAATCATAATGATGATGACGGGAGTGTACTATTGAAACACCCCTCGTTGCCATCGCACTTCTTCTCTTTTGCATACGCTTACGTGGCGTATACGCAACATTATTAGGGCTGTAACTAGTTTCTGTTGTCCCTATTGTGATGGAACTCCCTGGATAAATAACTAAAAATAAAACTGTTGAGCGAAAAACTGGAATTCTTGCATTTTTACAAGTTTTATATTTCTAAATTGTTTTTAATTCTTCAAGAATAGCTTTTTAAGCTTTTAAAATATTATATTCAAAATTGTAATTCAATTCTTAAGCAAACAGACAAAGCTAAGTTTTAACTTAAAGTTACCCTCTTATGAATTGTCATCTCCCCAAGTCAAAACAGAAAATTCGAGTTATAGAATCCCAAATTAGTTTTTGAATTTTTTTTTTACATAATAGAGTTTAATATTGTCAACAATATAAAGATGACACAAATATTTAAATAACGTAAGTATAATTTAAGAAAATAAAATACGAATTTGACTTAAAAGAGTTAAATAATAGACAATTTATTAATGTATAATATTTTAAAAATAACATTTAGATGCCATTAAAAAATATGTGAGCACCAATCCAAAACCATATAACATACGTATATCAGCATACTGAATGCAATCTTTATTCATCGAATTTTATGAAAACTTTTGCGCACTGCATCAATACACAGCGTCCAAATCCAAAAATAAATAAAATCAGAAAAGAAACTTCAGATATTTTCAGACCAATTAAAAGTACAATAAAGTTAAGCAACAAAATAAAAGAAGCTGGAATTAAATGCGAAGGAGTTGCAAGTTGTGCGAAATAAAAAAAGAGGCAACAAGTTCATGCAACTTTTAAAATAATTCTGTTAGCTGCAACATTAAGCGCCAGTTGAAATTGGCAGCAACAGCGCCAAATGGCGACTAAGACAATTAATAATGGTCAAAATAAAAATAGCCAACAAAAATGTTTGCAGCTTGCGCAGCTAAAATATTAATGGACAGGCCATGTCAAAGTTGCCACAGCAGCTTCCAATCCGCAACTTGCAACGTGCAACGTGCAACGTGCGACGTGAAACCCGCACTCTGTGCATCAATTTTTGTAATCCCTGGTAAACAATGCAACTGGAGCTTAGATGCCTTGTCTAGGATCAGCAGTAGCAACATCCGAAGGAGCAATGTCAGCAGCATAACTGGATAACTGTCGAATGAATTGATATTGTTTACTTTTAATTAAAAACAATTTGCTTCGCTGGCCTTCTTGCCACAGCATCGACAACTTGATAACTCGACAACTGCCCCACGATGATGATGCCTTACGTTACCTAATGATGATGGCTTTGACTCCAACACAGCTGACACTCTGTTCTTCCTTCTCCTTTCCCTTGATTCACAACAACAAAAGCAACACAAGAAGGACTGCAATGAAAAATCAACCTCTCCAAAGGATTGTCCTCTTCGTCTTTGTTGACACAGCTCATCGATGTTCGTGTGACGTTTCTGTAATGAAAATCAAACTGTTTATAAAGAATAGACTAGCTAACATTAGTAAAATCTATTACTGATATCATATAATAGAAATCTAAATAGAATATATAGTATACTGTATACTGTCACGAATTTTATCAAATTAAATGAGATATTATATAAGACAAAGTTATATCTAGCATATATAGCTTTATTATAAGAGATTTAAATAATTAACTTAAATATTAAATGTAACAAGTTACAGTTTTAAGTTTAACATCAATTGCAAACTGCTTGAAACTATGATCTGTGATATATGTTTTATTTTTGTCTACACACTTGCCTATTTTAGATTTAATATAAGAGTATTTATTATAAGACAAGTTCCACCTTCTTTTTCTTGCAATCGCTTTTTGATAACCAATTTTTGCTACTTTTTATGTATTATTCGATAAAAAATAAAATTTGTGAATAAATAAACACCTTCTATAAAGTATAAACCAAAATAACATGACTAAATTTGTATGCCTAATTTTGAGTTTGATACAAGGCAAAAACCATGGACCAGTTTGCCAATAGTTTACTCTTATTTTTAAAGGAATCTGTGTCTTTTAAAGTTGAGTTTTGATTATGTTATAACAATGCCTTGACTGGTCGCAATATATTTAACGATGAGTTGCAGACAGGCAGCCATAACATACACAAACAAACACACACACACACACACACACGCGAACACATATGGAACATTTAAGCCGCTTAATTTAAGGCAGCCACAAAGGATACCCTGAAGCACAAGAGATGGAAGGATGGAAGGATGGAAACTTACTGCCATTAGCGACTGTTAGACTGACAAAAACTTACAGTGGCTCACGTTAAGTTTGTGAAAAGCTGCCACAGACAAAGGACAAAGAACACAGCACGAATATGAAGGATATTTTTGTGATATATATCTACTACTTTAAAGGTAATACCTTTCTCACAGTTTAATTTGAACATTCACTAACAGAGAAGGCTTAAGATCGATGATGTACCTGGACATCTGGACGAAAGTCTTATGTTCTCGTACAGCCAAAAGCCGCTTTGGCCAATTATTATTGGATTCGCAATTAAATTGTTGGCTTTCTTCTTATTGCTGTAGTTCTTGTTGCTGTCGCGAATTGGCCCCATCGACTGGGCCAGACACTTTTTGTGACCTGCACGAAGTTCATCTTGAGACAGCATTTCTCAGATACGACAAACATTTAATTAATTTCGGAATGATTGCAAAACTTTCTCTCAGTTTTATCATGTCCAAGACTGAAACTTTAAAGGTGTCTACAATGTGTGTGTGTGTGTGTATGTGTGTGCAGGTGTATGTGGGTGTGTTAGCCTACAAGTTTTTAGCTTACCTTGAGCCTAAAAACTTTCGCGTACAAAGTTAAAACGCATAAATTTCGAAAACGGTGACTTTTTTTCACAACTAAACAGTCGAATTGTTCCCACTTGTAAAAGTTCTCTGCTTTCCTAGTCTCTCTAGTGTTTGGGCTATTTAAAGGATTTTCCGTTGATTTTAATTAAATCTTTGCGCAATGAGCATAAATATTGACCAAACACAAAACGAAAAAATATCTTTTTCTTTTCTTACTGATTATCAAAGTATAGATACCCATAAAGGGAAAGCAGTGTAGATTTAAGACTTAAGATATTACGTTTATATACCATATTCTTTAAAGTTGGTAAAGGGTTTTGTTATTCTTAATTGGTGCCAGATCGAAAACTGTAATATTGTCTCTTATAGACTTAACACATATAAATTGATAAGTACATAATGTTTTGAAGTGTCATTCCATTGGGATATGTACATATTTCAATTGATTGCTTGGTTTTGTGTTAATAAACAACCGTTATCCATAAACTGAACTGCATAATATGGAAAATGGGCCCCAGGGAAATAGGAAAATTGAGAATGTGTGTGCCCAAATCAAACTGTTAACTCAACAAACGCATTTCATGCATTTTGCATTCGCAATTTTGATTGATGGACCCGGGGAAGAATCAGGAGTTTGTGGAGGGGAAATAGTCTATCAAATGGTTATACGACTATATAATGAAGTGCGACCAATAAGCAAACGCTCGTTACAAATTGCAGCAAATCAAACACACGTATATATAGATATATATACATATCCACGTATAGGTATAAATATTATGCACAAATGTGTGTAAATAGTTTGCACAGATTTTGCCAACAAAATAAATTGGAATAATTATGCTGCAAACGGTTGAGTTGAGGACTTTCGACGATGCCCCGCAGCACAAATGGCAACTATCGAAAACAGCACAAATAAATACAATGTAATTATTGAGGTATACAATGAACTACTACACGCATTGACTCACACACCCATACTTTCACACATATATCTTCTTATGTATTAGAAATCTATTTGCCATGCTGTGAATCACAAAATACGCGAACTGTATGCAAATATCAACCGCTGCGAGCTTTAAGCTACAATGAACACAAATCACAACAGGGGTATATCAAATATTCTACTGTCTTTGTTATGTTTTGGAAATCAGTGATGTGACCAATTCAGTTTACCATTGTGAAGTAGTTACAAATGAGTTTACTATATTAAATAACTCTTGAGAACTGTCATTTTTTATTCAAATTTATAAACTGTTATGGCTATATGTGTGAATGTTAACAACTAATTTATACTTCATTTTATTATATATGTATACAGCAATTATTAGTAATCATTTCATATCACTTATCCGAAACATTACAAACATATATCATTTTTAATGTATATTTAAAGATTTAAATTTTAAGCAAATTATCTTAAATGAATTTATATATTGCGCTTTTATTAAACTTTAACTTAACTATCATAGCGTACTTTGAGGATTACTAATTACGGATGTATAATTCTATAACTATTTTAATACTTAAGAGCTCGTCTTTAAATATATTGCAATACTTAAGTTTCTGTATTACAAATTTATCTCGAATTTTTATTTTAATTAAAACAAATGCAATTTAGAGTCAATATGTATTTTTCTACTGCATAAGAGTAATAAAAATTCATTTTAAGCTTCCCATATATTTTTCCCACACACTCATTTTGATTTTAGCGTAAATATGTAAGCAGTTTATTAAACAAAAACGTTGCAGACTTTCCGGTCGCTTATTGGGGGACTATTTGCATATTGTCAATGGGACAAGGTGATTTTAGAAATTAACCAAATATGTTACAGGTTTGCACCAAAATGCAGTTAATTTATTTGTTTAACGCATTTACAATGCGAACAACCCGGAAAACACCGGCAATACGAGCAACGTCCGACAGGTGAACGAGGGCATATTGTTGAGTTCCGTCTGCGCACCTCTAAATGACAAGTATGCAAATTATGTTGCCGCCTTTCAACCGTGCCGTAAATATTGTTATTATTTCCATTTTTTTTCTTTCTACCTTTGTTGATTTTTATTCAGAGCAGCTAAAAGCTGTCAGCCGCATGACAAAATTTATTGCCAAAAATTTTAATTAGAAAATCGCACAACACGAAAAACCCGACGACGAGCTGTTATTCAACTGATGACAAAATTATAAAATTGTTTGTTGATCCACATCTGCTATGCTGCCAAACAATCGCAATGTACCATCGCTCAGGTGTCCACAGGTCACATTTGCAAAACGTATATCAAATTAAATAAACGAACAATTTACAGCAAAATATTACATTTTGAATATGGCAAAAATCATGTGCTCACGAATATTAAAAAAATATATCAGACAAAAAAAAATAAACACTGTCGCGGAAATATAAAACATCTATCCATTGAAAATTATTGTCAAAGAATATATTATTTGTATCTATCAAATTATTCTTATTTATATAGGAGGGAAACAAACTTAATTTTATTGTACCTTGTACCTTAAACCTTTTTCCATTTGCTTGGATTAATTATGAAATTATTCATAACTAAATAAATATGTGTTCTTAAATCAAAAATTATTTGAGAATTACACTGCGTAGTTTACACAATTACCCATATTAATAAAAAGAAACAATTACTTAGATGTATGGTATTGTAAATATAAGTATATAATGAAAGGTAATCTCCTCAAAATGTATTTCACGGCAATCCTTAATTAAACGTGTTTCCTTAGTCAGCTATTTTTATCACGATTTCAATTGAGTTTCGAATTAAATAATTTAAATAATCCTGTTAATTTTCATTTTGATAAAATGTTTACACTACACAATTTAATCTTAGCTCCTGATATTTATTGCATAAATGCTTTGCGGATATTTATTTATTAAACGCTGACAGCCACAAACGTTCGACTAATTAAGTTTTTTAATTAGGCGTAAATCGTGATTTGCTCATTTAACAAATTAGTTATAATTATGCTAAAATCCATCATGTCTCTAAAAGCGACAGCATGAATTGGGCCAATCGAAATGAAAATATTTGTATTAAAAAATAAACTTAACTAAGCATTTGTCTTTGCATGCCTTTGGATGCCTTATAGGCATCCATTTATTTATTAACTATTTTTCATACAAAAAATTTGTTAGTGGATTAAATCTTTTGAAATTCAACTGTTTTATTTTAAGAAGTTTATCTAGAATATATGTATGTAGTTTTTTTTAGTTTTTATGCCACACACTTAAAACATTTGTGGTTCAATTGCTATTTATTAATCCCCCTTCCCTTTTGACAAAAATTCGCCATTGCCCATACTTTGCATGAGTTTTTCAAAAATGATTGAATGCTTTTCAAAGTCACAGGTGTAACGAACGAAACTTTGGTATTCCGGCATCCAAAAATTATGCCAGGATAAAGTTGAGTTGAGTTTTCCGTTGAGAAACATTTTAGTGACGTAGTGAAAACTGTAAACTGAAAATCCTGAATAGACGCCCACTCAATAGCAAATATGACTAACTATTTGCCGTGCACCTCAAAGCGACCCAAAACGTATAAACAATATTGTTGTTGTTGTGGTTATTGTTGTTGCAAGTACGCCCACTCTCACACACACACTTAAGTTTTTAGAGGCTTAATTAAGTGCATAAACTTCGAAGCATAAATACAGTTGCCATCTCTCTCCCTCTCTGTATTTGCCTCTGTCTCTCTCAATCGTTCTTTCCTTCTCTTTCAGTCAGCTTTATGTGCTCGTCATCAGTTGACGCTATTCGTTGTTACCCAAGGGGCAACTTTTTTGAGGTTCACGTATAAATTTGAAACGCTTTACTTTGTTTACGTACTTTGTCATAGTTGTTACTGTGCCTGCGTGTGTGTGTGTGTGTGTGTGTGTGTGTGTGTGTATGTGTGTGTGTGATTGTGTGCTGTGCTGTGCTACCTTGGCAAAAGTTCTTAACTAAAGTGTTGCAATTATATTGATTGAATTTTGCGGTGCCTGTGCCTTTGGCAACCAACACAAATGCTTGCTCTTCACACACATTACGTATACGCCCCCTGGGCCACATGAAACGCCAAATGGCCCGGCAGGAGGGAATGTCTGTCACTTGCTGAGCTAAGCATTTTGTTGTAACACGCAACCGTTAAACACTTTGCACCTCAAGCGCAATTGAATTTAATTTACTTACAGACAGACTTGAAATTAAGACAATTGATGTTTTTAATATATTAATTTAAATTAACAACAAAGTTAATATGCTATTTATTTTTTTACATGAGAGCCGTTGACCAAAGAATATTTAAATATAAAAATTAAAGAATAGTTTTATTACACAAATTTAATAAATTTGGAATAGATTTAAATTAAAAACACAAAAAAATAATTTAGGAATATTATTTGTTTTGAAAAATATTAGATAAATCTTCATAAGATTTTAAAATTATTTTTCTCGTATTTTCTTATATTTTATGTTTTCTTTCACATCTGTTTACTTTCAACAAATCTAACAATCATTCAATTGCTTTTGACAATATTTTTAAGCTGTGTTATAATTGTAGTTCTATTAGTTGAAATATCTGTTTATGTGGTAAGTTGACCTTTGTTGCAGTTGCATCTTCGTCTCATTGCTTTTTTATTTAAGTTTGTTGAATTCCATTTGAAATGCAAGTTTTGTGCTAACGCATAAATCTTTGGCACAAATGGCAAACACCAGCTAATGGAGAAATGGAAAAAGAGAATGACAGTAGAGAAAGAGGGAGAAGGACGAGGGGGAGCAAAAAAGAGAGAGATACATATCATGGCAAGAAGAACTCGAGGAGGCAGCAAAGCGTAGCTGCGAAACGGCTGTAGCATATGTTGTGCTTTTCTATATATTGTCGCAACATCAGTCAGGATTAGTTGTAGAACTTTACCAGACCAGACCTATTCCCATTTCCCCTCTTCCTTTCGCTTTTTCCTTGATTCCCCTCTTGTTCTCATCCATGTTTGCCATGCTGTAACCGTCTCGCTGCGTGCTCCTAACATGGCAGCAGTTGCCCTACGATTGCTTCTCCTTCCCCTCAACCCCCTCCCTTCCCCCTGCTATCCATCTCATCTCCTACTTTTTGGTGGCATCCTTTTTAGCTCCATTTCAGCCTGTGTCTGTCTCTCTGTCTCTCTGTCGTATTGTTGTTAGCCTTCTGTTGTCCTTGTTGTCTTGTCAACTGAAGTTTTCTGCCATTTGCTGTTGCTGTTGTTGTTGTTCTTAGTTGGTTTTCTGTTTGTGTTCTCCGCCCGGCTGTGTGCATGAAAAGTTGCAGGCATTTTGTTTTTGTTGTTGCCCCTTCTTGTTGCAAGTCTACTGCGTACTTCACGTTTATGTTTAAGGCCAAGGGAATTAGTTGCATATAAATTCCACAAAATACTTTTACCCTACTTTTAAATGTAAAACGTGAAACGATTGAAATTACTTAGTTACTTAGTCCTCACCTATCTAATTAACTTTAAATATAGTGTAGCTTCGCATTGATTGTGGGTAAGTAGAAAATTAAATATTTTTTATCACGAAAAACTTTTTAGAGAATTTAAAGGAACAGTTGTATCTCAGGAATTCTTTTAATACCATTTCAATTTCAATCTGAGAAAAAAAAGTTGTTTGAAATACATTTAAGAATCCTTTATTATAATTGTTATAATTTTCATTTATATTTACTTTTATAAATTTGGTAAAAGGCATAAGTTACATTTCAATACTATATTATACAGATAAATTAAAATTTTTACAAAATTAACCCCTAAACCAAAATGTTAATTCACATTTTGCAATATTAAAAGTGGTTTTGTCTTAAGCCTGATTAACAAGTATTAATAAATTTTTTTGACCTATATAAAATGTTTTACAGGCGAGTATTTTCTGTGTTAAGCTTGTCGAATAAATGTTAATATTAAATACGAACACTTTAATGTAACTCAATAACCACTCATTTCGCCATATGAATTCTCCTCAATGAAGTTTCATTCCATCAACTTACTTTTTTTAGGACTTTCGGTTAAAATATAAGCATTTAAAAATCAATGGTTAAAGAAAAACTTAATTTTCATGAACATAATTCTTTTACATAATTTTGCATCTGCTTTTGTTGTCGGCAGAATCAGTCTCATGTTTTTCAGTCTCGTGGATTTCGTCCTCACGTCTTTGATGTTGTAATGTCACATCTTCTCTAAGAGTCAAGTACTCCTCTTCCTCCTCTTCCCCGTCCGATGACGACGACGATGAACTGTCTACAATGTCTTCATTTGATTCACCAAAGATGGGAAGATTTGAATTATCGTTTGGTATTTCTGTTGGCTCTTCACCACTTGAGGAAATTGTCTTAGCTGTTGACATAGTCTCCAATTGAATGTGCTCCCCTGTTCTAATATCTACTAAATTTGTTAAAACTGGACTTGAAGTATTCCTATGCATATTGCTCATCCTGTTAATAGTAGGCATTCTAATGTCTACAATGGGTGATAAAATTTCCTTTGACTTTGAAATGTTAACTTTTTCTATTGGCGTAGAGTTTCTAATAGCTTCTTTCGTGTTTTCCGCTATTCTTAAGTTTTCTATTGTTTTTGAGTTTATAATAGTTTCTGACTTGTTATCTTCACTCTTAAATTCTCTTAACTGAATTTGGAATCTCATTTGCTACTGACAGAATGTCTTTTATCAGAAAAGCATTGGTAGGTTTAGAATTTTCTTCAGTTTCTGCTCTCATGTTTTTTAAATAAAAGTCTGCTGTTGATGTAGAAACCTCATCAGCTATTGTTCTGCCGTCTTCTATACTTATGTGTCTTATTGACTTGGAGATTTCATTAACATCGGTAATATTCTTCTTCAATTGAGACTCTTTAGAACGTGAAGCTTTCTCTGCCAGAGAAACATTTATCTCGTTCACTTCTGTGGAAAGTTGTGTCTCTGAATTTGGTAGAATATCATCAATACGTGCACGCTTAGGTGACGATCGAGACTCAATCGAGTCGGGAATAATGCCGTTTTCTGGATGTGACGAAGTCAAAGAGATCTCTCCACATTCCTCACTGCAAAAAATAATTACAAACATAAAAATAAATAAATATAACGACAGAAGAATACCCTGAGCCCAGGTACTCTTCAATAAAAGTTTATTTTCGACCAATTGTTCCTATGACATCTATATGATATATGAAGACGATTTGAAACAAATCTGGTCAGAATGTACAAAACCAACATGAATGCATTCTATCAATTTGGTTAAGATATCTAAAAACCAAAAAACTTTTTCATACTAAAACTTCATTTTCGATGCATTGTTCCCATGACAGCTATGTGATATAGTAAACCGATTTCAACCAAATTTGGTCAGGATGTGTAATACCAGCCCCGATGCATATTCTATCAGTTTGGTTCTGATATCTTAACAAATAAAAAAACTTTTTCATACTAAAACTTCATTTTTGATGTATCGTTCCTATGGCAGCTATATGATATAGTGGTCCGATCCAAAAATAAAAACAAACTTGATCTGCGTATGGTTTCCAGGAACCTACATACCAAGTTTGATGTCTCTAGCATTTATAGTTTCTGAGATCGATGCGTTCAAACAGACGGATAGACAGCCAGACGGACATGGCTTAATCGATCAAGAATATATATACTTTTTGGTGTCTGCCACGCCCCCTTCTGCCCATTTTTAATGGGCTCAGGGTATTAAAATATATAGTACTTACACCTTCCTTTTTGTTGCTCCATCCGAAAATCCCAATAGAGAACGTCTGCGTGTAACTGGACCAAAATTTCTAGCCAAAGAATCTGTCAAGACTTTAGTTTTTTTGTGTACCTTTCTTGGCAAAACAGGAGAGTTCCCCATATTCAAATCACTGTGATTTCAATTTTAATTAATTTATATATTTATATTAATTAGTTATTTAGTTTCTCACCTTTTTTTAATATGTGCCGTTTTTGGAACCTCAGGAGATTCATTTTCGATGCCTCTTGATAATCTTGGATGTCTAGGTGATTTTCGGGTTTTGGGTGTTTTCGACTTTATCGGTGAATGTATTGGCCGTCGACCTGTGATGTTTGTGAAACACCGAACATGCCAACCCGACGCACAGACAGGACAGGGTGACCTAACCGGCTTTTTCCGACAGCTTCGTCTTAGCGTAGAAAAACTCTGTTCATTTTCTGGTGTAGATGAAGCCACTGGCTGTGTATTGGAATTAATTTCATCTGCGGTCGATAAGGATGCATCTGGGTCTACCCGATGTTCCATTTTCTCAATTCTATGTTTTTGGTTGAAATTAGTAAGTGTTTTGTCTGTAACTAAAGTTTTACAGGTCTCAAAGCATCGCACACTGTATATTTGGTAGACTGAGAAACGTTATTTGTTGTATACTTTTAGGGATATCTGCAAAAGTATTCAACCTTTTTGTAAACATAGCAACAATAAGGTTTTCTGAATGAATTCCTGTTTTTAAAAAGAACCAGTTTTATTAAAATACTTTAGTGTTTAATTAAAAACAGTTAATATTAAATCTATTTTTTTATTATTCAATTTAAGTGAACGAAGATTTGAAACATTTACACTCCGAATCTCGTTTTCTTTTCTATTGATTAGTACAATGAGGTTTATCTACATCTATTAATAGCCTTTTAACTATAAAATCCACTTATCGATTGATTTATGCAAGATGATAACTTAGCATTTTCCGTTTAAGCACTTAAAGTTTAAGCGAATAATTTAATTGTAATTAAAAGCGGTTTGCCTGAAGCCTGAAAGAAAAATGAGTCAAAAATAATATATATTTATATATACTTTTATTAATTAAATTTAATGCCTGTCTAGAGAGCGACTGAAGACCCTTAAGATATGAGGTGAACCGTGGAGGGGATTGAGGAGGAGATACCAGTTACCAGTCATGAAAATAACCGCTGTGAAAACTTTGCCAGCTGTATTACATTACGCCTTTAATTTCATTACATGCCAACGAGCTGGGCGGCAACCCTGAGAGGGAAGAAGGTGTGGAAGAGGAAGAGGAGGTAGAAGGGTTGAAGGTTGGGGTGGGAAGAAACGGAGGGCACACGCAGCTTCAGTAGCCCATAAAATAGAACAAAACACTTGTAAAGTCATCGAGAGAGACAGATATATTGTATGTATACTCAGAGAAAGACAGAGAGAGAGAAAGGAAGAAGCTCATATTCCATGGCGCCGCCGTTGACGCCATTGCAACTCAGCGGGATGCCAGCATGTGGTACGGGAAGAGGCAAGCAGAAGCAGGGGAACATTGGACAGGGGATCAGGATGCTTTTTCGTGGCAGGACGTCGCGTTAAGAGTTTATTATTTAATACTTTTAACGTCGTGCGTAGAAATTAGCAGTCATAAATCAATGAAACGACTCGCACAAGTCTACAATTAGCTGGCAACCAGACTTCAGCTTCAAATTATAGCAACTTCTTGTTGGACTAATTAATTTTTATGTTGTATCCATGAGATACTTCTATTTACTTGGGGCAGTTGCTTAAATGTCCAAGCTCAAAAATAAGCTGATGTAATTATAAATATTTATATGTTTAAGTTATGGCATTTCAACAAGTAAATATGCCATCTTTAGTTCTATTGAAAATAATTTTTATCTAAAATTGTTGTAGCCAAAGAAAAATTACATAATTATTACATGCCTTAAATACATTTTTTTTTTACTTTTAAGTTCATAATTCCTCCAAGCCGACAACCAAAAACTAGTGGGCGGTTACAGTCGAGCACGCTTGACAGGAGAATACCCTGTGCCCAGGACCTCTGCACTGATAGTTGATTTTCGACCGCTTGTTCCTATAGAAGCTATATATATATATAACCGAAATTGACCAAATTTGGTTAGAATCTACAAAACCAACTTCAAGACATATTTTATTCATTTGGTTCTGATATCTTAACAAACAAAAAACTTTTTCAGACTAAGGCTTAATTTTTATTGAGAGTCTCTATTGCAGCTATATGATATAGTTGGCCGATTTTAACCAAATTTGGTTGGAATGTACATAACCAACTTAAATGCATATGCTATCAGTTTGGTTTGACATGTCAACAAACAAAAAACTTTTTACAACTTTACTTTACTATAACTTAATTTTCGATGTATCGTTCCAATGACAGCTATATGACATAGTGGTCCGATCCAATAAAAAAACAAACTTGCTCTGTCTTTGGTATCCAGAAACCTACATACCAAGTTTGAACTCTCTAGCTCTTATGGTTTCTGAGATCGACGCGTTCGAACAGACAACAGACGGACATGGCTCAATCGACTCGGCTGTTGATTCTGATCAAAAATATATATACCTTATATAGTCAGGGGTTATTTTAATTAATAAACACTCCGAGTTCCGTTCTTTTATATTTTATTCAGTCTAACCGGGCGGCGTCGCTTTAAAAAGTGACGCTTGCTGCATTTACCAATCCAATTTTACATTCTTAAGCTAACTCTTATTTACGCCAGGCGCTTAATAGCAATCGATAAATAATTAATTATATTTGAAGTGCGATAAATATAATAAAAATTTAATATTATTTAAAAATAATACAGTCTAACATACTACTAATGACTACGTGTGCTAAGTATTACTACACCTATGATGTCTGCCACGCTCCCTTCTGCCTGTTACATACATTCTGCCAAACACATTAAGCCCTTTTTTGACCATCCTCAATGGGCTCAGGATATAAAAAGGAATTACATTGGTACACATAGACTTTTGATTAATTAAATTGAAGGTCATAGTTTTGGTGCATTAATTAGTCATAAAGTTGAATGTAGAAAACAGATAAGTCTGGGGAAACAACATTTACTTAATTAAAAAAATAATTTTAACAAAGTTCTAACGGGAATAACCCAATTGTGATTCCAGTAATCGTAAGACAATCGTCAAAAATGCAGATCTTCTCATTTCTTACCAACTTTGTTTCTGTTCTTTTCACTCTGGCCAGTGGTAAGTTTCTAGCATACAAAAATATAGAATTACAAGAAGTAATACTTAATGGTCTCTATCTTCAGCCTATTCACAGAACGATACGGCTGGAAGTGGAAATGTCAATGTGATAAATTGCTATTATTGCATAAATCAAGCAATTAAAATAAATCTGAATAAGCCATATCCATATATATATTACAAACAATTTGAATAAATCTATGAGCATTTAAATAATTATTTTATTTACGTTCTTGAGCACATTTAATGGGTTCGCAGTAACCTCGAAAAGTCTAGAATTATTTAAGATTTGCGACAATTTAAGCTTGCTATTCTTATTGTGTACCAACAAATAAATAAAATACAGTCTCAAGCGATAACCTGACTGGGAATATACGAGAATTATGCTGCACCACACTCTCTTATCAACTATGATTATATAATCTGCACAATTGCAGACAATAAACTTATTTTGCGCAAAAATTTTACTATCACATTGCCACACAGCTAATTTGCAACAACCAGACAGTGAGAAAGGAAGAGAAAGAGGAGAAGATAAAGAGAGAGAGAGAGAGAGAGAGAGAGAGAGAGAGAGAGACGGAGGCATGAGAGTGAAAGAAAATTTCACTGAATTATATTTTCGCAATAACTTGGCAGTCGGCAGACACCGCTTTTGGTGTGTATCTTATTCTATGTGTGTTTGTGTGTGTATTAGCAGCAACTCTGTGGCAATAATAATAATAAGATGCAAACAAAATGCTGCCGCTGCTGCGTCACGTGCAGCTGCAACACGAAGGCGCACAAAACTATGATATAATAATAATACAAATAAAAAATAACAAGCGGATCAGTCGAGCACACTCGACATAATGATACCCTGTAAATAACACCGTAGAAGCATTTCGGCATGACAAAAATTCTATTATTCCAATGACAGCTATACGTGTATCATGCAGGGTTTTAAACCAAATTTGGTCCGGAAGTATAAAACTAACTTAATTGTATATTTTTTCGGATTGGATGAGACATCTCTGCAATCAAAGAAGTTTTTCATACCATTCAATTCAAAATCTCTAGCTTCTATACACTAAAAAAGACCAACATCTAAAATCTAAGATTATTAATCTAAAAAATCTTTAAATCTTAATATAAGAATAAAAATCTTAAATTTTTAGAAAGTATCAATATGTACTATTAAGTATCAAACAAATGCCTTCACCGTGGAACTCTGGTTAGAGAAACCGCTTGTGAAGCAGTAGGCGACGGTTCGAATCCCACTATATCAAATTAAAATAACAATTATAAAATTACTAAAACAGAACAGAATGTAAATAAATAAAAATTTAAAAACAAATTTATAAAAATGAAATAAAGTTTTTATTTTGTTTTAATTTTAAGAACATTTATTCTTAAAATAAGAACTTGGTCATATTTAAAATGTTCTTAAAACAAAGATGTGTTTTCTTAAATTAAGAATTTTATGTTCTTGACGCTTTTTTTGACCACGAATCTTAGATTTGAGACCAAAATCTTGATTTTAGAACATTTTTTTTATCAGTGTTGTCTCTGAAATCGACGCAATCCAAAATATATATACTTTATGGGTTATTCCACGCCACCTTCTGCCTCTTTCTGTTGCATGCATGCACCCAAACACATTATACACCCCTTTTTTCCATTTTTAATGGACACAGGGTATACAAATGCAGCAGATAGTAGTGTGAATGCGGTTAGGAGGAGGAAAGAGGAGTAACAGAATAAGGAGCAGAAGAAGGAGAAGTGCAGTTACCTCTCTTCTCTCTCTCTCTCTCTCTCTCAAGGACATACAAAGAAATTTACATAGATTTTTAACGCAATAAGCGAAATGTGACTGCGAAATCCAATTTGTAATGAGAAAAGTAGTGTGTGCGAGAATTGTGTGCGATTCTCAGCGACATTTCTGGTAGGCAGAGAATCCGGGGATGAAATATATTGCTGCATATTTCGAGGCGTATTTATGGCATGCACTTTACATCGGAGCGTGCTAAAATTATGCAATACAATTATGAAAAAGGCCCCAGCACACACACACACACATACATGCACCCAGTGAGTATGAGAAAACTTGTTTTTCCCACTGTTGTTTGTTTGTTCGAGTGGTTAAAAACGTGACTTGTATTCTGCGACTTAACTGGGCTTTTGGCTGCTATTTTGTTCCCCCCCCCCCTCCCCCCCTTCACATGTTACAAATGTTGCAAGGATTTCGTTATTTTTGTGCAACTTCGGTTTGTGGCATAGCAGCTTAGGCTTGAATTTGGCTACAGCTTTTTTGGGATTTAAATGAATATTTTTAGAATATAGCATGCATTTAACTGTCAGTATTCCTCTCTCTATCTCTCACACACTCTTGCTTTCTTTGTCTTGCTGCATTTGGCATAGATTTCCATCATGCACCTGAAATTATGCAATAATTCACACGTTTCCTGCACAATATGCGTCCATTTATATTGAGGCATCCAGGGTTGTTCCAGAAATGCAATTGTGGACCACACCTGAATTTTTCTTTCGACAATTCATGTGATAATTCAGCAGCGACAACCAAAGTAGCAGAACTACCAACTTTGCCTTGGTATTTATTTATGAAAGCTTTACAGTTGCATTAACTGACCTTTGCCTAAATAAACAGTTCGCTCCTTCTTTTCTCGTTTCTCCCATTTTCAACTTTAGTATATTAACTGTTATACGAGTCCTTGCTTGTTGCTTTTGTTGCCGAGCCTCAAAAAACTCATTTGACTAGCAGCCATCTCGCTCTTACTTTCTTTCTTGTGCTGTCTATCTTCGTCTCGCTCTCGCTTCGGCATTCTGTTGAATATCTTTTGTGTAATTGCAAAACGTGATTTCTTTTTGTCATTTATTTGGCATACCCTCCCAAAGAGTATTTAAATTTTTGTACGCATCTTTAAAGTATTCGCTTGTATAAAATTTTCAATTTACATTAATATTCATCTATGCATTGATCATTTTTGTGCGAGTGAAATTGCTTGAATTAAGCGCCAAAATTAGAGCTTCAGCTTTGAAAAATCTGTTATAAACCTGTTATATTCCTACCTTAATAAATATCCTGTTTTAACACGCAACATTTTTTAGCGTACCTCAATTAGTGTATAAAAAAATATTTTGATTGCTCTGATATAAAATTTTTAAAAAAATTTGCTATCAAATCAAACAAAATTCAACTCTGCAATTGAGTATTAGAGTATTAGCACTTCGGCAACCTATTAAATAATTATGCTTTCTCCCTTTATCATTTCTTTTTTTGTTGTTTCGTTCTACAACATTTTTACGGTTTATGTTAATTTTTTTTCTTTTAGCATTTTTGCTGTTGCTATTTTTTGCCATTGTGAACGTTATAATTGTTGTTGTTGTGTTTTGTTTAATTATATAAGAGCCGCTGACCAGTGTCCAAAAACGACAGTTTTCTAGAATTGTTGTGTGTGTGTTTTTCCAGCTGGCTTTCAAAGGTGTCGTAAAATGAAAATTCATAAATATTTAGCGCACGTTTTATTAGTTGCCAGGACGATGAGGACAACGATGCCGTTGGCATTTGTTAGCCTTGGGGAAATGTTCTCCTCGCTCTTTGTTTTTTTTTTTGTTTTTGTTCTCCTTCTGCTTATTTTACTTCTTCTTGCCATTTTTATTTAACATTTTGCAAATTTCGTTTGACATTTAACGTAATCTGACAGCTGTTGGCCATTTAAAGCTTTGAACCATA
Source organism: Drosophila falleni (assembly GCA_035045575.1). Taxonomy (NCBI): domain Eukaryota; kingdom Metazoa; phylum Arthropoda; class Insecta; order Diptera; family Drosophilidae; genus Drosophila; species Drosophila falleni. The sequence continues at coordinate 230,191 of JAWNOV010000054.1, read as the reverse complement.
ATCTCATCGTTGGCTAGTTCAAGTCAAAAGTTATTGAAAAATTCATAGCAATAAATTTATGCTTTATAATTAGCTTAATTAAAGATAATAAAATTTATTAAATAATTATTTTAAATTTTCTTTAATAAATTCTCATTTGTTTAATTGAATTCACATTTTCAACTTCTGGTTAAGCAAATTAAGCATTTGCTTTAGCTTGATCTGCAGTTAACTGCAAAGCGCTGTCAAATCAAATCAATCATACGCAACGTATGCAACTCAACAGACTTGACACTTGATCTGTGGACAACTTGGCCATATCAATGGAGTCCAACTGGAAGCCCATTGAACCGCAAATGCAATGTTAAGCAATTTGATTCAACGGAAATCTTGCAAAGTTAATTTTCAACACTCGACCAGATAGACGGTGGAGTAAAGAGGGGAAGAAAGGAAAGGACATGGGAAGGATGCTGTCTACTGGCATTATCCTGCCTGTGTCCTGGCTGAATGTAAGTCCACTCAGTTGGGGCGACAAAATTGTACAAATTCAACAGACTTCAAAGCGTCAATAAGCACACAAATCGAAGTTCTGGGCGGTTTAAGGCGTTTGCTCTTTGTGTGTGGGCGTGGCACTGTCTACTGTCTCTGTCTGTCTGACTGTCGGACAAACAAGCTGACTGACTGATAACGGAAGCAGGCAATGCACGTATTTACCTTTGGATATTTGCTCGCCTTTCCAACAGCCTTTGTGCAGATGATAATGATGATGATAATGATGATAATGTTGATAATGATAATGATAATGTTGATGATGATGAACAATGCTTGCCAGTGGAGTTGCCCTCTCTCGGAGCATTGCTGATGTCACACATTCATGGTCATTTTGCTGAGTCAATCGTTTGAAAAATTTATGTTGCCTTCAAAAGCGAAATTTGCCATCGACAACCAGAAAGAGAAAGAGAACTTCAAAGGGAGCGGGAGTGGGAGCAGGAGCGAGAATGGCGAGATAGTCAATAGATGCGGTTCATTTAACCTGGCTAAATGTGCAGCGATTGCTAGCTGACTGCTTCAGTGTGTGACCTCTGACCTGTGCACCTGCTTTTTGATTCTGTGAGATGCCTCGCTTTCAGTCTCACTCTCTCTCTCTCTCTCTCTCTCTCTCTCTCTCTCTCTCTGCCTCCTGCTCATGTGCTTATGAAGTGCTGATTTCTGCCTCAATTAATTTCATTTTCATGCCATTTTCCATGCTGCGTCATGTGTGAAAGTGTTCAATTCAGCAGTTCTTGGAATTTTCCAAACTTATTCTACTTAATTATGAGTGTCGCTGTCCACACACTGTCCAACAAATTATGACTGATTACTTATGCATATTGATTATTATTAGTGAAGTTAAAATACATTAAATAATTGTTTTTCGCGGAAGCGTTTTTTTTTAGACCCCTACCTTAAAAAAGTACAGGGGTCTATTGGCCTTGTTTTACCGAATATGTGCGTAACAGGCAGAAGGAGGCGTGGCAGAGCCCATAAAGTATATATATTCTTGATCAGCATCAATAGCCGAGTCGATATAGCAATGTCCGTCTGTCTGTCTGTCCGTCTGTCTATATGAACACCTAGATCTCAGAGACTATAAGAACAAGAGACACCAAACTTGGTATGTCGGTTCCTCTATACTGCAGGCAGATCAAGTTTGTTTCAAAATTCGTAGCCAAACTTATAGAATATGCATTTAGGTTAACTAAATTGTTTTTTAATTAATGAAAATAGTTGCCTTGCTTATATATTTCGTTGTTATCAACTGATCATTCAATCGTATAAGCAAATAAAATTAGGGAAAACAATTTTTTTAATTAAATAAATAATGTTGACAAATTTCTGATGGGAATAAACCATCTGTAATCAGCAAGAAATTTCGCAGTACATTTGACACAGGTCATCTGTCTTAATCTAAGAAGCACACTGATTAGTACATGGTTAAGCAAAATTCTTAGTGTGAGCAATTAGGGCAATCCAAATGTTTTTTAGTGTCCACATTTAAAACTCCATTTACAGAGTTTTTCTTTCATAGAAGTTGCATTAAATGCGCTTAAAGCAGTGCAAGAAATAATAAAAGAGATGGAAAAAAAATGTTCTACCAAAGTGTCAAAGGCAGCCGCAGGGACGTCAGCTCCCTCCATCTGTTACGCCCCCTTCCGCCCCTCTGAGATCAGAGCACTTGCAGTCATAATAAAAGCGGCGACAAATGACAACAACAAAAGCGGCGAAGAGAGCGCAAAACTTTACAAGTTCACTTAGAAGAAATTAAGTTTTCAGCATTTATGTAACGAAAACTATAAAGAAAAACTTTCTTAATGAAGCGACGACAATGTGGTGAGCAATGCACAAATTCTACAATATTTAAAACCTTACCAGGCGGACAGACTTGAGGAGTATACCCATAAGTACAGAGAGAAATGGCATCGAGCGAGAAGCGAGTTACCAAATTCATATTTAAAGGAAGCTGGAAAAACAATTTCGAATTTAAATACTGTTGAGCATAATAGTCAAATATACATTTAAGCTGGTAAATTTATTGGTAAAGTTGCCAGAGTCAGTCCTCAAATTAAATAAGCCAAAACCTTAAATTTAATAAACAAAAATCATAAAAAAGAGGAAAAATTCTATTTAAACTTTTTACAGGAGGACATATTTGAAAACCTATATTTATTATAATATCTATATAATTAATAAATCATAACTTAAGTCAACAGATATCCTAATTTTTTATTTAGTCTATTTGTGCTAAAATTATAATTTTACAATTTATTGTTTAATATTATTATTGAGGTAACCTACAATATTATGTTATTTTTCAGTGTTGAATTTAAAATTTTGTAATATTGAAATATATTATAAATGCAACTTTGTTAAGATAAAAATTTTCTTAAATCTGAATTCAAATGCTAAAATGTTCTTGAGTCGGCTGCAAAACTCTTTTCAACTCATTTTCATGCTATCTTAATTAAATACAAGCCTTGTGCTTTCCATCTCTTTAAGCTCTGGCGTCTGGACGAGTTGACCACCTGAGGCATTTTGCCGCTTTAAATCTCGCCTCCAGTCACAACAGAAATTTATTAATTATTTGCCAAGTGTTTTTGGATGGAAGCTCATCAATTGCTGGCACTGCAAATTAACCTAATTTTTTTGCAGCCCAACAAACGGAGGAGGCTGATTGAGACAAAGTGTAGATTTACAAACAAACGCACACACACATAGAATAGCCTCACATGGCATGCTTTTAAATGCTTCGCCATTTTTTAGAAAGCACACACATACACACATACATATACATTTTTCCTAGCACCCCTGAGCATTTTTGTGGCAGAGTCGAAGGAAACTTTTAGCACACATGACGAGGAGAAAGAGAGAGTACTGTAAGCTGTTTTGCCTTCTTTTGAAAATTTACTTTCCTGAAGATAAATTATATGAGCATTTCCCAAAGGTTAACGTGATAAATTTCCCGCCAACGTAAGCAAAATATTCACAAAACCAACCGAAAAATAAAAAAATTGGAAGGAAAATGCAAGTCTGATGCCGACCAAAAGTTTGACTTCGATCTTGCGGGCAAGTTACCGAAAGGACTCACTCAACCTCTATCTTTTTCTCGCCTTTTCTCTCTCTCTTTCTTTCTCTCTCTCTCTCTCTCTATCTGCCTCTCTATATGTTTGTGTGTGAGATAAATTGTTTATGTGTCTGTGGGGAAGCGATTAGTGTTAATGGGTTTTTCTCTGTAAGAATGTGTGATTTCTGCCTTTGGTATTTGGTATTTGATTCAACTTTTGTGCACATTTTCATTGCTTTTCCATTTCGCGTTCATTTTTTTCATTTTCTTTCCTTTTTTACTGTGTTTTATTTATTTTTTTTTTTTGCTTTTCAACACTTTTGGACAACGCGACGTATGAGCAATCGATAAGTACACACAGACTGTGGAGGCAGAGTGCGCCCAAGACATATAGACAGTTAGATAGACAGTCATATGGGGAATACCTACAATGATACATAGATATGTGCTTATATGCAGGCAGAGGCTGTATGGGAAACGGTAAGAGAAGGAGGGGTCAACAATTTTCAATTTCTTTTTCAACTGCATCCATATAAAGTTTTGGGTCGAAATGCTTGCAATGCTGAGATTGCAGTCGTGCAGGGATTTGCTTTTGCAAGGACATCTATGGACATCATGGGGGGGGGGAGGATGAGGAGGAGATAGAAGGCGATGAAGAAGGGAAGACTACAATTTTCAGACATATAGCCCAAAAGTGGCCTGGGCCCATTGTTGTTGCCATTCGACTTTGCTCGGGAATTTCATGTTTAAATGTCAATTTCTCAACGAGCAAAAGTGACCAACATTGCCAGTTGCTGTTGTTGTTGTTGTTGTTATTCTATTTGTTGTTGTTTCTGCTGGCTTGGCATTTGTGTTTGCTGCTTGCGCATTTTGCAGTCGACGTCGACGTCGACGTTGCTGTCGCAGCTGTAATGTATGCTATGATTTTTTTACGTTGCCAGCAAGACTTAAAGTGGTGGAATAAGGAGGAACAGTGGCGTCCAGGGCTACATGGCCATGCATGGGGCAGTTATTTTTTCAATTACTTCATTGTTGTGAGTTGTGTGTGTGTTTTGTGTGTGTTGAACGTCGAATAAGCCCAGATTGGTTTGTTTGCTGGGCTCGATTAGGCGTTGTGATTTGTTATGTGAGCTCTTTGCATTGGTAATAGAGATAAATTTAGATATAGACATATAAAGAGATGTGGATATCGATAAAGATAATATATAAAATGAATTAAATTTTAATTACTCTTTAATTTAGTACACAAAAGTTCCACAGTAACTTTCTTCATATTAAAACCATTTAACAAAAACTTAAATTCACCTTTTGGTAATTGAATGTTTGCCCCAACAATTTTTACTTTTGATGATTTAAGTAAGAGTAATAGTGAATCAAGAACTTTATGTCAATAATTTCAGCTTAAGAGACACACTAATTTCGTCAGCAGATTCCCTTTAATGCGCTCCCCCATAAGCTATAGATCGGAACAAGCAGCGACATCTCAATAAATCAAATGTCTACTGATTGCAAAAGCTCCTCACAAAACAAAAATAAAAAGAGGCTGAAACATTTGCCAGCTCCTGGTGGAAGTACCATAAAATCCCATTGACATGACAATGGAAAATGCCACTGGAGTGAGGAGTGTGGAGTGCGGAGAGGGAGGTTGGCAATTAGCGGAACCCAGGCTAGCCGCAACACAACAACCCTTTCCCCTTTGCAGTTGATGCTCTGTTGGTCCTGTGCTAATTTTCAATTTTCATGGCACGCTGCCTGCAATTGATAGGCAGTTGATGTTGATCCCCATGACGGCATTTAAATTGAGCCAAAAAGGGAGACAAAAATATATTTCTGGCAGAAAAGGGAGCTGTTGTTTTTAGCGGGGATTTCGTGTACATTGTCGAACCCATTTGGACATAAGTCGGCATTTTAATTGAAATGGGGGCACAATCAAAATTGCTGGCAAAGCTCACCGAAATGACTATTTTGAATAAATTAAATGGGCTCTGGCGAAAATCTTTATTTATAACAGCTGCCACGAGCTGTTGATTTAAGTTGTAAGACCCCTCCATCCCTCCATCCCCCCACACTCCTCACCTGATCATCCCCGCACAAAAATATTAAATGAAACGCAGCAAATCCCATTGTCACCGGGGCCAAATGAAATTGCCAAATAATTGACAAGCTATTTGGGGCGTGTTGATTGGCAAAACTAATGCCAAGAGCAGGGTACAAACAGAAATCGATATACATTTGACTGATGGACAACGTGACACGGACAGTTCAACAATGAAAATACTACCAAAAAGACAACAAAAAAATGGAGAAATAAAGAGAATAAGTCGAGAAAAAAAGTGCAGACAGACGTGACAAGACCGCATGAAATAAAGTGACATTAAGCCATTTCAATGCAAAGGGGATTTTCACGTTCCAGGATCTCTGCTCTCCCTTTTTTTTCTCTATTGTTTTTTGTCATCTATAAAATACAATAAATATAAATAGAGAGAGAGACAGAGCGACAGCGTCACATACTTCATGTAGATAAACCAAATGGCTGACACATTGTATAAATTTACTCCCTTGTTCTATCTGAGCTCCTCTCACCCCTCCACCCCCCTTTCCACCACCCCCCACTCTTCTCTCTCCCCACTCTCCCCACTCTCCCCTCTCTTCCCATGAATTGCTAACGAAATCGAACCGAGCCCATGAGCTCCATTGATGCGTTTTGTCTTGTTAAAATAATTGACAGGTGACCAGCCAGTTGGTTCTTTGGAGGGGACACAATCGAGGGATGGAGGCAGTCTCGGCAGCCCTGGCATTAGTGCAATTTATGACAATGCCCGACAAATTGCCAACATTGAAATTGATTGGCCGAGCTGCGAAATCAGTTGAAGTATGACGAAACTATTTTTTCATTATTATAAATAAAGTAAGCTTACTTGAAACTTCTGTCAATAACAATTTTGTAATAAAAAAGTTTTTAAAAAAAACTTCAAATATTTTTAAGAGCCTTTTTGATTATCCGACTTAAAGTTTGAATATAAAGTGATTTAAAACCACTTTGTACAACTATTCTTGACTTACGTCCTTATTCAAACTTGTATGACTTTTATGTTCTATACTAATATACGAATATTGATAATCAGCATTAACAGCAGAGTCGATTACAGAAAATTTAATGACTTATCACCTAATACACCCATGAATGTCTTTTAGTTTATTTGTCACACAATAGAAATATTCTTCTTTTTAATTTTCCAAAGCTCATATATAGTATATATATACCAGATGTCAATTAAATGTTATTTATATTTGACTATGTGAATTCGAACATATCTTAGTTTTCAAATCTTTTCTTGAGATTGCGCTTCTTTGTTTTTGCTTATATTCATATATTATTCATTAGGAAACATATGTATATGATATAATAGTTTCATAGCATATGCTATTCGGCATGCATGTGTAATCAATCTTTTGCCTTTTAAGTTTACCAACATCCAAATTCTCGAAATTTCATATATATATAAATATACTTTCAACAACGGCAAGAAATGAATGAAAAAAGACAGTTAATTGACTTGATACACGCTGAATTTAATTTTCACAAAGCGCCAAGCCCCATACCTGAAACTGGTTAGACCCATCCCGGTCCCACCTCCCTACCCTAATTCCCTATCCCCTTTGCCCCTTAATACCATATCCCAGACTTTGAAAGGCTTCCGGAATCCAAATGGCCAAGTAAATTTCTTATCTTGCACACAACGGAAGTGGATCACCAAAGTGTGTGTAAAACTACCAAGAGAGAAAGGGGAAAGCATAGACAGAGAGAAAGAGAAGGTTTTTGCGGTTCTTAAGTCTGTCTATGTGTGTGTGTGTGTGTGTGTGTGTTGTGTGTTTGTGTGTGGTATGTTGTTGTGCGTGTTTTATGCTTTTGCGCCCTGCGCCAAGTTAAATGCTAACTTATGTTTAGATTTTGGCCAAGCTCACAAAAAGGCAACACCAACAACTGCGTCGAGGCCACATTTTTTGCATGTGTGTGTGTGTGTGTGTGTGTGTGCAACAAAACTTGCCAGCTTTCGGCTAGTGCAACTGCAGCAGAGGCAGCAGTCAAATTGCAAAAGTTTTTTACTTTAAGCATAAAATATTTATGTCTGCATTTAGTTTAGTTTTAGCTTCGTTTTGTTTTTTTTTTTTTTTGAGTTGAGGATTTCTACGGGTTATTGTTGTTACTGTTAGTTTTGTTGTAGTTATGCTGTTGTTGTTGTTGTTGTTTGATGTTGCTTCTTAATATTGCCAGCTGCAACTTTGTCTTGGCTGCAATTTTATTAAAACGGCATTTACTTAAACCAAACCCAAGCACACATCTCAAGAGCTCTTTAAAACAAATTGATTGCACTTGCTTTATAATTATGCAAATGTATTTTGATCAAAGTAATTGTTGCAATTTCTTTAAATAAATATTTTCTTGTTTGATTCCCATTTCAAGTGCACTTCAACGTAACAATAAGTTAAATACGTACTTTTGTTTATAGTTAATTCAAGAAATTCACATCAATTTCATGTAGATATTCATTGACTTATTATTAGTTAAATGAAATTAGTTTTTATGCAAGTCCTCTTAAATTATAGTTAAAATTTAACTATTTTCTTCTGCACACACCTTAAATTTGTACTATGCTGCTACACACATTGTTAATTAATAAGTGTCTCTAGCAGCATTCGAAATTCATGACATAATTATATAATTTGGATTATAACGTATACGTATGAAGGCAACTCTCGATATTACACGCAAAGCTAATTAATTAAAACAAATGTGGTTTGTTAATTAATAACTAATGGCTATGATATGTCAGTTTCACGTTTTGTATAATCGTAATAAGGAAATGCTAAAAGTGACAAAGAAAAAAACATTGACAGTTTGATATGGAACTGGCCAGACAGCATGGAATTAGTCAGTTCTTTTCACAATTTGTATAAATTTATGCATAAGCAAATCGTGTTTAATCAAATTAATCAATTATATAAAAAAACACAACAACAAAATAAATAACGGTACACATTGAAAATTAATATATTTTATTGGTTAAGCTTGCTATCAGGGGAGTTGCGTGATTTGAGGCATGTGTCAATCGTACAGATATTTGTGGTTTTTAAATTGTCAGCTGTCAATTGTCAGCAAAAATAAACGAAATGTATACAGTTTTTATTAATCAATTATGTAAAATTATTAAGTAATACGTCTCTTTAAGATATATATTCTACAACATTTTTATTTATTGACATAATTTGTACAGTAAATAAATTAGTTAAGAATGCGATTTATCCAAAATAAAAATAAATTTAGTTCAATAACACTGGGCAACAAAATCGAACTTCTTGGCAGTTACAAGAAGCAAACCCACTTTTCTTTTAAAGATATGGGGCCAAAACCGACGAAAAACTTTTTTTTTCCATGAGATTTTTCTTTAGAATTTTTTTAAATTTGGCTTTTTAAAATACTTTTTTTCAGAGGTGCGCCCACATTTATCATTATAACACGAGAATGCCACAACCAGTTTATCAAAACTTTGCTTTTTCTGAAAGCTAATAAATATATCTACAATTCATTTATACAAAATTCAAGATTTAATCTAGTAGTTTAAGAGATATCAATTCTTTATTTAAGAAAATGATGATTTTTTCTTAGCTTTTTTTTCACTTTAAAATTCGAGGAAAAGTCGAAAAAAAAATGTATTACATTTTATTTACTATTTATATGATATAGCTAACCGATTTGAACCAACTTTTGTCATAATGTGTTAAACAACAACATTTTCAAATTCTGTGAGTTTGGTTGGGATATCTCAAAAAACACAACAAATTTTCATACTAAATGTCATGCCGCTCCACAACGAAGTCAAAAAAATCGACAAAAACATGCCTAGACACAAAATAATATTATATCGCCGTCTCTCCATGGATTTTAACGAGTCATATCTTAAACAACGCGTAGTTAATGCATTAATGCTATTCAAATAAAATAGATAATAAAATGTAAAAAATTTTTTTCGACTTTTCCTCGAATTTTGAAGTGAAAAAAGCTTAAAAAAAACGTAAAAAAAACTCTCTCAAACTACTGGTTTAAATCTAAGACTGTATATAATTAAATATAGATATATATCATTAGCTTTCAGAAAAAGTAAAGCTTTGATTTTGGCATTCTCGAGTAATGATTACAAATGTGGATGCACCTCTGAAAAAAAATAATTAAAAAAAACAGATTATTGAAAAATTCTAAAAAAAAATCTTACCATTAAAAAAAAATTTTTTTTTCGTCGGTTTTGGCCCCAAATCTATCTAAAAAAGTTGGTATGGATCTTGTAACTTTTGGGCTGTTGCCTAGAGTAATTAATAACTGGTAATATAACAAAGGAATGTATTTATTGAAATTAAAATTTGTAAATAAATTTGGCACTGCTTTTGATATTTAATTATTTGTAGTGTGTCATTAAATACAGCTATTTCAACTATCGTAACTTTAAGGTCTACTAAAAACTATTCCAAGTACCTGAAAGAAAATAACTGCTGTTTTACTTGTCCGATCTTGATTCGGTTAAGTGGGAGAATAATTAATACTAATAGATGGCGTGGCTTAAATTTAAAACAAACTTGATCTGCGTGGGGAGTTAATGGTTGGTATCTCTATTTCTAATAGTCTCTGAGATTCTTTTGTTCATACGGACAGACAGACAGACAGACACACATGGCTATATCGACTATTTATATTGATCAAGAATGTATACAAATACTTTATGGGGTCGCAGAAGCCTTCTTTTCCCTGTTGCATGCATTCCATCGAAAACAATATACCCCTTTAACTTATTAATTTTTAGGTAACGGGTATAAAAATCTCTTCACTTCCTGTTTTTCTATATTTTACACACATTTTAAGATCTTGTTTTAAATTTTTCTAATATTTCAAACTGCCTTTGTCGTATGTTTTTTTGCTCATTGTTATGAAACATTCCCGTAAACAAATGATTTCTGTTTATACACTCATTTCTCAGCATGCTACCTATTAAACTTTTGTGGACAGGAAAATTTAATTAAAACCAAAGCACAGCTGCTCCTTCAAGGATAACACACACACAACAACAACAGCAACAACAACAGCTGACACCACAACAACAACTACAACAACAACAGTATTTTCAATTATAACTCAAGTTTATAACGGAAAACTTGCAAAAGCGATAGAGATAGCAACAGGAAAAGTGAAAGGGATGGCTGATTGAAACGCCTTTTGGCTTAGACAAAAGAAGCAAACGGAAAAACGAAACAAATTTTCATATAATATAGACATACTAGGGGGAAACAACAATAAAGTCAGACACAGTGCAGAGAGATATTGGAAAAAATAAAAATGACTTCAATTTCAGTTTCAGTTAATTCGGAAAACAGTTTGAATTTTTTTTTCGACCAGAATTCGAAATGCTTTTCGCTTTTCGCTTTGGCATTGTGAAATAAATGTACTAAACAAATCAAAACTTTTCGCATAACTTTCACATCAATGAAGGAAGGGACGGAAAAGGGGATGGCGATGGGTATGGGGATGAGGATGGAGTACAACATGTATGCCAACTAAATCAAAATGGAAGGACAACAAAGTGGGGATTTATTGTGGGTTTTATAATGGCAAATAGTTGAGCAGGAAATGCTTACAAAACAACAGCAACAACAACAACAAAAGAGAAGCAGAAGCTAAATTTCAAGCTCAAGTTTAAGCAGTCCTGATATGCCTGCTCTGGGGAGGAATTGTCATTGTCCTTTTCTGTGTTGTTTATCATGTGACTTGCCGCTTTCTGCGTTACATTTTCAATAGAACAATTTCAGTAGCTTTGTCCTGATGACGTGTCAACTCGCTCGAGCTGCAAACTTTGCACAAAATGAAGCGCCAAAGCGAAACCTTATCACAAAAAATACAAAAAAAATAAAAATAAAAAATAAAAGAAACTGCACGACAAAGTTTCTTTTTATTCTTGCTTTAAATTGAATTAACTTGATAGCAGTTCGGAGGATAAAAAAAAGCACTGGACAGTCGCTGAGAGAGGAAAAAGCGGAGGAGCTGCCGTGTGGCCTTTGCACCGGCTGAAAACTGAAAACTGAAAACTTACGATGATTTATTTGCTTCACATGGCAAAGTTGAGTGTCACTTTTTCGAGTTGAAAAAAAATAAAGGAAGCAAATGGTGAGAAGCGAATGAAAGGCATAAGAGTTACTGTAGATTGAAAGAGGAAAAAGATCAGATATGCTCTCAAGTTTACTGTAAGTAAATTGCAACTAAATGTGACCCACGAGTGGACAGCTTTCGAGTTTCAACTTCCTTTTGGTAAAGCCTACGGTTTTGTGGCATGACTGTAAGCCTTAAATTAAAGTTTACTGTGTCATACCCCTACTGAATGATGTCATTGATTTACTTAAGTAATTTTATCTACAGATACAAAAGGGTACTGAAAGCTCTCTCACTCTTCAAAGATTTTATCTCGCTTCTGGGCGCAACATGTGTAAGACTATAAACAACTCTAAATCAGAAATAAGGCACTCTATTCTAATTGCCTATGATAATTATCATTACATAATTATAATTAAACCCTTGAGTAGAAAATAACGTAACAAATATAATTGTTTAAAATAAGCAGTATTGTTATTTTATTTATTTTTTATTAAGTAATTTAAATAATCGATAAAATTACATTTAATTATCAATTGGAATATGTTTTCAAATGTGGTTTAATTGACAACACTTTGGGACAGCCAACAACTGTGATACCCAGTTAAATCCAGGAATAAATCCAGCTAGATAAAATGTAGTTCTTTAGAATAAAGTGCTAAATTGCCAACTATTGAATAGAATTGATCTAAGGCAATCATTATTGTCCAGTTGAAGCAATTATTATTATTACATTTTTTTCTTTTATAAAGAATTATTGAATTCTCACAGACTTGACGATTTAAAAAAAAGTTGGCTTTAAATAAATGCATAAATTAATAAAGTAATTATCTATTTTAATAATATTGACGTAAAAAAGCTCCACACACAGGTTCTCAACTTATTTAAAGCTTTGCATTAATTCGATTTCAACAGGCTGCTTAAACAATTTGCTTAATGTATAGATGTTGAAAATCGGTATTGAACCCCTATGGAAATATACAAAATATTTGAGGAGAAAGAGAAAGAAAGAGACAGAGACAGAGAAAGAAAATGCTTAGCTGGCAAATTTGCTTTTACTGTTAACTATTCTGTTCCGGGTTATAGACCGAAAATGCAGTGACTGCAACATAACAAGTAACTAAATCATGGCGACACCTCATTGAGCTTTAACCACCGTGTCCTAACAGTGACTGCCGTCAGTCGTCTGCCGTGTGCAATGCTCCATGATCCATTAAAGAGGCAATCATGTTGTGGCTGTTTTTAAGGGTGGTTCTGGTGGCTTTGCAGGTGGTTTCAATGCTACCGAAAAAGCGTCAACCACTTAAAATTTAATATGTAACGGGCCAATTGCCTTGGCATTAAAATGAAAAGCGACATCGTTTTGCCTCAAGATGCCTAAAAGACAGCAAATAAGCCTCTATACAAGAAAGCTTAACGAGCACACAAAGGGCCAAAAGGAAACTGCCAAAGCAGATGAGAGACAAGATATGAAACAGAAGAGATAGGAGAGATGAATAGAAAGAGAAAGGAAGGGAAAACTAAAAAGACGCACAAAGCAATCTACTTGCAGTTTACTTGACTTAAAAGTCAAGTTGATGTCGCGCATACAAAAAATAATAAAAAAAAAAACAAGAAAAAGTGCCTGGTACATGAATTTATTTCTCTTCACTTATTTTTCATCAGAAAATGTCATTGAGGCGACAAGAGCATCGCCCAAAAGTCGCAGTCGCAGTCGCAGTCGCAGTCGCATTGCCACCAACTGTGGCACTGTCGGTGTGGCAACATCACGACGTTGGCAGTGGCCCATCAGGCGTATGATGAATGCTTCAGATTTCAGTTCAGCGCATTTCCTGCAGTTCCCCCAACATCATCCTGCTTCTACTGCTCTTTCTCCTTCTTCTTCTCCTCCTTCATCCTCGACGACAAATAATTTGAGCAACATTTTAACAAATTAGTTTTCTCTGATAAGCCATAAACTGACAGTAACCAAAAAGCAGACAATAGCGAAAACTAAATTCGAAACTGAGACCAAGTCTTCGAAACTATAGAAGCTTCCCTTTATGCTAGAAGTGCGATTGCAAGCAAATATAATAATGCATGTAATTCTTAAATTTTAATTTTTATAATTCCAAAAAATATACAACAAATAATTAAAAACTCAGAATTGTCAAATTACATCAATTGGTTATCAAAAATGTAAAACAGAAAACTTAAAATTTGTAGGAAATAAAATTAAGTATAATTAAATAAATATTATAAGAACATTCCTGATAAGCAAGATCATTACAAACAAAACATTAAGAAGAAAAACCAAACGAACCATTTTCTCTTTTCTTAAAAACATTCCACTCAAGTCTTCGTAGAATAATTCAAATATTACATGGTCGGGTTGAAATTTTCAAATGGCTTAATTTTGTTGAATTTTAATAATAAGTCATAGATCAATTTAATGTGTGCTTAGTTATGTTTATCAACTTGCACAAATCTCGTATTACTTGAATTCTTCATCAAACCTTTTATTCTATTTAATGTATAAAAATGTAAATTATTATTGTAATTTTGATTTAATTTTAAACAATTTTTCGCAAGGAAGAAAATCCACCAAATTTTGGAAAGTCCTTACTAAGCTCATAAAAGTTGCTATAAACTTATATGTACATAAATTTAGGATTAAATGAATTCAGCTTTGGCCAAGCAAAGAATATATATCGTTATATATTTCCAATGCTCTTCATTTTTAGAAATGGTAATAAAATTTATTACGTGCTAAGCAACAACATGTCAAAAATCAAATCACTTAAGCTGCCCTAACAATTTAATCAAAAGTAAAGCTTATAAAAAATTAATGATTACAATATGTATAATTATAATAAATGCAATGCACCAAAGTTTTTAAAGCCATGCTTCAACAAATCTAAAACAGCAGCTCAAATTTTTAACTACTTTGACCTTCGAACCACAGCAGGACAAATATTACCCCTCCCCCCCTCCCCCACAAAACATTCCTGATACCACCTCCATTTGGTCATAATAAATTTTGGTAGCATGAAAACTTTTCGCTTGTCAGCGAGCTAACAAAATGTGTGTAGAGTATAATTTTGTTGTTGGCCGCGTTGAAAACTGTAAACGACAAATGAAAAACAAACAAGAAAAAAAAATTCAAGCAAAACTTTTCTCCATACTCGTACATGTGCAGACATATCATTCTTTATGTCTCTGTCTCTGTCTCTGTCGCCGACTCTATATCTATCTTTGTCTCTATATATATGTTGAAGCTTTGTTGTAATATATTATGGTCAGTGGCGAGTGAAGCAGCTCGCCAAACTCGGAAAACTCAACAACTCACAGTCTTCATCCATGCAACCCCGCACCGCAAAAGTTTGAAAACAATGCCACATTAACACATTTGTTGAACGTATAATCAATTTGTAATTTGTTGCCGCAGCAAATTCGTGGATATAAGTCCACTATAAAAGACGTAGAGTTGTTGCAACAAACGAAAAAGTTACCACCCACCCCCACCTTTGCTTTCTCCTCTCCCTCATGCGGCGTCCAAAAAAGCGAAAACTTTTATGTCAACAAGAAACTTACACACAGTACTCGTATGAGAAGAGAGTGGGAGGTGGGTGGGTAGAGGGGCATCACCTTCTGTACATAAGCGTCGGGGGATCCAGCAAAATAACAAACAAAATGCACAACCAATGAAAAAGTTACAACTTTATGCTACACTTTATGCAACACATCTAATGGGACAGGGGCAGACAGTAAGGGTTGAATAGTTATACTTTTAAGGGGCTGTTTATGTGCGTAATGCCACCAAGAAGATTGACAGAAAGTTACAAAATTAAGCACAACCTCAGAGAGCATTAAAATTGCAACTGAAAAATGTACACACTTAATACATATTTTTAAAAGTAAAAATAGATAATATATTATAATGTAAAAAAGTGCAGAAAAATATAATTGAAAATTTTTAAGCCAATAGAAATCAATATTAAAGTAATAATATAAATATACTTAATATACATATACATAAGTATGTTAATTTTCCAATTTAAATTAGCATATTTCAATAACTTTCTAAAATGCATATTAAGTAAATACAGTTAGAAAATATAAAATAAAAAATGAATTTTAACTATTCATTTAACATTTAGTCATTTAATTAAATAATAAATGAATTAGTTTTATATTGAATATTTTGAAAGAAACATATTCAACTAAATAACACAACAAGATTTTAAAATATTTCTATATATATATTTTTGATCAATTGTAGTCAATTCAAAATTTTTAAAAATATAAAAAAAAAAAATAAATTAAAAAAAAAAAACCCAAAAAAAAAACTCCTTAATCTTTTCTCATCTTTTATATTGACTCAACTTTACATGAAGTGTCGCTAAGGTTATTGTCAATTTGTTAGTCTACCTTGTAAATCGAAGTTTTGTAACATAAAAAGTAATATAACAAAAAAAAAACAAAATATCCAAAATTAAACAAGTTTTTATATTGCGGTTTTCGATTATTTCCAATATTCTTGTCAATATGACAAGGTATTGACAGGTTTATTGAACAAACATGTTGACAATATGCGACGGAAACTCAGATAAGAAAACTTTCATAATTTATATGATTTGCATGCAAAGTTTGTAGTAAGTATATAAATACACACACACACACACACACACACATATACACACACAACTCATTTCATTTCATTTTACACTTTCGCACACACGCGCCATGCAAATTGAGTGCAGCTGCTATCAGACGAGTCGAAAAGGGAATATAACGTGTAGAAGAGGAGCAAACAGATAATGCTTGATAAATGTGCGAACAATGTGTAGAGACCGCACACACTAACGGACGAAGAGTTAACAACATAAAGCGCCTTTTAACAGCACCAGAAAGCGGCTCGTAACCCGCACTTTGACCTCCTCTCTTCCCATCACCTCTGTCGCCTTGTGCGGCTTTTTATATGCAAATTTGTTAAGGGTTAACATTTGGCTGAAGGTCAGTTGGCAATGTATTTGTATTTGGTATTGCCACAATATATATTGTATATCATTTTTTTAAGCGACAAAATTGATTGACATTTTGCACCCTTAAGGCCGTTTTCAATATACGACTACCAAACGACTTCCAACATCTCCTCCCTGCCTATTCAAGAGATGATTTTCTGCTGATAAACCCTTTAAGCCATTTTTAGTTTATTGTTGTTATACAACAGAAAAAAAGTGGAAAAATAAAAAATAAATAAATTTTCATATAAATTGAATGTGAGCAGTGGATGAAATGTGAAATGTGTTGCCTCCGGGCCATTTCATTGTGCGTGTTGAAGTTTGACAAAGGCCGAGAATGTGACGGGAAATGGGGAAACCCAGTATATAGAAGACTGTGTGAGAGATGGAGAGTGGTTAACTTGACTTAAAGTCTTATAACCGATTATTAATGCGAAAATCTGCGTTTAATACTGCCTTTTAAATTTGTTCCATTTATTTCATAATTTTCATGGAAAAGAAAGCAGATTTAATAGATATATTAACGAAGAGTTTATATATTTAAGGAAAGAGGATCTTTAGTAATTGTAAGTTATTCTATTTGTTTATAGGGCATTTTAATTAGATAATTTTTTTAATGTCATTATTATGTTATTGTATTTTTATGTTTTTTTTTAGAATGTTAGTCTGCTGTTAAATAAAATTTCATTCTGTTATTCTTTTGAACATTATATCGATTATCTATATTTATCAATCTTCCCTCAACTAATTTTGTGCTAATTCTCAGATTTTTCCAGAAATTCACTCTGTTAGTAACATTACATTCTTTCACTCTCCTATACATTTATACAACATAGTTAACAACACTTCAACATGAAAGTTTGTTAAAAACTCAAAATTAAAAGTGTTTGTGTAACATAGATATTAGATAATTCCATATGTCGCTCACATTTTCATAATTTTCCCAAGTTGCTGGTGTTTCTCATTCAGCTTAATACATTTTTGCCCGCCTCCTCAAGTTTTTCATTTGAACTGAAAAGTACTTTCAGTTGTTTCATTTTAAAAACTCTGTGAACACTTCTGATTTGACTTGATATGACGAGACGCAATCTGGCGTTCGTTTACTTTCTGTCTGTCTGACATATGGCAAATTTGTTGATTTAAAAATTCTATATGCATATAATTTTTTCATGTAAAAGTTTATTTTCTTGTTTTGTAAATGCAACAAATTTTTCGACATTGAGCGTTTGCACAAATTTGAAAAATATTTTTGCACTCCAGCAATCAAATTACTCATTAATTGAACGTAGCGAATAGCATCGAAACGATGGGCGAAATAGCCCACCAAATCTATCGGAGAAAAAGAGACAAAGAGAGATAGAGACAGAGTCGAAATCCAAAGCGAGTTTTATGGAAATGCAATAAAAACAGAGCAGAGAACCAATTCAAAGTTCTGCACTGCGATAATTCATTAGAAAGTTCAACGGCGCGTAAAATTGAATTATGCATATTGTAGATGATTTCGTTTTCGATATTTTTGAAAATTTTGGCACAGCGTGCTATTCGAATTTGTAATTAAAAATATGTTTACATGTTCACAGCACGAATGCCATCACAAGCTAAACAATAATATGTTATGCACATACGTAATTAGAGATTTCCATTTTGAACAGCTTATCAACGCTTTTCAGTTAGATATTGGATATTAGTGGATTCGATTGCGATTGGTATAGTAAATGTATAACAAATAACTTAATTATTAACACTTTTTCTGCTATATATATAGATTTTGTGAATCTACGAAGTCCAACAGACTCTTTAAATTATAAATGGTCCGAGATATCAGAAACAGTCTCTTAATTAAACCATGAATCTTTATTATTATTCTTTAAAAAAAACGAATGAACTTTAATTGAAATTAAATTCAAGATGAATCAAAGGCTGGCAAAATTTAAATATAATACAATTTATTAAAATCGACTTATAAATTAATTACAAATGCTTATATTATTATTATTCTTAAAAATTTCATAAAGTGCATAACCCTTTAAACATTAATCATTAAATAATTTCTTCTTGCATAGCCTTGTTTACTGTAGTTGGCATCAATAATATCTTACAATTCTTCGCTGCAGTTTCTCCATTGAAACTCTCGATTCCTTCGATATTACATTTAAATGCAGTTAGATATATTTTAGAGTAATAGGGTCATTCATTTTGTGTGGGAATCATTTGCTGTTTAAGCGTATAAACCATGGAGCCACCTGTAAGCCGCATGCCAAACGTTGACAGGCAACGCTTAACGCGAAAATCCTTTAAATCGCCTTCTCTTTCAGCTCGTCCTGTTTGTGCTGCTGGTCCGATAGCCAAGCTAGTTGAGCACTTGAATCTGATGTGGCTTTTTCCCTTCCCATTCACCATCTCTACCACTCTTGGGTAAACAAAAATGTGTTTTGTTCGCCATTTCTACGGGTTTCCATGTTGCCAGCTTAAAACTGAATCCTGTGGCAAAGGCAAAAAGGATGTTCGACTTGATATCCAACAAGCAAATAGGTTTCCTTGACTTTTTCTCAAGTTATCATTGAGGTGAAATCTATGAAGGCTAATTGACTGTTTGATAAAAACATATAAAGCTAAAATATCCATTGACTACGCTTAATCTAAGTATAAGCATCTTTTATCAATATTTTTTTTGAGTTGCAGAATTTCTGTTTCTCTTTCTACTCAATGCATGTTTATTAACAGAACTCTATGGGGGGCTGAAATATATTAAAAATATTTGGAAAAATAACATACAAATATGGAGCCCAACAGGAAACTTCGAATTGCGAAATAAACAAAAAAAGGTTGTTTGCGAATTGAAATTTTCTTCAACAGAGTGAGGAAAAGGGAGTATTCCAGGATTCAGTTATGTTTATTATTACAGCTGAATTTTGAGTAAATATGTAAATTGTGCTTAGTTTGAAAAACAATTTCTTGAAACATATATAATAAACAATAACTAAAAAAACACACGTGCCGTATACTTTATTCGAATTTTTAAAATCTATAGCAAATTGGTTGACAAACAAAATTAAAGCGAACAA
Organism: Drosophila falleni; assembly: GCA_035045575.1. Lineage (NCBI taxonomy): Eukaryota > Metazoa > Arthropoda > Insecta > Diptera > Drosophilidae > Drosophila > Drosophila falleni. The sequence goes on along the minus strand of JAWNOV010000054.1, from coordinate 210,352 downwards.
CATTTTTAATAACATGTGCAGCAACAACAACAACAACAAATTGAAGGCACAAAACACGGGACAAAATGATTTTCTACGCAACATTTAACAGATGCGCAAACAGACTCACACGCCCACCACGCCCACATTTCCGACCCTTGAATTCGCCCATCAACACAGAAAAAGGCCAATTGGTTTGGCAAAAAAAAAAATAATGGGTAGTAAAAAAGGCAAAAGCGGCTTTGATGTTATTGCCGCAAATTAGCTAGAAATCTTTTTTGACTGTTTTTGGCTGCACCTTTACCATTTACCTTTTGCCAGCTTATTTACCCCGCTCTCTGCCCATGATTACTTACCCTCATCTGTGCATAGCAAATGCTTAGATATATATATATATATATATATGTATATATATACACTTAGATATAAATGGCTGAAAAATAATTTAACTTAAATTGAGTGCGAGCATGTGCAGAATTCCAAATAAATTTCGTTGCCCTCGAACTGAAAACGAAGAAATTGAAGAAACTACACAAACATTTTCCGATATATTTTCTTCATTTTCTTTGCAGCATACTTCAGGGCAACTTACCAAGTACATGTCCAATGTGTAAGCGGATTTTTCTCTTCATATTTATACCCTGTACCTATCTTGCTATTTTATCGATAAAAAAAAAAACATTTATATCATTACTTTATATTATAAAAAAAAAATATATATTCGTATATAGTGAAGCTTAAAAACCTATTAAATAAGATCATTCAATACAGGGTATTACCTAACAGAGCATTATTATATGGAAAAAAGCTAATAAATAATATGCTAAATAAATCCATCCACTGGTAATGTTTTTAACCTTTTTACAGGGTATTACCTAGCAGATCATCATTATATAAATGATGTTATAGTTTTAGGCCTTTAATAATTATATTTCAAATATGCCAATCGATCGACATTATGAAAATCACTCAAACATAACAAGCTTCATTAGTTAATAATATTATTTATTTCGAAGATATGCTAACATTTTTTACATCAACATAACAATTGATATTCATTTTACACCAAAAAAATTAAAGTCAATCATTATTATATAAAAAATTTGCAAATTATGATAAAAAGTAGATAAGTGTAGTTTTTAAAAATAGTTTACGTTGCTATCAATGCTGTTTACAGGGTATGGTCTACACGGCGGACTTAATTTTGTGTTTTCCCGCTGCTTTTTTTGGCAACAGCAACAGAAGCAACAAATTTTTGCTGCTTCAATAGCTCAAATACTATTTTATGCTTAGTTGATTATTGACTGCAAGTGGAAATTTACTTTTGCTCCATCTTCCACGTTCGAACTGCAAAAGTAGACGTTGCTCGGTGCTCGGTGCTCGGTGCTCGGGTTGTCGGTACTCGGTGCTCAATTCTTGATTCTTGATTCAGAACTCAGCTAGCACTCGATTGCATTCAGCTCGTTGTTGGGTTAAGTCTGGCAGAACGTTAAAAATTGGCAGACAGTTTGTTTGTTTTTCAACTTAACACGGAAATTGCTTCAGCAGGAAAAACTTGTAAACAAATTGCTAAAAACTATGCACACATTTTGTGAAGTTTGTCAGCTTGAATTTTCTGACCTTTCGTTCTCTTTATATTTTATTTTCCTCTTACTTAAGATGACTTATTATAAAATTCTTGCTTTATTTTTTTGAATTGTTTATTAAGGATATTTGTGTAAACAAGTTTTAGCACTTTTTAATTTGAATTCAGAATTTTTATAGAAAAAAGGGAGTGCATTTCAAAAATTTAACAATCCCAGTCTTAGATAAAAATAATATAAAGTTAATTATTTTGAAAGCTTTTTGTCACCAAACAAAGGTCAATGAAAACATGAAAGAGGTATAGAGAGTAACGAAATCAACATGAACATCTCTTAAAGGTTTAGGGACTAGAAACAATTTGCGAAATCAGCGCTTACAAAAAGGCAGAGAATTAAGAAGAAAGAAAAAACTGAAGACATGCAAAAAAAAACACAAATCAGTCGAGATTGCCGACTGTAGTATACCCTGTGCAAAAATCTAAGATAAGACTAAGGCTTTAAATAAAGAATTTCATCTTTCCTCGACTGTTTAGTAAAATACATTACACTTTGATAAGCAAAGTAAAACGATAGGGAATCAATTCTTTGTCGCAAAGTTAAAGCAGGAATTATGCTCTTTTTCTATATGCCAAGCCCATTATTGTTGCAGAGTATATAAATATTTCCGGTAACAAAGAAATCAAAAGAATAACACACAAATACAGAGGAAAACCACAGAAACACATGCAAACAAGATGAAAACTGTCTGACGGACGACGAATGAGGAAGCGAGCAAAGATGGAAATGGAAATGGCAAAAGTGGAACAGCTGGAAAACGCACTCGGAAGGTCTTCAGGGTGCTCCACTTGTTGTTTCTTATATTAAAATTGGAGTTTCTTTTTTTATTTTTACTCTCCTTACGTTTTTTCTACTCTTGCTATCTTTCTCGCTGTCTTCATTGTTGTTGGCCAGCTGTTGTCGCGTGGGCAACCGAAAAAGAAAAAAAAAAACAAAAGGAAAAAAAAAGGAAAATATTTTAGTTGGCTGTGGAAATCAAATTCTCAGTTGGTCTTCAATTTGTCGTCTCGACGTGTCCCTTTTGGCCGATTGTCATTGCGGTGTCTGGCGCTGTCAGTTTCAGTTCCGTTAGCTGTCAACATTTTTGACTTTACGTCAATGGCGACAGCTGCAACGATCCTCTCTCTCTCTCTATATATATATATATATATATATATATATATATATATCTCCTTACTGAGTATGTAAATATGCCTTGGCTAAAAATCAAAATCAAATGCCATTCAAATTGAATTTAAAGCAATCACAGTCTCTGTAAACTTTGATTAATTTTTTGTGATTCTTTCAACAGCGATAAGGTCACAACTAGGCTGACAAAATAAGCAGCGTACCAGCTTTTGTAAGGTTTTGTTTTTTTTATGTTTTTTGTTCGACTTGCATAACGAACGCAATGCATCTTAGGAATGCGGCCTGTGGCTTCGTTAACCCAGTTTTTCACATATGCTTCTCTCATATGTAACCCTCTTTTTGGTCGCCATGAAAGCGCATTGAAAGCGAAAGTTTCAAGTGGCAGCAGGTTATGCGGCTGCGGCTGCGGCAGCGGCATCTAACGGTTGCTAGACGCACAAATGTGCAAGTGCAAGCGAGCACACAAAAGTGTTGCCTACTTTTGTGGGCTCCACAAACATGCATCGTTTATACGTCTACTTTAACTGTGATTAACTATGGAAACTTCTTCAGGTACTAAGCCAAAATATTAACAACTCGTGCATCAAATAAACGGGATAATAATAACGTAGATATAATTATGCATTCAAATTGTTTTTACTATGTGTAAACCCTTAATTTGGCTTACCTGATTTGGAGTGCAAGTCCTTTTTGGCCATTGTTAGTCAAGTTCTTGTTAGCTGCCACAAAAAGCGGACAAACAAAGTTAAAAGCAAACAACATTTTCGATGGCCAAACTAAATTTAATGCTGTCAAATTTAATAGCAACTTGAAATAAATAAATAAATAAAAAGTCTGGAAAATACGAGTAGTTCTTCTATGTAATTTACACATTTTTTTGTGCAACTTTGTTGCACAATATTTTTCACAGTCAACAAAAAAGTTTTTATTTTTTTATTTTATATTTGTCAAATGTGTGAGCAAAGCTTTTAAATTGTAATATTTATATGGCTCATGGTCAAAAGCGTAAAGTTTTTTGTGCTAGCGACATGTAATTTATTTTCTAAATGCGGTAAATTTTTGTTCGTAAAATTAGTCAATGACAGACAAAAAATTCCATAAAATATATGTAAGAAATTTTGTGATATTTATATTAAAATTAATAATAAAAAATTGCACTTCATCGCTTTGTACCATCTATTAAAGTTTCCTCATGTCCATTTTTCTAAGGTATTTTCCTATTTTCTTTGAAATGATTAACAGTCAAATAAAATCGTTAAAGTTAGCCCACTTCCGGTGATATATACCGAAGATAATGGTCTCTGTCTTTATTCCTTGTACATAAGCCAGGACACTACCTTAACTCACACTCAATTAAATCAACTTATTTTTGGTCAAATAATTTAACATAATGCCAACCAACATTGGAGCTCATTAATTTAACTTAAGAGTTCAAGGCAAAAAAGGCGACCAAACTGGCGACAACAAACAGGATGATAGACCCAAAAGAACTGGAAGCCAGGTGAAAGAAGAAGCTGAAGAAAGTATACAAAAAGTAGCACAAAAGCGGATTTTCATTCAAGGTGAAAGCAATCAATCAATATTCATGAAATCAGATTTAATTTTAAGCGCATTTAAGTTACGCCCAATGTCGACCGCTCGAAATACCTCCTGCTTTTCAGGGAGGTAATGATTCTGGCTGAAAATTTTTGGTTGACAGTGTGAGAGGGTGATAGAGAGGGGGGAGGGTAAGGAAGAGGTGTAAGGAAAAACAACAATCATTGGCAGGGCAAGCGACAATGTCGAACCAAATAAAACTGTTGAGACAAGGCAAAAGTTGGAGGAACATCATTAGAAACTCGTGGGCTTTTCTGAGGATTTCTCTCCGGAAGGCAGGCAGAATAAAGTGAAGGGGGAGAGGTTGGCTGTGGGTGTTGTTGGACTGCTGTGTAGATCTTTCACAGCATGCTAATTGTATGGCAACTGGGAATTGTTGGGGAAATGCGGCCCCACCTGTCCGCTGAGTCCTCGCTGGCTTAGAGGGAGATATAAGGGAGGAGAAGGGAAGGAGGAGGTAGGAATGAGGCATGGTTGCTGCCAAGTAGCTGACGCGCATAAAACTAAGCTTCCAATTCAATTTTGTAATCAGAGTGGCATGAAAAATTAAATAAAACATGCAAATAAAATTATTACGCGTAATTTGTGTACAGCGCCTAAGGAACGAGCAGAAGCCAAAGACAACATTTCAATTTGAAACGGATGAAAAAATAGGTACTCAGTGTAAAACAGATTTAAAGTTGCGGTTGAATTTGTTAAGGAAAGTTAATTCTAGAAAGTACAAAATTGAAAATCTACAAGCAGCCAAACAGATCCGTATCAATGTATAATCTGAGCTCATAACAACCTTTATCTTTGATAATAAAATTAATCAGAATTGTCAAACAGAAAATATTTTTAAGATCAAATATTTGTTTTGACATAATATAATTAATAATTAAATGCTTTTATGTTTTAAGAATAATTAAATCTCATAATTTCTTATTATAAGAATCATTGTCAATAATAAACTCGTATACTTCTAATTGATTAAAAACAAAAAAACTTATCTCAATTTATTTTAAATAACCAAAAAAAAAATATTTTAAATATTATATAATAAGCTAGAGATTCTCCCAATAATTACTGAAAAATTGGACACTTCTGGCAACACTTTGCACTTAATTTTCCACTACAAACATTTTTATTGCAGCAACTTCAATGGAAATTCGAGTAAACATTTTGTTTATTTATTTTTTGCGTCTTTGTCGTTTATTTATATAAAGTTGCTGTTATGTTAAAGCTTAATTAAAAGGTAATGGAATGAAAATAATTCATAATAAAATAAAACAACAGTTTCAAGCGCATACAAACGCTGACCTCTGGGCTGCCACTTAATAGCCCCGTGGTTATGAATATGCAGAGCGAAACAGACAGAGAGAGAGTGTGTGTGTAAGAGAAGGAAAGGGGGAGATATATAGCTTTCGGCTCGAACAACACCATAACAAAAGCAAAGTTAATGAAGTCTTTAATTAGGTTTTTGTCCGACAGTGGTTTTATTTTTTATCAACAGTTTTTTCTGCTATTTTTTGGTGCTACCTATGATGGAAAGCGGGTTAGCTGAGAAAAAGAGAGGAAACCTCAAAGTTAACGCTGAATTTAGCCAAGGCACTGAGGAGTTGCCCAACCGCCTAATTTAATATGTTTGGCAGCCTCAATTCTCAATTGAGCTGGGAATGTGTAGAGAGAGAGAAAACTTAACTTCTTTTCGCCATATTCAAAGTGGTAGCTCATTTTTCACATGCTGACCCTTTTTTACTCTCCCATTCCCCAATGTTTGTTGTTTGTTGTTGACCCTTTTTTGTTGTTTTCTACATCACGAAGAGATTTGTAAATTTGTGAAGCATTTTTTAATGTGCTTAATTTTATTTCAGTTTTGTGCTTTTGTTTTATAGATGGGTGAGTCGAGTCACTGCTCGTTTTGACCATCATTCAGTTGAGTTCAGGACAGGGACATGTGTTGCTGGTAAAAGTTTGTCGTTGTCGTTGTCCTTTCCTTGTATATCACACAAGCGGCTTTATTGGTCAACAGGGGTTAACACAGTCAAAAACAACAACAGCAACAACAAGAGGAATAACACAGTTAGTTTTGTCAATGACCCAGCATTAAATACTCTCTCTCAACCATTTTCCATTTCCCTCCCATTTCTCTCCCATTCTCCATCGTTGATCGCGTCTCTCGCCGCGGGCTATTTGTTGGTTTTGTTTTTGGCTCATGCATCGCTTTCGCCTTTGGTTTCGTTTGGCTTGGTTTGGTTTGGGATTCGGTTACGGCTTTTTATACACGGAGTGTGGGGGGATTCAGTGTCCGGTGGCGGGTGGAATTCCCATTTTGCGCTTATTTAGTGCGCTAATGGGGCGTATGTGTGATTTGGCAAGAGTTTAATGAGCTTTTCACCTTCCACTTCTCTTTTATTCATACCTCCCTTCAGGTGAGTTATGTGCATAGTGGCAAGGGGGATGAGGAATACGAATGGGTCATGAATATCATATACCTAGATAACTAAAGTGGAAGTTAAACAACAACGAAACTCGACTGATGTAGATAAATATCTCAAACATTTAAAATTATATTATAATTTTAAAAGTTATTTAAAAAACTGACAAGTATATTTTTGAACAGTTTATCTACCAAACGTTTTATACTTTATTCATAATTATATTTGTTTTATAATCAGGAAAATATTTTCGTACTCTTTTCTACTATTTAACTGTCCTCTATTCTGAAAAATCTTAAATAACATTGGGTATATTTCTATAAACTCTTACAATATTAAAATATTAAGGGGAGTTGCAAAAATGAAAACTACCCTAAATCCGACCTAAAGCTTATGGGTTTTTAGTTGTTTTACGTTTGTTTTGATTTCTGGAACACTTTTAATTAAAAGAACTGTTTAAACATTACCCACTGTTTTATCTTTTTTTTGCTTTTATAAACACTCTCTTAATGCAGATTGAGAAATTCTTTAATTTGCCATATTTTAAATAAAGTTTTCTGTTTACTCTTCAATCAATTGTACTATTACTTCAACCTAGAATTAATTTCTTAGATACAATAAATAATAATAATAAATGATTTTTACTAAAACATAGGAAGCGTAATAGACAAAACTTACTATAAGATAAAAATAAAAAATGTTCAAGAGCTTTAAAAGTATATTGACAAAGTGAAAAATACAAGAAACTATAATTCAACCACATTCTTATCAACTTCAAAGTAAAAACCCTAATAAATGCATGTTGCCATCAAGCATACTTTTTCACATACTTGATTACAATGGATTTCGGTAGTTACTCAGCGATAGCGGATTCTAGACTATTATCTACCTGCCCCAAAGTGTGTGAAACAAATAGAAAATCCGTAACCTATCACAACATTCGCAAAGTAACTTCGTGCCTGACCTGACAGTTACAAACTGTTATAGGTCAGTAGATAAAAGACGAAGTCAAAAGAGAAACATAGATAGAGAGAGAGAGAGAGAGAGAAAGATAAATGTTCGGGATATTTTTAACACAGCAAACTGGGAGAGCGAGCCGAGCCAATGGCAAAGAGAGAGATTGGGTTGGGCAATGTAGAGAGAGTAAAAGCTTTTTCGAACTTCAAGCTGGGCATATTTTTTAGGAAAAAGGGGAATTTGTCCCAAAGGGAAATTTCCAATGGGATATATTAACATGAAACAGTTAAGAAGGGTTATTTTGTGACACGAAAGTAACTTATGAAAAAAATAAATTATAAATATGAGTAGAAAAAGGTTTGCAAATAATTATATAAATAAATAAAAGTTAACCAAAATAAATTATAGGATTCCATATAACAATATTCAGAAGGTATTGCAGGGGATAAATAATATTTTTTAAGTAATATTCATTATTGTTGTTAAGAAAAATGTTGTCAAGAATGATAAATATTGTTAAAATAACACGTAACTATTTCGCGTTCGGCTGTCGAAAGTGCAATGTGGAACAGCTTGCAATATTAATGAGAAATGCAATTTATACGCCTCAATTTTGAGCACCTTATCCCACGTTGCATCCTTTTGGCCCTTCAAAGCAGCTTAATCATGTGCCTGCCTATAACTTTAGTTTCCTCTCTTGTATCACCTCTTGGCTGTAAATTAAATGCACTAATATTTACATTAATTTGATTAAAAGCATTTTAATGGCTCAACAATTGGGCGCATCACAGGTAAATTTACAGCATGTATGTATGCCTTTTGGGGCCAGGCTCACATCCAAACCCAAACCTGGCCACAACTGCAGCTCACAGGTAGCAGCTAAGGTGCCTTCAGTCAGTCAGACAGTCAGCATTGAGCGGAAGTTTAGTCTGCATAGCGGAAGTGCACGTAACAAAATGGCCGCCCATTTAACGCATGTGTTTGCACCTGAAGACGTCAGGTAAAAGGCAGGGGATGGAATTGGTGGGGGGTGGGAGAAGATGCACGTCTTTTCTTCGTTTTTCAGCCATTTCAGCAGAAAACTCGGCATGGTGAAAAGGCGAAAAGTTCAACAGCAGCCGCTCAGCAATTTTTACCTGACTGCAAGAAAGTTTTTCATTTGATTTCTGCTTCTCTGTCTATGTGCGTATGATGTGTGTGTGTGTGTGTGTATATGTATATGTGTGTGTGTGTGTTTGAGTTGCTGTAGAAAACATTTTTCTGGTCTTTTGGATATCCAAAATATCTGGGGTCTGTTGCAGGTCTGCCAGCTGCGGGCATTTCTATTTTCTGCTTATCGCTTTTGCCCAAAAATTGCAAATGTTCGAACTGCAAACTGAGAACTGCAAACTGCGAATTACTTGCGGATTTGTCCTTGTCCTCGCTGACCAGTTAAGAATTAAAGCTTTGAATCTCCCTTTCTCTCTCTCTCTCTCTCTCTCTCTCTCTCTCTCTCTCTCTCTCTCTCTTTTTTCTGGCATAACCAAGCAGGGGTTACAATGGGGCAAAGACCACACCCCCCAGCCGCCCACTTTATTTGTTTTTCACGCTAAGCGGCTAAGTTGGGGCCATCAAGGAAAACTTCAACTGCAGTGCAAGTCAAATTTTGACCAGAAAAGCGTCAAAGTTTTCACTGACGCTTTGCACTTTTGCATATTTCAAGCCAAAAAGAGAAGCAGCTGTAAAAGGAAACTGACAACGAACATCGAAAGAAATACAAACCAAACAGTTAAATACTCTAACCAAATCAATCTTAAATAATGAAAGTCTAAAAAAATTTAATCTTATGTTACAAACTACAAATTAAATTAGTTTAGAGAAAGTTCGGTTTGACAATTCAAAGAAAATATTGTTAAAATTTATTAAATAAATTATTTGAATAATCTACCGAATCAAATTTTAAATACTGCTGAACAAAATAAAATTAAAAACGAAAAAAAAAATTTAAAAAATATGTTGCAAAATACATGATATGTTTGCTATGTTCATGTTTAGTGTATAAGTTAGATTAAATGAATTATCTCACAACTTTGCCTCTGAATTATAAAAGTTAAGAGCTATCAACTTTTCGATCAGCTTGTTCGACTCTCAGAGAGGGTATAAAAAGCTTTTGTTGGTACCTTGGCAGCATTACAACAACTGTGCATTGTTTATCAGAGACTACATCCCTTGCGCCAACCCCTAAAATGATCACCCCCTTACAATTGGTTACATCTTTCTCTTAAACACTTACTTAACTAGAAATTTATGTTGTTTTTGTGCCTGAGTTGGGTTGCACTTCTCATCGCATCTCTGCTCTTCTCTTTGTTCTTTTTTACTTCTCTTGTCTATTCGTAGCTTCTCTCGAGGTCTTAGGAGTTGGGGATATTGGTGCAAAATGTTGCGTTTGATATGTTCAGGACCATCGCCAAGCCAAAAGCAGTCAAGCCATTTGTTGATGTGCAACGGCGACTAGAGAGAGAAAGAGATAGTGAGAGAGAGAGAGAATTCAAGATATATCTATGTAAAGGCGAGTTGGCAAAGTTGGAGTTTTGCTTTAACAAGATAACACGCACCAGCATGAAAAACTGTGGCCAAAACTTTTTGCACGGCAAAAGACAGAAGCAAAAAAAATCAGACACACACACACATACAAAATAATGCAAAAATAAAGAAGGAGTAGAAGACATGAAAATGCCAGCAAATGACAGCTTAAAAAGGCAGAGCCAAAGAAACGACGAGTGAATCCAAAGCATTTGCTATTTAAATAGATATGAAATTAATTTTATGCAGATTACATCCCGTATAGCCATTCATTTGATTCATTCATTCATATACTCAATATGTGAGTGCACTTAAGTAATTTAACTTTGCTTGGCCAAGTTTCATCTTTCATCCTTTGCCTCAATTACACAATTACTAAATTTGTAGCCTACTTTTTGGAGCATCATCAAGTGAGCTTTCATTTCTTTTTGAAACTATTCAACAATAAAACTCTTTAATATTTAGTGCATTTAATAGGCTAGTAAAATCAGACTATGCTAAAATAATTTGCAGGTTTCCTTAGCAAGCCTTATGAAAGCCTTATCTCAATTGTTGAGCTATTTCCAAAAAATATTTAAGCCTTTTGCATATTTTATTTTTTCTATATCTCTTAAAATGTATAAATTTCTTTACTTTATAATGAAATTGGCATTTAGATAAACCTCTTCGCATCTCAAACTCTAAAATAAAAGCCGCATTAATACATTTCAAAGACTTATTTTTTGGTAAATCCTGAACAATGTTTCTTGTTTTTGAGGCACTTCATCAGCACGTAGTTTGCCACACAGCCTGAAAGTGTGCTTCAAAAATTAACAAAACTCGATCAGAAGTCATTGAAACTAGCCCCAAAAATTGCAATGGGTTTCCTTCTCCCCTCTTCTATTTAACAGACTCTAAACCGACAAAAAAATATCAGAGAGCTTTACACAAAAAGCACTCAAAATATTGTTGATTACGCCGGCATAGACACACATGCACACACAATTACACGCGCACACACACATATGGAGCGATTGCAACTCTGTCAGATGACACCCAACTGAGCCCGTTTTCCATGTCCTTTAAAAAGGCGAAAAAAACGAACTCGAAAGAACAGAAACTGTTTTTTTTTGGCCGCGAGTTTTTTGCCCATGTCTTTCTTTCGCCATATTGATACCCTGTAGTCATTAGTGAATGCGAAAAAGAGCATGATAAATATACAATTACCTTCACAGGTAATTGAAAATAATTCCTATTATGATCTTAAAATCTCTTACAACTCTCTTACATATTTTAAACTCTGCTAACTTTAGCTGGTATATTATAACTACCTACAGGGTATGCACTAGTTTAATAACTTTGATGAGCGCTGTTTGTACAGTGTCTGTTATTTTTTCGGTCGGTGTTTAGTTTTGGGTCATTGCGCATTGTTATTGTTTTGCAACCATAGCCTGCATATTTGTTTTCAACATGCCTGCCACGCCCCCTTCCCAGTCATCCCCACACACCCACGGCCAAAACAGTCGCCGATCTAATAGCTGGTGGACTTGTTTTCCACTGCCAAAAACTTTGCCAGTCTTTAAATTTTTGGCTGCGACTGGTTGGAAAGGGTATAAAAAATGTAAGGATATTCTTGTGTCTGGTTTATATTTAATTGTTTTATTTAAAGCAAATTAAATTTATTGTAAAGGAGTTTGTAAGATAAAAAAAATTGTAATAAATACAATTAATTTATACTTCAAATTAATAAAGCATTATTATTTTTATTATTATTATTATTATTATTATTATTATTATTATTATTATTATTATTATTATTATTATTATTATTATTATTATTATTATTATTATTATTATTATTATTATTATTATTATTATTATTATTATTATTATTATTATTATTATTATTATTATTATTATTATTATTATTATTATTATTATTATTATTATTATTATTATTATTATTATTATTATTATTATTATTATTATTATTATTATTATTATTATTATTATTATTATTATTATTATTATTATTATTATTATTATTATTATTATTATTATTATTATTATTATTATTATTATTATTATTATTATTATTATTTTAACTAAATCCTTTAACATAATCTACAATCTATTGATTGCAGCTTTTCAAATTGCTTAGCTTTGAATTAGGTTAAAATTTATTTAAGTTTAAAAGTGTGCTGTACTTTAACGGCAATTAAGAAAACAGAAGTTGAGTTAGACTCACTCATTTTAATTTAATTTATCGCTCACCTGAAAGTAATCCTTAGTATTTTTAACACTTCGCACTTTACCTAGACTAATTTTCGTTATAGTCTGATTGCTTAATGCAAAACTACATTTGCATTAAAAGCTTCTAAAGTTTTGACAGGGAAAGTTTGATGTACAGCTGAAAATAACATTACTTAAGGTCCTTCGGACCGAAAGAGTTTTACCCCCAAAATTTATCAACAACATGTCAAGCTGCCAAAAAGTCTGCAATGCACTTTCCAAAACCCAAAAGCCCACTGAGTGCTGCGTTCTTAATGCGGCTCAATCAGTTTTTGTTAATGAAACTTTAACTAGTGCTTCAACAATTAGTTAAAAAGTTACTTTTTGTGATGCGGATAAAGATTTAGCTATTTAACAGTTTCCATTTGATTCAATTAAGTTAAAGGAGTCTTAATTCGGATTGGACTAAAATAACATTCTGTGTACTTCGATATTTGGTATTATGATTTTAGAAACTTTAGAAAAATTAAATGGTATTCCCTAAATTATGTACCGAGCTCATCTAGCTCTTTTCGTTATTTTATGAATTTTTGATTCTTAAAAAAATAGGAAAATGTTCTTTTTAATTTGAGCGAATTCTATTGCCTATTATATGTATATCACAAAGCGAGTAATGTTTTTTGGCAGTATAGCTAGTTTATCTCTTAAATAAAAAAATAATCTTTAAAAACACCTATTTCCTTTATGATTTCTGTCAATGGAAATGTTTGCCCTTCTCTAAAACTTATCAATATTTTCCTGTCAACATTTATAAATAATTTGATTAATTATCTTCATTTATTTTGAATTTTAAGTGCAACTCTTTCCATACGAAGTACTTCCATATCTACTTTTTAACTCTAAGAATGAAAAGAGAAAAGAGAATAATCCTAATTAAGTAGGGCTCATTTTAATTAAACGCATATATTTCGCATAACTTGAGTTTGCTGCGTGTTGTCTGTCCGTCTGTCTGACTGTTTGTCTGTGTGTCTGTCTGCCTATCTGTCTGTCTGGTGGTCTAATTAAATGAACACCCCTTTTTGATCACACACATTTGACACCCTCACGCATCGTCTTACTCATACCTGTCTCTCTCTCTCCTTCTCTCTTCTTTCGCTCAATCACTTTCGCTTAATCAGCCAGCTTGTCAGCCAGGTTACCACGCAGGTGTACAAACAATCAACAGCAGCACCCCTTTCCCCTATACCTATCCACCTTTCCCATTACTACCCTTAGATGATAATAAAAACAGCGGGGTAAAAATTTGAAACCACAGCGGTGCAGACTGGCAAACAGAAGTTGATTGCTTAATAATATTTTGTGATGATGTGAATTTACTTTTATTTCTCATTTGGGAAATGTGTCACACCTTCTCTCTAAACATTCGCCTCTGGCACACACACACACACCACACACACACACACACACACACACACACACACACACACACACACACAAAGCAAAACAGTCACAGGCTTTCATTCATTGGCTTTTTGGCAAAGTCAGCTCTGAGACCTCAAAAGCAGGTGACACATATATATACCCTGTATATTGGACTTAGAAAAAAGGGTATATCGAACTTTCAGAAAAATTGATCGGATTCTGATTGTTTGTTGTTTTATTATTATTATAATATATTTTGATTATTTCTGGTGTTTTTTTAAATATACTATAATTGGTATGGTATACTTTGTATTTATTTTTTGACTTCAGCTACCACAAAAGTCAGTTGCTTACATTTAAAACTCTTTTCAATAATTATTAGTATTGCCAAGTCGATCATAATTTTTTTTTACTTTAAATTTTTTGCAATATCTGGAAGGTTCGACTAAAAACGAAAAAAAAGAATGTTGAATTAAGCGAAGCTGCTGCGCCAAAACATGTGTAAATATTCATAAGTGTGTGTGCGTGTGCTTAGGTGGCAGTGTGTGTGTGAAGGTGTGCGTACGTGTGTGTCCCGTCGGTTTCTTGCAGCTCGCTTTGCATGTTTATTTTCTGCTGTTGTCGTTTTTTTCTGTTTTGGGCCCTTTTGGCATTTGTTTGGCCCAGCGATAAAAATGTAAATTTATGAAGTTTTAATCAATTTGGGGAATTCGCTGGTTCACAATTCCTTTTTTCTCTCTTGTTTCTCCTCTGTTTTGTTTTGCTTTTTGCTGCCTAAGGGCAAATAAACAAACGTACATAGAAATAAATGTGAATTTTCGTCGTGTTGTTGCTGTTGTTTCGTTGAGTGCGAAACATTTAAAACATATTCCATTTGTTATTTAATTTTTTGCCTTTCTCTTTTTGACATTTTTCATTGGACTTTGTTTTGTGGCTGCGGCGTGTAAAGCGACGCCCAATAAAGACCCTAATAAAATTTTAATTTAGTGTTATTTGTCACCAGAGGGTTTATATATATATATACATTTATATGATTATATATATCTCATCTAGTTTGTTGCGTGCAAATTGAACTTTATATTGGCTGCTTTTAAGTTTGCCAAAAAAGTTACCATCTAAATTGTGAAACTGGAGCAAAAACTTGTCCATTTTTCGCAGGCTATAAAAGTTTTTCCTGAGGCCTATTATAGCCAACCTAGAAGAAAATACACTTAAATGAGTTTGTTTCCACAGATCTCATTATGTAAAGAGGGTTACTTAGTTAGAACAGAAGAGTAGTTGTTACAAGTTTAACTCTTGTTTACTATTCCAACTTCAAACCTCACAAAACACTTGAACTATTTCAATAAATCATATTTGATTAGACAACTGATAACTTTCTAAGATTATTATATTTATTATTTTAATATTTCACTAAATCGATAGTATGATGAAAACAATAATTTAATTGAAATCGATTGAAATTATTATTTATTTACTTTTACCCTCAAGGTGTTTAAGGTTTTCCTAATCCCCGACACTTTCCATTGACTTATTTCAAGTGTCACATATTTCACGTAACTAATTGACACAACATATAAGGCACATAAACATGTGTGTCCCAACCTGAAGCACCAACTTTATTTATCATTTAATTAACATAACGCAAAAAGAAAAAAAAAACGAGAAGGAAATATAGAAATAAATACGACAAACCTCTAACAAATTGATTGTTTATTGTGGACACATTAACACACACTCACACACAACACATAAACAAGCACACACATCACAGATTTACGATTGTTTTTGCAGCAGCAACAGTAGATGTGGCACATGCGGCGTATGCGCAATGTGATACACAGGGTCGCCACAAAGGTTATGAAACATGACCGCAGGCCAAGGCAAATTATGGCCGCACAAACTGTGACAACTGCGTAACGGTAATTTCCCAATGTCCAGTTGCCTTCTCTTTTCTCTTCTCTTTTTTTATATTTATGTGTTTGTGGGACAGGGGGACAGGGGGAGGCTAAGTGTTTCGCCAAAGCACAGCATAAAACTACATTACTCAGAGCATAATTTTAATGTGCACCGCAGGGCAACGGACAACTAAACAACAGGCATAAAACAGCTAGGACAATATGGCCCAGAACAGAACGAAGAGCACATACACTTACGTTTTGATCGAAAATAAGACCACATACACTGAAAATAACTACAGTTGCTATTGTTATTATTCAAATTTAGAGTATTTAAATGATATTTTTCTAATATATAGTTTTTAAAATAAATTTCTATTTAAGGCAGTCACAAAATAACAAAGATAAATTAAAAAATATGAATAGTTTAGTTAAAATAGGTTCTTGTTTAATTATGACATTCAGTTTAATATATTATACATTCGTTTATATATTTTTTTAAAATCGATTTGCATCCAAGATAATTAAAGATTGAATTAAAAATTCTATTTGAATTTTATAAAAATAATTTTTTACAATTGTGGTAATATAATACAAATATTTAGTATAACTTTGTTCAAATTTAATTATTTATTTGTAATTTTGAAATACAAATTACTATTAAACTTATTTAAATGCAATTCATAATATTAAATTAATATTTTTTGTAATAATAATAATATATAATATAATAATAATAATAATAGTAATAATATTATTTATTTTATGTTAATTTTTAATATTTTCCAACGCAGTTTTTAAAAGTGTGCGAGTGAGCTACCAAGAGTATTTTCGGCGTTAGATGTTGTCACTGTTTAGTTAGTGACTGTAATTTATGTAGCCATTAGTGGGAGCCAAACGCACTTAGTCAGACAGCGGCTAGCCTGTAACAGAGAGGGAGAGGGAGAGGGAAAGAGAGAGGGAGCGAGTGAGCAACTCGATTTATGCTTGAAAACTAAAACACAAAAGGAACATAAATAACCCGCCGCGCCGAAAAGTATGCAACTGGTTTTTCATATTCAAGAGTCGACGCTCGCTTCTCATTATCAGCCATCATTTACGCTCTGACTCACGCTTCCACACACATACTGAGACAGAGGAATGAGCTAAGCTCTTCAACTCGGGAGCCTGTTTTATCGGCGTTTGTTTTACTTCCGACAGCGGAACCAGAAACGGAAATTTCTCATTTCACTACATTTCCGTCTTGCGAGCACATAACACTCACACTAACACACACAAACACACACACACACACACACACACACAATTTGCAGCTCATATGCATAACATGTGAAGGGACGTCAGTTGAAGGACCGCCTCGAAATGAAAAATAAACAAAGAATTGTGTGGCCTGAAATCAAAAGGCAATGGCAGCATTCGTTCTAACAAATATGTGAATAATAGGGCGATAAAACAGACAAACAGAAAAACAAGCTAAGGCAAGAAAACAACAAAAACAACAACAACAGTATTACGAACAAGAACAAGAAACAGGCAAAACGACTGTAAATCGCACAAATGTTAAAAACTGCCGCAAGGCATAATTTTGCCAGCTTTTTGCGTTTTGTTTTTTTACTTAGGAATTTCACAGGCCTACAAGGCGCAGAGGGGAAGAGGGCAAAGCAACTGTGAACAGTTGACAGCAGTTTGTTGTCATTGTAGTTGTTGTTGTTATTATTGTAACCCTTAGTCGTTGAACCACTTGTTCCTTGTTATCTATTTTTGTCATGCTACACAACTCTGAGATTTGTTCAATTGTGTGTTTTGTTTTGTTTTGTACCAGAGAGCATTTGAAATTCCAAATGCGGTAAATGAGCTTTGGTGCTAAGCAGGGTTAAGGGCTTCTTGAATAGAATTATTACTGAATATCCTATTAAAATCACAAATTTATTGGAATTATTTTGAGCATGTAAAATTAGGTAGATAGGATAACGTACAAATTAAACTTTCAATAAATTTTTAAGTCTATCTTAAAAAATTATAATCGGCCTAAATTCCTAACCATTTTAGACCTCACTTAAAAGTATGTCACCCATTTTAAAATACTATGAACAAGCAAAATTTTTAATTATCCCACCAGATTTAACTATAAATTTAGACCATTATTTTTACACTAAGCTCTTATTATAAATACAGTTAGTTATGTAATGGTGTTTGACAAAATAAATCACTCACCTGCTTAACACTTTTTTTCAATTGGTTCACTCTAATTTGTTGCCGTGAACTGCCACTTGAGTGAGTTTTTTATGAAAAAACAAATTCAATTTGCATTTTCTGACAGCTATGTTAAAAGAAAAAAAATCTCGCACAAATTCAAAAGAAAAATGTGCCTGTCGCTAATTACGAAAATTTATTGAAATCAAAAGTGTCGCTGCGGGGTGTGAGGTGGCGAGGGTGGGGTGAAAAAATCGGCTTTGCCGCTTCAGCTGTCAGCGGGTCTTGGGTCTCTACTTATTGACACTTGACCAAACGACCAGTGGCCAAAATGGTAATTTCTATTAAAAGTTTACGAAAATTTTTGTTCAAAAGAATTTTCCTTCTACGCTTTTTTATGTTTCTCTGCAGCATTTTTGGTCATTTTGTTTGAACCCATGGAATGTAATGAAAGTGCTAGGGAAAAAGTTTTCGATTTCAGAGCTTACAAATTGGCATTAATTAATTTTCAATGTTGAATTTTTTTTACTTTTTTCATTAGAAACCGAAAAACACTTGAAAATGGGTTTGTTTTTTATTTAAATGAAATATTTTTAGCAATTTTTGCAAGAAAGCCAATTAAAATGAAAAGAATATACAAATTTCTAGCTATTTTTACCCACACAGTATACTAGGCTTTATAAATTTAATCCATTTTTTAATAACCCCTTCTCGAGGTGCATGTTACCTTAATGGCTTAGACCTGTATTAATGATTCAATTTTAAACTGAGTAAAACTCAATTAGGCCAACTTGTGGTTAAATTTTGTTACCACAATACCAAAAAAAAGTAAGTTGACGTCAGATGAGCTTACGTTTAACTTAAAAATACCCCGTTATTAAATTAAAATTAACCACGAGTTTCTCTTCATTAATAGCTTGTACATAAATATATTTAAAGACGAAGATGCCTCACATTTTCAAGTTATGTTACTCTTTTTGTAATACGTTTCTTTTGAGTTAGAAAAGACAAGTTGGAAAATATTAAAGAACATTCCTTAACTTGCTACATTCATTTGGAAAACTCCTTTTGTGCACGTTCCAGTTTGCATACTTTTTCAATTAAACCGACTTATAACCTAAAACCTACAAAAAAAAATGAAGAGTGGAAAGCTGCATCAAAATGTATACATATAATTATTCATTTTTTTTTTTTTGTTTCTTTTGAACATTACGAATATAAACTTTCATTTGCCAGTCGTCGCTCGTCAGAAAACCCGAAACCAACCTGAGCCATATAAATAATTCCTTTTCATAACATATTTTTTCATACAAATTTCGCGCGTGCTCATTTTATTTGAAATCTTTTTTTTTATTTTCTGTATCTTCTCCCATATAATAAACGAAGGCTGGTGGCCTTGTGCCTAATATGAATTTTATGTGAAGGGCTTGAGATCCACTCAGTGTTCGGAATTTCAGCTCTGGCGAAGCTTTGGTCATAATACTTACCCTTTTTTTTGTGTGAATTAATGTGTGTATGGTACTCAAAAAAATTTAATGTGGTTATGATGTGTGGGGTGTGAAGGTAAGGGAGACATGGCAAACGTATATTACAATTTAAATATGGAGTTATTTTCTTTTAATTGTCGAAAATTGCATGAAGAAAATATATACATTTAAAGACACAAATACATATGTATATATTCTTGGAATATCACCTCATTTCTTTGCAAATTAGATATTATCCGTAGAATATTTTTTAAAAACTTTAAAGAAAAGCAATCAAGTAATTTGCGCAATTTTAAATTGAAGGTTACGTCAAAAACTTTTTTTATCTTGGCAAACATTAGCAAATTTACAAATGGCAAGCAAACTTTTCATACCCTATAAGTACTAAGTCAAGAAGGAGTTCATAAATTGCACAAATCACAATTAATTATAATTATTTTCCCATATTTGCAAGAAATTTAAATAAAATCAAGAAAAACAATGTATTATTAAATAAAAATAAATTTAAAAAATTATATATCTGTAGGGTACTTTTCAGTCGTACGTTTTTAGCAATATATTTTCTTTTTATTACTTGCACAAAACATGAAAACTTTTCAATATATCCTGCAAAAAAAAAACGAAAAAATGTCCAGTCCAAAGTCGTGTGTGAAAAAGTTTTGCCCAAAGCTATAAACTTGCGTTACAGAGTGGTTTTTCTCTTTTCCTTTCGACGTGGTCAAGTTTACGCACTAAGGAAAATAAATGTCGAAGTGGGAAAGCGTGAAAAGAGTTGGAAAGCGTGGAAAACTAAGACAAATGAGGCGATAATACGATGAGAATTACTTCCAGTTACAGTCACTGGCTTCTGTCTCTAACTGCGATACCATAAAAAGAATAGTTATATTTTATTAAGAGTGGGAGAGAGTAAAGAGTATACTTGTTGCACTCTCTAATTGCTGCAAGTGACATTTTGGTCAACAAAATTAATTCTGGCAGAGCAATAAATCACTGGGACAGTTCAAAGCCTTCATTCATTGAATGATTTCGTATCAAAAATAAGAAATTGAATTTGCTTTCGCGCCGTACACAAAAGGCTACGTCAAACTGATAAGTAGCAATCATTTTGGCGAAGCGGCACTCCCAGCAAACACAAAACACAACTATAAATAATAAGCGATTGTATTGTATTTCATTTGAAAAGACGACCCAGTTTCATCTGTGCAGTCAGTAGCAGAATCTGAAGCAGAATAAAATTCAGCATCAATAAGCAAAGGCTCTTCGTATCTTTTGTTTAGCCTTCGCTCGGACGGAACAAAGGAATCCCTTCCACCTCTTGAAATATTTAGGCATGTTTAAGCACGTGTATTGGCCAAGTTTATTGATGAGCTCAGACATCGTTGATGACGACAATGCACAAATGACAAAACGACTTATTGACACTTCAACCTTTTCCAAAACAGGAACAGTATTGACACAAAAGTTATTTAAAGACCAAGCTTTGGATGGAAGTGAAGTGCATTGATCCCACAAGATGTATAAAAATGTACATAAAATATTTATTCAATAAATTAGGTTCTAATTAATTTGATTTAGATTAAAAAAATATTTTGTTTATGGCTTGTTACTAAGAAATGTATTATTTAATTTTAGATTTAATATATGTGATTATTAATCGATCGTGAAATAGTCTTAATTTAATTGAGATTCTGGTTATTTCGCTTAAAATTTAAGAAATAGAGAACTATTCCTTATGGTGTTATTACTACCAATCATAATCATTATTTCAATATAGTTATTATTAGTTTTATCATGGATTTAAATTATGTGACAATAAATCAATAACAAAATTTCTTAACTAGAAAAAGAATTATAAAGTAATATTTTAAAATTATTTTAGTCATTCAAAAATAAATGTTATGCGATAAGTGGCCTCATTCTTATTTATTTCTTTCATGTTTTTTCGTTCCATTAAGAAAGTAATTGAATCATTGCGCAATCCTTTGACTTTACACAAACTGTAACTTACAACACGGTCAACATATTAACTATGCCATTTTCCACTCTTACAATGTTGCCACGCCCACACGAAAAAGCCACATATTTTGCGAACATAAATTTTCAGCAGCAAAATCTAGGGAGAAAAACTCACCAATTTTTCAGTTTTGTAAAAAGACGCATTGCAATGCAACGTTGTTTTTTATGGTATTTCATAACGGGCCCTGGGCATTATGTATTTCCAACATGCTAATGCCAAGCCACTAAAACACACATTTCGCTGCTGCAAAAACAACAACAAGAAGAAAAAGACCATAAAACCAAAAGAGGCAAAAATCGCCAGCAAATTGAAAAGTGCGCAGAGGGTTTCACAAGTTTTTCATATAAATCTGAAACAGCTGGCGCCTAGAATGGGTACACCCATACACCTCACACCCGCAAATTCTTCCCCTTCCCCTCGCTCCTATAGCTAAGCAATTGAAAGAATGCGCGTAAAGGTACACAAATTTTTTACTTACAACAAAGTGCCAAAATTGTGAAACAAAAACTGCAGGAACATTGTACAGATAATAAAACTAGACTTAAATATATACCCTGTATTTCAAAAATTTTACAGAAAATAAAACTAGACTAGAATAAATATCCTGTAATTCAGAAAGGTGAAGACTGACAGTTTTATACAATTACAAATCTAACTAACCGTTACAAATCACTGCTTTCCGTTGCAAACACTTTTCCAGGATAAGAAAAAGCATTATACAACAATGAATTTAAGAAAAGGTGAAATTGTAAAATGCAAACGGAATTGTTACAAAGACATTTTTAAAAAATTAAAGGGTAACTGTTAAAATATCTATGCACATATATTACCAGTCTATATTTAGATACGTATCTTAACAAGAAATTGTCAATTTAAGAGTTCATAAAGCATAACAAATCTGCTTTGAAGCTGAATGAGGTGTATATATATTTCAATTACGGATAGCTCATCAGTTTGAAGTGGATGCTTTAAGGACTTTACACCTTGCTGAGCTCTCAAGCAATATTTGCACAACTCGCACAAGAAATCCCCTCAATTATGCGCACATTACAAGCTAATAATATATAAACTAAAGGATTACCCCCTCAGGAGGAGTGTGTGCTGCAAATAATACATATGAAATAGACCCGGGCACTTGAACCAAATACCATCAAATTGCGCTGCCAAGGCAAAAAAAAAAATACTTCTCACTGATAGAGTGTGTTGTCCTCCTTTCAAAGCTCAGAAGCGGCTTTAAGCCCAAAGAGGACTATGCTTGTAATTCAATGCCTGTCGTGGGAGAAGCAAAAAAAAGATAGAAATGAATTTAAGCGCATTTCAAATACGCACACAGCGCCTAAAAGCGCGCCTTCGTACATTGTGCTTAACGCATTTATGTTGGAAACGTGATATAATAAAGAGAAACACACACAAAAAAAAATAAAGGAAAAAAAGGAACTACCCCAATCCAATCTTTCGTAACGAAACGAAACGAAAATCCAAAATCCTACACAGGAAGGCGGGCTCTTCTTTTGATATCAATATCAGCGCAACTTATGCCATGCACAACCCTTTGCAAAAAAATATTACTCATACGCAGCATTGACCCATACTCCCATCTTTCTCAGCGCTTTGCTGCGGCGCAAATCAAGTCAAAGCGGCGCCCAAAAATATGCTATAGAATTTTTTCGCACCCTTGGCACTTGAACGAGCCGAGGGGCTGTAAATTGAATTGAAATTCGATGGCACTTAGCCTCCACGTCTGTCGGCCTGTCTGTCGGAGAGTCTCAATGATGTTCTGTAGGTCTTTGGGTCTTTGCTGTCTATATTAAGGTCGTCTCAACGTTCGTTTTACCATCATCATCATCCTGGCGCATTAGGCGCGCATTTTCGAGTGCCTTTTCCATGGATAAACGTAAATTTTATTAGTTTTCTTCTTCACATTTTTTTTTTACTTCTGCTTCTTCTTTGCATTAGCGAAAATTAGTCAGGCAACAGCAGCAACAACAACAACTCAAAGGTTATTTGATTATTTGAAGAACCAATCGACAAATTTATAGATATTCACACACGCGTGCATATATTTAAGCTTATTTTACGAGTTTTCTATTTTAAGTTTAAAGATTCTTTTGGCGTTATTTGAAACGTTAAAAAAAACTGTTGAAAATACAAAATGCACAACCAATTAGGGTTTTACCTATAAACATACCATTTTTCTGTAATTCAACATTCCAAAAAGCACCTAAACACTAAAAAAATAATTAAAGTATATAAAAGTTTTTATTTTAAAATTGTCCAAAGCAGAACTGGAAACTACAAATTTAAGTTTTTTTACATCTATAATTTAGACTTTAATTCAAAGAAGCAGTTAATTTTCTTGGTCAAAATGCTAAACAAAGAAAAAGATTTGCTAAGTTATATTAAATATTGTATATTCGTTCAAAGTTTGAATTAATATGCTTAAGTGAAGAAAAGGTGACAATTAAAGAATATTTCAAAAATGTTAATTTGACTTAAGTCCCTTCTCTTAATTAGATATTCAATTAAATAAAAAAAAGAAATAAATGAAGTTTTAATTTATTTTAAATAGATAAAGCTTTTCATTCGTCAAAAGCATAAAATTTTTAAAATTTCATAGATATGTGTGAAAGATGCTTTCTAAAATAAAACAGAAAACTTTCTATAAACTTTTCTATAATATTAACCGCTTCTACTTTGCCAAAAGCTTTCTTATAAAGTGAATTTCAGAACAACCCAAATTTACTGTATTTCACACTCAAACATAGTCACAGTGTTTCATTGAAACATACAAATTTTCATTTTAGGCATTTGGCGTATTTGCAGAGTCAACAGAAAGTGTTGACAGTTAAGCGGAAAATTGTTGAAAATTGCAAGACATAAAAAAGAATGTAAATTAATGTAATTTAATTTGACATTTCGCCTTGTCAAATTAATGTGAAACTTTTCGTTATTTTTTTTCCCCTTTTCATTTACATTACCATTCAGTTGGGGATGGAATTGGCAAATATGTTGTTAGGGGCGGGATTTATTTGCCGAATTGCAATCAAGCATTTTCTTTTTGCCCTTCTAATGAATTTTAATTCGCCTAGAGAAATGCGTCGTTTTCGTTTTCTCATTGGGGGCACTTAAGATTCCGGATTGGATTCCAGAATAAACGAATAGATTTGACATTTATTGGACAGCGCTTGAAAGCAGGCTCAAATGCGACATAAAATTGCAAATGGTGCTGTGAAATGAGATAGCAATTGATTAACTAATTGACAAGCATGAAATGCGTATGTTGAATTAAATAATTAAAACAGTTTCAGTGTTTTTAATATACTTTAAAAACACCTTGAAACAACCTTCCCAATGAGTATCCCTTTACACTTTACACCCCTTTTCGACTTGCGAGAGCACGAAAACTAAACTAAACTAAACTGTCAATTGGATAAGCTCACAAACTTACACACATATACACCCTCACCTGTTTAAACTGTAATAAAAATTGTTGCTTAAGTTAAGAAGCTGTCCTTTTACTTGGGGAAGGATATCCAAAGCTAAGAGCTTGGCAAATACAGAATATTCTGTCCAATCGCAAAACTTAAACTAAGCACACGCATTGAGCAAATATTGCAATTACACTTGGCGGACACTTTTCGCAATGGAAACGTATACTTTATTACGTATACGCAACGTGCAAACAGTTGAGAGAAGGGGCGAAGTAAAACCATTTTCAACTGTCACCTGGCAAATTGTCTTGGGATTTACCAGGTTTATTTTGTATTGAACCCGTTCAGTTATAGAATCGAGCGGATCATTGAACTCATTATGTCAATGCAAATTTCAGTCGACTTTAACTGAGGTAAACTTAAATTTGAATTAAGAATTATTCGACAAATTGCAGATATTGTAAATGGACGATTAAATTTAATAAAAATTTTAAAATCAAACCATGAAATGTATTTTAAAATAGTAAGTATATGACCACTAATAATTTATTCAAATAATAAATCACAGGCTAATTAAAGACTTCAGCCTCAGCTTAATAAGCATTGCAGCGCATTAACTCCCTGCGGTGCTCAAACTATTGTTGCTCGAAGACTTTGCCAGTCTTATTATAGTTAACCGCACATTAATGAAATCTCCACAGGCATATGCGAGCATGTATGTCTGAGTGTGTCTTAAGTCAGATAGCAGCTCGAATTTATATGCCACAAGATGCACAGACGCATGAGGCACAAGCGATAAGAAAAAACGACTATGAGAAATATGTAGAGTAGGAGAGAGATAGCAAAAGGGTGTGTGTGTGTGTGTGTGTGTGTGTGTGAGGGAGAACAGTATGCTGCTTCGACTGACGCTGATTGATTTGAATAAACGCGCGCATATTTATCAAATTAGCCACAAAACCCGCTGAGAGAAAGAGCAAAAGCAAACTAACATATCAAGTTGGCTTAAACAGTGGCGTGACTTATAGGGGGACCCAGAAAGTACAACAATGAAGATTATAAACATTTTAAGTGTCAGTTTTTTTTTATGTCTCTTTAAATATTATCAAAGAGATATTTTTAGACTTGATATTGATTTCTGTACATGATTAATGGTATCTAATTCAAAGACCATAAGCATAATTCTTTAAAAAGAATTTTTAGTCTTGAAAAAAATGGAAATTGTGATCATTTTTAAATAATATATTTTAAATAACTATTACAATAAAAACAGTTTAATAAGTATAAAAAGTAAAATATTGTTTCTAGTGTGATCCCCCTCTATAACTACGCCTCTGATTGCTCCTTGTGGTATATATCTAAGATGGTAAGTAGTGTATTTGTATAGTATGTGTGTTAGCGTATTTGTGCTCACACAAAGTGTCATCAACTAATCAAGCGGCATTTGTTGGAGAAAGAGAAGCAAGAAAGAGAAAGGATAGGGCAAGAACAGGGACAGGGATAGGGTGGCCGAATGGCGGGGTTACAACTGTCAAAGAGGGCCTAAGAAATGAAGATGAATCAGTTGTGGTCAGTAGTACAATAAATTTACAGAAATTACGTGAGGGGGATGAAAAAAATGAAAATAAAAATGAATAATAATAAATAGGCGCATCAAATTGATAAAATACGAAAGACATTGCGATGATTTTGATTTAAATGCAACTGGGCGATAAATCAATAAACGAAATGAATAAATATTACAATGCTAGCAAATAATAATAATAATAAATAATATTGCGTGGCAAGTTTGCAGTTGTTGTTTTTTTATTTCAGCGCTGTGTCCATTAGCGAAACATAAATAAAAGGCTGCCAGGATAACTGGCAGGACGACAGGCAGGCAGGCGAACAAAAGGCCTCAGTGTGTTGGCAGGAGTTGAAAACCATTAACATACTTTGTTTAGCCAACAGAAGAAAATTATAATAATAATAATCACAATAATAATAATCATAAAATGGGTTAAGCCTGTGCGCTGTCTTTTACATTTTCCATTTGCCTTTCAACCGCAACTGGCAAACTGACACAAGATTTTAATATGTATTTACTTAGCAGCTTTTTATGCATTTTCTAAGATTTAACAACCGACGCGGCGTCATCTTTTCCGTTTTTTAATATAAAAAAGCTTGGCCAAATATTAAACGCACCAAGGGTTAAGTCGATTCTTCTCTTCTGCCTCTGAAAGATGGTTCATAATTCTGAATAATTTCGTTATTTATATTTCCTTGTCCTTACTTTCCTTTGCTTCCCTTTTTTTGCTCGGCTTGACCAGCCTCAAAGGCGAGCCCAACAATAAAATTAGAGGCTAAAGGGCAAAGGGCAGGGGGAGGGATCGTAATATATTTTCATTAAATTACATACTATTTTATGGTCTTTTGGGGCAGTCTTAAAAGTATTATACGAGTATGCATATAATTAAATGAGTGTGCAAATCATTTCAACTGTTTATTAAACTGCATAAGCCACCCTTATCTATGAACTTCGACAAAGCAACCGTAAAATTGTAAATAACTGAATCCTTAGAGGTTAATGTTAACTGAAAACTCCCACAGCAATTTGATAAATATTTAATTAATAATACTGAGACGATTTATATAATAATTATACAAATAAAAAAAAAATTTTTCAATTTTTCTTTTTGGAAACAGAGACTTCTTATTATTATTATTATTTTTTTGTTTGTGGGAATATAGAAATGATTCTTTTACAAAAAGTACTTTAGAAAACGTTACACTTAAATTAAATAAAACATATTCTATTTCTAGAGCAGAATTAGGAAATATAGTACGAGAAGCTGGTGATCATAAAATAAATACAGAATCAACAATGTCATAGATTTCACCACATTCCTTTATATTTTGACCATCTTGACAAAAGAGAGGAAAACTTATTAAATTTATGGCAGAGCAACTTTTACGCGTACTGTCAGTTTTATGGAATTAGTCAACACTGGACGCATCAACAGCTTTTTGCACTTTGTAGAAATAACAGTAATACTGTGAATGAAATAAAATAAGGGCAAATACTAGAATAAGGAACGAGCAAAACAAAGAGTTCACAAAAGAGCAAAACATAATGTAAAGTTATGCTGCAAAAGAGGAGCGAAAACATTTAGAAGATGCTTCTCTAAACGACATCATGCGGCGTATACGCAATGCCAATAAAAGCACAAATAATAGTCAGACATATACATACACACACTCGCTCATACACACACAGCATGCAACCTAAAAACACAAACAAAAACAAGCAACAATAACTAAACAAAACACCCAAAAAGGCCTTTCATTGATATTTATTGCACAAGTTGCTTCGCGCCATTTATGAAATCAGTGCAGAGCATTCCCACGCCCCCTTGAGAGTTTTAGCACATTTCAATTAGTTTCAATTTGCCAAAAAAGCCAAAAATTCAATAGATTTTGATTGTGGCAAATAAAATGTGTAATGCGTGCGTGCAACAACAAAATAAAATCATCATAATAAATATATTAATAATAACAATCGAATATTACACATACGCAGCATGGTACGACGTATATGTATATATGTGCATACATACATACATATGTTGGTCAACCCTTTTTGGCCCATTGTTTATGGCCAACTAGTAGGGCTATCTATGACTGTGGCAACATCCGTCGCCAACATTTGTCGCCAGCTGCGCGGCCCATTGAAACGGAAATGAGAACTCAACGCAGCGGAAATTTAATAACGACCAGCAATTTAGCGAAGTGAGGACTGAGTGCAGGACTGTAAAGGACCAGGGCTATATGTGTCTATATATATATATATATATATATATATATATATAGATGTAACAACGACATATTTATGCGGCCATTTGACTGACCACAGTAGCCACACAAGCACCGCACCACCAAAACCATCCCAAGCCACCAACCCACGACCAACGTCAATTGTTGTGTTCATTGACAAATGACCATTTCATATGTGAAATGGCAATTCAATTGATTTCTGCGCAGCAACTGTTGTGTTTGCAATTGAAATGAAAATAGTTCAAATATGTTTGCCTCCCAGCAATAATGACAAGTATTTCATAAAGCTTCCCTCGCAAAAACGCCCACACATAAATTGTCCTACCTCACATCTCCTCTTTCTCTCTTTCTCTTCCTTTCTTTAGCGACAACAAAAAACCTGACAACAAATTGTCAATAACAATGGCAAAATGTTAAACACGCATGAATTTATGGCTAGAACAGATCAAGCACTCGTATGTCATGGTCATAATAATAAATTTTATAGTTTCATTTTACAATTGGACAATTGCTTGCTAGGTTGAGCATTACATATTAACAGTATAACAATTGATAAAAAATATAAAAGGGGACTCATATTTAATTAACAATATAACGAGTAATTATTCAGCTCTCATGTTGTACTTAAGTTGACTTCATCATAATTTATATTGATTAATTTATAAGTTTACATGTATTTAAAGGTATTTTAATATAATTGCCTTTGTTATTTAAACTTTTAAACATCAAAATTTATAAATAATTAATATCTACTGTTTTCCATCTACCTCAATTCCAGAGAAATAAATTCTTTTCCAAATTAATGAAAAACATTAGACCATTGAAAATGTTGAAATACTAATGTGCTATGTGAAAGTTTAAATAAAACTTATGAATGATATAAGCAGTTAATTTCAATTTGATTTATAAATTTAAATTTCCTTCTGAAAAAATGAACAAGCACTTAAAATTTCGATGCTGTCTTCACAGATTTACTAGAAATAATTTAATATCATTAATTGATAAATTTTTATGAATACCAATTCTTTCTATCCACTTGCAGGTTATGTTCAAAATCTGTAATATCTTCCAATTTATTTTATAATAAACTTTAATTAAATAAATTGCCAGTAGAAAATGTATTACATATTTCTCCTCACATAAAAATCTATGTAATATAATTTTTAAGCAACAACACACACAAACAGACGAACACACACACACACACATTGGGTGGCATTTATCAACAAAGGCGATGAAAAATTTTAATTTTCTATGAAATTAATTTTCCTAATCAGCGAGTGAAAAGTCACTCACTTGACTTTTGTTTGCCTTTGCCTTTGCCGTCTAAAGCACACATGCCAAAAGGGAAAGCTTTCCTTCAGAAATTCCTTTCCTCTTCCCTCGCTGCGCTCCTTTGCAATGTAAGGTTAAATAAAATAAAGTGACTGGCTCAATTATCTTCTTGACATTCTTTTTGCAGGCAGCTGGATTAGAAATATCCGTATGTGGCCCAAAGAGAGGACTAAAGAGGCAAACAGGCTGGCGAAAAGTCGTCAGCAGCTGCTCGTGTCAGATAACAAAGAGTTTTCTGACTTGCAAGCTCGTAGCCTTTTCACTGTGCAATTTTCATTTTGGCCATAAAAAGATTTTGCAATTAGATATATTTCCATATATGAAATCATTGTATGAGTATTACAAAAATTTATTAAATTTTTCCTTTATTTATAATTATATATGTTGGAATAATTAAAATTTGACAGAAACTTGTTGAGAAAAGTCAAACTCGACATCGAGAGAAACAGATAAACTTCAACACATTTCCAACATTTTCAACGCTTAAGCCAAAAAGTAATTATCCATTATTTACTTTATTTTACAGCTCACACACACAGACACTCATACATTTAAAGTGAGCTGGCTGAATCTATTCATTCGAGTACTCAGAGCACACCCAGAAATTAGCATAACAAAAGGCTGCTGCACAATCCAAACATTGCTAAGTCGATTCTTAATTTTCAATTAAAATCCAATTTGTGCACAAAAACACCAAAGAGTTCTTACCCATTCTTTTGCATTCGGAATGAATTACGAGTACTTGAATAACTTGCACCCAAAAAAACCCAATCCAAATCCCAATCACAACCCAAATCCACAACTTGGATCCAACAAAATATTTTTTATACAAAGCCATTGTCAATTGCAAACGGACACGCAGCATGTGAATGAGTTGGTTTTGGTTTGAATAACTTGGCTCGGAACTGGAACTTTTACGCCTTCCCAAAAGTCCTTTGTGGTTGTTCAACAGAGAAGGAATTTAAGGAGTGCTTTACTATTAAGAATTAAATTCAATATTAGTTTAGCAAGGTTTCCTTTTATATTCCATGCTATTATCTATTTTGTTTTACTTTTAATTAAAAAATTTATTACAAATTAATTATTTTAAATCATTTAAATTTTCACTTATTATTCATTTATAATTAATATTTATGACAATTAAGATATATTTTGGTTTTAATTGCATTATTTTAAGACCCCGTATTTGTAATATATTTAAACGCATATGTGCAAAACAGGCAGAAGGAATCGTTGCAGACCCTATAAAGTATATATATTCTTGATCAGCATCAATAGCCGAGTCGATATAGCAGTCTGACTGTATGTTCGTCTGTATGAACATCTAGATCTCAGCGACTATAACAGCAAACCAATTTTACAAAAAATCACAATTTTTCCCAAAAACAAAAATTTTTTTTTTCTGAGATTCGTAACCAAACTATAGAATATGTATCTAACTTGGTTTTATACATCCTTACTAAAATTGGTTCAAATCGGACCCCTATATCATATAGCTGTCACAGGCCCGATCGTAAGTACGGGGTCTCCGATAGTCGAGAATTTTCGACTGTAGCTCCGTCCGACTAGTTATTAATTGTTGCCAACAGACCAAACGTTATAATTATAATCAATAATTATTGATTATTATAATGAATAATTATTCAAAAGAATTCAAAAAAATAATTTATTTTGTTAAAAAATTATTATATTAAAAAAATAAATTTATAATTTAAAGATATAAAAATATAAAAATAAATTTGTATACAAGTCAAGTAAAAAAAAATAAGCGATTCGGTAGTATTACATGAAATGACGAATTATTAATAATTAACCTGTTCATTTTAATTTTCGATTGCCGAATTTCCGCTGAAATTGGAAAGTGTTGACTCTTTCTAGTTGATTAAACCTCTTGGCATAATATCGATTGTGATCCAATTTTTTGGCCAGAGCTACAAACTGTTCCCCACCTGCGGAATA
The DNA here is from genome assembly GCA_035045575.1 of Drosophila falleni. Classification (NCBI taxonomy): domain Eukaryota; kingdom Metazoa; phylum Arthropoda; class Insecta; order Diptera; family Drosophilidae; genus Drosophila; species Drosophila falleni. Next base: position 178,310 of record JAWNOV010000054.1, on the reverse strand, counting down.
TAGTGCTAGCATAAAGTTAACTAACCTCAAATGGAATTGTTCATTCAAATTGTTCAGGGTATCACAGGTATTTAAGCAGGACCAATGGAATTCTTTTAATAGAGCGCCTTCGTTAGACTTGTTAATCAGTTGACAGAGAGCCAAAAATCTTTGTTGCTCAGCGTCCAATTGGAAAATTATATTATACAGATCTGCCAGACATTGATAAGACTTGAAACCCATTTTCGTCTGAAGAACGCCACACTCAATGCCATTAAGATACTCGCTATGGAGATCCAATAACTCATCCAGACTTTTAGTTATTCTACAGGCAATTAAGAGACTTTCAAAGGCACTGCCAAGCACATCATGAAGAAAATAATTTCGTAATGTGGTCATGAATTTCAATAGCTTATCGATAAACTGATCGAAACTTTCTGCCACAATCAAAGCGTCTTCCGAGTGTTGAAAACCAATGCGTTCCAAGAAATGCGATTGTTGTCGTCGAATGCGTTCCGAGAGCACGTAGTCGGCGTGATGAAGTTGCCAGAGACCCTCAAAGCAGGAGGAATACTGCTCCAAACGATGTCCTAGAAGTGCTGACCAGTGAGAAGGCAGCTTCCATTTCAAGAGAAAGCGACTCCAGCAAAGTTTACCCTCTGTCTTGGATTGATCTACATACAATGGCTGATTGTGCCTGTCCAGCAACTGTTCCATCAAGTTGTTCAATTGTTGGACATCATAACAATCTAAAGGCTGCTCCAATGCCGGCTCTAGCAGCTCAATCAGATCCCTTACAAAATCCACATCTGTAAGCAGCAAATATTGATGCAAACTACTTAATATATCTAATAGACTTGGACTGAGTTGTTGCAGTTGCATTAAAAGCACCTTTGATGTATGCTGCTTTATCTTGAGGATGAGTTCCCTCATTGGCTGACCATTTAGTTCTTGATAACTCTGCTTACAGGCCTCACTTAGCTGTTGATGCAGCTGCTCCGTCTTTATAGAGTTTGGCAAGGCAGTTTCTAAAAATTTCCTGGCATAATGTTGATTTCTGCCCACGTCGAGCAGCAGCTGAGCTAAATTGCTGTCCAGAAATGGAGGCAGCAGCTCCACAATTATTTTGAAATGTGATGTCCAATAAAGCAAAGGATCTGTTTTCTCATAAGCTACAATAAAAAACTCTTTGGTCAGCTGACCCTTCAGCAACCACTTGGTTATCCTGGTCAGCAGCGGCTGTGTGACTTTTAATACCCACTGTTGAAGCAGCTCATCATAGTCTGCGTTTCCTAGTCCCAAATGTCGATGAAGAGCTGTCAGCAATGGAAACTTACGAGTTAAGCCTTGACAGACTTGGAGTAACCATTGGAATCTCAGCTGAAGGTTTCTCGTATGCAAAAACAAACGGATCAGACTTTCCGGTTGCAATTGTTGTGCCTGATGGAATCTGTAGAGCTTCAACAACTCCTCGCGAAGACAATGTGCCAAAATCTTGCCACATTCTCCAAAGAGGCACAGTCTCAACTGTTGTTGTTGCAGAGATTTGTAGTAATAACCCAAGTGACCCAGAGACAGAAGCAAGAAGGATTCACTAATGTCCTGCTGATGATGTGGAGAACGCAACAACAGACGGAACTTATACGCCGAAGGCATCAACTGCAGACACTCGCAACCCAACATCCCGTGGAGAATATCCCTTTGCCGATCCGCCGATGAGAGATCCCTGCAAACATCTCTATCTCGATAATGCCAGCGAAGCATCTCATATTCCCGCTGCTCCTCAAATGTGAGCAGCTGAAGCAGCTGAATCTTGGCTATCTCACGAATACACAGCTCGGGACTCCACAATGGCTCATACATTATCTGTCGCAGGGTCAACTCGATACGTGCTCTAATCTCGACAGCATCTAGGGGACAATCCTTGCCACTCAATCCCATGATCTCCGAGAATTGAGCGAGTTGCTCAAAGAAATTTGGTGCATTTGGATTACAGGGGCAGCATCGATAGGAGGGATTGCATCTGAACAATTGTATAATGGCACGAGGAGCCGCAATTACATAACGCTGATGTTGAAATTTAATGCGGATTGTCGAGAACCTTTCAACTGAAGGCCTAAAGACAACAATCTGCTCTTGTGGAGTTGTCAATTGATTATTATTAACATCAATTTTTTCCTCTTCCACAACTGATGTCATTTTTTCATCACTATCCTCCGATTGTCGATCATAGTCGGTTAAAGTTTCCCAACTTGCTTTAGATAAACTGCTCGAGTCTATCGACTGCTTTCTGTAAAATTCTTCACTATCAGAGATCATAAGTTTAGCATAAGCTCCAAGTATTAACTGTCGCATTTCCCAATCCACTATATAAACTATTTTCTTACATCTCTCTTCATCTCTGAGCATATCGATTTCCTCTATCGAGCTATCCTCTTCAATCTCTGGCCGATCGGGAAGATGGACTAAATTTTGTAGCCCCTCCTCCCATATAAATCCTTTCAATTCAAAGCTAGTTTTCTTTACATAGTTCTCCAGATATACAAATTCTATTATTTTCAGTTTTATGGGCAATACTCTGGATAAGTTTATGCCCCGTGCTCCAGCTCAAACCTCTTAAATGATATATATATTTCTTTGCAAAATCTTCCAGATAAGCAAATCCCATTATTCGGGTCTTAATAGGCAAAATTAGGACGAATTTATGTTCCTTTTCCCATTTTAAGCCCTTTAACTTAAAACTATTTTCCTTTGCAAATTCTTCCAGATAAGTTAATCCCAGTATTTCGATTTTTATGGGTAAGTTTCCAACAAGTTTATTCTCCTTCTTCCAACTCAAACCTCTCAGATCAAGTTTAAATTCTTTTGCTAAATATTCCAAATGTGTGAATCCCATTACTCTCAATTTTATCGGAATATTCTGAATGCATCCTTGTTCCCATTCCCATCTCAAACCTTTCATCTGAAAGCTACATTTCTGAAAATAGTTCTCTTGACAGGCAAATCCCATTTCTCCGGTCTTCAAGCATAAAATGCTGTTAGATTTGTGTTGCAGATACATTTTAGAGAGTTTTTCAATTCTGCTTGTCAATTGGGATGTCTGCAATTCAATCATGTTGATATGTTTAAGTCTTTGAACCAGCTCAGTTAGGCGATCTGTATATCCTTCCTGATAAAGAAGGGCCTCCTTTAGACTCATTTGCTTTGGCTTGTCCGCGTCAAATAGTTTATAAAATAATATCAAATATATATGTTGCATTTTGTCATTTGTCTGCAGTTTAGTCAAATTTCCATAGAGATGAAAAAAGAGTTTTGCGCGAAAATGATGCAAAGCTTTCTCCTGGCGATCCTTTTTAAATTGAAGATGTTTGAAATGTTCCTGAATATCTGAAAGTTCAATGTCAGCCCTTGGTTTCTGTGGCTCACAAGCTTCCAGAAAATTATCAAAGTTCGGTTGATAACAGCCCAAGGAAATACTTAATTTACCCAAAAGTATAAATATCTTGCTGCGATCCAGTTCCGGCTGAGATTTAAGCAATTTATTTGGGTCCAACGATTCCTCTGCCATTTTAATCTTTATTAAGATAGTTAAAGAGTTTGTCTAACTAAGAAAGTAATCATTTACTCCAATAAAATATAATTTGTATACTCTTCTTAGATAAAATAACTTTGAAATTTGTTTTTATAAATTTTCAGCAACTTTGCAATTATCTCTAATCATTGAGAAAAAGTAGAATATGTTAATCTTTCCTAACGTATTTTAAACTTGTCAACGTATAATTGACTCATAAATCAAGGTTAACTAAACTAACGAATTCAGCAGAAATTGCTTTGCTTTTCCAACTTTTACACCTTTTGCAACATTTCATTCATTTCAAAGGCTCTCAGGCTCAAAATGTATGACGCTACTTTTAACCTCAGACCGTACAAAGTTTTTGCCACCGTCAAAAAGGAAACTATGCAAAGATAAGTGAAAAAGATTATATATGCATTGTACTAAAATTTACCGCCAACATCAGCGACAAAAGGAAACCTGCAAAAAAGCCAAAAAATAATCACAAAAAAAAAAAACAACCCAGTGACTGAAATGCCACACAATTTACGTGCAGGCAAGTCAAACGTAACGGAAACGGAAGCGGAAGCAGCCATTTAAAAACACGACACGGCATATAAAAGAGTAGAAAGAGATAGAGAGCAAAAGCGAAAGAGAATGAGAATGGTAAAAGTGTTGAAGAAATTATCAAAGTGATTTCTTGGCAAGACGCCCTTTAGCAACAGCCTTTGGGTTAACAAGAGGAAAACACACTATATTTTTATTCTGCATCAAAATTGGAAAATTCATTTTTTCTCCATTACTGCTTATTTTTGTCATATTTTCAATCCCTGTTCATTTCTTTATACTTCTTCCAAAACATCAAACTATCATAACTTTGTCAAATCTTTAACGATTTCCTTGCGGAATGTCAATTTGATCATTATTTTACCTCCAATTTGATTCTGCATCAAAATTGAAATATATATATAATATATATATATAAAACTCGATGTTTGTATCTTCACGTATTATTTACCGATTGAGCGACAACTTCACGGTTAGGATTAGCAAAGTTTTCACAACCATATCATAATTAATTCTCTAGATATAATGTACATCTGTAGTATAGAAATTCTTTCCACAATCTCGAGTGCTTAACATTATTAAACACACATATACATCTTAAGCAAGTACTTACAAATATATACCAATAAACTGAGAAGGATGGGAGGTAAGTGCATCTAACTAACCAACTAGCTGATTCGCAATCTATAGACACTCAAGTTGTAGTTACCGATTCATGTGAATGTTCAACAAACGACTCACTGAACAATGCAAATAATTGTCAAACTTAACGTGGTACAAAAGGATGTCACAACGAAGGAAAAATGACTGAGCGCAGAGGAAGAAAGAGAGGGGAAAATAAAGCTGAAAGCCAAGCAAAGAATGGAAGCGTATGATTTTTATAGTGCACAGCCAACAGGCATTGTGCTTAGCTAAAGGAAATGACAAAAAACCGAACAGAGAAAAGTGTGAAAACTTTGAATGCTGACTGTTGATTGTCTATGCTATTGGTTCCCATTCCCATTCCCGTTCCCGCTTTCCGCAAATCGACGCTTTAATCGCGCACGAATCGTGTAGAATTCGCTTTGCAAAAAGGTGCACATTATAGGGTAGATTTTTACTCCCATTCCCTATTTTTCTGTCCCTTTCCTTCTCTTGTCATTGGCTTTGCACATTTGAATGAACGCAAAACAGTCGATGAATTGGTTGCGGGTTAGTCGTTAGACTCATAGTGTCATTGTCGCTGCACCCTCTTAACTACCCGACATTACAATGAAAGTCAATAAATTTGATTTGACATTTGCCACGCCCCCTCTCTTTATCCTTTATCCCTTCTCTTCCCTTCCCTGACATGTCATACGACATTTCCTTGCGCTGATTCAGCACATTTGCCTTCCACTTGTCGTCGAGGCTTCAATTGTAATTTTATTATCCCGCCTTCATTCAATCCGCCCAACAAACTGTCACTCAGTCTGTATTTTAATGAGCAAAAGAATGCAAGTTTCATTATATTAAAGAAGAATTGTCAATGAGTTATAGAAAAAAGAAATATGTAAATATTGCAATTAATTTGTATTTAGTTCAGTCGAACTTTATACAACCTTAACCAATTTTAAATACTTAACTAAAACATGATAAATAAAGTATTATTATAATTGCTATAAGAAAATATTAACGATAATCGAAAATTATAATTTTTTTAATAAACTATTAATATTAATAAGATGAGAATAAACCATTTGGAATGGGAGCAAAGCAATCATGATAACCAAGGAATTTCCCAATGAAATTATTATTTTGTTATTAATAATTAAATTGATTATTTCGTCTGAATTTTGGAAAAACACTTTGTTTTAATTAAACAAATAATATTAATACCTCTCCCATGGGAATATCTCAATACCAAGGAATTCCCCGGTTGATAAATGTCTTTATATATTTAATCCCATGACCCAAACAGAGAATCACATGGATAGACGAATATGAAAATGTGCAAAAAAAAAGCCAGTCTTAGTATGGCTCTCTTATTTACACGTATGATGAAGACCCTATATATAGCCAATGCTGATTCTTTAAGAGCATTAGTTCCACCCGAGTCTTTATAGAAGAATCAACTATAATGCAGCTATTCTTTATTGTCCCTATCCTTGTGATCGGTTTCCTGGCATTGGCCCATGGTAGGTATCATACAAATATCATACAAATGTTATCAATTACGAGTTGTACAATTAAATATTATTTCTATCTACAGCCAATCCAGTAGCGGAACCGGTTCCCGATATAAAAATAGACACATGCAATTTTTGTACCAATATAAGTTAGATGTCCTGGACTTTGCTGATCATTTTTTAAAAATTTGATACTGTTTTATTTTTAATAATAAAAATTATAAATATATGCAAAATTAAAATATTCAGAAATCTTCTAATGGTCGTGGCAATTATAATGAAGGGAGACAATTATTTATTGCTTTATTTCAATAACAATTTGGTAATATTCTTTTTAAAAACTGCCAAATGTGACCTTCAATAAAACAACCTAAATGTTTTTGGAAAAGACTTATTGTATATATTTTGTGATAGTTTAATTAAAATTCATATCTATCATTGGAGCAAGTTTTGGTAAAAAAAAATGTGGTTTATAAGTAAACAAAAAATACTAATAAATTAAATGCACGGTGAACATTTGTAAATGGCCTTTATTTTTAATTAATGAAAATAATTGAATTGTTGTTTCTATCATTGGATCATCTTTAGATTAAAAAAATATTATTTGTAATTAAAGAAATAATTTTAGTACCTTTCTGATGGGAATAAACCATTTGTGAATAGGAATTCCCATTCTGATGGGAATAAACCATTTGTGAATAGGAATTCTCAGTATTGCACTTTAATCTATTATACAGACACTATGTGAGTCCCATGCTGGCTCTTTAAGAGCATTAGTTCCACCCAAGTCTTCATAGAAGAATCAACAATAATGCAGATTTTCTTCGTAGTCACTATCCTTGTGATCGGTTTCCTGGCATTGGCTCGTGGAAAGAATCATGTTATCAATTACGAGTAGTAACGATCCAGAACCAAATATCAACATTGACACATGCAATCGTTGCATCAATCTAAGTTAGGTGTCCTGGGCTCTACTGAAAAACTTGCAAATTAAAATATTTCCAAATAGAAAATGTAGCTTAAATCATTGAGGTGACTAAGTATACAATAATAAATATCGTAAATAAATAGGTATTGAATTGAATAGAAAGTTGTTTTCAATTTATACAAAATCTTAAAAATATACTCGAAATCCTTGAATTCCACAAAATGATAATGCTCCTTTAGAAATGTCCCGGGCAAATTAATATTATTTTGCATAGCGCAATCAACACAAAGGCAATCAAGTTAATTATAATTTCGATTGTATCAAATTGCAGACAGTGGCCAATTGTGCTGTGTCTATTAGCCATATGAGCTAACAGGGGGGAAGGAAATTCCCCAAGCAAACATGTTTCGGGCCAAACTTCTGCTTACTTGCTACCAATTAGAAATTGACCAACGCGCCACATACATACGAGTATAATTAATGATTGGGATTCCCGACTTGGCCCTGTGGCTGGGATGTTGAAAATTTATGCAATGCAGCAAGTTGCAAGTAATTGCAGAGGCACGCTGGAGACGCCTCAGAGGCGATTTTAGCAACTGCATTGGTTGCCCATACGCCATGTGGTACAATGGCGAGTTATTAATTCAGAATTTGCACTAACATTGGATTATTATTAAAAGACGACTTCGATTACCCAGCTGAAAGCGGGGAGATAAATCGGAAGTTCTATTAGCCACTTCACTTAAATTACAAAATCCTGTGATTAAAATCCTAAACCAATTATAAAATTATACAAGCCATGATACGAGCACTTGCGGCAATTAGGCAAACACTCACACACAAAGAGAGAGAGAGAGAGAGAAGTGAGTGAGAGAGATGATTGCAAAGGACACGGCAATTACGTGCAAAATTTAAAGCGTCATTTTATAACACACAGACAGTCAGACAAACAGTCAGACCTCTTCAACTCAAATCGTATATGTCATAAGATTGTTACTTAAACGAGTCGCATGTCCCATGTCCAGTTGCAAGTCCTTTTACGTAATCCTTTTGGGCCTTACACATTACATTAAGTACACAGACAGACACAATTTAAAACGTTTTCATCTCTAATTACATACGAATTACAATTGCTGCTTGTCATCCTTCTAATAATAAACGCATTCCCGTTGCACGACTTGTAATTTAATTTAAAGTCTTATTATCCAACATATTTAATGTAATAAAGGTTCAAGCATTATTATACTCGCTCCAATGCATTTTGAAATATAAAGAGGGAATTTCTATTTGCTGTTAATTAGGAGAATGTTTAATGAAAGTTCTAAGAACTTTCAAACTTTTCTTGACATTATTTTTTATTGGTTTTTAATTTATTGCAAATTAAACAAACTATTTATAAAATTAATAAGACTTATTTATTTATTATTAAATTGTTCATTTTATATATTAATTAATTTATCTCTCTTAAATCTATTAAATCCAATGATTATTCAAAAATGTTTAAATATTTTAATTGAGCTTTTCAATTTCATAAATTAATGAAAAAGAAATAAAAACGTTAGATCATATTAAACTGCCGTTTTTATAGAGTATTCACTCTTCAGCGCGACCCAATTTAATTGCAGCTCTTGTTTTGAGATGCATTTGTCGCCTTTCAGTGCCGACAGCAAATGTATTTGGAATTAGGCTTATTACAAGGCCTTAGAATAGTATTGCTTTATATTCCAATATTTATTCACATACTCGACGCACACACACATACACACACACACACAAAGGAGACACACGTATAAATATAGCTTGCCATTCACTGGACAGAGCATAAATTTCAATTGGAATTTGGCTAAAGGTCGAGTTAGCCAATTAACATAAGGCTGAAATTGAAGTTTGTTTTGTTTTGCGGCAACTTGAATTATTATTATGACATTATTTATCTAAGAAATGAATGCATATGTATTTGTGTGTGTGTGTGTGTGTGTGTGTGTTTTTTCATGGGTTAATTTGCGTAAATTGTGTGGTTATTTGTGACTAATTGAATGAATAAATCTGCATTGAAAATTTGCACAATTGTGGTGTAATTTTAATATAATTGGCCCCAGTATAGAAAATCATATAAGCTTGGTCAAAGCTTAATTCATAAGAAACCATTAAATGTCTCCATCTTAGCCAGAACGACAAGTCACCCATTGGCCCATTTTAGATTAAAATTCACATTCCTTAAGAAGTTGGTTTTTATCTTCCTGGATTTTGTTCAGCGTCATGCAGCAAATTAAAAAATTGTGCAACAATTCGAAGCGCACTGCAAAGCAACAGCAACAAAAGGAAATTGTCAGAAAAATGCAGCAATAATAAAACGCAAAAAAGAAATTAAATAATATAAAAGAATAAAAGAAAAAAGCGACATGAAATTAGAAGGAGAATCAAATGCCAAGTAGCTCGACACAGTAAGAAATAAGATGAGCAATCTGTAGGGAACAGGCAGCGGCATGCTGCAAGTTTCTAGTTGCAACAGTAACTGGACGCACTCGTGGCACGTGCAACACTTGCCACAGTAATTGATAGCACGCTAGACTGATTCATACTGCAATTCAGAGAAGCTTTTCCTTCTTTAGCTAGACGACACTTTTTTTATAAAAAAAACCAATGACATTTAAGTGGGAAGTTAAGCGGAGCATTTTCCTTAAAAAACTGTAAATTTAAAAAACCCCTAAAAATTAAAATACGTATATATTCGCTTACTCTTTTTGAGTAAGTGTAATACCATCTTATTGTTCACATCGCTAACGAGTGACAACGAGTATGAATAATTTCCCAAGTAAATCCGTTGTGAACACATTCCCGCCGGCAGTTTCCGCTTTTTATTTCCTATTTTTTATGACTTCATAGTAGGGGAAAGGCACAACACAAATTTGGATGTGATTTAGTGTCAACATCTTGCCAGTGTAGATATCATCAGCTTCTCGGTAAAAGAGTTGGGTTTGTTTTTACTCTACCATAAACTGCAAGAAATATTAGTGCAAATGCAGTAAAAAGATTCAATTTAAAATAAGTCAAGTAACGTAATAGCATAAAAAATAATATTTCTTATGTCTGAGTGTTTTTATCTCTGGCATTTATATCATCAAGAATTAAATATATAATTTTAATTTTTATCTTTTCATCTTTTCATACAGAAAATATAATAAATTTACGAATAAAACTTCTTACAGCTAAAAAAAAAATGAAGAGAAATTAAATATTTTGCGGTATAGCAATAAAATTAAATTAAAAAAATAAATGTTTTAATCATTCTTTGTCTCTGTTTAAGCCGCCCTCTCGCTTTCTGTCCCTCTCAACAAAATAATAGTTTTTTGTCCTCGTAAAACATGCTGATTAATTCGCAGCTTAATCATTTATATTATTTGACATGCAATCAGAGCAAAGCCTCGTCAGCATTTTTTGTATCCCTAATCTATTTTGTCATAATCTTTTGCAGTGTACTCGTGTCCGTTGTCTTTTTGCAGTGCACAAATCTATTTTAATATTTTCTTATTTGCCACTGACATTTACGAAAAATCACATAAATTGGTGCACACAGCCATTTTGTCTTGCCATTGTCATGACTCGGCCTGAGACTGAAGACTCCGAGGCCCGAGGCCCAAGACCCGGATCCAATGAAGTAGTGCCTGCTCCTGCAAAATACACAAGCAGTGATGAGCCAGAAGCCAGAATTCTGAGTTCCCGACTACCTCACTGACTACAGCCATCAGCATGGGGGTAAAAAGAGATTGAAGGAGGGGGGAAGAGAGCGACTACACCACACAAAAGCTTCTTATATTTTTTCTTTTACTATTATTCCCACGTACTTAAATTTGTATACCCTGTAAAATGAAGAAAGGTGTTGTTTATTGAAAATATTAGCCACAATATTTGGAATTAAAAAGATTTTTATAATTTTGTTATTTATAATTATTTTTATACCCTGAATTTTGGACGTTGTGCAGAACTTTAAAATTTTAGAATATCACAGATAAATAAATTGATTGGAACTAATGCCGATAGAGAGAAGAATTCTTTTTAAGTAAATGCTAAATATTTATTTTATTTGCTTTCTGCTTTTAATTTTCAACTGCTTTTAGTTGACGTTGATTCAATAAATAAATAGTTCAAAACTGATTACAGGGTATGGCAACGTAGACTATCGTGACGTCTGTCATTAGTTGTTGTTGTTGCTGTTGTTGCTGTGCACACACGATGAACGTTGGCAACTGAAGAGATATGCAGAGATATAAAGCAATTTTCTACGTAAATACTTTGTAATGGATTTAGTAAGTAGTAAAGTATGACGCGTTTGCCATCTAGAGCATGTCGGCGCAACTGTACGTGTATGTATGTGTGTGTGCGAGTGAGTTAGGAGCTCAATAAGAGAGAGAATAAAGTAATGCCTGTCTATTTGGACGTATGTATGAGTGTGTGTTTGATATTGTAAATCTCAGCATAGATATACATATATATATATATATATATATATATATATTTTTGCGCATCATATAATTGATGAAAAAGTATTACAGCGATTTTCAACGGCATTTTTTCTTGTTGGCCCATTACATACTTACATATGTGTGCTGACAGAAGACTTAGTATATGTGTACATACATACATGTATGTGCATGCATGTGTGTGTGTGCGTGTGTGTCTTTATATAGCCTTAGTAAATGGAGCGTAGTGAGTGAATTATATTTAATGCTTTGTGTAATTTAAATATAATAAACCGTCGTACATCTTGCAAAAGTATAGATAGAAAGGTAAACTAAGGAGTGAGAGAGAGAGAGAGAAGGTCAGTTAGGCGCAGTATGAGAGCGCAATATCTGCAGCAATATAATAATATTTGGTCGCTTTCGCAGTCATAAATGTTCTTATGGTCGATGGCATAAAAAATAGGCAATAATTTTTAAATGCCATAACAACATTTTTGGCTTATTTAATGACACATAAACCCAATTTTACAGCCAGGAGCGAAAAGTATTTTTAAATATTATAGTATAAAATTAAATTGTCAACAACTTAAACAAAATTTACAAAATACATTCTTTAATTCATTTATATTTTATAGATAAATAAATTTGCAAATTTTAGTGGACTTCTCAAAATGAAATGAAAAGTCAGTTTGTTTGGTTGACTGTTTGTAAGTTTGTCTGTTTGTATCAAAGCGCTAAAAAAGATGATGGAGATCTATTCCATTTCGAAAATCTAGAAATGCTTGTTCTACGACTTTTTAAAAAAAACCACCGCTAAAATTGACGCCTCAACAGTTTTCAAACCATAAAAGCTACAGATACGTTCTATATATCATTGGAAAGGTGTGTTTGAGGGATTTTAGGCGTACCTTTTACCTTTTTCTTTAGTATTCAAATAACATTTTACATGTGAAGTACGTAAAATTTTGAATTTTTGGTATTTAAAGCATAAACTTTGGCTAAGGGATTTGGAAGATATTACCTGTTAACTGAATATATACATTTTTCTATCAGTCGAAAATCACGGGATATCCAACCAATCTGATACAATATGCATTAAACTTGGTTTCATATATCCTGGCTAAAGTTGGTTGAAATTGGACTACATCACATAGCTGTCATAGGACTAAGTCTTAGTATAAAAAACTTTTTTGTTTACGAGATATTGTAACTAAAAGTCTAGTGACGAAAGCAATTTTCAGCCCTCAAATTTCCAATTTTGTGGCGAACAAAATTAAGTTTAATATAAGAATATTAAATAAGACTATAAACTTATAATAAAAAAAAAAAAAAATTGGAATTCGGCACTGCGCAAAAAGTAATTTTTATGAAGCCCACTACTCATTGTCTCCTTTAATTTGTCCAATAATTTAAGTATCGCCCAATTCTCTGAAATCTCCCTCTAGAGCCTTTTGTGTTTATTGTTTTATTGACAACCTGCAAACCAAAACATCAACAACAACATTTGTGCGCAAACAACTTGATTAAAAAACCACAAAAGCAGTCATTCCCGAACTGCTCTAACGTCCCCAAGAACACAAACCCAACTGGGTATTGTGGACCATTCAAAAAGGGCACTCAATGAGCATTCGCATTCGTATTCGCATTTGATTGTGGACTGGACGGTGAATTCGAACTGTTTCAATATGGTGCACCGCCATTTTGTGACAAGGAGGTCAGCCACAGGGTAATTTAAATGAAATGAACAACAAATGCACTCACACTCAAACTCGAAAAAAAAAAAAAAAACAAATGAATGGGGGAAAAAAAGGAACACTCACTAGCACCCGTTGAATACTCGTAGCATGTGACATGTGCCACAAATGTTGCTCCAAAAATAAATAGCAAGTTGTAAATTGTGGAGAGTAGCTGGTTGAAATGCTGATTGTAGTCGGGTTTTCCGTTGTCCTTTGTCCGGAAGTGGGCGTTACACTGGGCATGGTCCATGTCCTGACCGTGTCCGCATATTGCTTTTCAAATTGGTCATCGAGCATAATAAAAAGCATGCGGGTATTGAGTTTTTATGGCGTTAACAAATTGCTTTTTATAACACAATTTTGATATGTGGCTAACAAAAAAATAAAATGGGCAATAATACTTGACTATTTGTTTTTGCCGTCCGTCAGATTTATTTGTACAAATTTGATGTACAAAACAATAGTGACAGTCAGAGATAGTCAAATATGTAAAATATTTTTCCTTTCGAAAAGATATTGGATTTCGAACAAGCTCAGTTTCAAAGTAACAAAAACCAATAATACATTGCCTTTAACTATTTTCTTGACTAAAAAAAACCAAAAGCAAAAATCCTTTGTTACAATATTAGAAGGTCAGCAAATAAAATCCATATATTTTCAATTTCACTTGCATAAAAATGCTCGCTTTTATTTTGGAATTTTTGTTTAGCTGAAAGCGAAAAGGGAAAACTTCTGGTTTTGTATTTTCCGTTCGCATTGAAATTCTATCATTGCTATCTATTGTTCTGTAGCTATGTCTCTCTCGCATTCACTCTCTCTCTCTCTCTCTCTCTCTCTCTCTCTCTCTCTCTCTGTGGCCTTTCTATTAAAAATAACAAATCCCTAAATACGCCACTCAAAATTCAATTAAAACTCTCGACGCACAAGCGCCGACAGATTTATAAATCCCACACACAAACAGACACGCACACACACACAAACAGACACCCACACGCACACACAAACACGCACCCAAACGCAGACAGAGACAAATCCATGGCTAAAACGTTAGCCAACTGCTGGTGTGGAGGTAACAGAACACATTGGCATTTCAAATGCCAACAATTGAGTGCTTTCGACTGAATTTTCAAATATTTATACGCCTCGACAGCTGCAGAGGTAAATCGGCGACTATAAATGAGCTCAGCGCCTATAATTATGCAACACAATTGGTTTTTGGCGCTTGCACTTTGCATAAATTCCCGGTATCATTTGGCACATTCGATACATTTATCGAGACAGTACCATGCCAATCGCACATCTATAAAAAATAACCAAATGCACCTGTAATTTTTCCAATTACAATTTGGATTCCATGCCTGCAGGTTTGGCGTGTTTATAAGTTAAGAAACAGAGATTCAAAAATTTTCAATGGCCAAGTTGCAAATGTCTGCAGTAACATACAAATGTCATTAGGGGTGGTCACAAGTACACTTACAACTTGATGTTGACTGCTTTCAGCAAGAATTAGTGATGAGCGCGTGAATCGAGAGCTGCAGCTCCAAATATCACGTTTTCACAAACACTTTAAGAAAAAATAAATAGTGATGCAAAAAAAAATTTATCTTCCAATTTCAATACATATCGCAATTAGAAGTCAAATAATGATCAACTGAAATGTGTGTAGTTTATGAAATAGTGTCAAAGGGAAAGTATGGAAAATTGCACAGGGATCGAAAAATTGGCAAAAATTGACAGTGGTAGAAAAAAATTCAATTTGTCAATTTTTATGTAGAATCAATAAAAGCTCAAATAACACTCGGCAACAGAATTGAACTTTGAAAGCCTTACTTGAGATTTAATCCAGTAGTTTAAGAGATATCAATTCTTTAATTAAGAAAAATATGATTTTTCTTAGCTTTTTTTCACTTTAAAATTCGAGGAAAAGTCGAAAAAAATGTGTTACATTTTATTTACTATTTTATGTGCATAGCTGCATTTATTACGCGTTGTTTAAGATATGGCAGCTATATGATATAGCTAACCGATTTGAACCAACTTTGGTTAACATGAGAAAGACAATAACAAAGTCAAATTCTGTGAGTTTGGTTCGGACATCTCAAAAAACACAAAAAATTTTCATACTAAATGTCATGCCGCTCCACAACGAAGTCAAAATAATCGACAAAAACATGCCTAGACAAAAATAAATATTATATCCCTGTCTCTCCATAGATTTTAATGAATTATATCTTAAACAACGCGTAATTGCAGCTATGGTATTAAAATAGTTAATAAAATGTAATAAATTTTTTTCGACATTTACTCGTATTTTAAAGTAAAAAAAGCTTAAAAAAAATCATAATTTTCCTAATTAAAGAATCAATATCTCTTAAACTACTGGATTAAATCTTAAACTTTGCATTAATGAATTGTAGCTTTAAGATAAAGTATAGCTTTGATAAATCGATTTTGGTATTCTCGAGTAATGATGGCAAATGTGGGTGCACCTCTAAAAAAAAAGTTAAAGAAAAAAACAGATTTTTAAAAAATTCTAAAAAAAAAATCTCACCATAAAAAAATGTTTTTCGTCGTTTTTGGTCCCAAATCTACCAAAAAAAAGTTGGTTTGATTCTTGTAATTTTTGGGCTGTTGTCTAGTGCAATGATCGATTTAAAATTCCACAAGAAAATCGGTTAAGATTTGACAAAGCTGTGGCATTTTGAAGTTTTTGTATGAAAAAAATTAAAATTTTCAATTTTGATGTTGATTTTATTTTTAGGCCAAATATTGATCAAATTGGTATTCCGCAAAAAAATCGGCTACGACTTGTCAAAGTTATGACAGTTTAAGCCGTCATGGAAAAAAAAAGTAATGTAGAATCAAATTAAAGGCCAATTGACAATTGTTATTAAAAAAATCACGACTCACGGCTCAGCTCTATCGATGTGTGTGGCCGACAAGCTGCGACATTGTTTGAGCCATTTTGAGCAGCTGTTTCGCCTGCTGGTTTTTTGTGTGCCTGTTAAGTATGCACTTTTTTCTGGGTTTTCTTCTTTAACGTGTGTGTACAGATGTGTGCATGTGTGTGTGTGTTAAATGTGTGCGATTTGTCGTAGTTGCTCTATAATGGCCAGTGGATGTCGGTCGGTCGGTCGGTCGGTCGGTAGAGCCGTTATGCTTATGGTTTTGCATGGCGGCACGTGTGGAGCATGCAGATGGTGCCGGTGAGAGGGGGAGAGTGGGGGATAGTTGGAGCAGTGGCAACCCAACGAACCGCCCAGCAAAGCAGAACTGAAATTGAACAAATTCCTGACAAATTGGAATTTGGTTTAGTTTTTTTTTCTGTTTTGCTTTATTTCTTGCTGTTGTCTCTCTTCTTATTTCTTTTGCGCTGCCAGCGAAATTTGCTCACATTTTTCTTATTGTTGTTTTTGTCGCTCTTTTTTGTTATTTGCTTCATTTTTTTTTTTGTGCTGTTGTTTCTGCAACATTTCCACGCAAGATTTCGCCTCAAATATGTATGCGCTGGGCCATTATGATTATTTCTACATTGCGTTGTACCCCAACTTCCCTTGCTCACCCCGCTCCCCGCCCCCTAAGCCCTACAGATCGTATTGCTTCTGCACTTTGAAAAATGACACTTTACAACAGTTGTAATTTGTTTTTGTTGTTTTCCTTCAGATGCTTGTCCTTTTCATTCTCGTTACTGTATCTATGATGGTCAGAATATGTATGTATGTGGGTAGCCACCTACAACAACTATGAGGGTTGAGCAAATTGTGGGTGCCAATGTGATTTGTAGTTTTTGGGCCAATGATATGGGCGTGGTAAGCAATTTAATGTCATTTTGTATGGAAGCTGGTTGTAAAAACTTTTAGATTCTACCATAACACGATTTTGGATCACTTATCAAGTTTTCAAAGTAGGAATAGAATATGTAAAACCTGCCTGGTTTACAAGGCTCTATTTGTATTTTTAAAATTTTCTTCAAAGATCCAAATGCAGTGCTGCCACATTAATTTTCGATTTTCGTTTCGGTTTCTTGTATTTTGAATGTTTCGGGTTTGAAAGATAATAGGTGTAAACATATTTTAAGAAAAGTTAATATGTAAACTAAAGTTTTTTGGTTTTAAGAAGATTTGTCCAATAAGATCGATATTCAAATTAAGAACCAAAATTAATTTGAAAAACGATGATAACACTTTAACAACATAATTGAATCTAATGCTTGATTGAACTTAAACTAACCTTTATAAATGAATCGGTTACTAATAGGCTTTTTTGGTTTGA
The DNA here is from genome assembly GCA_035045575.1 of Drosophila falleni. Classification (NCBI taxonomy): domain Eukaryota; kingdom Metazoa; phylum Arthropoda; class Insecta; order Diptera; family Drosophilidae; genus Drosophila; species Drosophila falleni. The sequence continues at coordinate 160,668 of JAWNOV010000054.1, read as the reverse complement.
TTAATATCGGCTTCGGTATAATAAAATAGTTTGTTTCGGTTAGGAATTCAGTAATGGCTTTCAATCGATTAATACCGTTTAATGGTTATGGTTTTAATCAGTATTTACCAGTATTTTAAATGAGGATCTAGTGTAGTTTTGCATTCTTTAATTAATTCATTTTCCTATTTTTGTACATTTATTGTTTAAGTTCAAAATTACTTACAATAAAAAATTTAAGTTAATTAAATCAATATTTTGAAAGCACGCCTCATTGGCATTTTAGTTTCACACAATGGCTGATTACTGTCATCTAAAGTTGTCATTGGAGCCAATCCATTTGACCACTTGACCAGCTAACCGCAATTTAATCATTCGAGCCAACTGACAAACAAGCGTAACTGCCAAACTAACCGCTGAAACCAATGTTTATTATTTTAGCATACAAATTAAATGCAATATTTATAGATTTTAATTTGTTGAATAATTACTGTATCGTACACTGTATATTTTCCTATCGAAATTATTGTACCAATTTTAATTATGAACAAAAATACTGAAAATCACATAGACAGCTAACTTTGCGGTCATTCTGCCCATGATTTTCCAAATAAAAGGGAGCGGGACATTTGTGGTAATGCCCACTAAAAGCCCTGATGCTCTGAATTATTGAAATGCATGCAAATTAGTTTCCAGCTGAACAAATTGTTGCGTATTTCGTAAACAAAATCAAGGTTTTCATTTTAGATATATTTTTTTCTGATCATCATTTGTTATTTATTGAAAACATTAGCTCGAGCTGAATAGAAATTAGTACATTTAAATTTCGTTAGCAGTAATTGTGTGTATTGTTTGTAACTATAATAAATTTTATAAATAAGTTACATTTAATTTATGGAGTCTTTATCAATCCCAACTTCAACTGTAACCTCAATCCATAAATTCAACAGTTTATCAATTAAAACTACATAGCTGGTTATTATTGCTAGCAAAAACTGGTGTCAACTTTTGTGCCTTTGGAGCCAAGACATAAACTTAATGATATGAAATGGTCAATGACAAGAAAACTTACCAAAGCTGCAGAAGAGAGCAACACGTTGCGACCGTTATTATAGCACACAAGGGGCATTATTAAGTCACGTAGCATCGTGTGTAGCTGACATTTTCTTCAATTATTGTACTTATGGTTTCCTTTCGCGTTTTCTCGACTGTATTTGTTGTAGCTTTTTTTTGGTTTTTTTTTGTTTTTGTGCCGCCGTGTGGAGAAGTATCTGTCTGGGCTCTAAATGAGTTGTGGCTTTGAAGCGTGTTGCGTACTAAGCAAACTTAAAGAGTTGGTTAATGTTTGATCTTGACACATAATAATAAATAGTTGAGTAAATGCATGTCAGCAATTTTCCATATGACTGCAATCCTTAATGGAACTACCTTTGTTAACTTTTTTTACATTAGTTTTATTTTATATTTACCTATTTTAAGTACTTTTTTCCACTCTGTCTGTGTTTCCACAGCTGTCTTAAAATGTAACGGCTATTTCAATTTGTGCTGCTTTACAATCGGTTAACAGATTCTGTTAGTTTACATAGCCGCATTGCCAGCACCGATAGGTGCTGCAGCAATCGATAACTAGCAATAGATTTTAATCGTTGCGTTCTGCGCATTAAAGAAGAAGCGAAAATTATTTAGCGCAACGTCAAAATTTGAAAAGAAGATTTTTATAGATAAAAATTTAAATTGTTGTACAAAATCTAATGTGGTTTGCTCTTGTTTAGCTTTTTAAATGTTCTTTAAACTTCCTTTGAAAGTCATAATGTCGTTTGTTTTATTTGGTAAGCAGTTGACAATTTTTGAATTAATTTGAAATATTTATAACCACTAATTATGTGATGAATAGGCGCGTCGCAGCGCACGTCTTTTGCGTTTGCCAACAACGGGACCCAGTCCCCCGCCCACACCAGAGACTGTGCCCAGCTGGAGCAGAAGTGGATTACTGACCAGGGCTGCAGCGATGCCCAAGACGGCGGCACTGGCCAATGGAATGAGGAAACTCTTGGCAAGTAGCGCCTTATGCGATAGCTCTGGTGGTCCCTTATGTGAGGCAACATCATGTGGCTCCAGATACGCGTACTCTCCGCCTGTATGGCCATAATGCGCATGATGTGAGCCATGAGATGGACGTGCGCCGTAGACATCAAATGGTATGCCAGCTTCAGCACTATTGCCGCCATAGTAGCCTCCATGGTGATTGCCACCTGCATACTCATAGGGATGTCCTTCGTAAGCGTAGCCAGCAGCTCCATGTGTGCTGGGAACATGGGCGGCAACTCCACCGCCTATTCCGCCACCATAGTGACCTGTTGAAGAGTGCTTTTGAGCTCTGTCTGAAGTAAATTTGGTAATGCTACTTACCCACACTGATGCGTTGTTGGGAGCCAGCTCCATTTCGCCACTTGTTGTACGTCTCACTGAGACTCTCACCAACACTGCCCAGCTGTGTGCCTCCACTGCCCCCGATGCCAGCACCTGTAGAACCAACGTAGCTACCGGAAACGGAGCCAGAGCCGGAACTTGAGCCTGGTCCTCTATAGAATTCCGGCGGAGGATCATAGCTTTTGGCGATGTTAGTGCCAGCATAATCCAGTCCATTGCTACTGCTGCTCACCTCACGTTTACTGGTATTCCCATTAGATTGCTCCCACACCACTGTGCTGGCATTTTCTGCCAGACTCAGCTGCACACAACCCAACAACAGCAACAGGAGACTTCGCTTTGCGAGTAGTTCACTTTGGAATCCAAACATTGCGACTAAGCTTTTTTCAAGCAATGTCAACGACTTTATAAAAAATTACTCCAAGTATTGTTGCAACATTCGAGGGAATTCGCGAGACTGGCGACAAATTATGCTTTGGCAATTTAAGCCTCAAATTGTCAGTGTCTACGGCAGCTCAAGTGGAGGCAGACAATTCGCTGCTTGCCGCTTGAGGAGGCGACACCCTCTGCAACCGTTGAGACAATTAGTGTCGCCATACGGCAAGTTCTTTCGCCAGACAACGCATTGTGGCTTCCATGGAGTGTTGCTTGTGTGTCGTTTCACTTTTACTTACAGGTTCCATTAACTTGGCCAGCACGCGTGTAGTTGCCAATTTGACGTCAAATGGTTAATGAAATAAAATTTAAATAAATAAATACCTTTTGTAACTCTCTTATTAACGATGGGATCATATGACGATTTCTCACGACTTAACACGAGAACTGGAAATATTTGAATTTATAAAAATTATGCAGCTGTATATTTATTAATAAAATATCAAGAGAGAAAAATTATCAAAAAGATAATATAAAATAAACAATACAAGTGTGTTTATTGATAAAAAAAAAATATGTAAATATATTGAAAATTCTAAACTTACTAAACTAAATCAAATCCGTGTCATGCCACGGTTTCATCTCCAAAATGTATATTAACTTTCCATATTAGAGGATAGCGCCTTAGCTACTTCTTAACATATCAAACCACCCTCGCAGCAACATCATAAATATTTTGTCTCTTAAAGATAGTCAAGAAATTAACGCCGTTCGTCTTCGTTGCATTCACTAAAAGGGGGGAGATAAAAACAGGAGTACTGAAAAATAGCCAATTTGTTAGAATTTGTTGCGTAAAAAATGTTTATTTTTAGCTTTAAAAAAAATGCAAAATATTTTGACCTTGTCCATGTTATTTGCCAATTAAAAGTTGCCAATTTTGGCACAGACCTCCAAACTCTGCACTTGGGTTGCCCCCGGTTTTTTTGTCTACCGTTCGACGTTTTTGTTATCAGAACACGCCTCGAACCGAAGCTATCAGTGTTTTCAGAATTTATATAGCATTTCGTCGAAGCACTATCAGAAAGTAATACATGGTGAGAGTTTCAGGGAAATGAAACAACTTCGGTGGCTCTTATCACAGATAATGACAATAGATTGATTAATTTATAAGATGACGCTCTATTCGCAATGCGCATGCGTCGCTGATAAATGGACAAATATCGATCAATAGTATATAAAAACATAAGTGATCTCATTTATCGCATGAAAATTAAATTTTTTTAGTTGATTAACTCAGGAATATTTCAATGACTGCGCAACTTCACCTCAATATTATCTGCATTTGTCATAAATGTTACTTAAGAAACAGGGAATCAAATTAAGTTATAAAGTTGGAGTGCAGAATAAATTAAGAGGCAAAACCGAGGTCAATATGACAATTCGCTTTAAGATCAGTTCAGTTTTGACAAAGTTATGGAGGTTTCCAGTGGGTCAAACCTTTGACTTAGCAACTTTACAAGTGAAATTTTTTGTCCAATTTCACATGATTTCATATAAAAATAAAAAATCAATTTTAAAATGTTAATTACGATAAAAAATAAAAAATTAGAGATTAAAAATTTTTAAAAATTCCAAAGCGGGGAATACCAATCAAATTTGAATGCAGGCCGAGATAAGAGGCCAAACCGTGATCTAAATGACATTCCGTTGTAAAATCGGTTTAGTTTTGACAAAGTAATAAATGTTTAAAGTTGGTCAGACCTCTGGCTATCAACTTTACAAGTCAAAATTGTCGTCTAATTGGTCATGATTTTTAACAAAATACGATACAATATGATTGAAAATGCAATCTTAACATTTTAAATTTTCAATTTCAACAATTCTTGCTTTAAAATCGAAACCTAGATCTAAGGGAAAAATGTTTTTAACAAAATTTTCAATACTAAATAAATGTATCCCTTTTACATTTTATATCAAATTTTATGCTAGCATATAGTACTGTCATATAATATTTTAACAAAATTTTAAAATTACAAATTTAGTCTAAGTGGTGTTTTAAAATATTTACGTATTGGATGGATATTATCAATGGATAATCTTTGATGAAATCTGTGCTTGCAGTGACGAGTGCATCATTGAATAAATTCATTATTCATTTATGCACTCGACATTACAAGTACAGATCGCTTGGAGTTATTTCCAAGAGGCCTTTTCGCGTGCCTTTCTCCGAATGGATGTCATATCGCGAAAGTCTCGGGAATTCCAGAGATCATGTCGAATAAAGTCCAATTCCTTAGCTGGCAAATAGGCAAAGTAGGTATCCGTGATAGAGCCCCCTAGATTGGAGTATCCATGCATAGCTAACCAGATAATTCGCGACTCATCCAATGCCATTTTATTGAGTCTCCTGTGATATTCGTCCTGCGTTTGACCGATCTTGCAGACATATTCATGGTATTTATCATAGGATTCCATGCAGCTAAAGTTATGAATGTATTTCTTCTTCGGAAATGGAACATGCTGGCTGATGGTATCCAATCGATTGAGATGATCATAGGCTTGCCTCGCGCTTTTGGCCATATTTCGCATCTGATGATAGTTATAGGTCTTTCCATACCGTTCAGCAACCCAATCCACTAAAATGGGCATCATGTGGGCATTGGGAAGAGTTACCAGTACATATTGTGGATCACGTCGCATGATATCTACAGCAATCTTTAGTAATCTGATCAGCATCGATGTATCATCGGGATCTATGGACTCTATACATTTGAATCCTTCAGCGGAAACCAAATCACATATAAGATCTTTTCTAGGCATCGTACTTTTTCTCAGATCGCCGATTAAGCTTTTACTCTTGACGGCCTCTTTGAAAAGTTGTTTGGCCGAAGTGTCAGCTGCTTCCAAAGCGGAATCTGATTTTATATTCCTAATTATACGCTCAGTCGTTTCCCTTTGCTCCTTCTGATCACCTGCTCCTCCTCCAGATGATCTTCTGATCGCCTGGTTGAGGGCAGTAATGCAATAGCTTCTAACGATTGGACGAGTATCGCGAAATCGTCCCTCAGATTGTGTCTGCGATGGAGCCTTATAGATCTTGAAGTAATCCCATTGGAGAACTCCACTTTTCATAGTTTTCCTGGAGCAAAACTTGTCAACCGAAGCATCGGAAGACTGACGAGCTGGCGGGCAGAATGGTATTTCATGCGGCATCACCTTTTTCACAACTTCCCCCCTGTCGTTCAGCACCTTTATAACCCCTTCGGTGGGAGGACAGCGTTGGGGACTCTTCTGCTTCTTTGCATTGCCAGAGCAGTGAGCATTCGAGCCCACAGTGTTCTTTAAGTTGACCTCCTCGGGAGTTATAAATTTCATTAGACGTTGTTCTCCCAGTTGATAGACTTTAACCGGGGAATCCTCTTCAGCGTCCTCGGGAATTGGATGACTGAGTGTAAAATCTACGTTCAGAAGAAACGAGAGGTCTGCCTTCCGCTCACTCTGCTCCTTGAATCCTAGCGATGTCGCGAGCTTGCCACACATTTGGCAACCTGTGCCTACACTGCAAGTGCCACCGATCAACTGTTGCACCTTCGTCAGCTGTCGTTGTGCATCCCGTCGCAGCTTCTCGGCGGCACATTCCACATCCTCCTCCAACTGTCTAATGATCTGACGGCGTCTTCTCTCTTCCTTTTGGCCATGTAGCAATCTCATGCAACGTTCCATCGTCTCGAGGGTCAATTGTTGTTCCTTCTTAGCTGCCGATAATTCCAGAATACGATGAACATTGCAAACGGACTTATCTAAGGGCTTGCGACTGTCTCCAAAAAGTGGAGCAAGTGCATCCGACAGACATTTCTTGATTTCCCGCTTAACCGGCGACAATTCAAACGTGGTAAACCAGCGTGTGCTTTCATTGGGAATGCGATAATGTTTATCCTTATATCTGTCATAATTTGGAAAAACCACTTTACGATCACTTGGCGTTGTAGTCATCGACATGGGCTCAAACAACTTGGGTCGCAATTGTGGCATCAAATAGGGCAAAATTTTATCACCTTTTTTCTGAACATTTTCTCGATTTTTACCCAATTTTCTGGCTTCTTTCAGCTGCTGATAACGTTGTCTATAGGGCAAACTATTATCGATCGAAAACGGTGGATTTGAACGTTTTTCCTCTCGCATTTTCCTTGTCTTCTCTTCTCTCTTCAACCTCTCAGCACGTTTCATTTCTTGATACTTTTTGGAACGCTCCGCAGTGGGAAGTATTTGATCCAAGGCACGCAATGTCGTCGTCATATCCAGATGAGCTATTGCAGACAAGATTAGCTGCTCATTGATCGAATATTGATCAGTTTCGGCATCACAATCGTGCGGTGTCTTATAGTACGCCTCCCAAATGAACCACAAAAATGCCAAATCATTATCCTGACTAAGCTCCAATATGCACTTGATCTGCTTCGATGTTAACATGGGCGTAATACCCAATAGGGTGAGGCACTCGCGTACCCGGTACGTTGACCGCTGTTCAATGTCATCGCGCAGGGAGTGCAACAATTTGTTGCATCCATTAAGCTGCTTCACAGACATGCCACGGAGCCAACGCAACGATCTCTCCAACGTCACAAATGTATTATACTCGTTTTTTGCCATTCTAATCTATTGCTTCGCCCACTTAGCTCGTTCTTCAAATTGCTTTTAATACTATTTTCGAATTCAAAATTGTACACATACAAATTTTGCAACCTACTTTGTTTTATTCCAAATTAAAATAATTTTATACAAGAGGACCGAGAGATACGATTGCTTTTTCTATAGATCTTTCTTAGATCCCCAAGAATTCCAATTCAAATTTCATCTGTTTTGTCTTTATGTAAAATTGGTTTTTCAAATATACTTTATCTTTTCTTCGAAGTTTTTAGAATATTTTTATGAAAAGGATTATTTCCGAATTTACAAATCCTGCAAATGGAAAAATAATATCCTAATATCCTAATACTAACTTTAATCTTTAACTTTTGCTGCTTATATAGATTGTTTCTTTATGATCTCACTGGGCTAGCACAATTTAGATTAACAAATCAACTAATTAAAGAACTAATAAGTACGTCAAGATAGTACATCTGATTTAATACCCCGGCAAGATTATTGAAAAACGTTTTCATGTTCCGGCTAAAATAGAAATTATCAATGAACGAACAACAACAGAACAATAACATGAACACGACATGCCAAGATAAGTTTGTATATTAATAAAGCGCCAGTATTACCGATATCAAATGACGGAGACGAGTATATAAGTTTCGGCATTTGGTTAGGAAAGGCACATTCAGTAGCATTCACTTGTCTGATTCTGAGCAACATGAAATTCGGTGAGTGTGATATCATTAATTGAAAATTGCAACGCTTATATTATCGTTTCCATTCCGGACTTTTTCTGAAGTTATTGTCCTATTCTGCCTGGTCGCGTACGTCGCTGCCGAATGTAATCCCGATAGCAATGGCCAGCCAGATTGCACTGGCATCGTTAAGGCTCAAAAATTTCGCAATTTCTGGGATCCCACAAGATACTTTTTATGCGAAAATGGAATTCTTTCTACTAGTAGAATGCAACAATTCTCAACTTTATTTGGCCAAGGAAGAAAAATGCGTTTAGTATAGCCTTTGGGAATGGACACCACCTTGCCCTCCTGTTTGAATTTGCAAATAAATAAAAGTGTTTAACGATTATTTAAAAAAAAAGTTCAATTTTATTTATAAACTGCTAAGAATTCTCGACAAATAGCTTATTGTAAAACTTCTTTCGGATAATTCTTAAAAGAGCAATCACTAAATGAAAAACTTGTACTTGTATTACCATCTATAGTTCTGTTAAATTAAAAAAAAAATGTTGTGTTTGTCGAATTAAATTTGTTTGAAATAGTACACCATATCACAGATCATAGATAATGTAAATACATAAATTAATGTAAATAACAAAATATTTCGAATATGTATTATTTCATAAAAGAATACCAAATATCTTTATTGGTGAAAACGGAGAAATACCCTTTACATCGTATGGGAACGCACACACCACTTTAATATGATATATCTAGCCGATGATGTCATCTTGAACCTGTTATATTAAGATATAAGTCCGATAAAAAAAACTTGGGAATGGCTTCGTCTTGTGCCCCGCCATTCGTTTATGTGTTCCATCCTTGTCTAGGGGAGTGCTAACTTGCTCTCCTTCCAAACAACACAAACAAATCGACAGCTACGCTCGCGATTTATATGCTACTTATGCTGAATAACAACTTGCGAATTATAAGCGTATACACTCGTGTATTTGCACTGTGCACGACTTGTTCATACTCAGAACTAGTTCATCATCAACTTCAAAAAACAATTTTGGATATATTATGATATTTTAAATTTTAAATACTGAAATCATTTTATAAAAATATTATTTTTCTCCGCTTTTCAAATTTTTATTTCTTTATACAAAGCTATCCAAAAATGCATATAAATAATTACAATATTATATTGCTGATTGATCAACGACGTCATATTTATATTCTATATGGATATATAAATAACTAAAGAACCATGAATTTGATTAATTGAAATAACAGGTATACAATAACTATAGTTTTGGAATTATAACTGTCTGTCATTACAAATCTTCTTTGTACGCAAAGTACAAATTAGTCATGGATTGTGGCTTCTTATCAAATAACCAAGTCATTGCCAGTAAATAGTCTCCAGTTGGCAATGGAAGACCTAAAAGCTGATATCGCAGATAAAATCCATCAACTATTTGAGTACCCTGAAATGAGAGAATATTTACGAATATTCATATATATAGATAAGCGCAGAGTTTATTGCTTACTACGTAAGGGCAGGTGTGATTAATATTTGTGAACTCTTTAAATAGATTAAACACAATATTAGCAATTGGATTATACGACTTTCTCATAAATCGACAGCCATCGATTGTCAATTTATAGAGCCAGGGCTTGTAACCATTAGCTTTCTTAAAGAACTGTGCTTCAATCAAAATATTGTTACATGGATAAAGCATCGTTCCATTAAAATTGAACACCGTCTTATTTCGATTAATTGCACGCAATCGACACTTGTTTATGACAATCCACGATTTATTAAAACTCTCACAAACCGCGTTTGTAAACTTGAATTCGATAGCTTCCTATTAAAGAAAAATTATTTTATTTATGAAGAAAAATAAGGTCACTTACATTATAACTCAATTTAAAAGGTATCCAAGTGAGAAATATTCCCATTGCAATAAGACTAGTATGCATGTTTATTTAAACTAAACATGAAAAATGTTAAATATAAACATGTGAGATTTTGCTTAAATAATTATTCGCTTCATCAATCAAAATAATTTGAAGTTAAAATTAAACAAAAATAATAATTAATAAAAAACATAGACATTATCAAGAACTTTTTTTAAAAATATAAATACTACAATACTAATTAAAATAATTTTTCAAAACCAATTATTAAAAAGAAGGATCGATAATGGTACTTACTAATATAAAATCTTTAACCCCAGGCGACTTTATCAAATTGGGGAGATTGTTTTGATAGAACACGTCAAATTCCGAGAATTATGAACAGAAGCGATACGCGGCTGCTATCAATTAAAACTACTGATGATGTCAACAAATGGGGCACAGTTCAGTTCAGTATAAGATCCAGAAGTAAGTGAAAATATTAAGAAATAAAAATATATTTTAAATGGCATTTACAAACTTTTAACTCAATTTATTATTGTCTTTAGTTACGGTTTCAAAATCGATTTAAATTACATGTATTTGTTTTAGTCATAATTTACAGAGATTAAAAAAGCAATTCTCTGGCTAAAATATATATTTATATATATATATATATATATATATATATATATATAGTATATCTGTACTTATATAGAATGCTATGAAATTTTCTCTTCTGCAGTTTCAAGTTAATATCATGATTCCTCTTCGATCTCAGCTTATTACACAGTATATATATATATTGTGCATGTGTATATAATTAGTTTGTAGAATATATATTTATATGTAGAGTATACACAGAGTATAATAATGTCATCCGAAAGACACACATAAAAAAAAACAATTAATCTATACATATATATAGTTAATGTCTTTAATACAACAAGTTGTATTCCATCTAGGGAAATTGGCCGTGGCATTTGGAATGAGCTGCTCTTGACCTAAAACTAACACCCTAACAACAATTAAATCTAAACAATAATTGTTTAGCAATACTATGCGAAATCACTATTTTGGCATTGTGCGATTCTCGGTTCACGATTAAAAAATAATTGTACACTTTAACACAGAAAAACTACTTGGGATTGACATAAACCTCTTTCACTTTACATTGGATATTAACAAAAAACAAAATATGAAGGCAGCAATCAAAGGGGCTTAAAAATGCTAATTATTGTCTGGTACTGAATTGTGCTAAGATGTATAATAAATTAAAGCTATGTAAAACAATTAAAATCGAACCATTTGCGGCAACTGAGCACCTAATAAACGAATAACAAAATCTAAACAAATACACTATAGAAACTTATTGATATGGTTTGTAGTAAAATCTACATAAAGCCTTCGACGTAAATTCGCACACAATCATTGAATATTGAAGTCGTCTCTTAGTTCACGCTGGGATTCAAAATTTGCGCCAAACTCGCCCAAGTGCCGAAAACGAAACCGCAAAGTCCAAATATCAAAATTAGGAAATCTTTCCACAGCATCCAGTTATAGCGACCATAGCCCACATTATAGAATGTTATTATCTCAATGATCGGTGGAGCAATTAAAGCCAGAGCCGAGCTGCTAACAGCGCCCACCAGCGAGATAATAGATCCCAGATTGGGTATAACAGCGGCCAGTAAAACTAAAAGAAAATAGAATAATTGTGGCAATTGCTTGAGAGAGAATTTAAACACTTACAGGTAAATGTGACCAGCACCGTGCGGAGCACCGTTGATGCCAGATTTTTGGCACGCGTCGTATCAAAGTGACTGCAAACAAAAGGCTCCACCATGTTGACGGGCACATAGAACTGTAGGGTATAGGAGAGAAATATTGCCACCGCCATGGTGATGCGTACCATCTGCGAAAGACTGTAGAGGAGAACCATTCGAGTTATAAAGAGAATCAAAAATGTACCTAAATATAAAATTGCAACAAAAAAAATAATAATTTTTTATTTCCACTTTTTTATATACCCAATTCTGATTAAAACCAAATCAACTACAGATGTAAATTGTGAATTTTGCTGAGATATCCTAAGTTCCAAAACATTTAGTCTTGTCTTAATTCTAAAACGATTATAGGTCAGGCAGCCTTATTATATCCAAATCTGATTTAAATTACACTTAAACAAAGCAAAAACAAAATCGTTAGACATTTAAATACTGAATTTTGTCAAGAAGCGAAAAAATTGTGTCAAATTGTATATGTGGACTTTTTTCTAGATATTTTAATTTTTGTGAACAGACGGTCATATCAGCAATATATGTATATACACACAACTTAAAAAATTATCGTACACTCAAAATGAATAATTTCATTTGTATAGTACAGTTGATTCAAAAAAAAATTATTTTTTTTGATATGATGAAGAAATGGTTTTACTATATATTTTAAAAATAAAACAAATCAAAATAGAGTATATTTGAGTGTTAAAATTGGAGCGCAAATAATGTTTATGTGATTTTTGTTTTTTATCTAGTACTAATAAAGCACTTGGATTGGTAGTTATACCCGTTACTTAAAAAATAAGTGAAAGGGTATATTGTGTTCGTTGGAATGTATGTAACAGGGAGAAAGAGGCATCTCTGACACTATAAAGTATATAAATTCTTGATCAGAATCAATAGCCGAGTCGATATAGCCATGTGTGTCTGTCTGTCCGTCCGTCCGTATGAGCAAAGGATCTCAGAGACTATAAGAGATAGAGATACCAAACTTCCACTCACAGACTTCTATATACCCACAAAGATTTCTATATACCTTACGCAGATCAAGATTGACTCAAATTTAAGCCAGCCCTATAACCTTTCCCACTTGTTTTTTGTTAATATTATTTTAAAATAACCAATGTCATTATATGACTTGGAAGTGCCGTTGAAATATTAAACGTGGGTATTCAAATAACTAGTGTGGAAATTATAATGGCATACAAATCAATTAATACTCACATATCGCCCTGTGGCAAGTTAAGTGTGATGCTCCCCTTGACACTCTCACCGTACTTAAGATATCCAAAGAATCCCACGGATGTGTACAGACAGGCAACAATAACCATTCCCGTGTTAAGGACGCCAGTGGTGCCTCCAAAGTCCTCGGGAGTGCGCATATTATTCTCCAGCGGCAGGACAACGCCAATGCCCTCAAAAGCATAGATCGCAGTGCCAAAATATAGTGGAAGTGTGGCCCAAGTGGCCACGGGTTTTACAGTGTGCACATCGGGCAAATCGTGTAGCATGTAGGAGAAACTGATGGCCAATCCGGCAACGGTTAGAAAAGCAGCAAGAAGAGAGACGGGCGTCAGGTACTTGAGATTGCGCACCAGATTCAGGAGGATCATGGGCAATAGCATTAACAGCAGATAGATGCGTATGTCCATTATGAAATAATGGTCCATCACATCCTTCACATTAAGTGCGACAAACAGAAAGTAAACGCAACAGAAACCAATCTGTGTGATGAACAGGAATGTGGTTACCACACGTCTGGCCAAATGCGAATAGCGTCGCAATCCCAAAGGTCCCGTCTCAAAGCTACAGAATGCCACCTCCGAGAAGTTTAATGATGGTTGCTGCATTCGTCGGCACAGCTCGTGGGAGCACTTGACTAACATGTGCATGCAGTGTGTACAAATGGCGCCCATTATCAATGTGCCAAAGAGACCGACATAGAGGCCAGCATTCTTAAAGGCTTCAGGCATGGCCAGAATTCCAGTGCCAATGTTGCCCTTTAGCAGATGCACCAATGTATCAAAGTTCGATGTGGGATGCTCCAGTGTGCGATGATGTGTGGGATTGTAGCTCGATTTAAGATTCTCATCGCCAGCCTGAGAACTCTGCTCATCATCATCTCCACTGGCTGCGGCGTGCACTGTGTTAGCAAATTATTCAGTATGTACTCTTTGTATGCTCTCATGATATATACCTAAAGTGACACTTGAACATTACATTCATCAAACTATATATTAAAAAGTTAAAAATTAATAATAATTAACTGTTAACTTATGCAGATCTAAATTTTACTTACTACCTTTGTAGTTTTAACTTATAAATTATTTTCAAAAATTCCTCTAAATCATGACAAGTTCTTTTTAATATTTATCGGAAGTACTTCTAACTTGTATAATATCTTCAATATAATATGTAGAACAAATTTTAAGGTTAATTTTAAAGTCCAATCCAATCGCTATGTTTAGTTAGTCGTAAATTGTAATGTCACTCTCAGCACATGTCATCTTAGCATAAAAAGATCAAATTGATTTGCTTACCTGCGATGCTGTCCTCGCTGTGCACATTAACCAGCGTACTGTCCGGCGGTGAGCTGCGTAAAGGTGGCCTGATTAATCCGTTGCCGGAGGCATCGCCTTGCAGCAACAGCGGTTGACGTTCGGACATCTTCGGTTTGCGCTTCGCGGGATCGCCAAGCTGTAAGATCGATTCGATCAGGCCAAATAAATACACTTATAACTGATGTTGATCTCTTGTTTTTTTATTTATTCTTTTTTTCTGTTTATGTATGAGGTAATGTATGTGTATGTGTGGGTGTATGAGTGTGTGTGAGTATATGTGTGTAGATGATGTGCTCGACTCGCTAGCTGAAGTCACACTGAAAAAACAAAACCATGTAGAGCCGCTTTTGTGTCTGGCAAAATTTTCCGCTGACTCAGTTTCAAGAGAGAACTTGCAACTCGAATAACGATAAGAAGAGGCACACCCCAGAAAAGTGGAAAATTTTGCGTGTGCCTCTGTCTGCAACTGATATGGATAAGCCTTGGACTTGGACTACTCTCACTTACAAGATCGAGTTCATTACATTTCAATTCATGTACTCATATATATGCTTATTATTCATTCATACACTCGATATCAAATTGAGGAGTCCAGTGACTCAGTATGTAGGCTAAACCAGAAGCTCAGACACAAAAACAAGTCGTAAGCGATAACACCCATGAATTTATTCATACATATTACACACATACAATTGTAAATCAAGTAATAAGCTCTAAAATCATGTTATAATTAAGCGAATATTTAAATTTCACTGTTAGTAAACGCCCACAATTATTGTATATTAATATTTATAAGACCAACGATTATATTTATAATTTGATTTCATAGCATGGTGAAGTTACCGCATTTCTATTAATTCTTTATAATATATATATTTATATAAATTTATTTTTTATTCTTTTGTTGGATGTATTATTATTATATTTCTGAAAACTTAAAGTTAATAAAACTAATTATATATCTTTTACTTACTAAGTGTTTGTGCATATATGAAAATAATACACAAGATATGCAGATCTTGACTTAATTTAAATAAAACAAACAAAGATCCCACACCACATGGTATCTAAATTGATATTTATTTAAAACTATCATTATTTTAATCTAATCAGGACAATTATGAGAGATAATTTCAAAAAGTTTTGTGATATGATAAAAGCAAATCCCGTGCGAGCACATATCTCCTCTATTTCCAAGCAGATTTTAGAGCAGTACTTTTTAAAACTATTACAGATAATTAAGGAGATAATTCCTAAAAAAATTTATGTGATGCGATAATTAGAGCAATGACCTTTGTTATATTCGCAAGCAGATTAAAAAAAAAGTATACAAAATTTAAATAAACATCATAAAAATTACAAAAAAATTAATTGTTCACTTACAAAGCAAAAAACTGTGTTTTCGGAATTAAATTAAGGATTCGGGCAGTGGCCTTGGTTGCGTCGATAGCTAAGGAAATTAAAAACTTTAAACTAAAACTGTAAAAAACATACAGAAATTAACAAAAGAAGATGATGTGATGCTTTCTTTGATTTTTGAATACCTGTTGAAGGTTTGTTAACGGCGTCAAGTCTTCCATTGATTTTTTCTACTTTCTGATGCTTGATGCTGACACTGACAATGAAAGGTTCACAAAGCCACAAGGTCACGACGTCGACGTCGACGCAAACGTAAAATTATTATTAATTCCTGTTGAACAAAGACATTGTTTGTTTAGGATACCGAATAGACTCAGGTAATAACTTAATAATAAATAATACATATTTATCAACAAAAGTGTAACGTTACAATTGTTGTTAACTGCGACGAGTTTATTATTGCACAATACATAAAATCAACACAGATGTTTTAGCACCAATCATATGTTGGCTATATTTGATTAACACAGCTATTGCAATTTGATACTTTGCAATAATATTTCAATTAAGTTGATTGCATTTATAATAATACCTTTTAAACAGAATTGAAGACGAGACCACAATCAAAACAAAAACCAATTAATTGGTCTTCTTCCTCTTGATTGGCCATTCACTGGCAATGTACAAGTGGTGTTGGTAAATCCAACAATTGACATCTGTTTTCGCGCTTTACAGCACTGTGCTTCAGTCATAAGTGACGTGTCTGCGGTACAATAAATAACAAAATACATTTTATTAGGAAATTCTGTTAAAAATACAATTGAAAAGCAACAAAATGATTGAAATCGGTGGCGTCGTCTCCAAATTCTACAATGACTATGTGCAGAACACACCGAAGAAGCTGAAAATGGTGGATATCTACTTGGGCTATATTCTGCTGACCGGCATCATACAATTTGTTTACTGCTGCCTTGTGGGCACATTTCCGTTCAACTCGTTTCTGTCCGGCTTCATTAGCACCGTGAGCTGCTTCGTTTTGGCCGTTTGTCTGCGTCTCCAGGCAAATCCACAGAACAAGGCTGTATTTGCCGGCATCTCACCGGAACGTGGATTCGCCGACTTTATATTTGCCCATGTGATTTTACATTTGGTCGTCATGAACTTCATTGGCTAACTTATAAGGAACGATACATCCCACTTACATTTATTTGCATACGACAAAATGTATAATTTAAAAATAAACATACGCATTAGATGTTAATCATAACCATAGACTTTTTTATAGGCCACTAGAAAATCAAAGTCTTCGCGTGGAAAGTCAAGTTGTAGTTCTGGTTCCGGCATTATAAGACGAAAATGATCAATCTTCTCAACAAACTCCTCCAATGTTGGCTCCGCTTGATGAGATTTTTGGATAGACTCCTTGGATTTGGATGAAACAGCTTTAGTCTTGTTCATTTCATATAGAGAGTCGTTAACGTTCAGTGGAGTCAGATTCTTAAATACTGCTGCGTTTGGCGCAAAGTTCATCTTCTTGGTAACCTACAACCAAATTGGTATTAGTTAAATATTACTGTGTGTAATAATTGTTTGTACATTTGGTGCTATGGCTGCTTTGGAACGGGGTGTGAGATCAGGAGCAACTGCAACGTGCATGTTCTGCAAAGCCGTGGCTTCTCCATGTTTCCGTACAATTGTATTTAATTGCGGCACGGCAAATTGATTGGATGATGAGGGAATTTTCAACAACGTCGGCATTTCGTTGGGAATGCTATTCTCCAATTCCGAGCCATGATTCGATTTAACGCAAACGTTTGGTGCTGCACTTGTGATATTTGTCCGATGCACGCGATTCGGTATCTGAGTTTTTGTATTAAATTGTAATTGCGTTTTGCGCTTGGGCGGCATTTTTAATTAAATTAATCGAAGTATCTAACTTTTTTCATACAAATGTCAACTGAAAGCAGTGCTGCCAACTTTTTGTGGAAAAAATAGCTGTTTCTGTCTGGAAATCTTCAGAAAAATAGCTGTAATTGGCAACTTATTTTAAAATTTTTCTAGCAAACCAAGTGTTAAAATACCCAGAGCTAGCTATAAAATAGCTCAGTTGGCAACAGTGACTGAATGATGCTTTTCTAGTTTTACAACACTGTCCTGATATCAACGAACAGCTGATATTTTCAGGGCGAGAATAACATCAATATATACGGCTATCGATTACTCTGATTGTTCTACATTAAAATCGATTAAGTAGAATTTGAGTACAACCACTAAGCAAATAACCTATAGAAAATTTTTTAATGAAGAAATTTCAAGCGCAAATAAATATTTAAAATTATTAAAACAACACATCTAATTTTTTTATTATCTACATTTATAAATTTATTAGATTTACGATGTTTTTCTTTATAAAATATTAAAGACAATCATTTTTTAAAGCTAAAGGGTATTTCATAGCATGCATGTTTTGTGTTTCGCTTGCTGTGCCAGCAACGAGCTCGGCCAGCCAACTGAATCGAAACCAAAAATAATTTCCCTCAAACGACGCGTCCACCGAAAAATTACCCAGTGGACGCCCCGTCATGCTTTTAGCTGAGACACTTTCAGTTGTATGGGATGACTTCTCTATAGGTTATTTGCTTAGTGGTACAACTTAACAAAGTACAAACTGAATATCCTGTTTTAACGGCCAAATTTTAGCAACTGACGCAAGTTGTTATTATGATCACACTCAACATGATCTTACCAGCTAGGTAATTAAGTATTCCCACTTCTGTTATTAAATTCAGAGTTTATGTAATATATGTAAAATTAAGTTTCAGTTTTACAACTACTCTTTATTCTTAAACCTAATTGAAGGGATTATGTTGTACACTTAAAATTAACTGCCTTAGAGGAGCCTTAGCCTCTATAATCGGGATCATTGTGTTCCTCATCATCTTCCTCCTCCTCGTCATCCTCATCTAAAAGAAAAACAAGTGTTATATATGGCCTTGTTATACATATGAATTGCTAGCAACTAACCATGATCTCTGCGTTTGCGAGTGTAAGCCCGACGTGTGGTCACCGGCGCCTGATCGGTTTCACCGTGTAGCAAGGAGTTGCGATAGAGGACCAGCGGCTGCCATTCCTCGGCCCGGCTTGATGGCATTCCCGGAGGAATGACCTTATCCAAGAATGCCATAATCACCTTCTTATCTTGTTTCAGTAGCTTATAGTTGAACTCATTGAGCACCTCTAGGAAGAGTAGTCGAGTCGGTGCTCGCACTGGATCATCGGGCTGTTTGTTGGCAGCAAAGTATATGCCACCACGATGGATCGCAGCAATTGATTCCCGATTTTTCAGCGCATCAAAACCAAATGTGAGCGCAAAACGTTTCGCCAACTCCTTCAGATCAATAAATTCCTGTGAACTCTTTGATACCGGACCATCGTCGTTCTGTTCCATGAGGCTCTTAAATACGGTTATAAGACTGATCAAAAGGGTCATGGCAAAGTTGACTTTGTTAATCTCACGTGCCTTGCCCAAAGTGGCCTTGATAATGTCACCATACTCGTTATAACACTAGAAATAAATATATACATTTAAGCTTGGATATTTCATTAAGGAATAGGTTTATACCTTGACATAATATTTGAAAATGCTCGCCGCTCGCATGGTGGGAATTATGTTGTAGACAACGAGCTTGCAATAGCAGGCAAGGAAATTGCGTTTCTTGTGCAACTCCTCGATACGTGTTTCATCCTGGGCCACGACCTGCTTTAGTGAGAACACATAGTGCTGCACAAAATTGTCCAGAATGAGATGCTCGTCCAAGCACGACTTGTATTCCAAGCTGCGTATATGTTCGCTCTCGCTGCGCGCCAACTGATCCGAGTAGATTATAAGTAGATCGCAAATGGACTGATAGGCCTGTCAAACAGCAGAAGTAAAATGAAAAATCATTGCATTATCTCAAATCGATTATTCTCTACATACAGCCTCTTGAATTTGGACAGTGGGTCCGTCGCGTGTCAGCTCAAAACAGGCAGACATGAAGCTATCCAAATTGCCGCGTAGTTCGGCAACAACTGCAGCCACATTGAGAGCTTCACAATCATTCTCGACGTAGTTGAGTCCCCAACTTATGGAGAAGTAACAAGCCTCAATGCAGTAAGCCAACGCCTCATTTGGCAGACAACGTTCAACGTTGTCTTTGCATTGTGCCTCCTCCACATCACGGAACAGCGATTTGAATAGATCCCAAGGGTTCAGATTGTGTGATGAATAAAGTATAGACAGCACTTTTAGCGCTATGGTTATGTTATAAATATCATCCTCATTTGGTGTCTCTTCGCCTGTAAAGAAAGTTCAAACAGCGTTTATTTAGAATTAAAAAAAAAAAGGATGAACTAAGAACAATCCTTAAACGTACTCAAAAAACAAAAAAAACTAAACAAAATAAAATAAATTACAAGTTCCCAATTTGTTTCCCACTCACCTAAAATCAAATTACGCCACTCGACAATAACATCCTTGTACTTGTTGACCGCACTCTCGATGATGTTGGAGCGAGCAATGTTGCAGCGAGTGTAAGTGGCGCTGCCCTCGGCGCAGAGGCACTCGAGTGTCTTGGCACAGGTTTCGAGCACATCGCGGCCTGTATGCATACACATGACCTGGCTGATCTTGTCGAGCAACGATTGCAGATTGCCCTCCTGTCGATTTGTGGTATACAAGTTGAGATCAAAGTATTGTGGTACTGCCAACAGATTTGCCAATTTCTCGCTATCAGCCTGATACTTTTCCAACAAAGCCGGAAGTGTCACAATGAAATGCTCCGTCAACTTGACTTTTTCGTCCTGTATGGCCTTTAGTTCCTTCGAGCTAAGTGTAAATTTGCGATTGCTAGCACGTCCAACGGGCACTTCACCGGATGCCGATTGCTTGACACTGCTCACCATGATCTCTATGAGCGTAGATTCTTGCTTATTGTCCAGGACCTCCTCGTTGGGACCGGGCTCCTCCAGCAGCAGATCTGTCATACATTCCCAATCGCGAACCATTTCATTGCTGTCTATGAAGGAGTCCACCAAGTATGCTCCATGCTCATGAAGCTCCGATTCAATGAAGAATTGCACCAGATCCCGTATTAACGGTGTGTTGGGCAAACGCAGTTTGCCACGTTTCGTCTTTGTTTCCTCCATGTCAACGGTTAAATGAAATAATCTCACGTTGAGAAACTCTGCAGCGGCCTGTGCAACGCCTCGATGAGATGAATAAACCAACTCATAAACGATCTCACAATCCTTATCAGCCAAAATCTCCGGATGGATTCTAAAATACCAACATTCAACAGCACAATTAGTATTAAGTGAATTAAGAATGTGAATCGCTATAACTTACTTTAATATGCTGATAACCAGCTTGACAGCGTGTACGGATACCTCGAATTCCTTGTCCAGCGTCATGGCCACAATTCGATCCTTGAACTTGGATGTGAACAACTCAAGTTTGCCTTTGAGCTCCTCTTTGTCGTACAGTGGCAATAACGATTGCAGACAGCGCAGACGCACTTCACCAATTTTATCGTGTAAAGTCCAGCCAATATATTTGAGATAGGAATCATCTAGGAAATTCTGTGGATAGTTCTCCATCCAAATACCAATTTCAGCCATGCAAATGGCTCTTATATCCGGCAATGTGTCTCTGTAACGATGCACAAAGACCGATTTGAACATGTAGGTCAACATGCTCTTTATCTCATCCATATTCTCCTCCAGCTCTGAACGTTTTGTCATTAGGGAGTCCAAGCGATCCGTAGCGCGACGATCGCGAGACTACAAATTAAATGAGTCATTAATTGAACTGTATAAAAAGTGTGTAGAATAGTTTTCTTACCTTGACACGCTCTGCTTCAAATTGTTTAGCTGCATTTTCGAAGTTATTGGAAACGAGCAGAGCAACATCCACCAGAGCAGTCATCAATTTCATGGCTGCCAATGTGGCAGTATGACGAAAGGCGCGAACTTGCGAGTCAGACAATCCAGTTAGCAGTGAGATCACATTGTCCATTAAAAACTGATCATAGATTATGGAATACTGGCATTGCTTTACAAGCGTTTGCACAAAATCACAAAAGTTATTCTTGAATTTCTTCCATTGTGTGCCAGTCATAATTAATGGATACTCTCCGCTTTCCTTAAATAAACCAAAAAAAATACAGATTTTATTTTTGTTATTTACCTCATACTTCGGTTGCTTACCTCATCAAATTCCTCCGTCATGCGACGAATGATTGCCGTGTGATCAACAGGATATTGTATATCCTCAGATATTTTACCCTTGCAGCCGCTGGCATTTATGAAGAACTGCATCAGAGCGACGAGTGCCGTCTCCCGATTTGCCTTGTACTGCTCAATCCATTGGTCAACAATGCTCTACATATATGGCATGAATTCAAATCAATCAAAAGAACAATCACTTGATAAGTCGACTTACCGCAATGGGATTCTTTGAGTGGCGCACAATGTAGTACAAGCTGTTTTCATCTGTGGTAATTTCCCGCTCATTGTCAATGCGTTCGTGGTGTGCCTTTTCCACTGGCTCCTTGCGTGGTCGCTCAATTCTCTCCTTGCGCTCCGCTGCTGGTTTGCGTGCTTGTGGCGTCTTTCTCTTACGTGAAACGGGAGCAAAAAATTCATCCTCATCGTCGTCGATAATTGGCGGCTTGTCACGCACTCCACCACGAGCTCGCAGTCTCGTCATCCGTTTGGTGGGACTGTCCGCATCTGAGGCACTTTCATTTAATGCATCGCTAATGCAACAGATTTTTCATGTATTAATTGCAAATATTAAATTCTGATTGCTTATATTTTTACCTGTGAATTTCGTCGAATTCCGGGGCCGGAGGAGGATCATCCATACGTATTCGCTTCCCACCGCGGCGCGCCATCATGTTTTTATATTAACTGCTGTTTTCTTTAATATTTTACGATTGTTTATTTATCTTTGCTCTCTTTTGCGCCAGATTTTTCCGACGCCGTCGCGTCCACGAAAAATTCAACTAGGGATGACTGCGAAACACTGATAACATTATCGAAATGATATCGACCTATCATCAATTTACTGAACTAGCTTAATTTCTAAGTCGTGAATTAAAACAAAATTTGCAAAATATGCCATATTTTATACCGCTTTCTTCAATAATAAAAATATTTAATCTCACTATGGATCTTTATATACAATAAAGACAATTAAATTTATCCTAGCTATGTGAACAAAATTAACGTTTATTTGAGTTACCAGTTCATTTGAACTTAATCTAATCGAAACAACACATCTCTAATATCCGTGAAGTCGATGCGGCTTTTATTTTATTTTATTAATTAAAAAATGGCATTATCGCGTGGCAAACCTGAACAACTGCCAAAGGATGCAGTGCTGATAACAGAGGACCAGGCCCTGAGATATCAGTGGAAGATCATAACAGCCTGGGACAAGATTGGAGAAGTGTATGTACACACTTTGCACTGCTTATCTAACCACTAATTTTATTTTGTTTTCAATTAGTTGGTCTCTGCGTTATACGCCCGGCATTCTCAGTGCAATGGCAGCCGCTACGGGTGCCTACGTTAATAATCATTACCGCACAAGATTACGACTTGGCAGCCATGGTCGCCTTTCCAGCTATCTGCCAATTGTTGCTGTGCCCGCGATATTCACAATGTTGAGTCACAAATTCTTCATACAGCGTCCAATTCTCCTAGATCCATTGTCCGAGTGCCCAGTATGCACCCAAGTGCGTAGTGCCGCCTTCCAAACTGCAATGGGCGTGGTTTATCCAACGATATTGGCGCCGTTTGCTGCATTTATGTTCGCCACGAGATGCTTCACCTATCGACTGCCATCAATAACAGAGAATCCCAAAGAGGTGCTCATGTTGTATAGAAAATTCACACGACCCATTGTGCCCGCCCTCAGTACTATAATCGCCATACAGGCTTTTATTACAATGTATCTGACTGGTCAGGAGGAGAAGCAGAACTTTAGCTTAATGCTGCGTATGAAAGAAATTGAGCATCAACTTGAAGAGCAGCACATGCCACAGCGAATTGACTATTAAATTAATGGAATTGTTATATTGTTCTTTAAGTTAATGTAAATACGTTTGTTACTATATAATTTTTACTTTGGCGCCAATAATTAAAGTATCGATAAAGGGAAACTACTTAGTGCTTGATAAAAATTTCTATAGCGATTTATAGCTAAACATATCGCTATGTCCAAGTCCACCTAGGGTTGAACTAGGGTTGTTTATCGCAGTTCAATTGAATGAGTTCGCTCTGTAGTTCACTTTAGTGATTAGTTCAATAGAACTTAGTACGAACGTTCGATTCAACTCTACTTTGTGCACGTTTTTGATTAAACAATACAAATTTAATTTATTTACCTATATTTAAAGCATAATGGGCGCATTGGCAGAGGTAAGCAGTGTACATATAAATAACTATCAAATTAACATTTAAGGTATACTTCTCAGTTGGCAGGTGATGAAAAGAATGGCGATGGTTCCCGCACATTTGTTTTTACGAACGAAAGTCACACGCTGGGCAATGCATTGAAAACGATAATTGCACGCTATCCAGAGGTGGATTTCTGCGGCTACACGATACCACATCCCACGGAGCAAAAGCTGCATTTTCGTATACAGTCGCATCGCGAGCGTGCTATAGATTTACTGAAACGTGGACTGGAGGATTTGGAAGCGTTATGTGATCATACAATGGAAACGTTTGAGAAGGAGATGAATAGCTTTAATGACAAGGATGTAGAAATTAATTAACACAATTAGAGATGCATATAAGACTACACAACACTGCGTGCCTTCTTGGGATCATAGTTTGGTTTTCGTAGATGATGATAATTGGGCAGAACCTTGCGCAAAAAGTCAATTTGAAGTGTCTGTGATCCTTGCTTATCAATGCCCTCGCGCTGCAGCGCCTGTTGCCCATAAACAATTGTATTATCCGGCAGTCGCTGCAACGTGCGCATTTGTAATCCAGCTCCTATCACACAGCCATTGGAAACGGTTACACCTTTGCCCACAAATGATTTGCTCTCGAAGACATTCTTGTCGCCAATGCGAGATGCTTTCACAGTGCAGCCCACTTCAAAGACATTGTGGCTGCCAATGCTCAATATATTATTGGCATCCCAACTGGCGCCCTTCTCCAATTCATGGGCAATCGTTGCATATTCCTCTATAATGCAATTCTCGCCAATTATTATGGGGCCTGCCTCGGCAGTGACTGTTGCACTCGGATGGACGACGCAGCCCGCAGAGAAGGTGATGTCACCGCTCAGCGTACTTTCCTCGCATACCACAGACTTGGGCAGTATCTTAATGCTAAATTAATGATCTTGTTAAACTGTATCAAGTTTTGTATGTCTATTGTAAATCAGCTTACTTGTTTTCCACGGGCATTGCGTTTAATTCTTGTTTCATTAAAAAATAAACAAAGTTTAAGGGCTGCATTAACAACCTCTCAAAAATTTACTAAATATGCTCAAACGCCAGGTGTTATCGCAGGGTGCGTTATCGATAGCTGCCAAGCAACCGAGGCAGCGACGCGTTGCAACTAGCTAGCTGTTTTTGGCTTTTTTTGAATTTTAGGTGTTAGTAATTAATTAAATAATTATTAATTTTTAGAAAATTTATAAATCGAAATTACATAAAACAACGGTAAACATTTTAGTTAAGGTTTAAGGCTTTTCATCCCAAGGGGACAGAAGTTACAAGTTTAATTTTAAAAAAATATTTACAAAAGAGAAAATTTTAACAAACATTTAAAAAATTTGTAAAAAAACAAAAGTTGAAAAACTTTCAAGTTACCAATTTTGACATTTGAGCTAACGTAGTACATGCTGCCAGATCGAAAAATTTAACAGGGTGGCAGCTTTTGAACCGGGTGGTAGCATTTGGGACAGGTGGCAACGCTTTGATTTATTCCTCGTTGCTGATGCAATTTTGCCTGCAGTTTTCAAATCGATTTGAGAGTTTGTCATTTATAAATCAAGATGCCTACGGAAGAGTTGGCTGAGCTAACACTAAGTGAGTATTACAAATGTATATATAATAAATTAAATTGTTCGTATTCATTGGCGATTGGTAATACTTGTAAAATAGATTTGTATGCGGCTTTTTAATCGCAGCCTGTCCACGTTGGCCATGTGTCATAGCAAAAAAATAACAAATATATATGTATCCGTGTATGTACTACATCTAAAATTCTATATTTAATTCGCTATACATACATATGTATTTAATTTGCTGTCCTGATTGTTCATCAGGATAATCAATTAACAGGTGAAATAGTTTACAGTAGTTTCGCGTGCATATTTATTTATTTACAGTGGTGTTCCAATTTATTGACACACTGCGTATGTTTTTATTTCTCTTAATATGATTTTATGTGTAACTAAAATAATATGAAACTATTTAGCTTACCTATTATTAGTACATATTATTTAGTATATTAACAAATCAGCAGATAAATTGCTTTTGATTAAAAGTTAATTAACGTAAAAAGTTAATATGTATGTGTAATAAACTAGAAGCGATTGTGTGTGGATTTTTATTTGAGTGCTAGGAAACTTAATTTAATAAATTAATAATAATAATGAGATACTTTGGACTTAACTATTTCTAAAAATTTAAAGCCAAAAAAACTCATTTCGTAGTCCACAATCACTGTATCTGCTAGATAACTGCTTGTATCTGAATATTTATATTTGCTTATCTGTACCTTAACAGGTTCGCTTTTTACATCAGAAAAGCGGGGAAACGACGAGACGGGCGATGGCAGCGAATCCAAGCCATATAAGAGCATTCTGCAGGCCATGCGTCATGCTGGAAAGGAACCCTTTCCCACCATCTACGTGGACAGCAAGGATCCCAAGGCCACGGAAGTCTATGAGGTGGCTGCCAAGTCGCAATTGAAGAAGATCCAGAAGCTTTTCGTACGCGAGGGACACAAGAATACCGAGAAGCAGCAACGCGAGGCCGAGGATGCGGTGAAGCGTCAACAAAATCTAGACGAGGCACGCAAAGTGAAGATCAGCGAGGATCCCAGTTGGCCAAAGGCCAACAAGATCCGTATTTTTGAGGGCACCGAGAAACGCAACGAACGTGTCAAGATTTATGGTTGGGTGCATCGTTTGCGTCGTCAAGGGAAATCTCTAATCTTTATAACACTGCGCGATGGCACCGGATTCTTACAGTGCGTCTTGAATGATTTGTTATGCCAGACTTATGAGGCTTTAATGCTGAGCACAGAGAGCACAGTGGTGCTCTATGGCACATTGAAACTGGTGCCCGAGGGCAAGACGGCGCCAGGTGGACACGAGTTGAATGTGGACTATTGGGAATTAATTGGCTTGGCACCGCCGGGCGGCGCTGATGCTATTCTCAACGAGGAGGCGCATCCGGATGTTCAGCTGGACAACAGGCACATTATGATACGTGGCGAGAACACCTCCAAAGTGCTCAAGATGCGATCCATTGTGATGCAGGCATTCCGTGCGCATTACTTTGAACGTGGCTACAATGAGGTGACGCCTCCAACTCTTGTCCAGACCCAAGTCGAAGGTGGCTCCACATTATTCAAGATGCAATACTTTGGTGAGGAGGCCTATCTTACCCAAAGTTCGCAGCTCTATCTGGAGACGTGTCTTCCGGCCTTGGGCGATGTCTTTACCATTGCCCAAAGCTATCGCGCCGAGCAGAGTAGAACTCGTCGCCATTTGGCAGAGTATACGCACATTGAGGCCGAGTGTCCGTTTATTACGTTTGAAGAGATGCTGGATCGTCTAGAGGATTTGGTGAGCGATGTCGTTGATCGCGTTTTAAAATCACCATATGGCTATCTCGTTGGGGAACTCAATCCCGACTTTAAGCCACCGAAGAAACCATTTAGACGCATGACTTATACGGATGCCATTAAATGGCTGAAGGATAACAATGTCACCAAGGACGATGGCACGTTCTATGAGTTTGGCGAGGATATACCCGAGGCACCGGAACGCAAAATGACTGATGCCATTAATGAGCCCATTCTTTTGATTAAATTCCCAGCTGAAATCAAATCGTTTTATATGCAACGCTGCGAGGACGACAATCGTCTCACGGAGAGCGTTGATGTCCTCTTGCCAAATGTGGGCGAAATTATTGGTGGCTCCATGAGGATTCATGACATCGACGAATTGATGAAGGGCTACGAACGTGAAGGCATCGACCCCAAGCCATATTACTGGTATACAGATCAACGAGTCTATGGCACAATGCCACATGGCGGCTATGGACTCGGCTTGGAACGCTTCCTCTGCTGGCTGCTCAACCGCTATCACATTCGCGAGGTCTGCCTATATCCACGCTTCCTTGACAGATGCAAGCCTTAAGCGGAAGATGATTCTCTTATTCACCGCATTTAAAACACAAATTGATACGTCTTATATCTAATATGCACTTATGTTCGCAATAAAAGCTTCTTAAAGATATTTCTTTTGTTGTTTAATTATTTTAATCAAATTTTTAATTAGAATAATGTTTTTTAATTGCTGACAGTTTTCCCAGCACAAAACAATTTGAAAATATTGAGCGTTTTTTGCAAAAGATTCGGTAACATTAGGGAAATATTTTATGAAATTGATCCAAAATTGCCCTGAAATCAAATAAAAAAAGCCGTCTTCTGAAAAATTAATTTTTTATTGTCGTTACGATCATTTGCAAAAAATGGTCGATTTTAAAAATATCTGTCTGATAAAATTTAGCTAATTTGCTCAGCTATCACTTAATTTCTTGAGACTAGTTTAAATTTTATCTTCATTCTTTTTTTTTAATAAAATAAAATATTGTTGATTTTATCCACCAAAGTAATTTTTACAAAAAAAGCTAAATCAAATATTTGTGAACTGCTAGAAGATATTACTACGCCTTATAGATTAATCAAAACAAATATTAAACAATTCTTTAGCTCTATTTATCAATCACAGCTTTTACTTATATACTTTATTTTTTCCGGGATCATCTTGTTATATTATTAATCAACTGTTCAAGATTTGTATCAGTAATAGTTTCATTGACCGCATTTTCATCCATCTCCATGTCCTCTTCTTGTGTCTCCTCATCCTCGGCATAATATTCCTCATCTCCCTCGGCATCAGCATCGGCATCCACATCCACATCGACATCGTTCTGAGGCACTGCCTCTACTTCCGCTGTGACATGTTCCTTGCGATAATGATTACGCAGCAATTCACTAATTGTGGCGCATACAATTTGTCGCACTTGAGAATCAAAACTGGGTGGCAGCCAACCGGTTCGTTCATTGCAAACAGCGCCGGTTAGTGGCGTGGGAATCTTCTCTAGCATTTCCTGTATCTTTGGCAGACGGACATCGCAGTAGCGTAGCATGCATTGTCGGGAGCGCGGCAATTTGTGCTCCTCAAAATAGGGATAATCAATATTTTGCACCAACTCTGACTTGGATTCTTCACCAGCGGCTGTCAAGGCCTGCTTCAGTTTGGCCGATTTGCGGGAATAAACAAATTCGGAGACGCCGGAGCCAAAACGCAAACGAAAGTCAAATGTTTGATAATGACGACTTTGGAAATCCTTGCGAGGATCATAGCCATAACGAACGTAGAGTGTGCGCCAGGGTCCATCTCTAAAATAGAATGCCAACGAGGGTATGATGCACTTCAGCTTATCATTGCTAACGCCCGATTCATAAAGAATCGCTATACGTGTCCAAATGGGATTATCGGCAAATAGTTTTTTCACGCGCATAAATTGCTCATCGGAAATATATTTGACCTTGAGACGCTTGAGAATTTGTGCATCCGGCTGGGTTGGGAACGTGTCCTGCATATTGAAAGGCACAATATCGCGGGTATCCAGCGTGGTCTTGGCACACACGCCCAACACCTCGTGCTGTCCATTCTCCGAAGCATCGATCCGATAATTACCACCGTGCACAATGTCAACGCGGGCAAACAACTCCGGCAGACACAGCAACTGAGACTGTGGACGCCTGTAAATGGACAAGGTTTAGAAACAGTGCCAGGAATAGTACTAATAATCGCAATATTTGTACAGCTCTGAGTGCAGAGCCTGTGTCAAGTAAGTCTACATGCATTATACACACTTGAAGTAGTCCAGATCTGTAGCATCACGCGGTTTGAGCTGATCCATTGCGCAGGTTAGCTCCTCAGCAGCCAGGGCATCATTGCTCTTGGGCGTGCTCCAAAGTGGCAGGTACTGAAAGTCACAGAGAGCTGAACATACAGATGAGTATGGTTAAACCATGGCTACTACTACTATTCCATCACTCCACTTACAATCAAAGGAGAAACTGCGACTGCAGTGGCCTAAAACACGCACAAAATGCTGCGGCGGACGTGTCTTGTCGTGTTTGTGGCGCCGCACAGTTATAGACAATAGCACACCACACTTATCGATGCAGTCGCCAAATGCGGGCTTGTTGTACGGATTATTTGGATGAAAACGCAACTCTAAGCGTTTCTTTTCGTCATCCAACACCTGCAACATGGAAATGTAAGTGGAAATTGTTGTTGAATTATTCTTTAAGTAAGCAATGCGTCTCCTACCTTCGATACGTTCACTATGCCGCCAAGGGTTGACAGCATTCTGTCTATATTCACTACACGGCCAGGATATCTAATAACTTCATATTCTTGATGTGCACTAAAGCTCAATTGCCGCGACATGCTTTAAATCTGTTTTGTTTACAAAAAATCAACCATACAAGCAAACATTCTTTCATGTGGTTGTGTGTGAATGTGCTTTGCATGCTTGCAATTGGAGATACAATCGATGTTGAAGTCAACGACCGATATTTCGAACGAGCGAAAATTTAAATTTTAGTTCATGCAAATTTTAAAATGCAATAACTTTGAAATTAATTAATATTTTGATGACAGTTTAAAATTCGAAATTCAAAAAAAAATACATAAATTTTAATGAAGGTTTAAAGCTCGTCAACCCAGGGGACAAAAGGTAAAAATTGGTTTGTCATAAAATCGAAAATATTATAACAAAAAAAATTCCAATTGAGTCAAATTTTCAAAGTTGTAAATTTATTTTATTTTATTGAATTAGAATAAGTTGCCAGATCGGGAAATTCCGTAGGGTGGCAGTCCCAATTAGAATAAACTGCCAGATCGGGAAATTTTTGTAGGGTGGCAGCCCCCATTTAAAAGGACACCACGCCGCAAGAACTAACGGTGCTTTTTGAACAGAACAGAAACGATTTCGGAAAAGTTTTTAACAATTGAGAACAATTCGACATTTCTTGAGATGTCCGACGAAATAAAAAAGATCTCTTACATTTTGAATGGAGGTGTATTTAAAATCAAAAAGCGGAAGGGCGACCGTGTAGTCGTGAAATGCGTTTATTGTCCATCACAACACCGGCTTCGTGGCAATCTGGCAAATGGCACAGGCAATTTCCACCACCAGCACATCAAAGTAAGTAGTGTACCCCCCACTCCCAAGTTCATGTACTTTCCAGTTAAGATGAAAATAATTAATTATTGAATGTTTATTCAACTTTGGCAGCGACGTCATTCATTTTTAATAGACAAAGTAATTTAAATGAAAAAGAACAAGAAAGAGAAAATCGCGGCAGCGAAGATTGCCAAACGTAGACGCAAGTTAAGTTTCGATGATGATAAGACGCAAGAGTCTGACGGGAAAGAAGAATCTGATGATGTGTTTAATTTTGATAAAGCTTCCATAACAGAATTGCAAAATGGGCTCCGCTAGATGCAAGAGGGCAACGAAAAAAACCTAGTTTGTCAAAGGATCCAAATTTTGCTTGAACACACGAAAAAAACATTTGTTACAGCAAATTGTTTCGTAATCTTATAAACCATGAATTTTTTCCCTATCACCTCTAATAGAAATACGAATATGGTTAGCTTCAGCTGAAGCAACCACCGGCTTTATTTTGATTATACGAATTTATTTAATTGTTCAAAACGACAAACTTGTAATTATTATTGTAATATATACTGTGCATTTTAAATTTTCTGCTTACATTAAAATCTATTTTAATAGTTTATATTTATATATAAATTGAGGAAGTATTAGTTAGTCATTCTAATTTTACCCTGAGCCCATTATAAATGGGCAAATAAGGGTATAAAGTGTTTGGCAGAATGAATGTAACAGGCAGAAGGGGGAGTGGCAGATCCCCAAAAGTATATATATTCTTGATCAGAATCAACAGTCGAGTCGCTTGAGCCATATCTGTCCGTCCGTCCGTCCGTCCGCCTGTTTGAACGCGTCGATCTCAGAAACCATAGAAGCTAGAGACTTCAAACTTGGTATGTAGGTTCCTAGATACCATAGGCAGATCAAGTTTGTTGTAATTTTTGGATCGGTCCACTATATCATATAGCTGCCATAGAACCGGTACATCGAAAATTAAGTTTTAGTATGGAAAAGTTTTTTTGTGTGTTGAGATATTAGAACCAAACTGATAGAATATGCATCGGGGCTGGTATTATACATCCTGACCAAATTTGGTTAGAATCGGTTAACTATATCATATAGCTGCCATAGGAACGGTGCATCGAAAATGAAGTTTTAGTATGGAAAAGTTTTTTGTGTGTTGAGATATTAGAACCAAACTGATAGAATATGCATCTGGGCTGGTATTATACATCCTGACCAAATTTGGTTGGAGTCGGTTAACTATATCATATAGCTGCCATAGGAACGGTGCATCGCCAATGAAGTTTTAGTATGGAAAATGCTATTGTTTGTTGAGATATTAGAACCAAACTGATAGAATATGCATCTGGGCTGATATTATACATCCTGACCAGATTTAGTTAGAATCGGTTAACTATATCATATAGCTGCCATAGGAACGGTGCATCGCAAATGAAGTTTTAGTACGGAAAATTTTTTGTTTGTTGAGATATCAGAACCAAAGTAATAGGTTATGCATCTGGGCTGGTATTATACATTATCACCAAATTTGGTTAGAATCGGTCTAAAATATCATATAGCTGCAATAGGAACAATTGATCGAAAATCAACTTTCAGTACAGAGTACCTGGGCACATGGTATTCAACTGTCGAGCGTGCTCGACTGTAACTGCCCACTAGTTTTTATTCTGACTACAACTTAAAAATAATATTTTTTCTGCTAACATACAGAAAAATAATATATAAATGAAAATTATATAAATATTTGTATATATTGTTCTAATTGGTCAGAAAATTAGTATTAAATTATTATAATTATAATTATTAAATATATGTACCCAGCATATATGTATGTGTACTTCTCAGTTATCAATTCAAAAATGAATATTACATCATCCAATATTATCGCAGTTTAATCCAAGTTCGGCATTAAACTTGATTGATGACTTACCTGTTTGTGTGCCACGAAAGATGATGAACATATGGCCTTAACAATGATTATAAGTTTATTTTCCTCCAGTAATTTATTTAGTCCGATCGAATCATCCAGATATATTTTCCTCTTATAGAATGGAACCTCATCCAATGATGGTAACTGAAATGACTACAGGTCGAACATAATTATAGAATTATTTTAAACAGAATATTTACACCTGGACTGCCGAGCCGTAATACACCATCGTTTGGTCCACCGATAAGGATTAGCTAATGGGGGCGTTCCAATACCATTTTAAAGGATCATGAATATGAACTGATCTTTTCATTGTTAATTAGGGGCAAAAATTTACTGTATTTCATGAATAATTACTGCTTATGAGGGTCGTTCCAGTAGCCACCTATAGATGTGTGTTGACCCACATTGCAGTAAAACAGTTGCTGAAAATATAAATCAGCACATATGTATTATTTATTTATATAAAGTACTATATAAGATGTTGCACCCACTTCCGTATTGACCATCTTATAATAACGATCACTGCGGACGGCAATTCGCGCTAGTGATTAAAAGCAGCACGAAGGGTGCGAATGGCGACTAGCAATATATACAGCTAATTAGGAAAATTTGCTACGACTGTCCAATCAGATCGATTAAATACCGATCGATAGCCCTAACTTACAAAATGGCATACTGAAACTTTTTCTAACTCACCTGGGTAATGAGATACGAGGGTGTAAGTGGGAGGGGAAAAATTTCTATTATTGCAGCTAATGGGACTGTTGGGGTCAATTTTTTTTATTTTTTAAAAATCTTAATTAAAAATACGCGTCGATTGATACCTCGATAACCCAAACCCGATAACTGGCTCAAAAGATAAAAAAATTTGAAATTTTTAGTGGACTTCTCAAAATGAAATGAAAAGTCAGTTTGCTTGTCTGTTTGCATCAAAGCGCTAAAGAAGCTTAAAAGTAATGATGAGGATCTATTCCATTTTGAAAATCTAGAAATGTTTGTTCTAACGCTAAACACCGCTAAAATTTAAACTTCAACAGTTTCCAAACCATAGAAGCTACAGATATGTTTTATATATCATTGGAAAGGTGTGGCATACCTTTTAACTATTTTTCTTAAGTACTCAGGTACAGATTTCTGACAAAACGGCTCAAACGATTTTTATTAAATTTTAGTATTAAATTATAGTATTAAATTTTTGTAGTACGTAAAATTTTTCTTCTTTTGTTGTATAAAACATAAACTTTGGCTGAGGGGTTAGGTAGATATTAGCTGTCAACTGAATATATACATTTTTTTTAGGCGAAAATCACGTTTCAGTAGTAAAAACTTATTCGTTTTTCTGTTTTGGGGCTAGAAATTGCTTTCGTCACTAGACTTTTACCTCGTGTAGAGTTTTTTTGGGGGAAACATATATTATTTATTGGGTTGTCTGAGTCTTCTTTAATATATAGGTAGCGGGTATTGAAAAAAATCTATCTAATTAAAACTCCTTTGGACCTAAGATTTTCAGTTTACAGAAGTTCGTTAGCTTTTCTTTAACACATATTTTATTCTTAAGGATTTTTACATTTTTCTTCACCTGATCATGATTATCATTGTGTTGTTTTGTTTGGAGTTGCACCTGTGACTGTTGCAAGTGTTGCTGGTTCAGTGTCATCGTACTGTGTGACGACACTTGTGGCGACATATTGTTGCGTGGCGTGTTCGTACGACGTTCTCGACCATTACATTTGTGGCCTGCAGACGACAACGTAGCAGCTGCGTCACCACATCGTCAATCTTCTCATGCAGCTTGGAAAAACTGAAATAACGCAAGAATTTAAAGTACATAGATAATTTTTTACACAAATTTTTTGATTTAAAATTAAAATAAATAAAAAAAACTTAGTTTTTAACCTGAATAAACTATTATTAGATCATTTTTCTTAAAATCCTTTCTTTTCCGATACAACAAATGTTAGATCATTTAATAATTTTTTGAATATCGACAGACTATTATACTTTTGCAATATTTAATTTGTTTTTTATACCCGTTACTTAAAAAATAAGAAAAAGAGGGAATATTGAATCCGTTGGAATGTATGTAACAGGCCCCAAAAAATTATTTATTCTTGATCAGCATCAACAGCCGAGTCGATGTAGCCATGTGTCTGGGCGTCCGTATGAACAAAAGGACCATAGAGGTAGAGTAACCAACTTTGACACTATATACCACACTATATACCCACAAATCGCGAAAATCAGCCACACCCACAGCATTTAAAATAATAAGTTTTTTGTAGTAATTTACGTTATCTATAATTGTTCTCTATTATCTCACGGAATCGACAAGTAGAACGGCTGTTATGGTGATTTAATGTTATCGAAGTAATGTAAGTAATTTCTTTGAAGTATTTTTGTATTATTTTTGCGTATTATTTTAGCTATAGTGTAATCGGTCATTAAAAGCGTTCCAGGAAAATCCCAATTAAAATTAAATATTAATAATAATAAGAAATAAACCTTATCAGCTTATGCTGGTAAAAAAAAGATCAAAGGTCAACATTAAATTGTCAGCTAAGATTTGATTTATGCTTCAGCTCAATCGTCTCTTGCGATATACACAAAACCCAATTATT
This sequence comes from Drosophila falleni, assembly GCA_035045575.1. Lineage (NCBI taxonomy): Eukaryota > Metazoa > Arthropoda > Insecta > Diptera > Drosophilidae > Drosophila > Drosophila falleni. The sequence continues at coordinate 124,891 of JAWNOV010000054.1, read as the reverse complement.
GGGATTTTTGTCTGTTTTCACTCTGTGTGTATTCATTACCTAGACCTTCTCTGAACTTGATGCAAAAAAAACCCACTACCAGGGGAAAACACTAATTTATCTGGCAAATCCACAAAAACTGCGAGACTGATAAGCATAAAAGTATATAAGCCTTGTATAAACGACCATCGAATTAGAATTTACTTATTCTCTACAAGTAAAAGTTTAGCTCAGTCTGTCTTTATATTTATTCTTAATTGATCAGTCTCAAAATGTATCCTCAAAAAATATTAATGATCCTGGTGATAAATGTATTCTCAACGTTTTCTAAAGCAACTCAAATTTTCGAAAACAATGGAAGAAACCTTCTTCTATCATCAACTAATACACTGCCATATTTAAGGTAAGTTTTGAAAAAATAGAAAATTGCCTTAACTAATCAAGGTCTTAGTGCGGAACTGGAAATTAAGCAACTTACAGCCGACATTAAAATTCTAAGAGCGGATTTGGAAATGCAAAAAGAAGAGGAGCGAGAACGACAGACGAAATATGATCTGGAAAATCTATCTCTTCAAGCGAAGTTGGAACGTCAGGAAAAATTGACAGATGAGATATTTAAGGAATTGGAGCGACTCAATTTTCGGTCTTACCCCCACAATTGTGAGGGAGTAAGTCTAAAGGGATCCACGAAATATTCCTTGCCAACTTTAGTAAACAACCTTTTGAAGTTGTCTGCGATTCGGAAACCAAAGGAGGAGGATGGACTGTTATCCTAAGAAGGATGGATGGCAGTGTCAACTTCTACCGGAACTGGACTGAGTACAAAAATGGTTTTGGGGATATGGATGGCGAGTTCTTCTTAGGTTTGGATAAGATACACGCACTTACTGCTGACAGGAAACAGGAGCTGCTTGTAGTGCTTGAGGATTTCGAAGGAGACGAAAGATTCGAGAATTATGATGACTTTGCCATCGGCGACGAGGGTCAACAATATGTCTTACACACTCTGGGCAAAGCCAATGGAACTGCTGGAGATTCACTCTATTATCATCGTGGCATGAAGTTTACTACACTTGATCGGAATAATAGTTCTTATCCAAAAAAAAACTGCGCTGTTTCATACACTGGCGGTTGGTGGTACAATGAGTGTCACCACAGGTATGATAGATTGTTTTTTGTTTTTAAAAGATTCGCTTATCAACTAGAATTCTTACAATAATTTGGCCGGGAAGTATAATGACAATCTCGAGGGAAAAGGCGTCAATTGGGGAACTTTTCGGGGTTGGTACTATTCCCTCAAACAAGCTATAATGATGATACGTCCTAAAAAGTGAAGCTATTCCATCAACCTATCTTAATTTCTTGTGAGATACTTAAATCCTTACTTTTTGACCAGGTATGGTTATTAAAAAAAATATTAAATCTATAAATATAAAATTCTTTGTACTGTACATTTATTCATTCACTCATACATATATCATAGCACAGGTCAAGTCGATCTAGATACAAATTTGAAATTTTGGGACAATAAACTTAAGATATTTTAATCGGGGGATAAGGCTGCGTTTGGCCAAAATACACCTGTATGTAGGGTCTCGTCTTGAGCGGTATTCATAAGAAAAAAACGAAAATTGGCATTGTGCACTGTGTGCAACAGGGGTGAGCATCTTTGAACATAAGAATTACTTTTTGCGCAGTGCCGAATGTCAATTTTCTTTTTTTTTTTTATTAATTTATATTTTTATTTAAAATTTTTAAATTAGACTCAATTTTGTTCGTCACAAAATTGGATATCAGAACTTTTGGGACACTTTACAAGTCAAAACTTTTATCCAATTTGGCATGATTTTTTACAAAAATATTGAAAGATCTCAGAATAAAGTTTAAAGTGTTGTTTTATACTAATACGATAGAGCGAGTTAATTAAAATTAAAAATTTGAGATTAAAAATTTTGAATTTTCGAAATTTCAAAGGGGGGTCGAAAATAATTAAAGTTTCTAAATGAACAAAAATTGAATACAGAATGAATTTAGAGGCCAAATCATGATCAGTATGACATTCTGTTTGAAAATCTATTCAGTTTTCATCAAGTTATCACAGTTGAAAGTTGAACAACTCTTTGACCTAGTAACTTTACCGCAACCATACCGATATAAACGTTTCGGTATTCGGTTCTTGATAGAGAATTTTCATTCGGTTGCAATTTCACTTCCGGTACTTTAAATTAAACGGTTAGTTTTGGTTAACGGTTCCGGTGTTGTTACGTGACAAAAACTAAAATATAATTGTTTAAATTGATAAATAAAAGATAAACATAATTAATTAATAACTGCTAATAGTAAATTAAATAATAAGGGACTTGTTTAAGGCTATATTAGCAGCTCAAATAAATAAATCAGTCGACATAGGTTTTGATTCAGAACTCTAAATGCAGTTATTATTCAATAAATTAAATTACAGATTAACAAATGTGAAGTCAATATTACTTTCGCAATTGATTTGCCATATCGACAATCATGTGCAGATTGGAGTTCAAGGTTTTTATTTGACTTAACGTTTCGGAATCCAGTTGCTTAAGTACTTCACGTTTGACCTCCGTCATTTTCTGTGGTTTCATCTTCAAGACGCCCAGTTTGGTGGGAATATGCACATTGGCACAGCGATCTGGAAAACTGCAAGAAAGTCGTTAAGCCCTGTAAAAGATGATACATAAGATGCTTACGATTGAACGGCCAACGGACTACCACACTTCGAGAGAGCCACCTCGCCGGGTTTTGGCCAACGCAGAAAAGCAACAGCTGGCAAGTCGACTTTCTTTAGCACGGCTCTGTCCACCGATTGAACCTGAAGACGTGACACCTGAGACTGCTGTGGCGTGCGCATACGTCCGCTGCGTGTGCAATTGGAGTGGCTACGTTGTGGTTGAGAGGGCGGAGGAGCAGGGGCTGATAAGAGATTATAATTAGCTATTGGTAACAGATGTGCAGCACATGGGGCAACATTATAACAAAAATGGATAAATAAATAGAGAATTGTCTGTACTTTATAAATTTTAATATTATAATACATAAAATTTATTATTAATATGGTTTATTTGGACACAATTTTATTTTTACGATGGAAATACGTTCAAATTATTAGCTCAAATTTCAGTTTATTAATTTTAGTTGAAAAATGTAGCGGCTTCAAAGCGAGCAATATGTTTAAATATGTTTTTTTATTTAGTGTCAATAGTAATATAAAATTTTTAAATTAAAACTATTTACGTAACAACTACATTAAGCATAAATTTTAATATAAAAACAAAATTATTCTAGATTCTTTTGAAATTTTTTTAAAGATTTGTTTTAGTTTAATAAACATTTAACATCCCATATTGACCGATATATAAACACACTAAAAGCTTAAAAATGTATCTGTAATTTATAATTTTTGCATTCTGTTTTGGCAAAAAGAGCCACTGTGCGTCGAAGCTGCTTACCTATAAACTGAAAATCATCGAAGCGATTTAACTCGAGTTTTAGAAACTCACTCCATTTCATTTGCAACACATGCTGAGGAGTGCGTGCTACAATCCGTTGTAGCTGATAATCCACGTGTTGCATGGTGCGCTTACCCAAATCCTCAATCTTTAGCAGCGCCGATTCCAGCTTCATTTCAGCCAGACGATGTTGCTCCTCCCTCTCCAGCTGAAGCTGACGACGAGTGCGTTTTGTTATTTTAGTGCGTGGCATATTCTTCAAACTTAAAAAAATAATTGTGAACAAATCTAAAATCCTATTGAATTAAACATGTGTCATGGCCAACTGTGAATGAACATTGAAATTTATTGGGAAACATTTGCTTAAATTAAAAAATACACTTCAAAATATAAAGAACAAATTTGAACTCAAACTAAGCGATTATGTATAATGGTTGGTTACAGATATCTATAGATATGAGGTGGATGCTATTTAAGTCCTGCCTTGCTGGCCGTATCGACAATCAATTGTAGATTCTCGTTCAGTTGTTTAATCTGATTCAAAGTGTCCGGATCAAGATTCTGGAGCAGATCCGGTTGAACTTCGCCCATTCTTTTGGGCCGCAGCGATAATACGCCATTCCGTATGGGAATATTGACATTTGCAAATTTATCCTGCATTCTAGAAAATGGAAAATAAATTAAAATTGGTGAAGTTATAAAATTTGTATGTTGTATCGGTGGAAAAACATTAACAAATTGATTTATGTTTAAACATATAATTATATATACACTCAGCACAGCATTTGTTTATAGTCTTAATTTTAAATTATTTTCCTTTATATAAGACTTTTGACTAATAATAAAATAAGGAAACCGAAGTAAGTAAAAAATTAGACGATATTTAAAAAAATATTTATATTTTATAATAAATATTTTTTAAATATTTTATATTTATTTTACCATTTTAAATTAACCTATTTTTTTTACCCTAAGTGTTTTCTGAATTTCAATTTCTTGAGTTTAGTGCAAAAAGAAATTTAAAATAACTTTAAAAAAACTGGCCTGCAGTAACTGTGGGAGTACAAGAGCCGAGTGTACGAATAAATGTTGTGCTGACTGTATGGAAAAGTAATCACCAATGTTTGTACAATTTACTTACACTTGAGCCACAATGGGACTGCCGAACTTGGAGAGTGCCACCTCGCCGGGCTTGGGAAAGCGGAGGAAGCACAAGGGCGGTGTGCCGGGCGATGAGGGGCGTGTCTTACGCGATGTGCGATCTGCACTCAATGCCTTGGGACGCATCGGAGTGCGCATCTTGCTGCGTGAGTTGCGATGCGCGTTGCTGCTGCTGCTGGTGACAACAACACTGCTTGCGGTAGTACGTCCCACCTTGGTGCCACAAGCAGAGCGACTGCGTCGATCGCGTCGCGCACGCGCTGAATGCAATGGACCAGGTGTACGCATTGCTCGCGTTGAACGCAGCACAGAGCTATTGTATGAAGACAGTTGGGAGGCACTGTTGCTGCCAATGGCGGCGCCCATGTTGCTGTCCTCTGTAAGGTAGCCTAAATAGAGTGACCAGGCCAGACCAATGCAATGTGCATATATATGGGTTTGTGTGTGCGTGCATGTGTGTGAGTAAGTGCATTTGATGTGTGCGAATAGTTGTGGATGACAAATGTTAAGGATTAGGAGAAGAGGCATCAATGTTAGAGAACCGCCACCAATAAAAGCAAATAATAAAATGCATACAAACCTTCATCGTTGCGACTGTTGGCAAGTGTCACAGCACCGCTTGTTGTTGTATTGCTGCATATGGATTGCGATGCAATGAGCTGCGTCTGGTCGCTCGCCTTAAAATCGTCAAAGCGTTCAAGTTCGCTTAAAATGCCCAAAAACTCGCCCATTTTCATGTTTCGCAATTCGGTTTGTAGTCGCGAATCAATCAATTGTAATGCTGTATCCACCATCCCCTTATAGCGCATTTCCATTTCGTCCAGGGCCAATTGAGCGGAATCCATTTTCATTTCGTAAATGCGTATTTTCTCCTCGCGATTTGCCACATCTCGATTTCTTTTGGAATTCTTAGGTATCTTAGTACGCGGCATATTGTTAAAAAGTTCCCGTTTCAGTGGTTTTCGAAATTACGTTGAATTAATATAATTTAGCATTTACTTTGTGGCACATTGAGCAAGCGTCCAGTTTTTATGTTTTCTTTTGAGTTTTTCCGCCTTTTTTCTGTTTCTACATATGGCGTCGATCTGCTGTAGAGTTGTCGATATATCACTGAAATATCGATATATCGATAGATATTTTATTGTGATGATATGTTTTTGAGCGATATTTTTTTCTGGTAGTAATAACAACAACGAAATTTTGTTTAAAATTTTTGGCCTTGCCGTTGTTACCGAATTTTTTTTATCGTTGTATAAAACAAGTTGGCAGCACTGTTACTGAATTTGTATGTCAACTTTTTAAAAAAATAAATACCTGTTTCTGGCTGGAAAGTTTCCTTAAACTACAATGCAAAATATCTAAAATACTGGCCAGCTTTCTTTGCACCGGATCTTGGTAATTACAAACCTACAAAAAATTTAAGCTTAGCGCTTTCAGTGAGGAGCAAGATACTAACAAGGAGTAATGTCGTTAGGTTTTATCACTAAGCAAATAGCAAATATCAGTGTGTACTGGCTTTTTGCTTAGTGGTACTAGTATATCAGATGGTAATAAAAAATACTGAGTCAGTATTACTTAGAACGCGTTATTGGCTGCGTGTGGCCACACTGAAAAATTTGAATGTAGGTGAATTTACATTTTAATATGCAATATGCAATAACTTTGAAATAATTAATAATATGATGAAAATTAAAAATTCCAAATTAGATTAAATTAAGGAAAACATTTCCATGAAGGTTTGAAGTTCGTCATCCACAGCGGAAAGAAGCTACAAATTAAATTCTAAAAAAAATATGAAAAAATCGACCAAATTCTAACAAAACCTGCAAAACAAAAAATTCCATCTTCAATATTAAGAAGAATTCCAAATTAAGTTAAATTTCTTGGGAGCAACAACATTTTTAATTTGATTAAATAGAACAAGTTGCCAGATCCGATTTCAGATTTTGTAGGGTGGCAGCCCCTGCACCGGGTGACAGTCTTTCAAAATAGTGCTGGCCAGTTATTAGGGGAAACAATAGCTGTTTCTGTCTAGAAACCATCTAAATTTGTTATTGTAGACAGATTTGCACAGTTTTACCAAAAATATTAATAACAAAACTTAGCAGAATATATATTTAAAATAGCCAGATATCCAGGTAATAGTAATTTTGAAATTTATCGAGCAAACGAATTCTGAAAATTGTCAGATCTAGCTATAAAATAGCTAAGTTGGCAACAGTGCAGCTGTGGCGTCTAGAGAGAGAGGGAGGAATTTAACTTAATTTACAAAATAATCTGCTTTATTTAATTGTTTAAAGTATTGGCGAAACAATAACAGAATGTACGACAGAAAAAGAAAAAAACGTCGGCTGGACAATTTCGACACCGACGGCAAGATTGCCCTAATCGAAGCGGTGCACGAAAAACGTATCCTGTGGGATGTGGAAGATAAAAGGCATTTCGATGGAGTTTTTGTAAAACAAGCATGGCAAGACGTAGCAGACTCGCTCAACAAAAACGGTAAGTTTTCTTTGAGTGACAATTTCATGAAACATCATTTAAAATTGTTATTTTAGTAAATTCATGCAAAATGGCTTGGAAGTCACTCCGTGATAGTTATAGATATCACTGCAAAAGCTCGGAAAAGAAGCAGGCACAGGGTGTTGGGACCGAAGGAGCTCAATCGGAACAGCCAAAAGTGTACTGGCATTTGGCCCCATATTTGTCATTTCTGCCAGATCTCAATTCGAAAAGACGGTAGGTAGAAGTTCGATAATGATTTTTAATGTGATGCTATTTGGGATTTCACTGCGTCACAGCGTGTCACAGTGCAATGTTGATGCCAAATTAAATTGAATTTATTCACTAGCTGAAATGATTTATCACAGCAATTTATACTATTTAAAGTATACATCATTACCTTGATTTGATTAAATTTTGAGCTCTTTTGACTTGTGGATATCTTTGTCATAGAGTTTAAACATCTAGCATAATGAAATTATTTCTTGCAGTACGTTCAATAGTGCTTTTGAAGTCGAGGCGTCGACAAGTCAAGATAAAACTTTGGATCCATTTGAGTCTCAACCCACTGAAGCTGTTCAAGAATATTTATCATTTTCGAATCTATTTGATGTTGAAGATAGTCAACTCGATGCGGATGCCAGCATTTCTAATCATGAGTCAACGCATTCCAATGTAAGTACAATTTCAAATATCATCAGAAATGATATGAACCATGAACCAATTTTTTTCAATTTTTCGTAAATTATATTTAATATTTGCATTTATTACATTTTTGGTAATTTAATTTTTTTGTTATTTTTTAAATTAATTAAAATTTATCTTTATTAAAATAAATACTATAAGTTCTCTGTACTTAAATATAATATAAAATGATTAACAAAATTTATTACCGCTTTGTAACTTTTTCCCTATGTAATTGTGGATCTTTATTATTATTATGATATGCTATTCTGTTAGTAAATGCATAGAATTCTTAGTGTTATTCATGTTATTGTAGCATATTCTCTTTAAATTGATGAAATAAAAACATGTTTTCTCTTTACATCAGGAGGAGAATCTCAATAAAATTAGAAAGGTCGAACAGTCTGCAGAAGTCGCACAGGAAGTGATAATCAGCAAACCCTCTGAGTGCCTTGATCCTTTGGAAACTTCTTCGTCTACACCAGTTCGTTCGGTCGTACGATACTGGGAAAGCATTCTGAACAAAATGGACCCGAAAATTGCTGAAGCCGCTGAACGCGCTGTGACAAAATTGCTTTGGAAATATGCCAAAGCTAAATTCAATGACAATAATGATAGTATAGCGGATGCCACAGAAGAAAACGATGTAAGCGTAAGTTAAATATTAAAATGTGCATATTGACAGATTTCCATTGGTAGGCTACTAATATTGAGGCAAATGAAATTGACTTGGCTAAAATTTTTGACTGTGAAACTGACAATTTAAGACAACATTGTTTACCAAAATCACGCAATCACAAGCTGAAGAAGGACACGCATACCTTGATTGAGCTCCAGAAAGATCTATTGCAACGTAAAGAACAGCGAGCACAGGAAATGCACGATCAGAATATGCTTAGAGAGAAGGCAAAACTGGATCTGGAAGTTCAGGAAGGAAAACTTCGAGTCAAGATAATAGAATTGGAAATCCTGGAGAAAAGGGCCAAACTGGATATGATATATAATCAATAAGTACTTTAGCAAGTTTAAATCATTTTGTAAATAGTTTTACTTGGAAGGAAATAAATGATGTTTATGATTAGATACAATAATTATAGAGCTCCTATGGCAGCTGTATGTATTATTAAGTATACTTAACCTTAGGCTCTAAAAATTCGATTGAGATTTTTAATTAAATGTCACGCATTGTTGAAAATAGTCGTAAAATTTATCTATAAACTTTGACTTCGATGGTAACAAATTTGTTCACGTTTTTGAGCTCTTTATATGTCTCATCTTGAGGCAATTATGATTATTAAAGCAGAATGTTCAGCCCAATAAAGGGCTTAATTTTGTTTTCATAATAAAAATAATATATTTTGAGTTACAATAAAATTAAATTTTATGAGTAAAATTAAAAAAATATTCTTTCTTCCTTGGTCTTGCAGTCTTTCTTGTAAGTGAGTTTGTCAAAGGCATATCCAATCAGGGGCAACGTCAACATTTTTGTTGCACTTTATTTGGCCCCAAAAGTAGCGACAAATGCAAAACTACAGTGAAAACTCAATTTGCGCGACCAAACGATGCGTTAAGCATGCGAAATGTGAAACGGAAGCGACGTTCATGGCTAGATTACACAACGAGTTAATACGCACAGATACACACTCATACTCACTAACACGCACACCCACAAATACATACGCATACGAATGTGCGTTTTAATATGCCACCGACATGCACACGCTCTATTTGCCCCATCCGCAACATTGCGTACTTGCAACTGTTGCATATTGCGGTGCGTGTGTAGCTTTTATTGTCCTGCCGCTGTTTCTGTCTCTGTCTTTGCCTCAATGTTGCCGCCGTAGCTGGTTGACATCAATTCAGGCAGACCTGTCTGTATATGGAACAGAAGCATTATTACATCTCTATATGTGCATATATAGACAGGTGGCACAACGAAAGCCTCACAAAGACCAGGACACACATCCGAGACAGCCCGCTAGCTATAATAGTGAGTTTAATACGAGAAACACTTGCTCGGCTGCATGATACCCTTTTAATTAAAATTCACATATACACACACACACTGGACCGGATCCTACACAACTTTTCTTTCACTCTGTTTTCTACATTGTAAATGGATATTCCTTTCTTCTCCATCCTTTTTAATAAAAAAAGAAAAAAAATACACAAGGAAACATCATACAAGCTCCGATCGCTAGTTATATATTATATTATTCATATAAGAAAATTAATTAAACTCAGACCTTAGGTGAACGCGAGGGATCCATAAGTTAAGCTTTTGGTGTGCTTTATGTTCATTTTAGTGGGGGAAGCTTAATTTACTTGAACTTAAACAAAATCAAATTTTACAAGATATCTAAATTAGTTTTAATTCTAATTTATATCTAATTTAATATTTATTCGCAGTTTAAATAGTAATATTAGATGTGCACAAAATGTATGTAAATATTCATTTTTATTAAGGAAAGTGGTTCGGTTCAGGTTTGTTGCTGTTTAAGAATCCGAGCCGAACCGGTTCGGCGAGTTCGGTTTAGAATCGGTTTACAGGTAGATTTTCAAGTTTTATATTATTTTTTTTTCTAAATTTTACTTATTTTATTTTACTAATAAGAGAACGAAAGCCCTCAGATATAGGCTAGAATATCTATGCTTTTTGTCATTTAATATTTCCATAACTAATAATTGCACTTGTCTTTCAAACTACCCTATAAAAAAATAGTTATGGTTTTCTAAAAAATAAAAGAAACCAACGAAAGAGAAAAGCAATCAATTTAATGTTATGACTTTTTAGTACATACTTGTAATAGTTTCATCCCCGCTTTTAGGAACTACCCTTATATTAATGAGCCAAATATTTGAAGTATCGAAAACTCAATTAAATTTTCGTCTAGTAGACGAAACTCACTCCACGCTCTCCCCGCATTCTGACATTAAGTTGCAGTTCCCAGTTCCCAATTGCCAGTCAAATAGGGGACAGGTGTGCATGGGAACTGTTCCCACTTAGCTGGGAACATTTTGTGAGTGCGATTGCAAGTTGCACTCAAAACGACGAGAAGCAACGCGGCGAACGCTTGTGTTCCATTTTGCCGAAACGTTCCTCGTGTCTTTCGGCCAGCCTTGGCGTATGCAACACCGAGGCAGAGGCCAGTCGCTTGTAGCAGCGACAGAAGTTGCAACGTCAACGTTAACAGCCACAGTCAGGAGACGGCAACAAGCAGTTCGTACTCCTGTACGCGGTTCAGTTTCGGTTCAGTTTGCACCGCGTTCGCCGTTCGCATTCGCATTTCGCATTCGTTTTCACTCCCACACACACATTTTACATTCATACGATATTCGCCAAAGTAACGTAGCTCGAGCCAACTAGACCCGGATCCGTACCCAAACCCAGGTCTGCTTTCGGTTTTCTATTTTATATTTTCTGTTATTGTTTCCTTTGTTTATTGGTGCGTGTCTTTAGTTTTTTTCCCTCACATTCTCCCCCTCTCTATCACTATCTCTCTCGCTTTCACATTCTCGTTTGCTTTGAGCATTCTTTCGTAATTGCAGGGCAAGCCCGAGTGAGTGTGAGTGTAAGAGTGAGAGAGAGACGCAGACATAATTAAATTAAAATTTACTCACAACATACACACACACACTCGTACACTTCGACAGGGCCAACTAATCACATTACCAACCATCAGCCATCGTCAAAACAGCTAACAGGCATTGACATCGTCGCAGGCAGTCGGCCAACAACGGACCTACAAGACATTCCATAGTTTTGTGTTGCATACTTTTTGGCGCGCACTGTCCTCGAGCTCTTAACGCAAATTGAAAACGTTTTTCAGTGGTTTGATCAACATAGATATCCACCAAATCTACGTCTAAGGCTAAGGCAACGTCTACTTCACGAGCGAAGTGACAAATTTTAAATCTCTTCCGGCTGGTAGGTTGACTAAAATTAATAAAAAAAATTAATTAAAACATATACAATAAATTTGCACACAATATTATACTCAAGGAAATATAATACGAATATATATGGTTTGAATATTTTATTTTAATTATCATTAAATTTTTTATTATAAAAATCGAATTGCTTTTGACTATAATAAACCATAGAAAAAAAATGTTTTTCGTCCTTTGGGGCCCCATATCTATCCAAATAAGTCGGTTTGGTTAAATTCAGAATTGGGCTGTTGCCTAGTAATTTATTCAATTATAAGTACCTATGAAATAACAATTTATGATAGTATAATTGTTTTCCATGTCCATTGCCATATAAATTACTCATCACACTTGTGTAACAAGTAAGTAAGTAAGTAATCGTTAAAAAGCGTTTATCGTTAAGATATGAATTTTACATACATGAAAAAAGAGTGTTGCATAGGAAAATCACAAAATTAAAAATTATTTTTTTTTAAATTAAAATAGTTAGAACCAGTTTAAGAAAGTATGTTATTTCTTTAAAATTTATTTTGAATTAATAAATGCCAAAAAACTTAACTTTTAAAAGTAATTAAAAAGCTAAGTAAATTTCCTTTACACATATTAAGAAAGTAGATAAATCGAAAAGTCAAATTATAACAGATTAGCCGATACATAACCTTATTATGAACTGTAACTAAACAACAAAAAACACAGATCTAAGACATTGCACAGCGCTGCTAGCCTAACAAAATGTAACTCTGAAAATGGTTTAACAGAATATAAGAAATATGATTCAGTCTAAAAATATAATTTTAATTTATTCAGCCATTATATGGTTATATTTTATTATAATTATCAATTAAGTATATTTTAATTGAGCAACTTAATTAAATAATAATTAAAATTGCTAAAGCCTTCATTCCATTAGCATTGTATTTCTGTCAATTGGCGACCACATTTAATGTAGTTTTTTTTATCTCCTTTTGTTGTAAAAATATATACAGTCAAAGATGACGTAATGATTAAAAAGCATTCAAGTAACGACAGGCTTCTCATTATTCTTTTGGTCTATAAAGATTTTAATGTGTCATCTGTTCTCAATCAAATTGTCATTGGTTTTTTTTTTAAATTTATTTATATTGGTTCAAGCTTTAGTCCATTGCATTCATTTATCCCGGCGACTCAGCAATTTCCTGTAATTTTGTCAGACATTCTAGAATGGCAATCAAATTGACAATTAAATTGATGGCCAATTAACTGCCATTTTGTCAGGCAAATAAAAGCTTCATTTCGTATAAATAGCCATTTTTATTATAGTTAAAGAATTATATTTAACAAATTTTTTGTACTTCGTAAGCTTAATCGTATTTTAAAATAATGGTTGTATACTATTAAAATGATAATGAGTGATATAATAATAATAATTTTAGTTCTGCCGACAAGACTTTTTAAAGTTAAAGTATTTGTAATTAGAAATTTTAGAATTGGTGAAAAAAAGTTGTAAATTAGAACAACTCATGGGATATTTAAGCTTTGGTTTTTCGAATATTGCAAGGTTTTTCAACATGCACTGCAAAAATAATTGAATTACATGTGTGTCAATGTTCTTTGTTGTTTATTGTCCGAGTAATGGTCATATTACATTCGCAGTCGCATTAAAATTCACAATCACATTCATTCACATGCAGCATTCCCCTTCATATTTGCCTTGCTTCAATTATAATGAAAAATATTTGCATTTCAATGCATCACATGAATGGAAGGTATCACAAATGGGTGAACACTACGTGACAAATTGATGTATTCCGCGAACCTCTTGATGAAATTAGTAAAGGCGTTGTTTACTCGCAAATACCAAATGGAATTAAACGTGTTTCAATTTATTTTGTAACTAAGTGCTTTTTTCCTTTAATTTATAATAGTTTAAATGGAATGCAAATAATCTGGATTAATATTTGTATGTGAATAGTTAGGTTTATTTATCATTTATTTAGCATAGTGCAATACAAATCTATTGCAGTCAATCGTTTAGCAAAAGTTCCACTAAGGAAATTATTGAAAAGTGATCGTTAAACTAGTTCGCTAGTTGTTAGTTCGCTGAGCGATTTAAATGAACGAGATTAAAACACTGGGCATCAACTGAACGACTATGAAAAACTCATGCAGATAGACGGAGTAGGTAAGGTATGTTAATAAAAAAATGTTTAAATTACTGCCAACCATAAAAACTGGTAAAGTACTGGACAGGTAAAATGACCTGTACTACCTTATTGCCGCTTCAGTTCCGTTAAGTATGCAATGTATTTTCGTATTCATTTTCATATTTTCCGTGTGCACGCACAAAACGCATTCGTTGCTGCGACAACTCACTGACCCGCACCCTTCAACCCTCCGCACCAACTAGTGTTCTCTGCTTATGAACGACCTCATTTTGCTTTTGGAGCTACCCATTGTCCCATCAACGCCTTCCAACGACCGCCCAGCGCGTGTTCTTTAATAATAATTTCAAGTGGTTTTCGGCCAAGTGGAATAGAAAAAGTGCACGCCACGGGCTGCAGCCAAAGCAGCCAAAGCAGCTGAAGCAGCATTGCAACCAGCGTTAAGCCCCCAAAATACAGCCCCTTCTACTCTTTTACGCCCACTGCCACCTACATACATACTTCGTAATTGTGCGCGACGCGACGGTGCCCACTTCAAAGTTCGATTTTTGTTGTATTGAAAATTGGCGTGCATTAGTTTCAGCCAAGCCGCCAAACAAAAGAAAATATCGAAGGAAGCAGACACAAAAGACGAAGAGTGAGAGAGCGAATTTAAGTAAGTGTGTGTGGGTGTGTGTGTTGTAGCAGGTTTTAGTAAGCGGAATACCTTTTGTTTTTTATTTAATTAAAAACAAGACCTAAAGCATACAATTTAAATTCTTTACAATTTTAGAGCGTGCAAAATGTTGGGCAATTCTTTTCCCTTAGTATTATTCGTAAAGAGCAGCAAGTATTTCGCTCTCTCAACAAATTACAAATTTTATATTAACTATTGATTAAAGCTGAGCTCAGATTTCTTATATCTCATTTTAAACATGCTTTGGAATCGAAACTGTTCAGTTTAATATCAAAAAGATATTTTTATTGTTTTAACTTGTTGTTGACTTTATGAGTCGGTTAAATTTTTATTAATAAATAATTCGAATTTTTATAATACCCTGAATTTATTTGGAGCTTTAAATTTGATTTCTTTTTTTATCCGAAGTCTCAGATAGTTGAGTAATAAGAGAATAACAGAAAGTTGATGTTATTATTTATTTTTTTAACCAAATGTTTATTGAAGAAAGTTATTCGGTTCAGGTTCGAGCTCGCGGTATAAATAATTTCAAGGGATTCGGGTTGCTTAAAAACTTGAACCGAACCGAGGTCTGCGAGGTTTGGTTTAGAACCGGTATGTAGCCTTGAACATAACTATTAATCGGATCTGTACACTGTAAATTATGATGAAACAATGAGTTACCACAAATTTTTATTATAAGTTGATATCGTTTATTAATTTGCTGGCTTAATGCATATTTTATTTTTTACGAATAATTGTAAAGTTTTTTCTCATAAGCTAGCCATTATTCAAAATTATACTAACATTATTTAAAATTATAATAATTAGCAAATATATATATAAAACAATTCGCGAAATTATGTACATATAATTGAATGCAGCTGCAAATAGTGATTGAAATGCTGACCTAACTGTTGGGCAAATTTCCAAAATGCGTATTAAATGAAGTACAATTAAGTTTATTAGGATATTCGCGAATTAAATGTTCTCCCCCATGTGTGTAACCTGAATTTAATGTATGCAGCTTATTCAATTTCATTAATTAATACATGTATGTAGTCGTATTATGCACAGCGTAACATTGTAATAAAGGCATATTATAAATTTAGGTAGAGTTTTCAATAATAAATGACAACAGCTGTATACACAAGTCGTATTAAGTATGTGCACATATACCAGTTCACATTTGCGGCGCACTGAATAGTCGTATACCGCACAGTTGAATACAAATTCGCAACCCACTAAACGGAAGTGCATTCACAAAATTTGCGCAGTACTTCCGGTTTCCGAATGGTGTCTCCTTCTGTTGCACTGCGGTTCTGCTTATGTGTCACTGTGTGTGTATGTGTGTGGATTTGTTTGCTTGCTTCATGTGCAACGTAGCAGAAGTTTGATAAATTTCATTTTCGAGCCCAGTCAAATGTTTGTTATATATACGTTTATTATGCAATATTTAATATTAGATATTGTCAAGAATTACATAACAAATTAGTGACATTTTTAAATTGCAACATTGGAGTTGAAATCAGGAGATAATACCAAATCCGTTAACCTAAGCTATCCGCTTAATTTTATATTAGGCATAATATTTTATATAGTATCTAATTCCAATAAATCAAAAATAAATAAAAATTTTATTCAAGAATTGAACACCCAAACGATTGCATCGGTATAGTTTCGGTACATTTTTCCAAGTAAAACTGTTTTTGTTTTATTAAGTATATAATTTGGCTAAACCAATTCTAGCATTCATAGCTTTGTCAAAGCTAAAACAATTTTTAAGTGGAATGACATTTTAATCATGGCTCGGGCCTTAAATTCTTTCTGCATTCAATTTTTTTTTGTATAAATAAATATACAGTAAAATAAAGACAAAAGGAATAAATATATGAAATATGCTTAAAAAGGCTAAGCTTGCTTATTCTTTATTAAAAAAAAAAACCTTTTAAGAATTTTTAATAAGGACGAATTGAAAATCATGTCTTTAATTTCATTGCTATGCAACTGAATGCAGTTGGTAGCAAAGTTTATCTTATTTTCATCTAAGTTACCTCTGCAAAACCTTTTTTAGTTGAATTTTTAACCAACTAAAGATGCAAGAGATAACGCAACTAACAACGAGCAAGAAAAAGGTAGTGAAAGAGAGCGCAATTGAAATGCTTCGTCGTTAAAATCCATTTGGTTGGTTTTTGCTGCATTTTTAATTGCTATTTATGCAACATATTAAAAGCCAAAGCAAAACTGTTGCAACAACTACAACAATAATTGCCAGCCGGCAATCGCTATCGTTGATTGTTGCTGTTATTGTTGCAGCGCCTGCTGAAGGTGTGAAAAGTGGGAGGGGTTGATGCATAATTTAGCAACAACACCCGCTGCCCCCTTCTGACACAAATTCTCTCAAAAGACCGAAATATTTAATGTGTGGGCGTGGTAGCAAGGCAACCGGATGAGAGCGCGTCAAAAACTTGCAAATGTAAAAAAATAATAAAAATAAAAAACGATAAGAATAGAAGTAAATGTGAACAGTCTCGTATGGGGCACATGAAGAGAGGGCGGCCTAGCAGGTGGCACAACAGCATTGAAGGCGTGGCATGCTGCCACTGGCAACAGATAATTTCCTTGCCTTTTACATTGCAACCAGGAGCATTTTTCCCATGGATTTTTCGCAAAGTTTCCGGTACGCTCGGTAGCAAATTTATTGAACCATGAAATGTTTGTGAACGTGTCTGGGTCGAGTCAGTAAAAGAGAAGGGAAAGCAGAGAGAGTGAAAAAAGGAAAAGAAAAAGGAAAAGCCTGTAGGTGCCATGAATAATGCTTGTTAGTTGTAGCATCAATTCGATGCCCTGTAATAGGCAAGTTATTCTCATTACTTCATCCAGCAATAAACAAATACTTAAAGTGCTTTTTCTCATCAGAAAAAGTCCAATTTTGTTACTTATTATACAAGAGAGCATGACACATTTGGCGTAATAAATTCTTATCATTCTGCTGTACTTTTGTACAAATTATTCATATTCCCAAATTATTCATAACTATTGAGTCGTTCAATATTGAGTTAATAGTTTTTTATTGTCCTTTGTTAGTTCAACTTTGTAGTTTTTGCTTGTCATTGTTTTATACTTTTGCAACGGTGTTACAGTTTTGTCAAGAAAAACGTAACGCTTTCAAGAAACTTGGTGGCCAGTAAGAGTACGATTAAGTAAGAGTGTTGACTTAAAGTTTATAAACTAACTCTTCATAAAACTTGACACAGATATTAGAAAACGTCATTCAAATGACCAGAACTCAGTGAATTATTTCCAGCGTAAATTATAATTAAATAATGAGCAATACTACAGACTGAAGCCTTTGTCATACATGATAAAACTCCTCTGTTGATTAGCAATAATATTATCTGAAGAGTATTCGATCTTCGTCATAGCAATTGAATCCCTCCGTCTTGTTTAAATTTCTTCATCGTATTGAAGCTATGGAATATCGTATCCTTCTTCAAATTTCGCTTGTTTTTGCTTTGGAGATTGTTTGGTTGAGTTTTTATTTAACGCATCAATGGCCACTTGGCTATTGGCCATTGGATCTCGTCGTGGTCAATTGCAGAGCCAAAAGGGTTGCCTTAACAATTTCCTTCGTATTTGTTATTGTTATCGTTATTGTTGCTGTTGCTGTTGCTGTTTTTTGTGCAACTTCTCGTTTTATTGTTGCTTTTGTGAGTGTAACTGCCACATGGCTCATAATTTTTCATTGCGATTTCAGTTTCCTTCTCTTCATCGTTTTGTGCCATGAAAAATGGATGCAGGTTTTGATTGGATTGGATTTTGATATCCTATCGAAGTATATAAAATTTCATTGCCTGCAGAATCAGGATGAAGAGGGCAAAGAAAATGGAAAAATGCAGAAATTTTCTTGTAATTCCACTTAAAATTTACCTGTAATTTTAAGTTTTGACCTTGAGTTGATTAATCGTTTTATAGACAATGATTTGGAATGGTCTTGTTTTTGGTATTCACACAAATTGGGTAATAAATTTAGTTGCAAATAATTGCAATTGTTTCTGTGGGTAATCTATGAATTATTGCAGAAAAGTTTTAGGAGCTGCAACAAAAGACCAGACATTTCATTGTATTTGATCTATGATCCGCAAAGTAAAATTATAATGCGGAATTTCTACAATTTTCATTTACTTCAATGGGCACAAGTTTCATGTTTATTTAATTTATAAATCTAAAAGTAGAGTTCATCGACAAAACTTTATATTTGTTTTTTATTTAGTATGCAAATAATAATTAATATGGAGTTTTGTTATAAATGGAAAACCAGAACAAAAACAAGTTTTTCTAAATCATTTTACAAAGAAAAATCACAAATAATGCCTTTCATTAATATGTTAATTCATATCTGATAAGTTAGATAATTTTATATTTTATTTTATTAATAATCTGTATTATAAATTATCTTTCAGATAACATCATAAACATCTTTTAAATATACGCCTAGACTATTACAATTTAAAGTTTTTGTGGTATTGTTGCAAGTTTAAATTATATCGATTAGTTTAAAGGCGTAACCACATATTATAGAAGCATTTTATATTACTTGCAGTTTACTTACAGTCTAGAGTTACAAAATTATTTCTATATTCAAGATACTAGTCATATTATTTTAATTTTAATACACATCAATGCGACATGTTCTTAAATCATAGTAATTTATTTTTATAACATTTTGTGATTTTAAATTGGTTTTCAAGTTTGGAATTTAAGAAAATATTTTTAACGTACAAAGTCGAATTTTTTAAACTTAAATACAACAATTCAAAGTTCATAATATTTTATAAATCTATTGTCGTAGAGAAAACAAAGAGAAATCAATGTGTACTATAATGAAGGCAAATAAAATGCGTGAGGCAGGTTTGATTTTGGAGTAGAGTGGCGAAAATGGAGGGTAGATCGAGGTAAACAGCTTTGGCAGCTTTTAACCCGCACTTGTTTTCGGCTAATTCGATTAAACGCTTATCCAGTTTCGCAATTCTGAAACGAATTGTGGGGGGGGGGGGAGGGCTTTGCAACTTGTTCACCTATTGATCGCCTTATTCAATTATTTGCTCCGCCATTCATGAATGGGGTCCCGAGACCAACGCCCGATACCGGATCCCGAGACCAATTTGGGGCTAACAAAAAAGTGAAATGCAGACAAAAGCGACTTTTGCCTGCCTCGCGGAATGATGCAACTCGGCATTTCCATAGACACTCGGCATTTTGCTGGCACAATGCGCCTACACCCTTCCCACTCTTCCCTTCTTCTTCTACTTCTTCACATCGGCAGTGCGTTGCACTTTTCGTGCATCACTTTTGAATTGAGCTGAGAATTTGGTAGCCTGGTCAAGAGCTGAAAAAAAGAGACGTACTAAATTCAATTAGAGTTGCCTTCCTTTTTTTCTGACTCAGCTTTTGGCCTCATTCATTCATTCCGAACCTGACACAATGGATTGGATTTGCATAGACCAAAGTCCAAAGGAAAAATGGCGAGCTCGAAAATGATTCAAGCATTTTGCAACATGTGTAAAAAGATAGAAAAAAACAGAATTGATTTGATTAAACGACGCTGCTTTCGGCAACAAGTGTGGCAGTTAAATAAGCTCGCTAAGTGATTGGGTGTGGCATGTCCGTTCGACATTCGTTCTACTGCTACATTTTATGCAAAATTATTGCATTCACTTGTCCATTCTTCACCTTACTCAGATTGATTTTGTTGGCAGGAATTTAAATTGAAAAGCCCCGACATTTTTGCAATTAAATCAAGGTGCTTCATTTTGTCATTATTTTTTATTTTTAAGCTTTTACAAAATTGTACGATACCAGAAATTTAAAAATATGCACAAATCCGAAAGTCTATAATAAGAATTTCCAAGGATTCTTATAAAAAGATTTAAATATTTTTATGGTGCGCAAACTTTTCACGTAAGAGTCCTAGTTGAAAAGCCTTTTCTAATAAACTGCATTCAAATGTGTGCTGTGGCATAAAGCTTATAAAGTAGCTCTTAAGCTGCTTTGGTTGTGCAAAAAGTCTATTAAAATTGGACCATATATTGCAGATAAAGTGTGTGCCATGTGTGTTTGTTGTTATATAGAGAATTTATACACAGAAAAAAGTATTCGAGATACAGAAAACTTTCAATTGGCATATATTCGTAATGTAACAGTTATATTCAGGTGTGTTCTACAAATCACTAACAGTGGTAAAGCAACCCAATTGCAATTGTTGGTGTTCCTGAAAAAGAGAAAACATTGCTTACAACTATCTAAAAATTCTTGAGAGATTTGACAAAATTAAATATTTATTAAATTGAAATATCTTTAAATTAAATAAAAATCCAAAATAAATATGTTCGAAAATATAAAATCTCTGACATTTTAGGAAAACCAACATTTCGAGATGTTGTTTTCAAAAACATTTCCCTTCAAAATCTTTAGAGATCTCTGGAGTACACCTGTTTATGAATTCTACAAAGTACATGGTAAAGAGTTTAAAACTAGAATTTGGAAATTAATTTTTTTCTGTCTGGGTAACCATCGCTTGAAGTAAATTGTAACGGATTTAAGACAAAGCACTCTCCCACAGCAGCCACTAACTAAAATAGCCATCTGCCAACACGTGTGTCTATTTGTTAGCAAAATACCAGCTTGCAACAACAACAACAAAAACTCTGTAGTAAATCCGTTGTGCAAGCAGCAGCCACGCAACTGATAAACTTTGCTGCATACTTTGCGGCGCTGCTAAGTATTTAGCACACCCAGCACTATGGATACTATTCACATTTTTAAATGCAATTCATCAATACGTTTAAAATGAAACCACATATTTTTGTCTAATTTTTAGCACTATGCATATAATACTTATAAATGGAAAGCTAATCACCATTTATTTCTTAATTCCAATAAATGCGATTAAAAAACTAAAGCGATATCCTAAAGCTGGTTTAAGCATTAATATATTCCTTAAAACTACACATACGGTTTCAAAATTTGATCGATTTTATAAGTTGGTAGCAAAAAAACGAATTTCGAAGAGTACAAATATGAAAGTCATTGTTTTGAATTATTTATCTTTTACATTAATAAAATGTTAAAATCTCTATTAATAAAGTGTTTGTTTAGTGTCAACATTTGACTATAAAACTAGACCTCAAGTCAGCTAACCTATTCAAAATAAACAAGCAAAAAAAACTTTTTTAGTTAATTGTAAAAAAAATATTAATTTTTTACTAATTAAAAGAGAGTAATAATGTTTGGGAAAATGGAGCAAATCAGATGGAAATCAGGTACAAAATATGTTTGCCTTCTTATACGTTCTATCTAATATGTTAAAATTCCATAAGGGGCCTGGTTCGTGATAAAAAAGTTATTTAAACAACTTTTACAAATTGTAGTTAAAAGTGCCCATTGTGCATAGCACACAGCTGCTGACTGCAATGTAATTCCATTTAACATGCACTTCGCGCAGCCGAGAAAGCGAGATAGTCTATAGTTGTGAGTTGCAGCGCTTCTTACATATTTACAACTTAATACTATGCGTAAGTGTGTGTGTGTGTGTGTGTGTGTGTGTGTGTGTGTGTGTGTGTGTGTGTGTGGGAAAGAGCTTAACTTTGCATGCTACAAATAATTAAAGCATCAAATAAGGTGCTTTAGTCAGCGGCAGACAGAACGAGAGGGAGAAAGGTAGAGGCAGGAAGGGAGAGTAAGGTGATGGCAAACGTAAAGCTGAGCAGCATCAGAAATTGTCATCGTCATCGTCATCTCATATAAAAGACACCCAATGCCTTTGATGCACTCCACTCCACAAGGAGAAACCACAGCCAGTGAAGCACATTTGCAACATATTCCATGAGCAAGTATTTTAACATTATCTCTAGTCTTCTCTTCTCCGTTCTCATCTTCTGCTTTTCTCTTAATTGAATATTTTAATGCAAATTTAATGGTTGGGTTTTCTGTGTGCTCTGTGTTTTTATTTAATTTACTCTTTCACTTTTAATGTTGTCCTCGGACGCTCATTTTAAATTTTAAGTGTATTGTGTCAGTTGCAGTCTAAAAGCAAGCAACTTTATGATGTCTCCCAGGATTGAGAATCATGCTCCCTTTATACTCAACGTCAAAGTGAAAACAGCAGCTGTGCATATTTCGTCAGTACTTTCAGATTATCTAAACTACATACATATTTATTAAAGAAATAACCCATATAAAACCCAACTAATCCCTGTGTTTTGTGTTTATAGCTGCTGCGATAAGTTTTGTATGTAAAAATTTATCGAAAAAGTAGGAAACTTGATTGTTATTTTAATGCCGGTTATTATGCGGCTAAAAAAATTGAAAGAACATTCTAATTTGCGACACAAACACCTATGAACTAAATGAAGATACGTTTTATAATAGTTATTGCTAATAAAAACAATATAAGAGCTAGATGCGTATTATCTGTGTGAGCACACACACATGTTTTAAGATATATTGATTTTTTCGGAAGTGAATATTTCCTTTAATTATTATTAATCATACTACTTAATTTTAACAAGATTAAAGAATTATTGCATGGTTATGTTAGTTTTATTTTGTGTATGTATGCTATAAGACATTTTCCTAACTGCATTTGGCTCACTTTTGTTTCATTTCTAGTAACTTTAAGGCTTTTACTGAAGTTTCTTTGCTTTTGCTGCACATTTATACTTAGCACAGTGTGCACTTTGGGGTTGATTCATTCCCTCACTTAGAGCCAGATAGCTTTTATCGTTAGTTTTGTTTTCCAGCCAAACGTTACATCAAGTTGTTTCTTTTGCTCAATATCCTATCACCAGGTGCTCTTGAAACTCATGCTACCATTATGCAATAACCCACTGGCAATGCTTACAAATAGATCCACCCAACTGAAAGAAAAGGAAAAAATGAAACAAACGTGAAGCAAGTGAAGTGTCACATGAAACGCTTTTAATTGCATGCTTTTTTGTTATTGCCTCGCTGGCTGTGTGAGCTTTGCCATCATCGGTAAACCAGCACAACAAACTGATAAAAAAAGCAACAAGAGCAACAACAAATGGAAAGGTTGCAAAATTGTTCTATTTTCCCTCTTTCACTCTTTCACTCTTTCATCTCCGTTTCCGGTTCAAGCATCGATTTCATAGTTGAAGTCGTAAATATAATTGCCATTTGGGCTTCGCTTAGCTTCTGTGATTTATGCGATTTTCCAGACAGAAGTTGGGAAGGTTCTTGGCATTCTATAACTTATGCGAACTCCCTTCTCCATGGTCACTTGCAGACAAATACATGCATGCATTTTTTTTATTGATGTGAATTTTTTAACTATCAATTTATATTCTTTATAACTTTTAAAAGTCTCTTCCTGGAAGATATACATATATTTTCCTGTTTACAGTCCAATTATATGCATAAATACATACTTCGAATCGATAAAAAAAACTTTATCAGCATAAATATAAATTTAAGTAAACAATATTTTATTTAATATAAATATTTTTATGTGAGACTTAAAAAAATCGTTTGTAAGGAGTTAATTCGTATTTAGTCACTAACAGACACATAACTTTTTGTTTTATTGAAATATACTTCATTATAATTAAATATTCTTAATTATTTCATAAACAACATTCACATTTTTATGTTTGATTTTGCTGCTTTTTGACCCTTACATTTTGTTCATAGTCTAGTCACAATTTCGCTTTATTTCTGTCCTCCCTGCTCACTAAATTAGAGACTAACTATTTAATTTAGCTGCAGACATGTATTAAATTCACATTTCTTGCTCTATGCATGGGATAATTCGTATTATCTGAACATTAGGCAACATCTGGCTTAGGTATAAATCACGTATACGCCGCATAGCACGATTATAATTCACAGGAATTTTGTGTAAATATTCCTGTTTATACCACATTTTGGCAAATCGCCAAACTGAAACCACACGCATTTTGTGTTTAATTAATTAGTTTTCTCTCTATCACCTCTCTCTTGCTTCCTCTCTCTCTCTCTCTCTCTCTCTCTCTCTCTCTCTCTCCAATTTGAATGGCCGTAGAGCACTTGAAGATTCAAAGTTGCACATTAAGTTAGAGTTGCATTTTGTGGTTCGTCGGTTTCACTTGGTTCCTCCAAAACTTTTTGGGAATTGAAAGTTTTCCTGCAAATTGTTCGCGTTTTCATTATATTCAAGTTTGTAAGGACGAAGACAGTTTTTAAATGTGTTGAAAGGTAGCCCATTCGTCGGAATAAAATCTTGTTGATTACTGTACAAATATTTGTGATATAATGTTGGATAGTTTGAGTGGAAGTAGCTGACGTGACAAATTGAGCAGGAAAATTTCTACGCTTATCCACAACAAATTACAGTTTAAGGAGTTCTTAGTTGGTTTTTAATGTACGGCTCAGAACTTGGAACTGAGGGTAAGACACTTTATAGTCGATTATTACATTACTTATATAAAAAAATACAAACGGATCGCTTTATTGTGAAAAAACATTTTCTTATGTTATTTTTATATTTTATATTATTTGTGGAGCATAACAATTTATACATTTTAATGAGCGAGTGTCAATATAACAATAGCGTACTTCTCTATTCACTTTGTCGAGCTTAACGATGCAACTTTCATTGTATATTTTATTTGAATTGAAATTTAACTAACAATGCATTAAATTTGCTCCTCATAAAATTAACAAGCTACTCAGAACTGTTAAATTTCAAGAGTCTCGTTAAAGTTCTTTGTCCAACATTTTTTGTGGAGAATATTATCGTATTTAAATTGACGCTAACAAGCTGAAATTGTTGCCCAGTCGACCAAAATGTTGACTAATGTCAATTATGGCTTTTTCCATTTTTAGAGATGTGAAGCATAAAGAAAAAAGGCATTAGAGAAGTGTTGGGCAATTTTTATTGCTCCTACGTACGTTGTTGTTAATGTCAAGCATATTTTTTATGCCACACCAGTCTGCGCATATTTATAGTTTATAAATGTGCATTTATGTCTTCACGAGGGTCGTTCAATGACATTTTTTCCGTAAAACTTAACCGTTAATGATTGTAAACAATTTTTTTCGCTGAAATATATTCTAAATTCCAAATATTCATTCTCTAGTATAAGCATTGAATTAACTTCTTCGTAATTAGTATTAGTAATTAGTAAATAAATAACAATTAACCATTTGTAAACAATTTTTTTCGCTGAAATATATTCTAAATTCCAAGTATTAATTCTCTAGTATAAGCTTTGAATAAACTTCTTCGTAATTAGTAAAAAAAATAACAATTAACCATTTTTAAATGATTCAATATTGCTCCCAGAAATGAAAAAATTTCCTGACTAGTAGAATAACTGAAAAAAAGAAGAATAATTTCAATTGAGTTTTTTGCAAGAAGACTTATAAAGCGACCCTCGTATTAACATATGGGACTTGTTTCTATGGTTGACTCACTGCCTGACAGAACCTGGCTGACGGTTGACAATTTGTTTTCTTTTTCGGACAACCAACAACACTAACAACGAGAAGAACAAGAATAACAACAAGGATAACAACAACAGCAACAGGATGCCAACAACAATCAAAAAAGAAACGAAAATCACTTGACTTTTCGTAGTTGTCCTTGTCTCTTGCAGAGATGCAGGATGCGTGGAACGAGCCTGTTGTTTGTCTCTGGGAAAGAGGGGAAGAGTGTAAAAAACTTGAACGTTGACACACACACCCACACACACCCACACACACACACCCACACCCACACACACACACCACACTCACACATTCGAGCCGCTTAACGTATATGTTAGTGAGAGTGGGTGGATGGTAGGGAAGGGAGAAAAAGCAATACCCCGAAGCGTTTGCTAAGGAGATAAAAGAGGGACAGAGAATGAGAGAAAGCAGGGAATTGAGAACAGCCGCTTGTAACCGCCAAAAACATTTTGCTAACGATTTATGTCCGTTGCATGTTCTCTATTTGGGGCTATGAGATA
The DNA here is from genome assembly GCA_035045575.1 of Drosophila falleni. Classification (NCBI taxonomy): domain Eukaryota; kingdom Metazoa; phylum Arthropoda; class Insecta; order Diptera; family Drosophilidae; genus Drosophila; species Drosophila falleni. Next base: position 98,349 of record JAWNOV010000054.1, on the reverse strand, counting down.
AATTTCTGCTACTTTTTCAGTTGCAGCCAGTGCAAATGTCTTGGCCAGCTTCCCTTAACTCTGCATTCCATTCTTAATAGACTGGGTTACATGTCATTCGTTTTTCAATTGCAACAAGCAATTAGTATGATTTTTCGTTAACGAGTTTGGGTATTCCAACAAATTTTCTTTAATTAAATGATAATAAGTATTATAAGATAAAGACTCGTTTTCTCAAACCATTTAGTCTAGAAAGGTGTCCTTAATTTCTGTAATAGTTTAAATTCTATAAATATTATTTTAAAGCTGAAAAACTAAAAAAACTGAGGAAGTAATCAGAAATCAAAAAGAAGGCAAAAGGAAAATCTAGGGAAAAAGTATGAGGAATGAAATGAAGAAAAATTTATTTAATGAATTTTAAAGCTTCCAAGCTTTTTTTTTTATTTTTTATGTGGATTAGGTTAACATTATAAGGTATTTTATCTGCGAAATTTATATTTAATAAATATTATTTATGTTTAAAATAAAAGCAGATAATCAATTTATAATTTAATGAACCGTTGCCTGCATCGACAAAGCAATCGTATAAACCGTCAATTTGCTATTATCAATTACATTGTCTTTTTATTAACCAACTGAGATAATTAGCAAATGTGTCTAAAACTTTTCTTTTAGTGCAGGGTATTTCGCATTCGGGTATTACTCGTCTAGCTTGTTTCGTTGATGTTCGTTGAAAGCACGCTTAGTTAAGCAGACATCAAAGTGCTTGTGCCAAAAATCCAATGATTTCCACATTTAAATAGCCAAAAGGAAAACGGTAGCTGGCTAACTAGGAAAACTCATAGGAAAAGTTTTAATTAAACCAACTTTAAGCTTTGAGTGGACTGGACCGATGTTGTCAACATGTGAGCACAGCAGACTGGACACATGTTCTACGATAGAGAAACAGAACAAACACACACATCCCTTTTTTTCCTGGGGAAAAAAGTCCAACTCTGTCGTTTCCCAGCTAAAGAAGTTGCCCAGACGCAGGCCAACATTAAATCTGGCTTTTACAACAATTTAAACCATTAACACTTGGACCAGACCGGGCTTTTAAAGCAAAAGGCGTCAAAAAAAAGATCAAGTCCAAAGGCAACACAGCTGCTCAGCTGAGTCGGCTTAAAGCCCCAAATCCTTTTACAGCCTGACAGCCTGGTCGTTTTGGTTAAGGCCCACAAACAGAATGGAGTAACCGCTGTCAGTTAACCAACGAAGCGGCAAAAAAGTATGTTCTCATTCCAGCCACTATGGGAACACTTTCCTTTCATTTAAAACAATTTTAGTTTTTTAATTTATATATTTTTTGAAACTGCAAATTAAAGAACTTTATAGTTTCGTTTGGTCTTATATTATTAACGAAATTTAATAGAAAGAAACCATTTATTCTGTTGTAAACAACTAGAAATCACAATTCAACTAGATTAAATTTATGTTTTGCTTTTGAGTTTTTAATAAACTCCAAGAATATGAGAAATGAACCCATAGTGACAAGTAGACAGCTGAATAAGGGAAGGACCATGGACATGAACAAGCTGGTCAACGTGACGCATTGTCCTTTTTTTCTATTTGTTAATTTACACCTACAAAACGCTAGGACATCACGACAGAATGACAGGACGACAGGACTGCATCATTGTACATGCCCACTAGCTAGGGATAAAGAACAAGAGCCAACTCATATCATTTGCGAAGTTGGTAGGGAAAACCATTTAGAAATCAACTGCTGCTTGCGGTTAAGTTAGACCCGTTAGACTCGTGTTCTGACCCAAGACCCTTAATGTTGCGGTTGTTTTCATTGTTCAATATTGGTTAAGTATGTTATAGCATGCGACAGAATTTGGATAGGTTTGTGTCTAGGCTAAAAGTAACAGCTTCTGTAACTGTTACTGCTACTGTTACTGTTAATGGGCTTGCTTAACAGAACATGTTAATGCTTAATAATTTACTTAATTTTTCTTAAATTCTTGGTTAAATTGCTGTGAGATTTTATTTAAAATGTCCTTAATATATTCAAACATATTTTTATTTTTGGCCCTAATTAAATGAATACAGTTAGCTAAACAATGAATTAATTGCACGACAACACGCAGCATTTTCGCACCCACAAATTTTGACACGGTGCTTTATTTATGTCGCCTTTTGTTTATGACGTAAAAGCCGAAAGCGACTTTGACTAAATAAACAAAGATTTGGCTTAATAAATTACAACATGAAAGCCGGTCGAACTCCGCAGGAAGGAAGGAAGGAGAGGGAGATGAGGAGAGCGCAAGAGAGCTGCGTACTTGGCTCAGCTGTTATTTTTCTTTACTTATTGTTTTTATTTTATTTTTTTTGCATTTCAATGTTGTGTTGGGCGCGCCCTTTTATTTTTGGCTGCATTCCAATTTTCGTCTTTTTCTTCTCCCACGTCCAGACGAAGGTAAACAAATGATTTTTTGGGCACGCTAACAGCGAGCGGCAATTGAAATTAGATTTTATAGCAGCCTCTTAGGCGGCGCTGTTAAAACAGCAGCATGCTCTCACTCTCCCGCTCTGTTACTTACTTTTGCGCTCTCTATTGATTTGTTATTAATGCGGTGCGCATGCGTTAGCTGAGTGCTGCAAAACTCCAGACACCGGCCATTAATATAAACAGGGTGTTTCACTGCGCTGCCAACCACTGCAAATACTTCAGCAGCCGCTGAGAGAGGAGAGTGTGAGTGTGTGAGAGAGAATGTGTGTGCAGATTTTTATAGCATCTCCCATATATGAGTTTAACATTTCGCTCTCTGTTGGCCTTTGCAGGGGTGGCATGTGGATAAATTTTGGCCGACATGGATCCCAGTGCTCTACAAAACATGGATCGGGACGCATTAAAGAAGCAAATCGAGAATATGAAATATCAGGCCTCCATGGAGCGCTGGCCATTATCTAAAAGCATTGCTGAGTGAGTAAAGATTATAATATTAGAACTACAAATATTAGAATATAACAATGGTGTAAAGCAATAGAATTTTTAAATAAAAATTTAATTGTTTCGAGTGTTGTTAAGTGTTTGTGTGTGCCTAAAAACCCCAAAAGAACTTGTATGTTTGTCTAGACGCGCCATGTTTTTCGTAGCAAAGTTGACACAGTGCTTGCCTAAAATATTCATACTTCTGCGTCCACCGAAACAACACCTGAGAGCGCCTGAGTGCTCATCTGGGCGTTTTGTTTGTTCTTGCTAAATATTTACATAAATATGAAATTGTTGTTGTTGGTGTTTTATTTTTTTTTGCTTGCTCGTTGTTGCAGTGGTTGTTACGGTGGTTGCTGTTTAGACCCCGCAATAAACGATAGTTGTCCTTCAGTCTGTACACAGTTAAAACCCCCGTGTTGCTAAAATTCCGGGAGGTGGGTGAAGGGAAGGTGAAGGGGAGACAGAAAGGGAGTGTGTAGACAACGACTAGACAAAGTTATATATATGTCTGTGTGTGCTGAGCAACAACAATATCTCACAGAAATTTTGCTGAGTGAGTTTCCAAAGTTTCTTTTCAGCAGAAATATTTACAAAGGAAAAATGTATATACATGATAACATTTAGTTCAGTTTTGGCATAAAAATATGTATATATATCAGAAATACAACAGCCAATGCCTCTCTTATTTTTTCGAAAAATCTCTTCAACTGAAAATTTTCTTAAAGTTGGTATTTGCTCAAATATTTAATTTAACTAGGCATTTCTTGAAAAATACTGGTTTTTATAAAGTAAAATTTTTAAGCTGAATTCAATTTTCATTTGTAACAAACAAAACTGAGCAACTGATTTTTTATAAAATATTGTATTTGTATAATAAAGGAATGAAATTGGTTTTAAGACGAGCATAATTATCCTCTTTTATGGTAGTTTCAAAGCACAACAACGATGCTAATTCATAATTAAGAGGTTTGCAGCCTAGATTATTATATATGCATATTACGAATCTGACATGTTGGCTTATTTTTAAGCTAAAGCTGAAAGTTAAAATCAACAATCAAATATATTATTTCAGTCTCAAAAAGTTTTATTTATAGTCAACTCTCCTATATTTTATCCTTAAAAAGAGGAATTCAAATGAAATGAAATTATTCTTTATCAAACTTATCGAGATTAGTTTATAGATACAAACCTTATCAATTGATTTATTATTTTTTTTCATTCTGACCAATTTCATTTTCCGCATGGTCCGTGCTGAAAATTTAATTGTCATTTTCATGGCAAGGCTGACACAAAAACGTCGCATATAAATCACAATTTATGTTGCGTTTCTCCAATGACCAACTTTTAATATTGTTAAACTTCAAAAGTAAACAATGTTTCCGCTGTTAGCCAACTGTGACTACGGTTCTTAAGCACGATTTTAAATAAACATCCGGCCGGAGTTGAACTGAAACTTCAGTGCCAAAGCCAGCGATTTAGTTAAACATTTAGTCGACGGCTAATTATGAATAATTAATTGGTACATAGCAACATGGATTTATCCTCCCAATCCACCCACTTTTCCACATTATCACTTGCTGGTGCTTCTCTTGGGGTCTAAACAGGGGCTTTAATCTGTGTGTGCTGCGTAATTTTTTTTAAACTTATCAAAGGTGAGCTAAATACTAAATTCAGCTAATTCTGCTTCTCATATCGAATATTTGCTAAAACAACTTATTGACGCTTTTTTGAAGGATTTTCTTTTGATTAAACGATCAAACTGAAGTTATTCTCGGTAGAATTGAAATAAGGATTTCACGTTGAAGGCTACAACCATTGAGGACTCCGTTCTTTAGAATCCCAGCTTTTAATTTCAATTTGGAACTTCATTGTTTCTTCATTTTGTAAGCTGATATTATTGTTTTATAAACGAATTGATTTAATATTTCACTATTTTTTTATCAAAGCCAGTATAATGCCGTGTTAAAAATAAGGAATAAAGCTATGTCACTTTTTTTTTGTTTTTAACTGAACACTTTAATTCTTCTGTGTTTGTTTCTAGGACATCCTCTAGTTGAGCGTCCATTTTCTTTATGTTAAATGCATTCAATTGATTTTCTCTAAAATATAAACAACAAAAAGTTAAGCAAATAAGTACACCTAAAGTGCAAACAAATTAAACTTTCAACTTTCAATTCATACAAAAATGTATTTGCGCTTTGGTTGCGATAATCGAAATAAATAAAACTCAAATTCAATTCAAATGCAAGCTTAAACAATATTTGACAAATCAAAATTAGTGCTACAGAAACAACAATAATGTTGAATGGAAATAAAGAGCATGATAAATGAAATTTAATAGATCGATATCTAGTCGATTGTCAATTTGGAAATGGCACTTAACGAAAGCATCAACTCAATTTCACAGTACACTGCAAATTTGTCACTCAATCAGCAGCAGTAAAACGAAGCAAATTAGACAAAACTTGTATCCCTCTATGTTGCGAGGGTGGGCTGTTAAGTTCCTGGTCTAAGTAGTTTTGACAACATCTTATCGTAAACAACTTTGGCAAACATTTTGTTGTTGGCATTAAATGTATTTCTGATCAATCATATTATTTAGAAAGCAAAAATTAGTTAGACAGCCGCCAGATAAGTTAAATTTCTGTTTATTCTTCCATTAAAGGATGCATTTTTGTACATAGTTTAAAGACTTATCAGACCATCTTCGTTACAAAATCAAAGTCAATTAAATTTTGAGAGGCGAAATCGAGGCACATGATTGATGTACAAATTGCACTGACTGACCACTGACAGAAGGGAAGTGTGTGTGGTTGGTGTGTGTGGCCGGTGTGTGAAGTGGGTTTGTGTGTGGTTTGTGTGTGTGTCTATGGTAGACATCTCGTTAAGTACAGTAAACACCACATATTACGGCGATTTCGAACACAATCATGAAATGGTTACCCAATTTCTATGCTCCACGTTACTGTTACTGTTTTTCGCAATCATGATTGATTGACACCTTGTGTCGAGTTGTGTTGAATAGCGTTGCGTTGTTGTTGTGTTGTGGCTTTTACCCTTTGCGTGCCAGGCTTTTAACGCACGGATGCATTGGGGCTTAATGCCGCTGGTCATTTTGGTTGCAGACAACAAAATGTTGCACACATTTTAGGGAAAGGTGGCAAACACACACATGGAATATCACATTTTGCTACACGAGCATCTATTTCACCTTAATGCGAGGTCCAAGTTTTGTGGCTTAACTGGTTTCCGAGGGGAGATATGGTAAAAAGGACAGAGAATGGAAGAGAAAGGGAGAGTGCGAGAGGTAGGGCTGGCGAAACTTTTGCAAAACTTTGCCCTGGACTCCTGGTGGTAAAAGTTATACGTGCAATCCCCTTATACTTTATAATGTTAATACGAGTATTCCTGCCGCAAAACTCTCTTCACTATGTTTAACTCCTTTCCGCCCTCTCTCTCTCTCTCTTCTCTTTTACTCTCTTCATCTATCTCTTTCTATTTAAATTGCCTCCATAGGTATGTAAATCTGTTGTGCATTTTAATTTATCATCAACAACAAGTGCTGCTATATTTTCGTGTGTCTTTGTGGAGACTTATAAATAAGACAAGGCAGCTATAAGGCTTTATATAATATAATATAATATAATATAATATAATATAATATAATATATATCTTTTTCGGAATCAATTCAAAGTTCTTTCTGGTGCTTACTTTAAATAAACTAAATAGAAAATTACAGTTGTTCTAAATTAAAGTTTATCTTTAATATTCTCATTGTGGGAGTGTATTTCTTGTTATCCGAGGAGCAAAAATTTACAGTTAAAAAAAATATATAAATAGCCATGATTTAAGAGCAAAATCGGTTAAGGTTAATAAAAGTTATAAGAGACTTTTAAAATATTTCAAGGAATAAGAATGCAGTTATTGCTTAATGCATTTTAGCAAAATGTGTCGGTGAAGGGTAAAAAGTTAGTCTGACGCCAGCTTAATTATGGACTGCCAATCAGTCTATCATTCAAACAATCATTTAGTCAATGAACACGAGAGTATATATAGTTCATGTCTTGGTTAACTAGCTAAAAGCTATTTTGATTAAAAATCATCAAAATTCAAAAATATACATCAGCTAAAGAGCTTACCTGGAGACTGCAATAAATTCATAGTCGTGTTCTTTACCTAAAATTTAAAAAAGCGCTAACATTTCTCTTCTAGAGTATACGCAGTATATGAATTGCTTTGACTTTTCGTGCAGAAAATTGTGTTTTCTTTTAAGTCACAATGGAAAGGGAGCGCAGAAAACAGAAGCAATGAAGATTGGTCGCTTTTTGGCATTACATTTTCATTGGCATGCGTATGAGTACGAGTATAGCGCCTGTAGATTTTCCTTTATTTTATTTTATTTTATATACACTTTTTTTATATTTTTATGACAATTTATATGTTGTTGTACGACGAACGGGGAACAACAATAAGGGATATGCGAATAGCTGCAGTTTATGGTCGTGGTTGTCGCTTTTGTTGCGGTTTATTGTGGTTATAAATTCGGAAATGTAAGTGTGACTCGCACAGCCAGAAAGCGGATGCATTTTTCAGAACGAAATGGGGTTAAGGCTTCTATAAGTCCCACCCTTAAAAAAAAGTCCAAATTGGCGTTCTTTTTGCAAGTTGGTTGCCAATTTAATGCGAACTTGAACAGTTTTTCATAAAATATAATATTTACTTGAATAAATCTGAGATTTATTTTTGATTCCTCGTATTCAGCTCGTGTAAAAAAGAAAAAAGGAATGGATAGATCTAGTTGGAAAATCGTCTACTTGTTCATACTTAGTTTCTTTCAACTTTATGAACTTCAAACATTTTACATGAATTTTAGTATTAAAGGAAAGTATTTAAAATAAGTATAGTCAATGAAATGAATTTTATTATAATGTCTTATTAAATTTTTAAGTTGAATTATACAAAAAATTATTTTTTTTTAAACGATTCTTTGATAGTTGTACTTTTTCCTGAAAATCTGAAAAAATTTGACTCCAAATTTATTTTGTATTTTTTTTTTTTTAATTTTGTTTATGCAAAAGTTTTAATACCACATTAAATTAAGTTAAGTTTCTTGTCATTCGGTGTCTGTTTTGTAAATATTGGAAATAAATTGAACTACAAAATTAAAGGCCAAAACTTTGTTAGATATAAATTATTTTGTGGATATTCGTGTCATTGAAAACACGACAAATTGACTGTTTACAGTAAGTGCCAACAGTTGAATATATTTGCGGCTTATTGAGCAGAACACAACACACTCGCACAACACAACCTGCAGTAACTAAAAGATAAGCAATAATTTTAAGGACCAAGTGTGTGAGTTTGAGCTTTGCCTCCAAAAAAAGTGCAATTGTGCATGGTTCTTGGCCAACTAATTGACATTGTCAAGACCCAGGGCTGGCCAAACCAGGGCTTGTCAACTGTCAAGCAGTTTTGCATAACGCTAAACTAACTTGCTGTAAAAATGTCTTTAAATTCGTTTAGATCCACAGAAACATGCAAATTAATTGCGATGAAAACACACAACTCACAAACTCAACGAAAGGAAAAGGAAAAGGGAAAGAAGGATATGGAAAATGTACTACAACTGTTGATGTGACCTTTGTTTGCACTGCTGATGTTTCTGGGTGGAAAAGGGGAACGGGAATGTGGGTGTGGCCAGTGAATTGGATTAGTGGTTTATTCAATTTAATTTAAATGCAAAACATTCTATAAAGTGCTGACTTCGTTGTAAACGCTTAGACAGAAGGAACAACGTGTAAAGCAATCGCAGAGTTCCTTCACCAAAGAATATCCTCATCATTTCCCACCAGCGGGGTGAACACTGTCCAATGTGTTAATTGTAATTTAATAAGAATCGGGTTGAACAACTGGCAAACAGTTTGTTGATTGTGGTTTCCATTTTCTTTTGTATCATCAACTCAATTTTATTTATTTATTTAAAAAAGCACTTGGGAATTTTTTATTAAAATAATACATGAAATCAAATTTAATATCGCCATCCTTGTTAGTTTCTTCTTTATTTTTAATAAATATTCTTCAGTGACAAATCCATTAAGTCAGAAATCAATTCTCATTAAAATTAAAATTTCAAAATTCAAGGATGTAAATCTTATTTCAAGTGTAATTTATTTAAGTAATTTCAAAGTTTAAAGTGAGTTACAAGTGTAATTGAATTGAAAACTTGAATTTATTCCTTAAAGCTTGAACTATTTACCTAAGCGAAGAACATTTTAAAATTAGAACATGCTACTTGATGAATCTACATTTTTAAGCAGGCGAACGCAAGAAGAATTTAAGACTAAAGTTTTCCAAGCATTCAAGATTTTTATTAACTGTATAAAAAAAAGTTGAATTTTATTAAAGATTTGTAATGCTAATTTTAAGTAATTGACTAGTGCAATTGTAAAAACTTATATTAAGTTTATTCAAGCATCACAATATTTTACCTTTGTTTCTCTCTGTGACGTAGCTTTATTTAAATGTTAAACTTTCCTTTAAGTAGTAATTTTCTCCCATAAATATTGTTGAATCAGCGACTCAAGAAATTGAGCTGAATGCTGACTGGTGAATTATCAACATTTTCTTGGCAAATAATTTACTCGAGAAATATGACAAACACCTGCTGATTGCTCTATAGCTACACAGTGAACTACTTCCCTCCTCCCTTCTTACTTACCCACCACTTTTCCCTTACCTGTACCGTCTCGCTCGAGGTCCCGACGTGTCAGCTATTTATGAGCGCTTTTCACATTTTATTTTGCATACAGGCAAGATGCGAACTTAGCATTTTCCGTGCTTTTCTTCTCTTCATCTCGTTCGCCTTCTGATTGTTGTTGCTGCTGCTGTTGCTATTGTTGTTTCTGCTATTGTTGCTGTTGCTGCTGTTGTTTCTGTTGTTGTTGTTGACACTTTTAATGTTGATTAATGGCAGCACAGCAAAGTATGCCATAAAACATGCCACACATATAAATGAATTGTAATGGCAACGACAGTGGGCAAATTCAAGTAGGAACCAACAAGCAAAATGGTTACTTCTTATAAGAGAGCAAGTACACACACAGTACACACACACATCAATACACAAATAGCTTTGCCTATCTAACTATCAGTAACTTTACTCTTGTTCTGTGTCTGTGAATTGGTTAATCTGACAATAAATTATGATTCGTGTGCCTTAATCAATCCTTTACAAAAACTGAAATTTTATTGCATATATAGAAATAACGAATCTTTGATTGTTAGCCTGATCAAGAATATATTTTATATACACCCTTTATAAAGTTCGAGACACAGTTAAAAGTCAAGTCTTTAAATTAAAATTGCACTTTAGTCATTGTAAATATCAGGCATATTCGGTTTTACTTTCGGCAAGATTTATTGGAAGAGAACATTTTTAGCCTGTTCTAATTTTATTCATTGCATATTGAATTCGCTTTGAGTTGGTGAATCTGATTCTGATAAAGTGATAAAAATATAATTTTTAAATACTTTTCGTAAATGTAACGTTAAAAATACATTTTAAAAAATCCTATAAAATAGAAAGTGAAATCCGGAACAGAGTTGTACACATTAATTGGATCTGTAAATTTTAAAATCTGTTTTACAAATTGTATTCCTCTTGAAATGTTCACTGTAGAAAATATCGTGTTAGAAAATTGAGAATCGTACATCAAGTCGGTTAAAAATGGGAGCTTATTTGTTTATCTTACGCGAGTATGCTTCTATCTCGAGAAGCTAATTAAGCGATTGTCTATTTGAAACCCACACCAACGGAAGTCCGATATTGCAAGTACTTAGTGTGCCACGCCCCACAATGTTGCAATTACGCCCAGTTGAGTTGGTCAGTAGTCGTTGTTCGTCGCCTCGTCTATTAGTTAAATGATTGAGCAATTGGCTGGAGGGTTGCAAAGAAGTCACAACGTCGCAACGTGGCAACGTGGCAACTTCGATAATGCGGCACGTTGCTTGAAGCAAAAACTATTAAGCTTGCAACATTATTAAGGCAGCTAACAAGCTCTTTAATTGCTCCAAGTGAAAGCGAGAGTGAGTGAAAGTGAAAGTGTCGGTGCAAATTGCCGATGGCCTTTAAACGGCCGCTTAATTAGCCGCTTTACACTTTTTATTACCTCATTTATTTTAACAAATATTACAGCGCAACCAAATTTAACAATAATTAAATGCAGCTGCAATTAATGTGGCAATTGAAAGTTCTTAATGCCACAGATAATCGTGTAGTACGTAATCACATTTCAGTTAATTAGCTGATGGATTTCCCCAGAGTCTGTGGTTAACTTGATTTAACATGGTCAATGTTCCATAAGACTAATTAAAAAGTTATGACTACTATCTAGCACGATTGATCAAACTGAAGTGTCGCTTAGCTTAGAGTGAATTGGGTCAATATGTACGACAGAAGTCGAGTGTTATAAAGCTTACATAAATAAGCACTTAGTTTAATATACTATGGGAAATTACTCAATATATTGCGAAGTCTTCACTAAGTGTCATTTAATGATCTACTTATATACTAGACTAATTATATGATTGGACATAATAAGCTTTGTGCTAATTATTTTAATTTGTTCAAGCTTTGGAAAGGGAGAAAATAATTATGTGTTATTAGAATGAGCGCATTCCATTTTATTAAAATTTTACCTAATTTATTGAATAGATTCAAACAACATTTTTTTTTTGAAAATTAGAAAATAAACAAATTTTTAATTGACAAATTATTGTTGTTGAGATCAGCGAAAAAAGTGCTAGATATAAACTTAGATATGTGCTGTTTTTGAGGTAAACAAACCGTTTTGAAAATATATGTTATATATACGTATAAAGTTCATTGTCCTGACAGTTGTAAAGGATATTGAAGTATGTGAATTGGATGCTCTGTTATTTATATTTTCATGAACTACACTTCACTCTCTACTCTCCAGTTCATTAGTATTTTATATTGTGACCTCGATGAATATAAATCTATATATGTTTTACTGGACGCCAAAACAAAATGTCATTATTTGTACAATATTATTACTTTGCTTTTCCAATTTTTTTTTGCTTTTTTTACAGTTGCTCACTTGGTTAATAAAAACAGAAATTATAGAACACAAAACAGAAAAGAGAGTGAGAGAAAGAGGAAGAGATGGAAAGGGATGGAGGGAGAGAGGTATTAATAGAGAGAGAAAGAGGGAGAGATCACATAAATTGCCTTGGAAAATCTGCGAAGAACTGGGTTTTGGATTATTCGTATTAATATTTTGTTTTTCATTAACACATGGCTGGGAGAAAATGGCAGCAAATGGCGAATGACAGCTGCTATAAGGTTAAAGAGGGTTAAAGAGCACACACAGGCACACACACACATTCATACACATTATAAGCATCGGCATAACTACAAACAATTTATGTGCAAACAACAGTTACATCTCGTTACGTATCCAACAGTCGCAGTTTCCGTTTCCTTTTTACATTCTCCTCTTTTCACTTTTCCTCCTCCTCGGTTTGTTGACTGCCACCGTTGTAGTAATTGAATTTCACTGCATCCCATTTTACTTTTTTTCCGATTTACTGTATGTATTTGGTTGTTTGTCCTCGGATTTGTATACCCGTAACTTAAAAAATAAGAAAAAGGGTGTATGGTGTTCGTAACCTAAAAAATAAGAAAAAGGGTATATTGTGCTCGTTACAATGTATTCAAAAGGGGAAATTAATATTCTTTATTGCATCAAGATCCGATAAGCAGAACAGCGGCAATAGCTGTTTTCATTTTTAAAGCAAAACAAGCCCCTAAAAGTATGTAACGGGCATTTCTATAGTCGGGCTCTCGACTATAGCCTTTTCAACTAGTTTTTGCTGCTTTCGTTTTTTTCCGATTGCATTTTTGACAGTCAACGCGACCGAATTGTGCCACGGCTTAAATAATAAATGAAATGACTTAAAACCATATTAAAGCAACCTGTACGATCTGCTTGGTCCCCTGACCTTCTCAATAATTCATCGCTACGGATGAGCCTTAATTCCCATGATGTCTATGCATCCAAATGTAACCGGAAAAATGGCTGAAAACTATATTAATTAATATTTAATCTCACTTTATCTGGGGAATACATATTTGATGTTGATTTTTGGGAATGTTATCCTTTTTACAGTATAAAGTAATGAAGTATTACGGCTCAAACAGAAAAAGAACATTTTCTTGATTGAAGTATGATTGTTTTAAGTTTCAAAAATTCAGGTGCAAAATTCATATATACTTTTATGCACAACTTTTTTGTGTGTCCTATCAAAATAAGAATGCAAACAAATATAGAAAAAGGGAAATTAATAGTAATGGAACAACAGCATGGTTTATAGTTTATTTTAACTATTAATTCAATAATTATTAAAATATTTGTTATGATTTCAAACTAAATATATATTTCTTTTCTTTCAGGTGAGTATGTCCAAAAAGTAAATAATCTTATTTCAACTTAGAAGAAAAAATATTTGTAAGTATGCTCTGGAAAAAAAAGGTATTTCAATTTATACCAAATATCTGTGCTGATCTCTCAGTTTCTTTTTTTGACTTTCGATTAGAAACGAACTCTTTCGTATAAGACTGCAGGATATCTATATCAAAATTTGACACACATTTTGCATATTTCCCATGTTGGCGTTTTGAAAAACTCTTGGTCCTGGTCATTCCTTTCCATTCCATTCCGTTTCGTTTCGTGAGTCTCTATCCGGATTGTTCTTTCTGTCATCCTTCCTTTTCTCAAGCTACGCCCAATTTTTTTTTAATTTGTTAAATTGTGTCTGGTCACCAAACTATGTGAGCGCAGATTCAAAAAGCAGGCAGAGACAAAGACAATGACGGATAGAGAAAGAGGCAAAGAGAAAGTGTAAGAGAGAGAGAGAGACAGTGGGAGATATAGGAGTGAGATGAAGAAAGTGTGATTTCAATGCAGTCACCGTGAAACGTTTCTTATTTGCGGAATTAAATTTTGCATATGAAATTTGCATATATGGCAGCCTCATCTCTTTCTTTCCCTATCTGTTTTTTCCTTGCTTTTTGTGCAGACTGTACCCTCACATGTTTGAGTCGTATGTATTAAGGCTTTTCTCCTTCCTGGTGTTATAATTAAAACAACTTCCTGTCCGTCTGAAAAATGCCAACATAAAAATCGCATTTCACGTGTTTGTCTTAACGCATTATTGTCCATAACAATGAGGATTCCTCATTAAGCTTTATGACCCAAACGAACACATATTTTCCCCACCCCCCATATACACATACATACACATCCACACACATCCTTATACTCGTTAAGAGAGAGAGAGAGAGATATATACGTACATGTCTGTACATATTTGAAGAAGTACACATTTCGCGTTCATAATGTCACAGGTGCGGGCCTTAAATTAAATTATTGGTTTATTTATGAAATGAATTGATCAACAAATTGTGATTGCATATTCCAATGAAAATAAAACAATGGAAATGCAGTGTCGAGCTGCCAATAAATTAGATAAGATGCCCGTATAAAATTCAAAAATATGCGCAAAATTTCGTTCTAAGGAGCAAACTTTATTTGCACATTTATTAAATTATTCCAAAAGATAGACAACATTTAAATGAATAATAAATCATAGCAAATTTAGAGCACATGCGACAGCTTATCATTTGATATTTATTAATATGTGTCTTAAACTTATTATTCGTTTACTACTTATCATCGATGGTATCTAAAAGCTCTTATGGTTAGAGTACCTAATGTTTTTACGATAACACTAGGCAACAGCCCAAAAGTTACAAGAACCAAAACCACTTTTTTGGATAGATGTGGGACCAAAACCGACGAAAAATATTTTTTTTTTTTTTTATGGAGAGATTTTTTTTTTAGAATTTTTCAAAAATCAGGCTTTTTTTATTCCATTTTTTTAAAGGTGCGCCCACATTTGTAATCATTACTCTAGAATGCCAAAACCGATTTATCAAAGCTTTACTTTATCTAAAACTAATGAATATATCTATATATTTTGATATATCTCAAGATATAACACAACCTTTCTACTAGTATTTTCACCGATTGTTCCTATGGCGCTTATATATAGTGGTTCGATTTGAACCAACTTTGGTCACAATGTGTAAAACAATAACAAATTCCAATTCTGTGAGTTTGGTTGGGATATCTCAGGTCATGCCACACCACAACGAAGTCAAAAAAGTCGACAAAAACATGCCGCGATTCAACAAAATATCATATCGCCGTCTCACCATAAATTTTAATGAATTATATCTTAAACAACGCGTAATAACAACAGCTACGCAAATAAAATAGTTAATAAAATGTAAAAAAATTGTTTCGAATTTTCCTCGAATTTTTTAGTGAAAAAAGCTAAGAAAAAAGCTAAGGAAAAATCATCATTTTCTTAATTCAAAAATTGATATCTCTTAAACTACTGGTTTAAATCTAAGACTGTGTATAAATGAAATGTAGATATATTCATTAGCTTTTAGATAAAGTAAAGCTTTGATAAATCGGTTTTGGCATTCTGGAGTAATGATTACAAATGTGGGCGCACCTCTAAAAAAAAGTATTTTAAAAAAAGCCAAATTTTGAAAAATTCTAAAAAAAAAATCTCACCATAAAAAAAAAAAAAATGTTTTGCCCCAAATCAATCCAAAAAAGTTGGTTTGGTTTCTGTAACTCGCAAAAAGTGCGATTTTGTTGCCTAGTGTAATTTATCATTCTTTAAGGAAAAGCTTATTTTTTTTAATAAAGTTTATATAATTTTTACGATAACAGCTTAACATGAATTCGCATACTAAAATATGTACCATATAAACATTTAACTTTTGGATGAACTAGTTTGTTAACTACTTTCTGATGCAAATTGTGAGTTAAAACTAGTGGGCCGGTGCTACAGTCGAGCATACTCGACAGTCGGAGACCCCGTACTTACTAAGGAAAAAACTTATAATGGAAAAAAACTAAAAATAATTTAGTTAACTTAAATGCATATTCTATCAGGTTGATTACGATGTCTCATGGAACATACTAAGACTTAATTTTCGCCCGATCGGTTCTATGAGAGCTATATGATATAGTGGTCCGATTAGAACCAACTTTGGACAGAATATATAAAACCAAGTTTAATTTATATTCTATAAGTTTGGTTACGATATCTCATAAAACAAAAAAGTTTTTCATACTAAGGCTTAATTTTCGCCCGATCGATCCTATGACAGCTATATGTTATAGTAGACCGATTTGAACCAACTTTGGCAAGGGTGTATAAGACTAACTCAAATATATTCTATAAGTTTCGTTACGATATCTCATAAAACAAAAAAGTTTTTCATACTACAACTTGATTTTAGACCGATTGGTCCTATGGGCGCTATATGATATAGTGGTCCGATTCAAAAAAGAAACAAACTTAAGCTGCCTGCAATATAGAGGAATCTACATACCAAATTTGGTGTCACTAACTTTTAAATTGCTCTTATAATTGGGATATGAAATTTTTTTTTCGATTTGTGGGCGTTAAAAGAGGCGTGGCCGAATTTTGAAACAAACTTAATCTGCCTGCAGTATAGAGGAACCTACATACCAAGTTTGGTGTCTCTAGCTCTTATAGTCTCTGAGATCTAGGTGTTCATACAGACAGACAGACGGACAGACGGACAGACAGACAAACAGACAGACGGACATTGCTATATCGACTCGGCTATTGATGCTGATCAAGAATATATATACTTTATGGGGTCTGCCACGCCTCCTTCTGCCTGTTACGCACATATTCGGTAAAACAAACCTAATAGACCCCTGTACTTTTTTTAAGTACGGGGTCTAAAAATACTTAAGGGCAAAAGCTAAGAATCAGATTATTTGAATTGATAATTGTATCGCCCGTATGTTGTTTATTTTTTGCTTAAATAGGCACAGGGTTAAAATATTAAAATTAATAACTAAGGAAATTTAGCTGATCGTGTATAAATGTCTTCTAAAAAAATTTTGATTCACATTCTACAGTAAATCATGACTATCTGTTGACAAACAATTTGGACCGCATTTCGAGTAAAGTTCTTCAATAAAAAGAAAATTTCTCATTTTCTCTATCTCTCTCTCTTTTTCTGACTATCTTTTTCCCTAACTCTTAGTCTGTTGTCACTCGTTAATTTACCGCAAAAGAATTTCAGAGGGCTTTCTACCAGCATTCGTAGAACCGCAATGAAACCCGCTAAAAGTATTGACGGCACAAACAACAGCAAACTATATCAAGTGGGTGAAAGAAAAAAAAACTGGGAAAGTTTTGCTACAAATGTCCAAAAGCCACTTAACGGCGAATTAGAGCGCAAACATCCACAACAACAGCAACAGTAACAGTAACAATAACAAAAACAGCAACAACAGCCACAACAACAATACTCATAAAAAAACAACAACCTGAAGGGCAAAAGCAACTGCCACAGCAGCCGCAAACCAACAGTAAAAAAGTACAGTTAACGCTAAAAGGATACACAAAACTTTTCAAGTGACGCGACTCAGTTCAGGGTATCAATTAGAGAACACGTCCCTCTACCCTTCTTCCTCCTTTCGATCAACCGCCACCCGGATCATTGTTTCATTACATGTACCAACAAAATAGTATAATACGCATTAAACACCCTGTATATTTTAGAAATGAGTGTGTATCAGATTTTAGCTAAGATAACATTCTTATTCCAGTCAATCAGTCATTAAGTTAGGCAGTTTATCAGTCAGAAAGTTTTATTTATGCAGCTTTTAAAGAAATTCTTATTTTTAGACGTTTTAGATTGCACACATTTAGACTTTAGATGTTATATACGTATTAAAAAAGTGTTCATTGAATAACACATTTTATATGTTGTTCCATAAATTTGCCTAACTCTACCCTGAATCTCTAATTTACTTGCTTGAAATTAAAGATATCACGATTTATTTCTCTCGTTTCCTGTTGACAAACGAGTACTCGTATCTACTATAACTTATGCTGTTCATCCATGGGATACAGTAACGCACAATACTTGCATTTCACATGGTGGTCACTGAATCAACTGTCTGTCAAGCATTTCATTCACTTTTGTCTCTTTCAGCCTTCAGTCCAACCAAGTGTAGCACATTTTTCGGCATGTCACGTAAATTAAATGTTGTTGCCTACTTTTTGGGGTAGAGAAATTTGCAAGCCAAATTGAAATCATTGTGAATCTTTGTTGTTGTTTACTGATCTCATCATTTAATTTGCTGGCTTTTGTCGTTGTTGGCTGCAAATTGCTTTCGCAACGAACAATTCTTCCTTTCAGTGAGTCCTTTGAGTCCTTTCAGTTTGTCCGTTATTGTCATGCAATTTATCAGAAAGACGCGCAAACTTTTCTTCATTAACAAACACATTGTGCGATTGTTTCGTGTATCCCAACAATTTGTGGTCTAACTAGCTCTAATTAAAGGGACCAGGTGAAAGTCACTTCTTTGTTAGACTCCCAGTAATTAGATATGTAAATAAAAGTGAGTGCGTGACTCATATTGAGTTTTGTGGTCAAGTTTTTGGTTAGCCAGCTGGGGTTGAAATTGGGATTCGCCTTCAGGCCTCATTAAACTCAGCTAAACAGCGAAACTATCAATCATACTTGTTCTTCTCGCTCGCTCAGCAATTTTCCACTTCAATTAATCAACTAGAAGTCAAGACAAAAGAAAAATGCTTAGCCTACATTTTGGCCAAGTTAAGTAAACAACTGAACTGTGTCTGTGCGCATGACAAAAGAACAAAATCCACTTCAGTGTTGTTGCCTTTAAACAAATAAAGTCGAACTTTGAAAACTTAAATCACCATAAGGTTCATCATTTTGTATTATTTTTTTTACGAAATAAGTTTTTGATATTTGTTGCCTTAAACTTCATTATAAATCGATGTGATTTGACTTATAGATTTTAAAGCTATAAAATTTCTACTGTAAGATCTTTCCATAATGTATTTAATTTTTATTTTAATATTTATAAAATTTTTCGATTAATTAAAAAAAGACTTAGACTATAACAACACAAAATATTATCCTTACGTGAAGTATGTGGCAATGGTGAATGTCACTTTATAATGAGCTTTGAAAGATATTACGCATACGCCACTTGTGCCAATACAGGCAGAAAGAGAGAAAGAGATTTTTGGCTGTCAATTGTAAATCAAATATGCAAATGTAGAAACACGACGAAAATACATTCCAGGCAATACTTTTCACAACCTCAACGCACAACAACATTGGCTTTACTTAAAGCTTAAGTCGAGTTCTACTTTTTGATAGCAGGAAATTTGCAATTTCTGGCATTAAATTTTCGCTTTGCACTAATCAAGCAATATAAATTTGGATTACAGGCGATGCTTGATATCTCAAAATACAAGTATATAGCATAAATAAGACTCATGGCTGTCAACTGCCACCTGTAATTATCGACTGGTGTCTAGAAATTAAGTACTTAAGCTCCTCCTCTTTCTCCATAACATGTCCTCGAGCATTAAAATCCATCCTGCGTGCTCGGCATTCGCAATTGCAGTGAGCTAAGTAAACAGCTTTGAAATGTATGCTAAGCTTTTCCCACCTTCCTCTTAACAGTTTGTGCGACTCCACCAATCGAATATACACCTATAATTATTAGCAGGTTTCCACATATTGTGTTTGAATTATTTTTATATTTGATCCGGTTTGCTTTAAGACTCAATGTGGCTCATATTTTATCAATTCAAGTGAGTGAGGCTATCACAGAGCTTTGCAATACTTATTAATTAATTTGTATGTTAATAAGCAAAATAAATTATTTGGTCAGTCCAATAATATTTAAGTTTTAAATATTGTAGCAGGAAGAAAACTTCTTTAACAACCATATTAAATGGTTAATTGATAAAAAAAAATGAATTAAGTCTAATGAATGAAATATGGAGTACTCAAATGTGGAATGCGTTTTTGAATATTTTTACTGCTAAGGTAGAAAAATATATTTAGAACTGTTGTTATAAATTTATGCGTTACTCATAAGTGATGCAGACAATATTAATAACAAATTATTATAAAGCTAGATTCATTTTTCTATTTAAATTTTTTTGAAAGCTGTAAACAATTTAATCACAACTGAAAAGTGTTATTATTATATTTGTTTTATGCGTACAAATTTTCACAATTTTTATCTAGATTTAACATAATTCTATTATAATAATAGTATTATTTTCTATGACAATCTTTTGTTGTCTCATTTGGTCTTCTGAAGCAAAGTTCTCTAGTACGCAAGTCAAATATAAATTGAATCTGAAACTGAAAACTGTTCACTTTTCACATGTTATTCTGGCGGGCACTGTACTTGTCACAGGTCATTTGACTTGCAACTTTGAAATGGCAACGGCGAGGAAAATATGGCAAATATTTCTATGGCTCAAAGCCTGAGGCAAACTTTGACAAACACTTGAAAACAGACGACTAAAAGAGAAATGAAGGGGATGGGTCTGTTGATAATGATGATGAGAGAAGGAGCAAAAGATGGAGGAGGAGGAAAGCTCGGCTCAAGTGTTTTTTGCACAATTTCTTTTCAATTCAACAAAAGTGGACCAGAAGGCCTTCAAAACATTTCTAGTGCAGTTCCCTCTAACCCTTTCCCTTTTCCCCTTTCCCGCTTTCCATTTTAGTGGCCACATACCCCTCCCCCTCACAGCTTTGGTATTACCCCCAAAAGACAGAAGTAGTTTCTCTTTACCATGCTAAACATTTTTTTGTTTCAGGATTTTCGTTGTCGTTTTTTGTATGCATACCTAGAACTGAGGAGAACTTGCGGCTTTTGGCCGTCTATTCGACGCCCCCTCACCTTCCCTTCACCTGACGACCTGGCCGGGGGATTGTCTTTCAACCTGATTTGTTATTCATGAAAAGGCAAAAAAGTCCCAGGTCTCAGACACCCTCCCTCAAACACGTCTTTCATCTCTCTACCGAGTGCCCAGAAAAGTGGTTAAGAAAATGCCAAGCACTCTTGTGCGGCAGATTGTGGCAAGTCGATGACTCTGGTGCATAATAAAGCTGCTTTTCCTTTTGCTTTTCCTTTGCATCGAGTGGGTCAGCAGGTGATCTGAACTATTTCAGGCCTTTATCCTTGCTCTTTTTAACCCCTTCCCCCTCATGAAAGTTATCCTTTTAGTTTGGAGAACGATTAGTGTTCGTGATTTGGGTTTCGTTATGTCTTTAAAGCTCACTGATGCAACATTGGCTTGGTTCGACGGATTGCTCACTGATTCCCCAATTCGAAAGCAAACAAAATCAGAAAACTTACCCAAATATCCTGTAGTAACAACAGATGAGGTGAGATGAGATGAGATGAGAATTCTAAAATGAATGAAGCATTTCTGTTTCATTTTAAAAAAAAATTTGTATGCATAGTATTACTATTTTTAATTTTACTTAAGCTTAATTTGATGCAGTAAAAAAAAAATATACTGATAAATTTGATTATTATTTTATTTGATTTTTTATAATTATTTTTTTTCTACCATCAAAATGCTTAATTTTTGCTTTATTTAAAAAATTTCCAAAAAAATGATTCGGTATTTTATGCTAGATTCTTTAAAAAAAATTTGATAGGCTTAATTTTTTACAGAAAATAGGAATTGCATTGTATATATTTGCATTTGTATAGAATTGCATTGCTTAAAAGTAAGTTTTAAAACAGGTTTTTAGTACATCAGTTATCTTATTTCTTGTTTGATTTAGCTTGCATTTTGCCATTCAGTGCGCATTTCGTGGAAAATTTTCTTTGGATTTTTGATTACGCCGCACAAATCAGTATCAGTCTCGTTGCCACTCCGCAATTTGTTTGTGCAACGTGCAGCGTTCAGCGCCAAGCGAAGCATACTTAAATACGACATTTGTGGTGGATGCAAGAATCACAAACTGTGTCTGTTTAAAGATTAAAGTAATAATTTTCCAAGAGAAAATATGACAAAAAGTTGTTCACTATTCATTTTTGTATTAGCTATTTAAGAGCAATTCACCATTAATTTGTGATTTTTAGATAAGGAATCGGAGAAATATTTGTACTGTGTGGATCATTCAATAATAATTAAACTGTGAGTCAAAAATTGATAATATTTTAATATTTTATAAATATTTTAATATTGCATAAATTTTTAGGTAATTTTACATGAAAAAAGTAATTGACATTTTAATAATTACTTGAAACACATCGTTTCAAGCTAGCTAGTCACCATTATAACAGCTCAATTTTCATAATGCTCCCTTTAGAATGCCCTTCATCCCTTGAATATGACGCTATTTTTAATCCAACACCGCAACATTTCCACACATTTCACTGACTTATGGGGCATCTGAAGGCACTTGAAGCTAATGAAATGCATCACATGTTGAATCTACATGCAAATTTGCATATTTTTTGCAATTTGTGTATTTACAACACACGATAAGCTAAAGCAATTTTATGCATATTTATACCCCTTAAATGTGAAATGAATGGGGTATATATGCTTTAAATGCACTAAGTAGAAGTAATATATATTTTGTTGCAGATATTTTAACTTTGCGAGTGTCTTTATAGTCAGTTTTATAGTTAATCTCGGCAACACCTGAGCTCAGGCAAAAGCTCTTTACATACAATTATCCGATACACATTCAGCAACACACATGTGCTTACACGTATGTTGCCTTTCATATATTTTTTCATATATCTATATAAATTCCGTATATTTTGCATGCAAACAAAGCGCTTCAACTTGGCGGGTTTGCTGGAGGGGCTTTTAACTGGGCTTTAAGTGCCGCCGTGTTGTTTTCTTCTACTTCTATTTTTTCTTGCTGTTGTTGAATGTATGTTAAATTTAGCTGAGGCTGTGAAGGCCGAGCAACACAACAGAGCACACTGCAGTTGTGAAATGAGCTCGAAATTTGCTTTTGACGAAGGTCGCCTCAGGCCAACGCACAAAAGTATGCTATAGATTTACAATTTACAGTGCGACTATGGAAACTTTTTTAATGTTTTGAATTTAATTATATTCTCAAGATATTCATTTTTTTGGTTGAACAGTTTGCTGCTTATGTTTAGCAATATTTTAACTAACTAGATTTTTCAAATGATCTAAAAGTGTACTTTAGAATAACGTAGATTTATTACAATTCATTACAAAATTAAAAAAAAGGAATTGAATTGGATTCAAATTAAATGAAAATGTAAGAAAAACTTGGGCTTCCAAATAAATATTTTGTAAATTTCGTATGGAACATACGATAATTTCCTGTTTATTTGAAAAAAAAACACTTTCACATACGATAAAATAGACAATTGCATCAAAAAGTGGATTTCGGAAAAAAGGCGATAACATACGATAAATTGGCAAAAAAAGATCGACATGAATGTAAAACATTTTATTCCAAATATATGATAAAGTGCCCATAGTTCATAACTCAGAGTTAAGTGTGAGTGCGAGAAGAGAGAGGGCATTATGATGATGGTGCGACAGAGAGGTGGGTAGGCGGCTGGCGGCTGTAATTATGCAAAATCAAATATACGAGTAAAAAACAAATAATTTATGACAGATAAAGAGAGAGTTAGAATGGAAAGTATAATGTGATAATAAGAAAAGGAAGTATACACACACAAAAACTCACATAGTCGTACGTTTTTATATACGAAGATGCGAATTGACATGTGGTTGTCGCATTTTGTTTACACAAACTGAATATGAAATTTATGCCCTGATGTAAGGTATATTGGAGAAATCGGAGAGAGGGGTGTAAAAGTGTCTGTTAAGCTGCTTGTAGATTATATTGAACAGTGCGATGTGGGTTATGGTTATTGTGCTCGATAGATGCCCAGAATGTTGACGCCATCGATAAATAATGCTTTTTGTAGCATGTTTGCAGGTGCTTACACTGTGCGTGTAAGTAAGTGTATCTGTGTGTGTATGCATGTATGTGAATATGTGTGTGGTTGCAATAAATCAACATTTAAATCGTGGTCAGGTTTTTCGTATTACACATAGACAAAGACGAATGTTAGATACGTATTTGTGATGCGAAAGAAAAGGTTAATGAATGTCAGAATGAGCGTAGCCTACATTTTTAGGTTGCTTTATTGTAGAGTTGACAGGTGCGTATAATTAATAGTTCATAAATACATTTCTTTGTTCTCATTTCTTATTGAGGAAACTGTGACTAAAATTCTGTATTTTATGAGATCTTGTAGACAGTTGAAAGTGTATCTTAAAAAGTTAGTTGTTATTTAAAGATAGAAGATGGTTAATAATCAGAGAACAAC
The DNA here is from genome assembly GCA_035045575.1 of Drosophila falleni. Classification (NCBI taxonomy): domain Eukaryota; kingdom Metazoa; phylum Arthropoda; class Insecta; order Diptera; family Drosophilidae; genus Drosophila; species Drosophila falleni. The sequence goes on along the minus strand of JAWNOV010000054.1, from coordinate 74,048 downwards.
TTAAAATAGTTTAAAGAATTGAATTGTGATTTAATAAACTTTTCTGTGAAAATTATTATTATTTTACTTTAAGCAATAAAGTTCATTTATTAAAATTCTTAAGTTAAATTATATAAAATTTTGTCAGAGCTGTGAGATACCTCAAAATTTTAATAATAGCTTACATAAATATTCACATGTATTCATTACCATTAAAATTTTAACTAAAAAAGTGATATTTTTAGATTGTTAATGGTCAGACACTTTCGGCTCAGACACTTGTAGCAGATTAAAATTTTCTTTTATTAATTAAGGTGTACAGACCATTTAAAGACATGTGTTAACTGTTTTTCTGTCATTACTTTTATCTTGAATTACTTCTGTTAATCCTTTTAGAAATTTTTTATTATATTTTTCATAACTAAATAACTTTTAGCACTTTGTAACAGCTCATAGATGTGCACATAGTTTTATTAGGTCAGTCATTGCCGACTCATTCCCTTATTTCCCAGCTCAGTACTTACCCTATTTAAACTAATGAATTGCCTAACGCTAAGAGCAAAATGCCGTCAGTTGGCAGGAAATACATTCAAAATGACTTTCAACCGTTGACAATTTAAACGGAAGTGCTGTTAATTTGCACACAGTAGGGGAGAACTATAAACTAATTCTCTAAACGAAATGTGCACACAATAATTTAAGGGTTTTGACTCTGTCTTCAACATAAATTTGCAGAGAATCTGAAATGTTTCTTTCTACAATTTGTTGCAACTGCTGGTTGAGATGTTATAAAGTTAATTTTTTTTTATGTTTCTCTCTGTTTGTCGATGTCCTTATATTCTATCAACTTTTTGTTGTTTTTCTTATTAAAAGCGTCTTACAGTTATGGCAAAAGTTTTCGACAAGTAATTGGGAGTACAGCTGCTGACGATGATGACATCATCAGCTCAACTCAGATCCACAGAATGGAATCGACACAATTCACAGCATCGTCATCTGCTGCATATTTAATGGGCCCAACATCGATTTCAATAAACGCGACACAAAATGGAAAACCTCTTTGAACCCTTAACAGAAATCTGCCAAGAATTCTTTCACTGACAGCTCAAATACCTGAATTTCAAATCCGTTTTAAGCCATCGAACAAAGTCTTTAGATTTTGGCACGCCCCAAAAGTAGACTATAAATTTAAAACACAATGAGATGAACAAGAATTGATGAATGGAAATGGCTTAAAACTGGCACAACTCGTGCAAATTGTAAATGTAAATTCTCTCCTAAAGCCAAACACTTTAACTGTTTTTTCCAGCCCCTTTTTAGTCGTTTTCCTCTTGCGCTAAATAAGCTACTTAAGGAGCTAGAAACCTTTTTCTGGATATTTTTTTTTGCTAATGCGCTCATTATAATTACATGATAAGCAACGTTTTCCCAAAGCTTTTCCCACAAAATGAAATGTCATACATAAAGGCTATGAAAATGTACTTTTACACACTTTCCATCCTTCTACCGCAAGAACGTCATCATAACAACTTTGTTGACTAGCGAACCGAAATCAAAAAAAAAAAAAAATAAAAAATGAATAAAACAAAAACAAAACCTAAAGCAAACCCTGAGCAAAACCCTTGGCCCTTTGTTTAGGGTCTAAAATACTTTCACTGTCGTTTTCCTTTCGCTTTTCTCTGTCTGCTTTATTTTGGATTTGTAGATGTGTTATTTTGAGGTCCTGGCTGTAGGCTTTTCCGGGAAAACCGCAGAGTCATAAGCCCATTAGCCTCGCTGGGCATTGTTTTATGTATCTACCTAACAGTCTATCATACCCCGTCCTCTGTTTCCCTGGGTCCCATGCCCTCCTACATGACGTTGCCTTTTGCTCTGTTGATGCGGAAAATGAGCAAGGAAATGGAGACGCCCACATTGAGACACATTTGTACACACACAGGTATGCACAACAAGGACAACATAGTCGACAAGGTCTTGTTAGTTAAATTATGCATAAATGCGGCTAAAGAAGGACAGATGGGCGGATGGGCGGATGGGCGTGGCCTGTCTCACACACCTGACAAACACAATAGTTTGTCACAGGCACGTGTGTGCATAAACGACATTGCGTATACGACGCGTATGCTTCAAATTCCAAAAGAGACATAACTAATGTGAGGCAGGAAATGTGCAAAGAAAATAAGTAAAAAAATTATAAATAATTTAATGGATACATTAATTTTAAAATGAATGATATAAAGTGCATAAATATCACATATATTTTTGTCTTGAAAAAAACAGATAAATAATATTAATAAAAATTATTATTTATTCATTTATTTTATATAATGCAAAGTAACACAAGAGAAAAGTTGAATTTAAGAAATCTATTAAAAATCATTTTATTCTAATTTTTTTAAATTTTAACAATTTGTTATAAAATGTATTAGTTGTACTTTGGTTTTGTCTGAGAACACCTAAATGCCTTAATATTTTTATGGCAAAATTGTGTGAAAATCGTTTGGCGGAGTTCGCAATATTAAATATGACGCATACGCCGCGTAATACAAAGCGAAATGGAGAAAAATAAAGGCATTGGTGAGAAAATGTTAGGAAAACAATTCACGCAACAAATTGAAATGCAAAGCGCGTGCCACAGACAGTCTGTATTTTTATCTGTTCCACTTTACTTTGTTTCTCTTCCTGCTTCTGGTCCTGCTTTTAATAAATAATTTCTTTCGAATTTTTCAAAAAAAAAAACGTGCAAAGGAAGAGTGCAGAAATGAAGGAAAACAAATGGGCAAACGGATAGAGAGACAGACAAAAAGAAATGAGACAGACACAAATGCAAACGACAGGATGCCCCCATTTTTATGCTCCTAAAGGATAAGTGTATTACAACAACAACAATAAGGACAACAACACTTATATGCAGACGGTTTCAGAATATATTTTATAGGGGAGAAGAAAATCGAGGGGGTTTAAAAAGAGGCGGTTCTGACAGTATCTTCTTTAGTTTCTTGAGCGCGTGTAAATCGTTGAACATTTTTAATGTCCATCTGCGTGCAGATTAGCATAAAAACTGCTGACTGCCCGTATCCCGTGTCCCCTGGCCCTAAATATAGCTCCCTCCCTTACTAACCTGACCCCTGATATAAATATACGTATATATTTTATGGCACTTCCCTGCTGTTAAAATGGATGGCGCGTGCGATGTCGTTGTACGTCTGCTTGACTTTAAGTACTACTACATAGCCATCATGCAATTCTCAAAATAGCTTGATTTTTGTTGTACTCGCAGCAGTTTGAAGAGCTTACAAGTTTTACGATCTTTAAAGCTTAGCTAGTTTTGTTGGTCTTAGATTATGTGAGGTGCAGGAAAGCAGCTCTGCAAGTGTTAAGAGCGGTTTATGCATTCAGGTTTCTTTTATTTTATAAATTTATGATTGAATTTTATATTTATTCGGAATTTATGATTGAATTTAATATTTATTCGTTTTACAACTAAATTTTATTCAGCAATAATATTTTCTTTCTTACTCATGTAAGCGTTATTGACAATCGAAAATCTATTTATGTCTTGCATAAAAATACGTATACGTAAAATAAGTCTGCAGAGGTTTTATATAAATTTAACTTTCACCTTTATTTCCAAGAAAGGTGTTGAATTTTAATGATTTTTTAAATTACATATCGCATTAATTTTGTTTATTTATCTATATTCTGACTTACAGCTATCTATTTTATAAATAAAAGCTGTTATAAAGTATGTATCGTATATCATAGTTAGTAATTATATTTATTTACTTTAACTAATTCCATTTGATGTGTTTTTGTTTTGTCCACAGAATGCGATCTTTTATTGAGGAGAATGAGAAAAATGATCCATTGATTAATGCGCCGGATAAAAAGAACAATCCGTGGGCTGAAAAAGGCAAATGTATCATCATGTAATATTATCGTAAACCACAGAAATACCGTAATGATGAGCATCCAACCATCAACAACAACAATATTAAAACAAATGCAACAACAGCCGCAGCAACAACAACAAGAACAACAATTAATAATTATAACTATTTAGAGAACAATAGATGTAGTAACAGTCATGTCTCCAATTCCAATTCCAATTTCAATTCCAATTTGAATTTGAATTTCAATTCGAATTACGCTTCCCTCGATCATGTGCAGGAACAACAGCAGCATTATAATAACAACTATTACTATTATTACAACTACAATTTGAGCTATGCCCCACCGCCGGCAGCACCACATGAGTGCCTACTGGGCGGTCCAAAGGGTCGCCTTCAACAATTGAAGCGTCGCACTCGCCACGAATTACAACAGTGGCCCCTTCTCATGCAGTTGGTCGTATTGCTTCTATGGTTGCATGGAAAATTCTGGCAGATTATACGGGAACAGATCCTGATGCATAGAAGACGCTGGCATTGAGATGAATCGGGCAGTAAGATCCTAAGCTTAAGTTGACAACAATTATGCCACACTCTTAATTCAAACTTACACTTCAATCTTAATAAATATAACTAAAATAAGCTGTGCATAGTATATATGATAATAATACCCCCTGCTCCCTACATATAAAGCGGACTCCACAACTACAACAACAACATGCAAAACAACAGGCACATTAGCGAGTACTCGTACTTGTACTTGTACTCGTACTCGTTTCATCGTACATACTCGTTGTCGCTGTCGTTTCGTTTTTCTCTCTCTCTCTCGTCTGTCTCTATTTTTAAGCTACTCGCTATAGTTATCGTTATCGCTCGCTCTCGTCGTTTATCTACTTGTAGTTTGCTTTAATCGTTCATCTATGCGTTTTTTTACTAGCTATCGTACCTAGTTGTTATTGCTCTTTTAGTTAAAAATGCATGAATCCATTATTATTATTTTTTATTTCATATTTAACCATCATCATGTCATCAAATCAAATCCCTCAGCCCCACACACAATCTACACCAGTCGACAGCGCTAAATATAAAAATATCATATCATATAAGCCAGTAATGGGTATCAAAATCCTACATGTTGAGCCTCGATAAATGTAACCCACCCATCATATTTAGTCAGGAAATGAAAACAAATACAAACTCTAAACTGTTTGCCGTTCTTTTTGGTAACCCTAAGAAAAATATTATAATATCCCAACTGGTTTAAACTAAATTGAATCTTTTCACAAGGTTTCCGACGAAACCTATGCAAAAATTTAGAAACGTGGTAATGAAACAAACGATCTTGCTGTTTCATAGTCAATGATTCCAGAAATTGCTTGTCGTTTAGCTTGCAAAGTCTAACAATTTTTGTAATCAGTTTGTGACTTAATTAAGCTACTCGAATACTACTGTAACATGCTGGAACATTTGGAAATGAAACAGACAATCTTGCCTGTTTTATTCGCAGTAGTACTTAAAGTTTAAATTTTGCCAAACCAAACCAATTTTTTAATGTATTTTGAGATAAGTTTTTGACTTTAATAAGTTGCTTACAATGCTATGCATATAAAAAAAAAACACTTTTATAGATCCTCCTAGCAATTTAGTTAATATTTTATGGAGCAACAAGAAAAACATGAAGAAAACTTTGTGTAGGCAAACGCAATTCGATCGAGATACTTTTATGTATGGTTTTCTATTCAAAAATATATATTATAAAGATAACTATTATATATAGATATATGAATATGATTTTATATACAATATACATATATAAAATATGCTTAGAGAAACAAAGAAAAAAACTATTTAAAAAAGGCAGACGCTGTAGTTACTTGATAATAATATATGTATTTAATTTAGTTTTAATACTATGTTTATTATATTTATCTAGTGAGATTATATATTATTATATACGCAGAACACAACAACATACAAGAAGACACTTAAATTACACTCGGAGAAGCAAAAGAAGATGATAAAACACAGAAACTATTAATGTAGTGCGATTAAATGATGATATACACATGAATCTATGTTAGTATGATAAATAGTTAAAACAGCTAGAATATTTTAGAGAAAACCTCGAAACAGTCGATATTCAACTGCAAAATGGACTTGAAGAGCTGATTTTCAGCTAAAATCAATTATATCCATTATATATTATATTATATTATATTATATTATATGTATAACAGAAAAAGATCTGTAAAAAACAGAAGCATATATGCGAATTAATGGGTTTACGTTTAATAAAATCTTAAGTTATTAATATTTAATTTCAATTTATAAGATTAGTCTTATGATTTAAGGCAGAAAATTAAAAGACAACAACAAAAAAACACTCAACACAACATAAAGACACTCGTAAAAATGAGGTTACCAAATGATAAAAGAAGGCAAAATACAAATCAAACACATAATAGCAGATTAAATATATACATTAACCGCAAAATCTAGATAACAAAGGTGAGCACATTTCAACAAAAGTAGATAAATATGACTACATTATGCATAAGTCGCGCAACAAATAAGTAATAGCAAATTATTATAAAGAAAAACTAATTTGAGAAGGCAAAAAGTTTATGTAGCGAAAGAACTACGAGGAGCATGGAACGAATGAGAATGGAACGGAGCAAAGAAACACAACCCCAAAAACGTAGATGCGAATCAACATAGCCGTAACAATTGAATAAATGTAGTGCAGATTTAAGAAAATAGTAAACAAATAATAAACGAAATCAGCATAAAGTTGAATCGATTGAAATGGAACGCATATGGCGTCTAAAGCACAAAACGTAGCAGCTAGCTACAAACAACCAAGCTAAGCGAGAAGCTCAACGAGTTAATCCAGCTGCACTCTAAAAACTACAAATTAACATCTCAACACATAAACATAAACTTGTTAAGGTATTTGGTGGTTACAAAAACAAGAAGATGAAGAACAAAAACGAAAACTTAAACAATTATTATTCGAATAAATATGGAAATGGACACGATGGATTTAATCAAAAGAGACGAAACTCGTCAGTGTGGAATACAAAATATTACATATAATCCCATTGCCGGTATTCACAGACATGGAAACGATGGTCAAGTGGAACACGCAGCGTTGCCACTGCGGCGTGTTTCAACTGACAGACGTAAGTTGTCTGGGTAACTGTTGAAATCAAAGCATATAGTTCAAGCTAAATTATAAATATAACCGTAAGTGTAGGCGTCAGTCACTTCAGGCACTTCAATTGTGCCCCAACGTTAGCCTAGACAAGAAGCTTTTCCGTGGATTTCCCCTCAAATGATTTCCCAATGTTCAAGAGCGCATTAAGCACGCCGATTAGCCCCGGCATGGAGTCCAGGGCGAAAGGGGTGTGAGGGTGCCACGAAAATTGAACAAATTGGAACGAGAGAAAATTGAAATTTTGAGAAGTCTCCCAAATGCAATGTCATACTTTTCCCAGCTTGGAGGCTAGGCTCACGTTGTGGCATTAATGTTTGCTCAAAGTACACGCAATTTTTAAATATATTTAATCAAAACATAAAAACGTTAATTCAAATTCGTTTTCTAAAAAGTCACAAAACAAAAAGAAATACAAAAAGTTAATGTTGAGGGTCATACGAAATAAAAAGTTAAATACAAATACAAATATCTTAAAAAATATAAATGAAATTTAGTAATTTTTCCACAGTTCTTACATTAACACGATATATATTCAAGTTTATAATTGTTAAAAATTATTATTAAATATATTATAATCGTATATATAACATATATATTCAAATAGTACGCAAACAAGTTCATAACATGTCATTAATACTCATGAATTGATGAAGAAATATGCATGTTATAAACAATCTCAATTAATCTAGCTCTTAAGTCAGAATGAAAGTATGGTGAAGACATAATGATGTGTCCGCTGGCAGGGTTGGAAAACGACAAACGGTACAGACACTGTCGGTATGTGCCAAAAAGTTGGTGCGAAAGCGAAAATATTTATATTGAAATCAAATCTTTAGGTCGTAAGTTGGTGTTAAAGTTCATTCCAAGCGTTTAAACTAAAAAAAATATATAGAACTATATTATATGGACATACTGAAATATTACTATGTGTATTGCTTATATGTGTGTAAAAGTTAAAATCTATAAAATTTATTGTTACAATTTAGGATATTAAGTCACGTTAACTATTAAGATATATGGATATATAGATTAAAATTTAATTTTAGAAAAATGATTGATTCTTAAACTTGTCAAGAAATGCGAACTCTAAAGACAAAATCACGGTGCCGCTCAACATCAAAGGCTTAACCAGAAACCAAATAATAACAAACAAAACAATTATAATTTAGAGAAAAAAAAAACAAACTTAAAACATAATGCAAAATTAGCTAGTAAGTGAATTTTAACACAGAATACAAAAAAAAAAACTATACCAGAAAAGTAAAAAACATTACGAAAAAACTTATTAAAGAAAAATTATATGACATAATAATATTGTATTTAGCTGTTAAAACAAACACTATTTAACAAAACATACAACAACTTTTAAAACAAAAAATGAAAGGCAAACAGCATAACAAAACAAAGAAACATAAGTATGATTATCATTAAAGGAACTTCTCTAAATAAAAGTAAACTTTAAAAATCCTTAGCGGAGAAAAGCTACCCTCTCTATAAAAGAAAAACTACAAAAAAACAAACAAAATTTCGCTTGTGTTTTATTTTTGAACCACCCTACTAAATACTATCTCCACCACCCCATAACCCCAGATAAAACCTGGTTTGGCTGCCTTAAATTCCCTTTCGTATGGTATGATGATGATGCTGCTATATTATGCTTTTTCGTACATATTTAGACTCTGCTGACGCTTTTTATTTCAATATTATATTGTATCTTTCGTATAGTTTGCTTTATTTTTAGTGTATTTTCATAATTATTTCGGTATGTTTTTATTTAAAAATTGTCCATAAGATGACAGAGTTTAAACAACAATGGAGAAGGTTCTCATTTTGGTTGACAGTTTTGCTATAGCTTGAAAGTAAGTATTATGAATTACATCATAGTCGAAGGAAGCTGTGCAATAGTAAATTCTTGCTGACATCATGTGAATAATTTAAAGAAAAATGAAACAGTTATCACATTATGAGATAACAACTAAGTATGAGACAGGTTTTTATCTTTCCAGCACTAGAAATTTGATATTTATATCAGAGTGCAATGGGTGAGTGCAATGACTTATGGGTAAGTTTCAAAGATAATTATAACAACAATTAGCCAACATTACCTAATATAATTAAGCCAGTCAGAGCTTAAAATTCTAAAGTGTAAGTATTCGCTGTACAATGTACATTTAATATGGATGGTGCCCTTTGGCGTTCCCCTTTGTTAACCTGTCGCAAATCAATTGGGAGCCAGCGAACTGTGTAAATAACTTGGCTTTCAGTTGAAAACGATTGGAAAATTGTAATGGAAATGCTCTCAAATTGTAATGTCATTGTTCTAGCTATTGATTTCACAATAAATGAGTCTGCAGATAAAAATATATCCAGACTACAACTACTATTCACTTAAACTTGAACTACACTTCTTTTTATATACTTATGGCAGAGTTTTGTTTGAGCTGGGTAAGAATTTATTTATTGCGTTGTGTTAACAAATGCTTTCAGCAACTTCAATAGAAATTTGCAAAAATTTGCATAGTATTTGTACTTCTGAAATCTCATTGACTTGCGAGTAACTTGGAGAAAAGACTTGTTATTGGAATATTTTTATTTGAAATGAGTACAGATAGTGCAATCTTGTTTTCAATAAAATAAATAATTGGAATCACAATATTTTTTGCGAACAACTTGTAAATAGACAAAAAATATTATCTTATTAGTAAAGAATTTTTCTTTGACTTCATTCGAAGAGGAATTTAAAAGCATATGCTTTAAAGATTGTCGTTTGTGTTTATCATTTGCTAGAGTAGATTCCACTTAAGCGTAAAGCTCTTGATTTACGGCATAACTTTTATGTAGCCATTTTCTTACATTTTATAAATTTGGGCCCTAATTAAAGCGCGACAATATATACTTCAATATCCAACTTATGACTTGATGAGATAGATAATATGAACAACCGAGTTGAATTTACATGCCAATTACTTCAGCACGAATTTAATGAGACCCTGGTGACCGATTCAAAAATCAAGGCTGAAACAGAGGCAATTGAAGGCAACTGAAGTGTTCTAACACCCAAAAAGAAAGTCAGCAGGAGCTACGTCTATGTATTGGCCCGTGTGTCTACGTTATGAGCTTAGGGAAAAGCCCAAATTACTATGAAACATTATATAAAGCAAGCAAAGGTCGCAGAAAAAGTCAATGTAAAAAATGTTTGCCTGAACTCTGATATGTTAATAACACCCTACCAGTTATTTATAGGCATTTTTAGTTTTTGTATCTTATCAAAAATTCAAACAATCATTCAGTCTTCTAGTTGGCAATTCAAGTTGATTCGTTGATTAAGTTGAACCGACTTAGTTACTCAGATGGTGGACTTGACTTTTGAGATTTTCAATGTAAAGCGTAATAGTTGATATGCATATGATAAGTTTTGGATGTACACTGCGCGTCATCAGGTTAGCGCCCCCCTTACACTCACACTCAAAGTTAAATATTATCTGAACCATTTGTGCTATAGCCCTAAAATTGTTATCCATTTGACTCCTAACAATTCTTCTTAGAATAAAACGAAAATGGCTTCTGTAAGACTTTAGATATTTTTTTAATATTTAATTTACGAAAATGGTACAAAATTAATGTAAAGAAAAATTGGTCATCAAGATAGCGCCACCTGCGATAATTTCTATTTATTTAAATTTGCGATGCACTTAACCACTAGTATGTTATATTTTAATAGTTTTTAAGTAAAATTAGTAATGCGTGGTACCGCCTTGATTTGTATAAGAGTCAGACCAACAATCAATGAAGCATGTCCATGACAATGAGTTGTATTTATTATCGAATGATGATTTCATTTTCAGGACGTACATAAAACGTTATGAGGTATAAGTAAACTACAGCTCGAGAACATATCTTTAAATCTTCACCTAAATTTTATTCTTATCGATTAACTAGAGAATTTATTTATTTAAAGACATACAAACAGGTCTTTTGTTGTTTATAAACAGTCAATAGTTTAACAATTTACTATTTTTGACCATTTTTATTGTAAATAAAATTTATAATGTTTCTCTAACTGCACAATTGACAGCTAAAATTTGAATGATTAAACAGAAACAGAACAGCCATTGAAATTTGGATTTAACCCCGCTTAATGTCAACAAAACAGAATTTTAATTATTATTGGCATAATACACATAGGAATTGGGCTAGTTATATAGAAATTTTAAAGTGCATGCGATTTGTAAATTTGTTTTAATTATCCGACCGAATTACCTGAGCATTGTTGACAACAATTTGTTGTTAAAAGATAAACAAAGATTAAATTATGCATGCGACATGGCAAAAGTTACTATCAAATTAAACTGACAAGGACACAAATAGCGATACATAAGGAAGGGCTGTCCGCTATAATTTTATGCTAAGCTGATCTTTGATATGCACTGAAAAAAAAGTTTATAAAACTCAGAGAATTTATCTTAAATAATTAATTTATAATATAAGATAAATTTAATGGAATAATAATAAATGATAAATAAACAAAGATTTTTTTATATCATTGAGAATTATTGTCAAGCAGATAAATCGTAAAAAAAAATTGTTTTATCGGTGTACGCTCCACGTTGGGCGCCAGCTTGGGCGTCTCAATGGCGCCATTTTCTGGCCCATTTGCCTGACGCTGACGCTGACGTTGACGCTAACGTTGACGCTGACGTTGACGTTGACAGCCGCTGCTTCGTAACCATCTGCTCGTGGTGTGCTCATTATATGCAATTCCTAATGCAATTGACGTGGCTGAATCTGTGGCTTGGTTGTCCTCCCTTTAAATCTCATCCCCCTGACGTCGTCTTGTCCCCTCCCCTGTCGCCCAGCTGGCCTTGTGTTTTGTGTTGTATGTGATTTGCAGTTTGTTTGATTATGAAAATGAAAATGACTTCGTTGTGGTTTTGCTTTTTGTGGTTTGCCAAAGCGCTGATTTTTAATGAGTCGACAATATGCAGAGCATGAAACCAGCGGGAGCTCGACTCATTCAAGGCTGTCTCATCAGCAGTCGCGGCTAAAACCATTACCTTATCTGGACCTTAGGGCATTCGTGCCAACCACAAAGGAAAAAGTCACACTAATTAACACGTCAGTGCGAGTTATGCCCAGGCCGAAAAATATATATTTTATTTCATTTTATCAAGAATACGCAGCGTAGTGCGGACTTAAAAGTTACGCGAGAAAATTTGAAAAACTCCTGAATTGTCCAAACTGTCGGCTCATGTTAAGCAACGAGTGAAAATTTCGACTGAAACACTGACTGACTGACTGAATCTCTGACTGCCTTGCTTGACAAACAGTAAATGAGAATTTTATGCCTGAATTTCCACTTCCTTCTTATGCTGCTTCTGGCACGTGGCTTGAATCATATTTTATTAAAAACCTGAACGCAAATTATCAGATTTTCTTTTATTTTTTTGCACTGCTTCGGCTTTAGCTTGTATAAAGTTTATCTTGCGGTCGTTTTGTGAATCTCTGTGTGACCATGCAAAGTTTTCTTTGAATCTCACAAGTCTCTGAGCTGAAGCTGAAACTGGGTCTATGGCTGAACAAAGTCTTCCTTAGAACGGAGGAAGTAAAAGGTGGAGGCGTAACGAGTTTTTGCATGTTTAAGTGAAATTTAAGCATGAATAATTAAAATGACTACAACAAATGGAATGGTCGGCCATGGAAAGCCGACGGGTTAATGTGATTGTCACAAAAGCTTCGTATAAATTGTTAAAAATTGCTGGTTATAATTATAATATAAATAATATATTTAAGACATTAACTTATAAAATATAAATTAAAGAATCATTGGTCAAAATCATGTAAAGTTGATAGAATTAATATAGAAATCTACTGTACATATAAAATTATATGTCTAATCTGTAGATGTTGATCTTCTACTTTGGACTTTATTATTCGTAGTGCAAGTTAACAAAGTTGAAATATAATTAATAAAGAGGAAGACACATTATTCAAAAAAATTGCCCTCGTTTTAAAGCGTCTTAAGTTCTGACATATGACGACCTTAATGGGCCCAACCAAGCATAAGCAACTGGTAAAGTCTTCTAAGCATTAATACTCATTAAAGTTAATTGCTGGTGACTTTAGGGTTGCGTAGTCTACGTTCCGGTCTTGGTCTCCGTCACCATCTTAAGCCCTAAACCTACTAAGAACATAGGTTTCTGCAAAAAATTATGCAAATTAGATGTGATTTAACCCTTTGTGAGCTGAGGCGTTAAAAGCTGTCCGAAAATTCTCACCTGCTGCCAAAATTGCAAAAAAAGGAAGTCAAAAGAAAAACAATAATAAAATGCTCAGAACATAAAAAGGGCTAAGTACTCAACACTTAATAGTGCGGCAAAACGCTAAAAAAAAGTTTTGTTGCGCGAAGTAGAGAAACTAAAAAGCTGGTATAAATAAGAGAAAATTTGTTTAGCAATTTTCATTCGATTTTGTTGGCAGCAAATTAATTTGAGAGCCAAATGGCAGATAGTCTACCCTTCCGTTTCCTTCGTTGTAGTATTTCAATTAATTTTCCAGCTACAAGTTGATAGAAACTACTTCTACATGTATATGTCTCTTTTCACTCTTTATCTTTCCTTCTGTGGTCTTTATATTTGCTGTTTGTGGTTTTGGTTGTCAACAATTTGTTTTTCTTAGTCTTTAGCGGTTTTAGCCAGAGAAGCAGAGAATTTAAATTTTAAATTTATATGGGACACAAACATCAGTCGATTGTGTGCCACTATATATCAGTAGTGGTATGTATATTAATTAACATTTCATGCTTTACTGATAATCGTGAATGTTCTTTGTGTTTTTTTTATATAATTACGATTAAAACATAAACTTTGTTTTTCCCAAGAAAAATATGAAATTTTCTAAAGCTTAAGAATGTTGCTTGAATTGTCATAAATTCTTGCCACATATTTCGCTATTGTTTGCTTGTTGTTTTTGTGGTCCAAATAAAATGTGGCATATTCCACACCTCGGCTGTCATTGTTGTGGTGTTTCCAACAAGTGTGCGACTCTGTTGTACAAACGCGATTACTTATACGCAGCGTGTGGCAACCAAGGTTGTGCCATTTGGTATAGAGGAAAAACTAAATTACAAAAGGGATGCAATAGGGAACAATGATATAATTCTGTCTCTCTAACACCCATAAAAACACTAGCATCGTGGTCATGTCTCGTTGTTGCCAGGATTCTAGGCAGGATTCTGAGCAGAATTCTTGGCATGTCGCGTATAATTTAAACGAAAGCGTTTGCTACAATCGAGGGTGTGTGCAAGTGTGTGTAAGTCACGTGCCATTGTTAAATTTCATTTGTGGCATTTTGACAACAGACCTTTTCTTATATTTTTATTTCTTTTAAAAACTTTCAGGCATACTATTAAAAACTGATCCCTCGAAGATAAACTCAGAAGAGAGTGATAAGTAAATCGCATTAACGTCTCAAGTGAAGTCTCTATCCTGTGGGAGACGACTATAAGTCGTTGCTAAGCTATAAACCAAGCAGCCCAGAAGTCTCTCCAGATCACATTTTTTATTTGCCAGAGTTTAGCTTAGAACAAATGTTACCCTCACTGTTTCTTCCATTCTTTCTGTAAGCAACACCATTCGCGGAGACACAATACGGACGGGGTGACATCTATTAAGGGAGAACAGCGTCTGAAGAATGAAGAAGAATATATTTACAGCATTGTAACATGCACCGGGCATTTATATGCAATTTATAGAATATGTAAACTTAGACCTTCTCCCTACTCGCTACTCCCTTCCCTCTCCTCTTCTAACTTTCTGGCTGTTGCCTTTTTTTCGTAATCGGACCAAACTAAAATTGTTAAACAGAACTCAGCCACAAGTTGGCCAAGAACCAGAAAGCTTAAAGAAATCTAACTAGTTAATCATGGAAGCCAGTTAAGGGTCTTATATGGGGAAAGAATTAAACAATAAAATATAAATACAATTAGGTATTTAATTAAACATCAACTTGTCAACCTAACGTTCAGAATATTTTAAATGCTAATCATTATTTAAAGCTGCAGGTATTTAATATTCTATTCATTCTACGGAATGTCTATTGAAATTGAGTAAGCTTAAGCAGACAAAGGGACTTAAAACATTTATTATGCTGACAATTTAAGTTTACATTTTATTTGAAGTGGCTAAGCATGTTAATGACAGATTCTCAAATCTGTCATACAACCTTTAAGTCAACTTTTAGTTTAAAATATTAACTAAATTAAAGTGATACTATTATTAATATAAAACTTATTCCCCGATAACTTACACATTATGTCAATGTGTGCACTTTTACATGAGAATTTCGCAGAGTTTAAATCCGTAAATAAGTTAAATAAAGTTAAAAAAGATTAAAACAGGTAAGATATATTATAGTTAGGGGGATCGACATTTTATATGCCCAGTACTCGTATTAAGTTTAATTATTTTTTGGAGACTGATTAAATCAATTTGAGCCATTATTGTTGTTGGTCAGGTCAGGTTGTGACAGGAAACTTTGGAGATGTTACAGATAGTTAATTGTTAGGGGTATGGCATTTGTTCTAATCTTTGCATCCAGAGTAGGAAATTGCCAACGAGTGAATGAAACTCGTCAGCTAACCCCCATCGACGAGTTGCACGTGCAACACTTGGATGCCACAGCTTAGACATTGCCTTGTTTTTATTTTTGTGGCTTTGCAGTCATTCTTGAAATCCGTTTGGGACGCTGCACGAACCAAAAATACTCGACACATTGCCAAACACTCGATGAATGTAGAACGAAAAAAAGATAATTTGGTTCGGACAATGGCCAAAAATGAAATTGGCTTGCATTGAAACTGGATACCAAAGAGACGTGGTCAAGTTATGAATAGACAAACAAAAAAAAAAAACATCCTGATAAAATACCAAGCAATATTTCAGCATATTCAGTGAGGCCATTTTTCACTCTTTTTTAAATTAAGAAAAGTGAAAGCTAAGACAAAATTCTGAGAAATTCCGATTTTTTTCATGCTCATCCGAGTTGTTATTCTTTAATTAATATTTCTTCGTTTCAAAATGTGGTAGTCACGATGTGTTTTAAAGAGAAGTTGAAGGAAATTTAATTTTATATGCTGAAAAGCTAACTAAATAAACTATAGAAAAAACTGAAAGTCAGCAATACATTTTTTTTTTACTACTTCAATATTCGCTTAGTTTTCAAATTTTTACTACGCTTTTGCTCGTTGTTTAACTAGTTTTAGCTGTCGATATTGATAAATTGGATATTTGCTTGAAATTCATATCTATCTGCAATTGTAACGTAGTGTTACGTCAGATAGTCTTTAAAAAAAGATTAAACTTGTTTTAAGCCAACAATCTGTTATTATTATCAAGAAGTAAGAGAATATGTGCTTACCATTATATGTAAGCCAGAAATGTAACTCAATGTGGGAAGTGACATCAGCTCGTCAATCAGTAATCAAAAGATGGCAAACTACGTCTAAATACATATATATGCATATACAGTCGGAGGAGACAATTCCCATTGCAATGAGGTCTCCCCAATCGGAGTCAACGATTCTCGCACTTAGATTGAGTCAAACAAAGACCGAGAGCTACACGTGTCTCGATAGGGTTCTTTTACTCTTTTACTCTTTAACCCGACCTCCATGCTGTCCTCCATTCGCTCTATTCAGAGCCAACTGCATTATAACATATGCAATCACAATTGTCAATTGTACAAATGACAGCGAGAAAAGAGAATGACAAGCAGACATAGTCAACAATTACGGTTAGTGCCACAGTTTGACTGCGGAAATGCATCCCCCTCCCCCCCTTTGACAACCTACCCAACTCATTGGTACAGTTAACTCATTGTGTATGTGTGAGTGTGTCTTAATGTGATTGTATTGCAGGCGAGAGAAGACAGCCAAAGAGAACTGAGAGGAGAACTGACACTGTGTCTACGTAGGTCTCGCACAATGAGTCTATAATGGCCATGAATGAGGCATACAGCAAGGACTAAAAGGAGGCACCAACTCTGACATGTGGCAGGTGAACGAAACGAAAAAATACAAATGGAAATGGAAAAAAAAACAGAAAGAGCAAAATAAGAAACTATTGCATGCCGACAGCCGTTTGACAGCCATTACATTTGCACTGGTAAAAAAGAGAAGAACGAAGAAGAGAAGAGATGTGAAAGAGAGGGAGGGGCCAACAATGGCCGGACCGACATACATATATTGTTAATGCAAATTGTATGAATTCTAAGCTCCATTCAAATGTTGGCCAAGGAAAAGCTTTTCAAATATTGCTCAAGTCCAATGAAAATCAAATGCCAACGGCACTTTAGTTAAATTGCACAAATCGAGACTTACGCTCAATGGAGTTACTCACAAATATTTGCCGACTGTATTTTTTGTTTTTTTTTTTGTAAAATCTAGCTATCACTTAAATTTAACAGCTAAGCCTGAAAGTATGCCACAATATATTCTAATTAGAAGCAAGTGCCATCAATCAGGATTCAGTCAGGAGAGGCAAAGGCAAAGGCAAAGGCAAAGAGAAAGTCAAACCAAGCACATTTTCCACTTCAATTAATCAGAGCAGCCGTTGCCGCCGTCGTTGACGATGATTATGTCGCACATGTCAAAAAGCTTGGAATACTTTTAGGCACTTTTATCGTATTACGCACAAGCGATAATGACGGAACGAGGAGAAGAGAAAGATGGAAAGGATGTTGTGGGCGTTACGTGTGTGGCATGTTATGAGATATCCGAACCACTTGAATATTATAGAAAAAAAAAAGACAAAGGCATCTTCTATTCCTCTAATTTGTCCCATCGCTCATTGTATTAGCACACAATTATGTGGGCCCCATTAAGTATGCTATTGCAATTTTTATAGCAAGTAGCCAGGCAAACGGCCAAGTTAACCAAACCCCAGCTAACCATAACTAGTAAAATGCAGCACAAAGTAAAATTTTGCAATTCTTAGGATAAAATTCGATGCGACTATCTATATTAGTCTGCCTAGTTACAGCTTGTCGCACTTCTCGTTGCCCGCTACTCGTGACTGATTACTCGCTGGTCTTAGCACAATTCTCCTTTCTTGATATTTTTCGTTATATCTCTTTATTAGATACTCGTTGAAACTTAGCTTTACTCATTACTTGTTGCTCGCTACTTTTCACTCTTTACTTGTTGCTGGCTACTCTCCACTCTTTTTCTCAACTTAGCAACTTTACTATTCTCTTTTCTCTACTCGCCACTCTTCATAGTACACTCGCTACTTCTTCCAAATGTAATTCCTGATTTTATTTTACATAGCTTCGATCAAACGTTATACAATTTCTATACAAATAAACATAATTTTAGACTAACGTGTTCAATAAAGATACTTCAATGGCTAACACGGACCACAAGGACCACACGGAGCTTGAGGGCCACACGGCCCAACTGGTCCACAATGTGTATTCCACGGAGTTGGAGCACACGGATAACAAGGTCCACACTCTGGCGACTCGTATGGGCAAGGGGGAGAACAGGGACCGCATGGTCCACAAGGACCACTTGGTGTGGATCCAAGTGGCCCACAACCGGTTCCGCACGGACCACAGGGGGCGGGTACAAATGGTCCAGAAGGCATTGTTAAGCCACACGGTCCGCAATTCGGTACAGCACAGGGACCACCGCAAGGTCCGCATGGTCCACAGCGTCCTGGTCCGCACGGTCCGCAAGGTCCACAGGGTCCACGAGGCCCACAAGGTCCACAAGGTCCACAAGGTCCACAGGGTCCGCCGGGACCGCAACGAGTCTCACATACGGGATATTGATTGGTGGAAAAACAAGGAAGTGGACAACAGGGTCCACCTGGAGCACACGGTCCAATTGGACACGGTGGACAAGCAGTACTTGGTTTATAGTTGACAGGTCCATTTGGATAACAACAATATTCCCTTGGGGGCGGTATGTCGATGTTTTGCGGCTTGGGTTGACACAATATAGACTGACAGACTTCTCTGGGCTCGCACACTCGCTTCGGATAGCAGACGACATAGGGATCCGGAATCATAGATGGATAGTAAATTACACGAGGCTCGCGAACCATTTGTGAGACCCAAACTAGTTTGGGAACTTTGATAACCCGAGTTGTATCCACAACTTTGGGTACCGTAATTTGTCTACAGCGATTAACAACCATCGGCTCCGGTACAATTTTCTCCGTAAAAACCACTCGCTTTCTGCATATAAGACGAGGCGGCTGTTGAATCGTAATGCACTTGGGAAAAGGCGGCGGGATGCGAGGTGCGCATTGCGGCAAGGCTTCCAATTGGGCGGCATTGTAGCATTTTGGAGAGCACTCAAAAGGCCCACAGCAAGGGTCACAGGGATTGCACGGTCCGCAAGGAGAACACATTTTATCTTTTATTAAAAATTTTTATAAATTTTTTTAACTCTTTATGAAATATTTATTTAAAAATCTTTTTTTTTAATTTTGAAGCTGTACGATTTGAGAAAATTATAATAGTTGAGTCTGTTAAAATGTTCGAAATAAAACTAAATGCTACAGCTGAGTCAAAAGTTCGGAATATTTTTGGAAGAAAATTTTGGGTAGATCATAAGATTTGATGACAAATCAAACAAAAGTTCTTTGTTTGTATTGAAAAATATCAACTACGTGAAATATACCAAAATTTTTCTTTAAGAATAATCTACGCAATTTCACCATGATCTTAATATTTATGATTTTTGTTATTTTACTCATGAAATAATCATTATTTTTGAGGAAAAAAATAGAACTTAAGAAAAAAAATAAAACTTTGAATTACAAATAAAACTCAAGGTGTTATTTGGACTATTTTAAACGAAATATATGAACTAAAATTTATATACAGGTCTGTTCCGGTAAGATTTGTGGGAAGTGAAAATCTTTAGTGTGTTCTTATATCAATCCGGAAATTTTTTGGGTATTGAATTCACTTTGAATTGGTGAACTTAAGTCCAATAAATCGATAAAATATAATTTTAAAATGTTTAGCCCAAATGCTTCAAGGAAAATAAAACTCAAGAAATAATCATTATGCCATGAGTTTTTTTTTTTTTTTTTTCTCAAAAATAATGATTATTCCTGAGTTTTATTTTTTGCTCAAAAGTAATCATAAGTAATACTTATAATAAAACTTTTAGAAGAGAGATTTAATAAAATATGACTTAAATGGTTAGCAAATCTTTTTTTTATGTTTTTTACACCACTTTATACTCTTTACAATTTGATCTCTTCTACTTCAGCCGCTATAAGCTACTCGCTTTTTTGTACTTATCACTCTCTACTTCACAACCTACATACTTATTATTTTCAAAAGTTCGATTACTTCTCTAATAAATTTTTGCGAAAATGCGGATAACGCTCCTACTGGGGAAAAGCAGTTAGATAACAACATTCTTGTGTAAATTGGATTCATTTGCATATCGAGACAGACTTTGGGACGATACTCTTAGTACTTAAGTACTAAGAATAAGTTCTTTCTTAAACTTATTATGACCATTAAGCTCTCGCTTCAAATATAATTGAGAACTTTTCTTTAATACTAATTAGTTCTATCCTTTTATTTAACCCTATTTCTAGACATTCACCTTTAAAAAGCTGCTCAGCCAACGCCCATTTCAAAACTAACAATGGTAAAGTAAACGACGAAAGCTGAAACTAAAAAAAAATTGTAAAACTTTCTATTGCACATAAAAGTTTTTAAAATATTTATTAAAACAAAAAAAAAGTAGAAATTAAAAGTTTTTGACTAGAACATACCCTGTACGCAGTTCTAACAAACAGTGACAAGCAATATAAATTCTTAAATATTTTGCTATAGTGCATTGAAATATAATGTAATACCTTTAAAACAAATCGCATATTTTTATTATTATTGTAAAATGTATCTATTTCTTAATATCAGTACAGAGTATCCAAATATGCGACTATCTTTAAATATAACATAAAGTCAGGCAAAACTAGAAAAAGCAAACTAAATAGGCGCCAGTTGTGCGGGCCAAAAAGTTTCGACCGTGTCGAAAAATGTAATAAGTGAAAGAAAGTAAAACTAATGAAAAAAGTCGATAAAATAGAATGCTTGACTTTGTGATACTCTAAGTTACAAACATAAGACAAAATGGCAAATTAATCGAATAAATAATATTTGACACGTATTTTTTTTTACAGTTTTAATAATTTTAAAGTTTATTTCAATTTTAAAAATATATATATATTTTAACTGATTATCCAGGGTACACAAAAAATAATGTCATTATATTTGTATCCCTTGCCTTTGTTTTCCTCTTTGTTTCCGTTCCCTTTTTTACGCCTGCACATGAAAACGTCAGTGCGGCAAATTAACGCGTCGAAAACGAAAATAAATTAAGCAGCCTACATTAAGGCGCATAAATCAAACGAGGCTCGCGAATGTGAAGTAAGTGTGCAAAATGGGCAGCTGCCCAAGCGACTTATTTAAATATTTTGTATGCATTAAGAGCAGTATTATCCGAAGCAAAGGTACATCTCCTACAACATATGGAATGCAATGTTCAGATATGTGCCTTAGTATAAAGTTAAAATTAAAAATGTAAGAAAGATTACTATTCTATGGGTCAAAGTTTATGTCTTTTTTCGCATTAGACCTTTTCAGATGCATGCAAAAAATTAAATGTTAAATGAAATATGCCAAAGCATGAACATACGAAATTTCAAAGCTATCGGATTTCTACAAAAACTAATTTCCTGACTAGAAAATGAATGGAATATGTTTTAACCTGGTGCTGATGCCCTTTCAGTGTATTAAAAAGTCAACAGCTTTACTTTTCTGATATTTTAAAATTCTCTTCCGTTCACATTTTGTTTACAATTCGCTTAAGCCCGACGCTTTTGGCCATGTGCGTTGGCCATTTATTTTGATTTTTATACGGGCGTGTGCGTACGACAGTGTAAAAATAATTTTCTTTACATAATTTATGTGACTTTAATTTTGTATAAATGATGGCAGCCCTAAAGCCTTTAAATTCTCTTATAACAACGCGCACAATTTGTAGAAATAATTTTACAACTCCAACAACTCTTAGTTCAATTAGCCAAGTTGAATTCACTTGAATTTCTTGGCCAGCAAAAAAATTGAACTTACAAGTCCGCTTTGATTACCAGTCAAGCACAAAGTGGCTCAAATTGGTCAATTATGAAATCAATTTCAATGGAATAGAAATAGAAGTATATAGGTACATATATGAAACTGAAAGGTCATGAGTGCAGTGTGTACTCGAATTGAATGAACTAGGTGCTGTGAGTAAGCCAATTGTCATTGCTGTGGAAACTGACAATTGACGGACAGAAGTCAACAATAAAACTGCACTGAAAACAAATTTTTAAATCATAAACAGAACCTGAATAAAAGTCAAATAGAGGGAGGCAGATGAGAAAGCCAAAATGCGGGGTTATGCGGTTGAAATCTCCTTGTATTCATTCTATTATTGAATGATATACTACAATATCCTTTGTATTTTATTGTATTTATTTACTAAGCAAACATCAACAACCACACTGAATAAATATTTATTATTTGCTCTGTAAGTTACATATAATACGAGAAGAATTCAATACTTGTGGATAAAAAAAACCGAATCGAACCACAAAATTTGTAATTAATAAGATAGAGCTAATAAGAATAAATAATATCTGATTCTATAGATATTTTATTTATTATACATATTATTAGCGATTGAGAGCATTCGTCAAAATGAAATTAACTAATCGAGTTTTAATAATAAAGAAAATTGCAAATTACATTTGAAATGAACATACCGAACCGAAAACCAATTATTTTTTAATTACAGTTGACTTTCATTTCTGCAATACCCTTGATTAACTTAAAATTTAAAAAAAAAATAATAAAAAAATTTAAACAAATACAATAATTCAATATTTACTTAATTGTGATAAAGACTTAAACACATTTTAATGTTTGCAAAAGCCATTGATAAATGTAGTTGAATATTAATATATATTATCTTAAATTCGACCAATTTACGTCTTAGTCATGTTCCTTAAGATATTGACGATAAAATTAACATAATATCTACATGGGCATATTACATTATATTTATTAAGAAGAAACTTGATCAAAGATTAGTTCAATTACAGTTGAAATTTAATTCAAATTCTTCTTAAATTATACAATTCTGTCTACATCAATTTTTAATTGGTTCATTTGCATGGTAGCTTTTTTTGTGAATACATCAAGTGAAAGTAAAATGTGTGCACCTTTTGCCAGCCTATTTGATCTTTTCTTTGTACACTTCAACTGCCAAGGCCAAGAACAAGACCAAAGCAATGTCAAGAAAAAGTTTGTTATTGCGGTACGTCAATCAGCTGTCAGCTGGCTGGCTTAATGCCTAAAACTAGATGGTAGAAATTTTTATGTAAATTTTTAATTGAAATTAACATAGACAATTTGATGTTGCCGAAAATTCGGAATTTGCTTCAAATCGGAATTGACTGTCATCGTGCGGTTTCATGTTGAAAATTCAAGCTGTGAGTTGCCCAAGTAATTCTTGATGGTTCGTGAGTAGAGGGGAAAGGGGGGGTTTCAAATTGATAATGAGGGTGCCAATTGGCAATGCTTTCGAGCTGGAACAGAGCCAAGGACCAGAACACGAAAGTCTAATCAGCCGACAACTATTTGCTGGCAATTTTTACTTGGCCATTTCCCATTTTCATTCTATTTTCCTGCATATCTTTAGGCGACATACAACAAAATGGTAACCTCGCCTCGTTGTTCATTGTTCGCAGTCATATCTAATCAAATCAAATCAGAATGATTGAAATACTTCACAACATTTCCACGAATTGTTGGTCATTCATAGACAAATGAGAGGAAAAATATCTATTACGTGTATTTGTTTAATATATTACGATATTAGGCTATTGTATTCTTAGCCCAGAGTCCCAAGGCGCATTAGACTTTTGTTTACGCATCATTTGGTCATTTGGTTTGTGCCATTTGGGATGATTTTTCTCCGACACTCACTAATAACAAATTTATTATGGCCTCTTATCAATCACAAGCCTCGTTTAAGTGCCACAAAATGTGGCTACTACTCATCGATGTTTGGGCCTATCGAATGCACCACGATACACTTTAGTGAATACAAAATCATGTAGTCTGCATTAAGGCAATGGAGCGTGAACAGAGATTGTGCTCTACTCTAAACTTTAAAGAGTTATCGCCTCAGGCAACGACACGTCAACACACTTGTGCACTTAAATTTATATAATTTTTCAAATGACATTATGGTGTCCTTTAAATTGTTAAGGCTAGTTGAAGGATTTTATCAATATTTCACACATTTGTGGGAACTTTTCTCAATCGATAATTCGTGTAACTTTGAAATTAAATTTTAGTCGTATCAAGCACATGTTTGTGTAATTTTTGTCAATTTAATTTAAGCACAATAAATTGCAAACAAAAGTTGCACATCGTTTGTATTATGCAAAATGTAGCACTTAATTCGGCACTATGTACTTAAAATACAAAAGACATAATTATTATAATAATTAAGTTGTTATTAACTAAAAATGATCAGAAATTTAGAAACCATGCCAAACACTCAAATTGTTTGATCCGTTCGTATATAGTGGACACTTTGACCCCCTTTTCTTGTGGAATTCTCTAAAAAGTCACTATTTTACTATAAATATAAGATATTTTAGCGTACTAGCTCTTATGTTTTGAATCGCGTAATCAGGTTAGTCAGTTCGACAGTTCAAAAAATTATATATATCTAGATAGATTAGGCGAGTGTACTTAGCGTGTCCCTCGATTGTCCTTCGAAGCCTAGGATCTGAAGGATACACACGCACACAGTCATGGCCATTTCATGTCCGGCGATTGTAACTTTTGGGCGATGATAAGTACATAAACAAACAACAGTCAGTGACAGCTGGAAAAGGGAGTGTGCAGGGGAAAGAGATGGATGTGATAGTGAATGAGAAAGGGGATGGGGAAGAGGAAGAGGAAGTTGAAGGAACGAGCACATTAATTCCAGGCCAACACTTGAGCCGCTTATTAGGCCAGGTCAGGCCAGCAAAGAGGCAAATTATGTAGCCATTGTGGCGTTAAACCCACAACCAGGGTCAGCTCGAGGTCAGACAATGGTGTTGCAAACAATAACTTTAGGCTTTTCCATGTCAACAAACATTAACACGGACACCAACTAAACAGAGAGCCAAGGATCGACCAGCACATTGTTGAAATCGACTGAAGCGGATATGAGAGGAGTATCGAGTATATATAATACAAAAGTGACAGCTCCTTAGTAAAGATGCCTTGATACTCGCAGTCCAAAAGCATTCAATGCATAATACTTCGACAGAAAACCCTCCATCTTCAACATTCCCCACATTCCCCGCATTCCCTTTACCTCCCACAAAATAAATGTCTGCTTTATTATTTGCGAAAAGGAGGGGAAATTTTGGTCTGACTTGTATGCAAAATTTTATGTTGATAAAGTTATCAACGACAACATTTGCATTGTGTTTCTGTTGCGGGCTGTCATGTTCTTCTTTTATGTAAATACCCTGTACAGCAGTCAAAATATGCATAAAAAAGGTTTAATAAGCTGTACAATAAATATTGCTGATCAGAGATGACAAACGTTCATAAAACTTAATATATGCAGTCAACATAACAATATAAATTACAATTAATATAAAATTAATAATCAACAATTTAATTTTTCAAATCAAGAATTAAGGGTTATGGCCTGACGTGACAATTATCATATGTGCAAATTAATTCAAATATAATTAATAAATATGAATTAGAATTTATCAGAGGTGTTTGACAAATCTCTAGTATCGCCAAAACAACCCAAAAGCATTTGTTGGGGTTCTTTAAAGCAAGCAAGCATTGCTTTCAAATGTCTAAAAAAATTTTTTGAGAGGTTTCACAAAATGACAAATTTATTGAATTAAACAAAATTAATATGCATAATATACATCTTTTATAATATTGTCAATTATTTTAAATGTTTCTCAACATATAAATGTTGTTGAAACTGGAAGAAAACCTAGAATTTTGACTTCGAAAGTATAGTCGGAAACCAACACCGACACATCGAATTGTTGTTTTCAGTTGTTTAAAAAAGCAATTCTCTTTAAAAACTCTGGAACACACCTGTATACAATTATTTTGTCTAATTTAATGCCGCTAAGAAAGAAGGTGGTTTACGGGATTAATCTAAGACCCTATATTAATTTCACTGTTTTATGCAGCGTATCTTCTAGTTTATACATTAATCTGAAGCTCACTTGCTTTATGCATCCGGATATTGGCGATAGTTCGCATCAACGATGGCGCCAAAGAAGGCAAGTTTGCTTCCTTTTTTTGTTAGCAACTTAAAAATTTGAGATATGTAAAATACTGTCTAATTTTGTGCGTTGCAAGCAAAAGTTTTTCCGCACTCAACATTCTACCGGGAACATCTTAAAGTGCTGAACAAATATTCGCTTCGCTTTTTGGGTTAAAAAGCTTTTAACATTTTGGATTTGTATATTACTTAAGTTACTCGTAGTTAAACAAAATTAATAAATAAAACCATGCTAAGTCCCACGACCAAGTGCTGTGAAAATAAACGAATAAATAAGAGGAAAGTCGCGTCAAACTAATATTATTAAAATATTTAAATTTGCTAACTGCGCTCTCTGCAATTCAATTCATTACTTTTTTACTTGTTCATTTTGTTCAAATGTATGTTTAATTAATTCATTATTGATTACTTGCCGAATTGAGCTGGTATTAATAATTCAATCAAATTATGGGGTAACTAAAATACTCCATTAAGTGTGTCATGAATACTTGCAAGTTGTAAAATAAAAATTTGTATTTTAATTATAAAAATAACACGGTAATAAGGTGAAAACTTGTTCCCAAGCAATCTTATATACCAAAATCTAAACTGATTGAATATCTGACTGATTAGCGGCTTGTGAATATATATACTTCTTTATTCATTGCCTCTGTCCATGTATTTACAAGTTGTTTTACCAAACCAATTATTGCTCTTCTTTTCACAGCATATTTTTGCGTGAAATGTTTTAATAAAAGCGTGTACAGTGAAAACACCGCGCACGAACGGGCAAGCAGTAGCAACAAAATTTGCCATAAAAAGGCATTTTTTTATAGACCTATAACGCTTGGTTAATGTACGGGAGTTGATGATGAGGTTGGTGCCCTTTGTAGCCAGGAATTATAGCTGATTAAGGTCGACCATTAATTAAAACGTATGCGTTTTTAAAATTTCACACAGGCTCAAATTTTAATTAATATTTAAAGCACAGTGATAAAAAAAATAAAATGGAATGCAATCTTTCAAAATATTTAATTAAACTTTAGACATTTTGCTTTCAATGCGCTTTTCGCATTCTTAGAATGTCTCTTTCACTGCCTATTTCTTTCCCTCTGGATGGAAGCGTGTGTATTTATGTGAAAACGTGTTTTTCACTCGACTTCCTTCTACACATGCAGTTAGCAACAAAACTTTCATTTAAATGCCCAGCATCCCACAAAAGTATGCAACAATTTTTTGTGTGTGAATGAACAACTCATTTGCAAGTGCGCGTACTGAATTCACTGTGCACTGTGGGACAAGTGAACAATTTAACCAGCAATAATTTACAAATTGATAATTAAGTAACTAAGTTGATCATGTATTTTTATATTAAAAGAAAACTTTAAGTTGTTGAACAGGTTTAACTTAAGCAGATATATGACACAGTGGCTGGATTAACATATAATGCAACTTCGTTAAAATATATATGTAAAGTTCTCTTGTCCCAAAAATGTTTATGTACATTTCCAGAGGGTTTATATAAATAAAAAATTAAAAAATATGAAAAACGTTGCAGTGGAAAGTTTGTAGTTTTAATCATTACACGTAACATAAAAGTATGATATATTTTCGTTATATTTTATGAAAGATGAAATGGTTATTTGTGCGCCTGTGCCTTAGGTTCTTTTTGTATATATATATGTTTGTATGCTAAGTGCACTTGTTCTAGATAATTAAAAATGTCCTGCAGTTTTAGCTTCACGGTTTTTTTGTGCTTAATTTGATTCAGCAGCAATTTTTTTAAAATTTAGATTTTGTCCGAATTGCGTTGCATGTGCGTATACATAATGCTTGCCTTGGGGATAACTAGAATTACGAAAATGTTAAACTCAAATATTGTGCTTAGGTTCAGTCTGTGATTATGCGCATTTTGTGAGTAAAATTTGTACACTTGACTTCACAGTCAGTTGGATATGCGACGCCTCTAATGTCATGTGACACATTTTGTTGATGTCAATAGTTGAACGATTTTAGATGGAGTTAATTTAAGCAGCTACTAACAATCTTTAAAATATCGTTGCTGATTTCGAATTGCAAGTCTAGTAGACTAAGTCTACATCCGAAATCGATATTGAAAGCGTTATGACCACGCCCACGTTACTTATACAACGCCTTCTCAGCTGCCCTGCATCTGTGGCTGTCATGTTGAAAATGCAACTCACGGCAGCAAAATTTGCATTATTTTCAGTTACAGGTGCAATAACAAGGTAAGGCAGAAAATTGCCTACCCTCATTTATATATATTTTTTAAGGAAAACATTGATATAAATTTATATTTTTCTCATCATAGTTATATAAACTAATAACCAGCCCAATAATTGTTTTATAATGATATACACTTTAATAATTGTTTAAAAAACTCTTGTTAACTCTAATTTTTCAGTCACCCTAGAAATTAAATTCAGATCGAAGGTTTGAAATTATTGTGAATAACATTTTGGGAATTATTAGCGATATTAAAGCTGTTAATATTATTTTTTAATATAGTAGTTTTTAGCGCTTGAGAGAATCATGACACCCCATTCAAGGATGTTGCAATCGAAAAACGCATCGCGATTATAACAACGTTTTATAAAATATGTGAAGCAGGAGGAAGCTATCCATATTATAGCTGCATCCACTGCGTATGAGTAATGTGTGTGAGTGAAAATGTAGGGAACGTGTGAGTGAAAGTGTGTATTACTTATGTTAAGTGAAATGGAAAGCTATGAAACGATAATATAGCACAGGGGTAAATCATTCCAAGGGGCGGTGCGACATATAGAGGAAGTGGGAGGTGGTTGAGTGGGGAGGGGAGCTGACTTTGATTTCGTGCTGTCATTTTATTAGCAGCTGGTTTTCAATTTTGTTGCTGATGCTTCTTCCTCTGCTGCCGCCAGGTATCCCAACTCATTTCACAGCTGAACGACAGAGATCATTTCGAGTTATCATTAGAATTTTATGCCTGACTGAGATGTGAGAGATGTGAGAGATGTTGTATAAGCACTTTATGTGTGTATGTGGCATTTCAGATACATCACAGATACTTCCTGACTCTTCAATGTGTATCTATGCGAGTGATTTATGTAAATACGTGTATGTGGTTGATTCGGTGGTAGCAAAAAGTTGCACACGTTGCAAAAACTTTCTTAATTACTTGCAAATGTTGAGGATTTTTTAATTGCTTTGCGTTGCGGCTTGAACTGAAAAATATGTACATACCAGACATAATGAAAATTTGAATAAAATCTACTTGAAATTTTACTGCAAAAATGTGCAATCGTAACTTATGAAAAGTAGTTTACAGATTTAAATTGCAAAATGTTCTGCCATATGCATGGAATTACTTTGTTTTATTTCTTTTTGAGCAAACAGCAATTTAAATCAAGAATGTAAATATATGCCAAACAAATTTTAATAAAATATTTACATTCGTTTACTGACTTAAGGCCATTATGATTATATGAATTAAATTGAATTCTCGGTCGTTTTATTATGATTGTGACACGCGCACAGATCTAATTAGTTTATCATTATAAAAAAGAAAAAAAGTATGCAACACTTAATTCATAATTTGGCAATTAATTAATTGAAATGAGAATTGTGTTGGCTCTTTGCAAGCAAACTCAGTCTTCGTCAGCAATTACCATTTATGGTTATTATAATTGATTTTGCCTAAGGTATTCGCTCTCCGACTCTGTAACTTTCATTCGCATTTTCTCTCAATATATAACAATGTTGACAATTTTAACATCGCATGTGGCTTATAATAAATTTACTTTTTTCATTCTTTCAGTGCTCTCAACAGACAAAAACTTCTTAAGACAGCATGCGTTGAATTAAGCAGAGAACGATGAGCGCGAAGTGAGAGAGAGTTTTGCTTTACGAATTGGCTGCTGGGTAGACAGTAAAACATTTTTCGATGACAAATGCAAAAACAACACAGCACAACACACACACACACACACACAGACACAGAGAGAGGAAAAGAAGACAACAGATTTTACTTGTGAAATATTCGAAATTCACAAGTGTATGCAAAAAGGTACGCCATGAAAGTGGACTAAGGGAGGGGAATGTGGACTGTAAGTGTGATTGTGAGTGTGAGTTGGAGTGGGATTTGGAGTGGCTGTAAGTGTGGGGATAACATTCTTAAGACATGCGCGCTTACGCACACACACACACACTTACACACACACACACTTACACACACACACAAATATAAATGCAGAAATTGTTGTTGCTGTTATTATTACTGTTGCTTTTATTGTGTTTTATTTTCCTTATTTTTGGGGTCGTGCACGTGCACAATTTACAGAATGTGTGGCAGAGAAACAGCCTGAAAATGTTGAATTGTGGGTAATGCGGTTGGGATCACAATCAACTGCGGAAACTTTCGATATGAATTCAGAAAAACAAGAGGTTCGTCCGACAGGAAATTTGCAAAAATGAAAGAGAAGATTTAAATAAGATACATTTTAAATATGAATGTCTGTATGTATTTATCTGGACTTGACACTTTATTCAATTTATTTGTGGAAAATAAACTTGTAGATTTATAGAGAATGTACGGAATACTGTAGATGTTTGCCAAAAATCACTTAAATCGGAACTAAACAATTGACTTGATTGTCAAAGCTTTCAAATAATAAAATTCAATGCACAATCTAATGCATTTTATTAGTTTTCTCTCCCGCCTTGCTGCACTTTCACATTTCGTACCTCACATAAAATACACACATTCATATGTACGTACATACATGTGTCAGCACGCAAAAGCCACGAAATGTGCAGCACGACCAACAAAAGCAACAACAATATTGAGAAAAACTGTTGAAGCTTTTTGCCAGCCACCTGAAAAAATGCAGCTTAAACAAAGGCGCAACCATACAACGATTTGTGGGAGTGACATTCGACATTGAGATACCCTGGAAAAGGCTTTTCATTAAGGATAAAGTATTTAAAACCACACCTGAATATCAAAGTGGCAATCAATAAGGGGACTTCTGAAATAATTCACCTAAAAACAGACTTAACTATCTAGTTAATTGACTAACTTTCTTGGGAAATAGTGACCGCTGAATATTTTATCAGATCTGATTTATAAATTAATAAACATGTGTCTAAGGTTCCACAAACACGCCTTATTTTTTATGTAATCTTAGTGTTTGAATCCAATCCAATAATTTTCTAATGCCATTTAAAAAAAACTTACTCATTTTCTGCAATTTCAAAAAATTGTACCTTTGTTAGTGGAAAGTGACATGAAATGAAATTGACATAAAATTAAAAAAAAATTTTAACAATTTGCTCAGCATACCCCATACAAAGTCTATGCATACTTAGAGCATTACTAGTATTTAAGGCTAAAATCGGGCTAGCTAGACTGCAATAGACTCAATACAGTAAGTTATATTAAACATCAATTAATGTCAATGAACAACACAGAAGAAATTGATTACTTCAGTAACTTTTTTACCCGATCGTTTTGAAATTTTCAGCACAAATTTTCTATTCTTTCTATGTATATTACTATTTCTCGCCGCTTCGTCACTAGCGCGGACTGCCGTCAAAACTTAAGGCACAAGGCAACAATTACTCTGGTAATTGAGTTTTTGATTATTCGATTTGAATTTCTGGACTGCCTGTATAAAACTTAATAGCCGCTTGGAAAACTGGTAAGTACAGGGTCTGAAAGAGAACTGAGAAAAAAACCGTAAAACAAGAGCCGCAGCTGTCGCCTCGAATGCTCCTGTGAACAGCAAACGGCAATGACGCTAATTTTTCACGCAGCTTTGCATGAAGCAGTTTTTTGTTTGGGCCGAAATGGAGGCGCGTGGCATGTGGCATGTGGCATGGGGTGGAGGCAGCTTGCCAACAATAAAAGATGCCTAAAAGCCGAAAAAAATGATGGCTGCAGCACTGAGCGAGAACTCAGCCCGGTAACCGACGACTGTTGGCTCGAATTGAAGGCAGCATTGCCCGAGGTCAAGCACGGTTCCCCTTGAACCCCTTGACCCCCTTGACCCTCTTTTTTTCTCTTGTCCAGTTGCATGTGTTGTGCTGCTGCAGTTGGTGGCAGCGCTTTCAACACAATTACAATTCGTTTGGCTTTTCCCCATTAGTTCATGCATGCCACAAGCAATTATTTGGTTATGCATACTTTTTGGTGCGTCACTTTATCGCGATGTGGCAACATGTTCGGTGTATTTATATATTTTATTTATGATTTTATTTTTAATTTAATGTGTTTTCTTTGTTACAAATAACTTAATCAACTGAAAAATAAAGGAAAATACGAAGAATCAAATTATTTAAGTATAAATTGATATTGATTGGTGTTCAAATTATTAATAAATGGCTGGCATAGTTCACGGCTTAAAAAAGAATTATTTAAATTATAAAACCATCAATGCTTCGATGTTTCTAACATCACTAGCAACTAGTTTCAATTAAGTCGTTGCCACGCCCAGTCAATGCATGAATAATACACCAGATAATTCGAATATTTAGAGTCGCCCAATCACTGACTGCGAATCAGACTCCGATCGGGAGCTCGACTCCGACCACGACCAGGTTAATTAAGTGCATGAGCTGCGGGTTTCCATGGCACAGGCTAATTAAAAGGAGGTCGCAGAGCTCTTCTACGTGCATGCAATGCCAAATAGAAACGATAACGCAACAGACAAGTGTGCTCGACTGTAGAAGGCCCGGTATGCATACATACTTAATACATTAGTTATATACAAACGCTGTAGTCTCGCTGTTCTCATCTTCATCTTCCTGACGTTGCGTAAAATTGTTTCTTGCATTACTTTAAAGTTTGAGTTTGGGATCCCTATGAAATTGTCAAGGCACATTGAAACTATTAAACCTATTATATGGGCCAAAATGCATGTCTGTAGTTTTAAAATAGCTCTTTTAGCTCAAATTTAAAATAATAATATTAACATATTCAAGATAAAAGTAATATCAGAGTATTGTCACCAAATTTGGTAGCTCTAGCTCTTTTAATCTCGAGATCTAGGTGTTCATAAGAACAGACTGAACATTAAACACCATATATAGTATATGGTCTGCCGCCTGCCTGTTAAACACACTGCCATTAACTTATGAGCTCCTCATATACATGGAATACCGGTCCAATTACAGCTTAGAGTCCGCCCTCATTTGCCCCTCCACCTCCTTCCCCTTTCTATAGACATTTACCTGCTTTGCTATGCAAAACACGGGCAACGTCAAAGCAATTAAATAAAACAGCAAGTCTCAGTTTAGCTTCAGTTCGATGTAAGTACTTGATCATCCCTTCCTTCCTCTCCTTCTCTATTCTTCCGGACAAACTTGAATCTTTCTTTCACTTGCCCACGATGCGTCTTAACAAATTGACAGCTTTGGGATATTTAGTCACTTCCCTAAAAGTATGCTTTGAATTTTTATCTTAGACTTACCATCTTTGTGGGTATATTTTTTTTATTATATGATGTCCTTTGGGTGAGTTTAAATAGATGTTAATCAGCGGGATTTTGGTTGGTTTCCAGTTCTTTTAAATTTATGAAAAAACATAAAATGTCCATTTAAAATGAATTTATTGTTAATTTTATATTTTTGTTAATCCCTCTTTTATTTTCTAACTATTATCATCAATTGATTATTATCTCTTAACAATCTTTAATCTTATATCTTTGACTTCTTACGCACTTCTCTACATTTTTTATCTTTTCTCTTCAGTTTTTCTCTTTAACTTGTCCTTATAACTTTTTTCATTTATTCGCTCTTTTATAAGTTTTCTATCTCCTTTTCTTATTCATCTTCAATCTTCCATTTTCTTGCTTTTATTTTCCAATTCTTTTTCTTTCCTTCTCTGCATATCGTTTTCCTCGACTACAACTGCATTATCTTCTTTACTTTTCTGATCCTTTCTCCATTCGTTTTCTTCTCTTTAATTTGCAGCCTGTCATCATATCAAAGGATTCTTTTGTCCTCATACAAATAAAATAGATTGTTAAATTTGAAGCAAAACTACAAAGTTGCTTTTCATGTTTTCACTTGTATTTCTAAGTAAGTATTTTATTATTTTCATTCCCCTTCCCCAATCCCCAATCCCCAATTTTACTCCCATTTTCAATCCTACTTCCATTCACATTTTTATTCCCATTCTTGGTTTCATTCCCGCTTTTGATTTCAATTTCAATGTCTTTGTCCCAGTTCGATTTCATGTTCAAATTGGAATTGGTGTTATGTGAACTAGATGAGGCATGTTCTGAGCCAAGCACTGGCAGAAAGCCGTCGACTAAGACAGATAGACAGACAGACTGACAAACTGTCAGACAATGGAATCTCTCTTTCTCTCTTGGGGTGAGTTGGCAAATGTGACCAGTCAAGTGTGAGAACAAAGCACTTGGATGCGCCTAGGCGAGTAGTGAATTCCGTACGTCTCCCCTGGAGAGCGAATGGGAGAAGTAGGTGGCTGTGGCACCTGGCCCATATTGACATACATGAAGTAGCTTAGTGATTGACAAATAACAAATAGACACGTTTCTAAGATAAGACCGGCAAACATTGATTTGATTAACTTTTGACTACTGTAATGGGAGGGACAAACCCTTTAAACCGTTTGGTGTAATTGGCGACGACAGAATAATCCAAAAGGTCTTCAATACACCTGTAATCCCTGAAAAATATTTATATATTTTGAACTCTTACTTATTTTTTTATTCTTGTAAGTGTGTGTGTCTATGTATGTGCGGACCACTTGGGCTTAGATCTAATTAAAAGGGGGATTTCGCATTTGGATTTTCTTGAGAAGTTTTCTCACGAAAGGGTTAAGTTGATTGCGGAGCTGAGCTGAGCTGACAGTGTGGCAAAGTGGCAATGATCTCAGCTCTTTTCCCCAACGAGTACCCACATAAGTGAGTGTGAGTGTAAGTGTGAGTGTGAGTGTGAGTGTGAGTGTGAGTATGTCTGTGCGAAGAATAAACAATTTTCTTGTCCTTCGCCTTGAATGACTTTCGCTGTATGAAAGTTTCTTTTTCTCTCTTTCGTTCTTCCATTCATTCTTTTGTCTAAAATTGATTCAACTCAACCGCTGCAGAACAAGCTTTGGGAATTGGAAACGATGTATGAACTTGGACAAAACCCAAATTAATTAATTCTATTGTAATATTGTGATGCCTAATTGAAGTTATTTTTAATATCCTACATGGAGTTTATTAATATTAATTTTCAAATTAAAAAAAGGAAATATTTGTGTTTTTATTAATGCAATATTTGACTAAATAAATAAATTTAAACTAAAAAGCTGGCTCCTTTAATGCTGGAGAGTGTTTTCAAAAATGAAAATTCCAATCATACAACTAACAATTTATGCTCTTGATCTGTGTAATTTATGAACCAAGAGCAGTCCATTGAAAAAGCTGCATAATTTTCCAGTGATAGATGCGATAAAATAAATTAAGCTGCCGTATACAGCGAGATCAACAGAGGGGGGGAGAGAAAGAGAGAGTGAGAGTGAGAGTGAGAAAGAGTAGAGGTGCTTCTGTGGTGTGTCTCATTTGGCAGCCACATCAACATCAGGAGCCACCTCTTGTTGTTGGGTCTCACTCCCTGCCTGTATATCTGTCTCTTTCCCGCTTCTGCATCTGTCTCTCTCTCCCTTTCTCGCCTCATTGTGGGCTTTTGTTTTGCCTGTTTCGACTGGCCGTCGCGCCATTGAAACTCACCCAGTTACCCAGTTTCAGTTTCAGTTTTCACACCGAATGTATTTACTTCTGCGCCATTTATCTTGCTTTGGCGCCTCTGACTACAATGGCTTTTCCTTTCATTCGCTTTTTCGTTTCCTTTTGCTATTCTATTCTTGACTATTCTATGCCTCCCCTTTGCTTTAGAAAATGCGAAAAGTCAGCGACGAATCTCAAATATTGTCGCCTGTCTTCCGACTTTTTCCGCTTTTCTCTCGTTTAGTTCCCTGCATAGTTTTTGGCGCAGGAATTAAGTTGGATTAAATATTTGAAACAGCTGAGTTTGAGATTAATTTAAGCATTGTTGGCATTTGAAATGGTAACGTAAATCAGACAAAAGAGATCGATAACTCGTTGCCTTACTCAAATTAAAGTTAAATATACTTTTATGCGTTTTATACTTCAATTGAGTTGGAAATACAAGTGATGGACTCGTATTAGAACAATCCCTATTACCTAGAGGTTGTCGTATAATTTAATCTGCTTTTCAGATATCATAAAATGTAAGACACTTGTCCAATCTCCCTTTGCTTTTTCCTTTTCCTTTTTTATTGAAAGTGCCTCGACATACAACATGATTGGCACTTAAAGACACAACTTTATGGCCAACACTAAACCACCAGTTAAACACAATACAAACTGGCATATAAATAAAGAAATATATGCTGCAAGATACCTCGTGTAATGGAACCAAGTCACGCTCTGTATACAACCACACTTAATAAAAAAAATTATAAGGTTGTACTATACAAAAGATTTAGATTACTTTAATCTGCCTTTTGTTTTTAGATTTAACTACATTAAATATATAAAATACATTTGCGGAGAAGTGAATTTTTGTTTAAGTTAAGAAGTCAAATGTTAGGTTTATTTAAATTTATATAATGAAAACAATATGTGGGTTATCCTAAATACACAATAATTTCTTCCACAATTCAGTACAAATTTAATCACAATATTATCACAAAGCTACGAGAAAGTTAAATTTATCACACTGATATTCATAATATAGAATAGGATAAAATCATACAAAATCTTTTCTGTGCAATTCAATTCCTACGAATTTTCGCACACTATAGTTATCAAATTAAATTTCAATAACTTGAAAATTTAAGATCCTTTAGAAAGCCTTGTCAGAATAAAATATATTTATAAATCAATTTAACTAAAATCACTTTTGTACTGTATCCTCTTTGTAGTTTCTCTCAATTCCAGGGTATTCTTGTACACAACAATGCAGAAACAGAGCCCACTTGAGAATACAATTGTTGTAGATATTTTTCTGTGGCATTCACAGTAACTCGTAATCCAGCAAATGAATTGCAATTTTATGTGGAAAGTAGAGCGATTAGAGGCAGAGGCAAACAATCTATTGATATAGTTAACTCTGGCAACAATGATTCCAATAGCAACAATAAGAACAGATTGCAATAATTAGGTAAGCTGCTTAGAATACTCTAACTTTTAGCTTTAAGTTGTGGTCGCATTTTGGTTTTCAGCTATCGTTTTAGTTTAAACGCTTAACTTAAAGCTCAATCGGTTTTACGGAATTAATCCCTGGCTTTAGCCAATAGATATCGAAGAGTAAAAATTTAAACGACAGCTGCCAATAACAAGATTTTATCAGGAGAAGATGTATGTGCTCCCCAACGACGACTAATGGCTGACAACATTTATATTTATTAACTCGACTAACTGGACAAACTGGCCATGACCTGAGCCCATGCTTTTAGCCAGGCCCAAACCAAAAAAAAAATTCAACCCATCAACCCATTGATGACCTTGATGACAACTTTCCCTTTCTCGCACTCTCTCTCTCTCTCTCACTTTATCTCAATCATGTGGGCTGTGCAGTGCAGTAGGAGGCGTGGCAGTGCCCAAAACATATCGAACTGGGCAGCAGGGGCGTGGCATCGTTGGACGCCAATTAAGGAAGCCCATAAAAAACAAGTAAACAACTCGCCTGACAGTTGCCTGATTGTCTCAATACCCTGCAGAGCCTCCAAGTGGCCGTTAAGGGAATTCAACAAGCACATTACCATTACAAAGTTCCCAAAAGCAATTTCACCGCAGTTTTGTCAACTGTAGATTTTTGCAAATTTGAATCATTTGCAATACAAATTTGGGAAAACTATATTTTCAGAAACACAATAATTAATTTTTGTTAATTTTCTATCACTGCGGACGGCAGTTCGCGTTAGTGACGAAAGCAGCACGAAGGGCGCGAATTTAGATAATTCTTGGTAATAATTTTGAAAACGTTATTTAAAATTGCTTTTAATTAGAAGATGTAATTTTGAAATTCATGATTAGCCCCTGCATTTTTGTACGCATTAAGAGAGTTCATTCATTCAATTGTATTTAAATATCAATTTAACATCTTTGTACAATATTTCTGAGCACTTTAAGTTTCTGACCCCATCCGCATTTCGTTCTCTTACGATTTCAACAATCTCTGCCTCGGGTTGAATATGTTATTCGGAATGGCCCCCCATACGTGTACTTTTAGGTGATACACTTCCGCCAGTCTAGCGTAAATGCTTGCCGAGACTCTCGAGTACTTCGTCGACCCTCTTAAGCGAAAAGAGCAACCTGCAGGAAAAAAAAATGAAGAAAAAAAGAAAAGTAAACCAAAACCAAAAACAACAGAAAAGTGTGTCAACACCCAAAACGACCTACACTCGCTACCCCAAACCCCAATGCAACCAGTGTTGTGCAGTGTGCGCGGGGAAAGCTGCTTTAAATAACTTTTGCATACTTTGAGGCGACACATTGACAAACAAACCGCGTTGTGCAAATGCAATTAGCAAGTGAAATCACCGACAAAAAAAGCCATACCCCCCACCCACCTTCCGGCACTCCAGCCAAACATCTGCCCATTAGCCCCAAAAGTATGCAATGAAATATGTTCGCAAATAAAACCAAAACGAAGAGAGCTAAAAACAGCAACAGATTTCCCAACATGATAGGGATAAACAAGTTTTAAATAATTAATCTGGTCCTCTTATAATAATTATAGGGGTAAAAAATGCTTTAAAATATAGGTACAGTTTCAATATAGGTACAGTGACAAAAACATAAAGCTAATTAAACTTAACTTCACTTTTATATATATCAGGGACAAACTTAAAATTG
Organism: Drosophila falleni; assembly: GCA_035045575.1. NCBI lineage: Eukaryota > Metazoa > Arthropoda > Insecta > Diptera > Drosophilidae > Drosophila > Drosophila falleni. Next base: position 34,688 of record JAWNOV010000054.1, on the reverse strand, counting down.
AATATGATTATAAATATTAACTGTCAGTTATATTCCGGTGTGTTTGAAATGTTGGTGCTCCTTACATTTCAGAAATTTACTTTTTTCAAACATATTGTTATGCACTTTTACTCAAATTAAAATTTATTTAAATTCAATTGCATAAAAATATAATTTTGTCAAATCTCTAAAATAAATTTTCAGGCATTCTGATTATCTTGTTTTTTAATTATATTTTAAATTTTAAGCAATCTCTTTCCGTCGACTGATTTTATTCGATGTTAAATAAATAAAAATAAAATAAATCCCATAATATTTTATATATAAACAAATTCTTTCTATATTTTTTCAGCTGTTCTGCCTGACAGATCATAAAAGCATTTTAAAACTTGGTGAAATTCCACTTGAATTCCCATATTAAACTAATAAGTGTACAATTGACGCTTTAGGGGCTCAGTGCAAAATATATAAAGCATGCAATAAGTGCAAATTAAGTACCCTAAGTGAATAATGCCTCATTTTCCTGTCGCATTTTTTTCACCTCCTGTTTTTGTTGAAAAGTTGTTCGCAGTTTCATAGAATAAATTAAACTTTTCAATTCAGCTCTGGCCTCAGGCAATTCTCTATAATTTCTGTTTATTTTTAGCTCTCCTGCTGCCTCTAGAACCGCTTCCCCCGCCCATTTTCCTCCTGCCTCTTGTATTTATAAGTCTGTCCCGAGGGTCTTGTCCAGGCATCGTGATTGATTCTACTTAGCTAAGCTCATTGACCTTTTTTATGCGCTTATTGTAAAAAGGTGTTTTGATTCTATTGATCCGTATGCAACACAATATGATTCATAATTAAAATATTAGTGCAATTACCAACGAGATTCCCTACAAAATACAGATTTATTGAACCATTTAATATTTTTTCAGTAGTCACCTACAATTAAACATAATTTATAATTTGAAATAAATTAAAAACATATTAAATTTGTTAACTTTACCACACTAAAATAACTTTTTATGTGCTAAACATTTTTAAAAGGGTATCTTAATTTCTGCTTCGTAGAGTGTTCACAATGCAAACCTTTCAATCTTATTGGCTCGCACAATCAGCTTTTCATTTCTATTTCGAGTTTAGACCAAGCCACTTGAGGGCTAAAATGGGAAAAAGGTACCGCACGACTTTGGGAATGACCCTTAGGCAGGTAAAATAGTAATTCGCAAATTGACTGACAGTCAATGGACGTCTTACAATCGCTGATAACGGTAACATTTTGACGGTGTTTTGGCATTGGCTTTGGCAAGTGTTGAATGAGCGTAAAAAGATTTAACACCTCGTGCGAATGGACTGTGAAGACTTTAAGCTGGAAATACTTTTCTGCATGCTTTGGTATATCCCAATCGCCGACTTTCAACAGTCGCTCATAAAATTACGGCGACGCTCAGCTTTGCAGCTCAAAATTTACATGCCCAAATATCGCGGCGAGCAATTAAAGTCAGTGCGAGGTCAAACAAAAAGACAGAAGGCATAAAGAAAAGATGAAAAACTACAGCATACTTTTGGGCGCGCACATTTATTTTTTATAGCAAAGCTAGCGTTAATTTAACAGCACTCTGTTAAGAGTCGCCGCTTGCCGCAGTCTCACTGACTCTGCTGCGCTCACTTTGCCGACATTCTGTTGCCCTCTCTCAGCTGCTGCTGCTGCCGCTCTCTGCTGCTACCACTCTCTGTCTGTTACCCGGTAATTTTGTGCAGCAGCCTTTTGCACGTCTGTTTATTATTTGCCACTCGTATTTGCCTAATGGTTGACATATTGATTGAAAAACTAGGTCGGTAGCTCCATCTGCCAATTGACCTGACTTAGCCTGACTAAAGCAATGCATTTTCATACACTTTACACAATTCTACAGTCATCATTAGAGCTATCCTCTGCAGACAGCCTACACTGTTAACACTTCACATTTTACGTAGACCGAATTAACAGTCTGTTAAGAAGCGCACAATAATATTTATCTTTACAACGTTTGTTAACATTAGTCGAGACATTCACCTGACTGTGCACTTCACAGGAAATAAATTGCATGCGAGAAGTAGTTGGAAACCGAATTTTCTATGAAATAAAAATATTTTAATAAGTCAGATAAAGATATAACTTTTATAGATCAGTATATATAAGTAAATATTACATAGAAGCGTCACTTTTTCCCGTCATGTTAATTGAAATTACAGTTCCCGAGGAATCAAACGCTTAATTTTGAATAAAAAAGAAATTCCACTAACTTTGACATATATAACAATTAAACGAAAAAGAAAATGCTTGATAGTGAAATTAAAGGATAAAGCTTTTTAGGGAATATTTATTATTTATCTAATAATTATTCAGAACCACGAACAATTGACACAAATTTTGGTTTTTTACTTAAAAATAATATTTTACTTGTCGAAATAGTTAGAAAGTGTACCAAAATCCTTGCAAGGAATGAGAAACCATGTACTTATAAGTAGTCAACGGAAAGCCTCGAAATTAAGCATATATTACTAATACGCCCTGTTAAGCCATAAACAGCCTGACAGTCATTTGAATTTGACAAACTTATACTGATTCATATCTCGAAATATGTATTTAAAAAAATATATATTCAAATGAAAATAATTATTTATTCTTCACTGAATGCTTGTTGACGTTTTACACGATGTTTTAAGGTTTCCCTGAGACCAGGAAAATGCGACAGGATACCAGACTTTTTGACAGGACACAGCTTTTAATAATGGTTTGTTTTCGGTTTGCATGACAACGACTGTTAACAAGCGGAAGAGTGTGAGAGTGTGTATTCATTGGATGAACTTTAAGAGAAAAAGTTTATTTTTACCGCAATATGAAAGCATTGCAAATATAAATGTTTTACAAGCAACAATTTGTAGCGGAACATCTTGTGGCCTCCAATTAGCTTCAACTTTCCATTTGTTTTGCTGAATTTCATTTATTTTCAAACACTTTTCACTTGAAGGCTCAACGATCAGCCAAAAAAAATGATTGAACTAAATACCGCCAACTGTGGTTGACTGAAAATCTCTCTTATAAAAAGTTACAAGAAGTGACGTCTTTCAAGTATTCTATTTTATAGATTTTAGAAATATATATGCAAATAGTCAGAAAAGAAATTTGCAATATCAGAAGTTAAAATATTCATATTGTAGGTGTAGTAAAAGTATAAAAAAAAAAATATAAATAAATCCTAACAGAAAGTGTAGAAGAAAAATAAAAGATTTATTATCGCTTAAAAATAGATACAAAATAATGAAATGCGGTAACATTTTTATCATCAAGCTTTTAAAATCAAATATTATTAATTTAAAATTAAATTTAAGGATTTGAGCTTAAAATAATGAGTATGTAAACATAATTTAAGTTTCAAGTTTTTAATTCTTATTCATAAGATTCGTTTCTTTTCAGCTTATGTTGTTCTGGATGGCTAACTGACATGGCTAAAATGGTCATGGCTTGGCTTAAAAATGTAAGCGGTTAGCAAATCTAACATATGTCATGATTAATCACCTTACACCAATCACCCGCAACACGATACAAGACACGGTCAAAAATCAGCTCGAAGCGAAATTGGCCATACAAATCATAAAGCAGCTTAAGTTGCTAAGCTTCTGATGTACGAGAATGACTTTCTTAGAAAATGCTTGTAGCTTGGGGCATGACAGCTGTAGACAGCACACATGTAGCAATAAACTAAATAATTGATTTATATTCAACTTAATCAAGCTGCATAAGCTGTCAAAGAAGGTGGCAACTGAGATCTTTACAAGAGATCCCTAAGAGCTATGTGTTAAATACATTAATTGACCTTAATTAATAGCAATATTATATGCCACATGCCACACGTCTCGTGCCACACTCATAGCATTAAGCATAAAGTACAATATTTACTTTTATATTTGGTTCAACCAAATTTAAACTTGCATACCACTGACAAAACTGAGTGTAATGCTATTTTGATCATGGTATTATATATTCTTTTAATTGATTTCTCATCTAAATTAAATTAATTTCTTTAAAAAAATTTTCTTCCATTTTTAATGTTGAGGTCGCGCCTTAGAAATTTAGATATAAATAATAAAAATTTTAAATCTCAAACTTTTACGTTTAATCAACAACAACACAACAAAAATAAATATATTCTACACACTGGCAACACATTTAAAAACTGACTTATGTGCTGCGGAAATGAGAGTTCTATCAAAATGTCTTTGACTTTTCAAAACAACCTCGTATCCACATACATAACACACATAGTCTTCACATAGTTCCACATAAGCGTCGCATAAGAGAATTCGGATTAACTTCAGCGCCAAAATGTAGACAGAGAACGGAGGGAACATTTCTTGTCGAGTTATAGACTTCGTATGGTGGGAGGCATAAGAGTGTACATATATATAGTTATATATAGTTATAAGCCTGGCATGGCAGACAAAAAACTTAGAATTTTGTGCATGCAGTTGTCAAAACAACAGCAAGAATGGCAAACCTACCAAAAGAGCTGCAAACAACAAACATCAAAAGCGCATTTCGAAAATCGAAACGAGCCAGAAAGAGCCACAAATATGCAACCGCAATGCCCAAAAACGAAACTCACCCACAGCCCACTATCACACACACACACTCACCCATGCACAGTAACGTACATTCAAATACAGAGGGAAAGATAAATTCACAGAACTTGCACAATTAAATATTCAGAGCGAATATTTCGTTTGCGACTCGACAAAAGGACACTAAAAAAAAAGGGAAATGTAAAATGCCGAAAAGTAAAAAGTTTATTTCCATGTGAGGACATGGGAACTACAACATGAACAACAATTGTTTAAGCTAGAAAAAAGAAAATAAAAAAGTCAGGTAGGAATTTAAGCTGATATCTAGAAAATCCTATACACATCCTAAATTCTCTTAATAAAAGTCAATTATTTTCCAATTAAAGCGTTTCTTTTGTTAATCGCAATAATAAAAATAATTTGATGAAACAAATTTGAAAACTGTATTTTGGCTAAGGGCTTAGCTGTTGACCTGTGAGGCTGAAGCGGAACCTGCTCCAAAGATCGAGCTTTTATTCAACATGGCATTGCAATCGCTGTGGTTCAGTGGTTTATTGGGGCTGTGGTTTCCGTTTTCATTCTGTGGTTTTTCACTAAGCCGACTCGTTTGTTGATTATCGCATTTTCTTATTATTGTTGTTGTTTTTATTTTTAATAGTCGTATAAGTATGTATATTAGAGTAAGTCAATTTGTATGAAGTAAAAAAATTCACAAAGCGGGTTTGAAATTCGACATCTACGATGAATTCTAAGAAGAATTGCCCAAGAAACCACGGGTCTACAATCAATATCGAGCTTCCACTTTTTACAGAGAAGTTGTAACTATTTAATATATTGGGAATTGTCTGTTAGATATAACTCACCTCTTAAACAAATAAAAATTAAAAATCCAAATAGTGGGCGATTTATGGTGAATTTAGAGATAAGAATAAGTTGGTGGTCTCGTTTCAATTGAATTTTAAAATTAATGCAAATTTAACTCTCTTACTGAAACTTGACAAAAGAACTTATGTTAAAAAATAAATTTAAAAAACTAGTTGAGACCGCCAACTAATTTTTATATCTAAATTCATTATAATTAGGCCTCTCTCTGTGTTTTTTTTTTTTTTTTTTTTTTTGAAGCAAGTTTTGTCTAACAGACATTTTTGTATAAAACACATGAAAACCTTCCTCGAAAAAAGTGGAAGCTCGATATTGATTTTAGAAATATGGTTTCTTCTAAGAATTCATCGTAGAATTGACGCGTACATAGGCGAAATACTAAGAACGGTTTTCTCTTAACTCCTCTCTTTGATGCGGCTCTGTATTCCCAACCAATGACCACTTAAGTTTCCTACGAAAAGTTACTCAACTGCATTTCCTGCTGCAAAATGTTGCATTTCCTTCGAGCTGGACATCAACAGCAGCAACATCAATGGCAAAAAGGAAACGAAACAAGTTCGTTTGCTTTTCGCTTGGACTTGTTTTGGTGATTAAGTTTGCCAATTTGTTCAACTTTGACAGAGTTAAGCCAATAAGCTATAAGCTGAGCCAGACAATCCTTTGTATGCCAGCCATACGAGGCGTATGTGTGATATGCCAGATTAAAAAATGATTTTCAAGAGATGCTAAACGCCACTGTCTTTCCGCATGTAATGTTTTCATTAAAACTTTTAGTTAACTCCAATTTGAACTATTATTAAATTTCAAATATTTAATTTAACATATTTTATTACATGTAAGCTGAAAGTCTTCCACATGACTTTTTAATGTCACCATTGCATAAATAAATAGTTGTGAAGTATGTTAGAAGTTAAAAATCTGTGTTTATATTTTACCCTAAGTCCGTCATAAGTTATATGATTCTAAATATATTGAGTCTTTATATATTTTTGACTCGACTGTCTGTCAGTCAGTCTGTATGAACGCGTTGATCTCAGAAATTATAATAGCCGGAGTCTTAAAATATTAATTCAAGGTTTTGAAAAACATTACGTAGGTCCAGTTTATTTGAATAATGTAAAAGTGAGAGATTTTAAGTATTATGTCAAGAGTTTTGCTTTTCTGGCCAGTTTTTAATAGACCTTCCCTTCAAAATAGTCAAGAATGTAAACGATGTTTCGGACAACTAAACAAGGGGCTTTACATTTACTTCATTCCTTTGTTTCCCGAATACTGACAATGAAAAATAATCACATTGTGGCTACACACACACAACAAAACTAATCCTACAAAAATGTCACCACTTTGGCTTAACCAAAAACTAAAAAGCAAGCGATGCTGCGGCTAACAAATGCAGATCCAACGTAGCGTATACTTAATTTGCATTACAATGTACACGGAGTACATGCAGCAGCCAGAACAATTGTCTACATTTTCCCCAAGGGGCATCGAGGGGTCTCCTCATTGCATAAGCTTCCTTCGTTTATTGCTGCAAGGTGTGTAATTTTGATAGCATCGCACAAAGCCATAACATTACCGAGCGGGGCGAGTTGTATGAGGAGACAAGGAAATGGACGCATAACCAGCGTAGGATCTCAATTGAAATAACAATAATAGTTTGGCTTCAGCCCCTTTATTACATTGTTTTTAAGCTTACTAATTTTGCAGTTGCAAAATCAATAAGCAAACTAAAGAACAACTCATTAAGTTGTAAATTTCTCGCTTGGTTGAATCGCAGCAATAAAATACACATATATTTCAATAAAATATTAATAATAAAACCCTTTTAAGATTTGAATACCTGGTAGAAAAAATATAATTCAATCTGTTCGATTCACTGGATCTAGCTCTTATAGTCTCTGAAATCCAAGTATTCATACGGACAGACAGACGGACATAGATATAGACATAGGCATCCCAATAATTAGTTTACAACATCTAGACTCGACTGTAAGTACACATATTGACCGAAACTTTTTATACAATTTTACACATTAGATACTTAATAAGAGATGCACCCAGCAGTTGTGATGATTTTCTGCTTTACGCTCAATAAATTTAAATCACGAAAATGGTAACGATCTCCACCTCTATGGTAAGCAATCTAATAGAAAAACTTTGTAATTGACTTATGGTAATAGAGTAGCACCAGAAAGCAGACAAAGAGAAACTCCCATTACATGAACTAATTAGTTTTCATAGTTTAATAATGTCATAATTATGCCGTAAGCAAATTTTCATTTAGGGGTAATGTAAGTTGGTAAATCAACTTTTTGATTGACTTTAAATGTAGCCACAAAACGCTTGACCGGAACATTAAAAGTTCTCTCAAAGTCGAGAAACCACAACAATTGCCCAACAAGTTGTCATCAAAAACAAAACTTGTTTAGCTACCTTAAATTATAATGTTTTGCCCTCTTTAGACGGACATGCCCAGATAAATGAAACAACTGGAAATGAGTCGAATCTGAGTGGCTTTTGAGTGCATTGAAACGATGGAATCGTCGAAACACTCAAAAAAAACAGACAGAGCAAGTTGAATTCATATGTGTAGTCTGTTTTTCATTTAGGCCATTGTTATTTCGAGTATTCCGCATCGGAATCGAGATAAGGGGTTGGCACATTCAATAGGTGTGATTGATACACTGCCTGTCAATTGAACGCACACTTGACGCAGGATGCAAATACAACATTGTGTTTTATGTTAACTAAACAATGACAGAAAGTACGAGTATAAATACAAAATGTTTATGAACTCCCACAATGATAAAGCTGAAATCTCATGGATGGTAAAGAAACGGATTTGTGGGAACTCACACAATAAAAGAGCACAGTGGAGTAAAATAAAAATACCTAAGACAGACACAAAATTTCGATAAGTCCTGGTTTTTTATTATTCATTTCTCTAAATTAAGAGCAATTTCAGGCCACAGTTATTTGCTAAACTATTCCTCTATTTTTCAATCTCAACTTGCATAACTTTGTGGAATTTTATGTAAACACTTATAATAAACATTCAATATTTTTAATATATATTAGAAATTTTTTTGTTATATGAAAATAGCATAAAGATTTTTTAAATTGATTCCTTTAAGCAAATTAAAAATTAGCTAAGCTGTCACTTAACCAAAAAAATGTCGTGTCGAACCCACTGTCCCAACTGCGAAGTATCTCAAATTGTCGTTTATATGAACTTTTTTGCCTAGAATTGTCAACGTACTAACTGTGAATGATGTTTCCCTCAATGCCTCAATGCACTCTACGAGTATGGGGTTGTCGCTTCAGCAAGGGATTGGAAAAAGGGGGAGGACACAGTTTGTTTTTGACGTTGGTGCATTGGCACTAATGTCTTTTACTTGCTCGTTTGTTTGCCAATCTCACAATTACAATCCCACGTACACTCACACACACACTCACACACACACACACACACTTGACCTTTGGCATTTTGTCAATCGACTAACAAAACGAATTGCACTTTGGTGTCAGCTGTCTGAGGAATGGTGGGGAGTGGTGAGGTGGTGGGGAGGAATGGTGGGAAGGGGTGCGGCGAGTGGCAACATTGCAGGCAGGTACGCATCTATTGTTATCCCTATCTAACTGTAACTATATGTGTATATGTATGCACGTACATACAGTGGCACTTAGCTTATTTGGCCCACTACATTTTTAATTTTGTATTGTTTAAATTGCTGCAATCGAATAATTTAAAAATAAAAAATTAAATTGATATACTTGGCTTCAGCTTATACATTAAGAAATCTGCACTTAAAATGTATTTATATGCAATATGTAGTGGGTCAAATAAAGTGGGAGCCACTGTATATGTATATCTGTATATGTAAGTATTTTGTTACTTTCGTGGCTATTGTTTTGAATGTTTGGTATTGCCACCGATGCCCCAAGAAGTGATCCAATACAGTAGACCATTTGACCAGGTTATTTACCGAATTTTTATGAACTTCACTTTTTACAACAATTCTGTTGTTTTATTAGAGAGCACCCTTTTTGTTTTAGCTATATTTAATTAAATGATTTCAAAATAATTTCTGATATATTTATATTTTATTTCGCAAACCTAGCACTACAAGCGTAACTAAATTACTTAAATATTATACTATTCTAGTAGTTTAAATACAATTTTAAATTACACATTATTTATTTTACAAGATGAACATTCAATTTTTAAAGATAAAATTTAATAATGTAAGACTGACAGATTTTATCTGGCATTGCTAGAGCTTATATCAAAATTTGAGATGCTGTTTAACCTTTACATAGAGCTCTTAAAAATTGTACGAAAATTAAAATAAATCTATATATTCTTTACAAAGTTTGATTTACTTTTGGCAATGAATATATTTTTCAAACTCCTTTGAAAAAATAATACAAATAGTATTAATAAATAATATAACCATTATTAATCAGTTTCAAGCAAACCATCGACCTCTTTCAAATTTTAAGAATTAATTATATCCCACATAAAAACCTCTACACGAGGTAAAAGTCTTACGACGAAAGCAATTTCCAGCCCCAAAAGTTCTGATATCCAATTTTGTTATGAACAAAATTGAGTTAAATATAAAAATTTTAAATAAAAATATTAAATCTAGCGCTTTGATATAAACAGACAAATCGGCAAACAAACAAACAAAAACACTTTCCATACCATTTTGAGAAGTCCACTAAAATTTAAATTTATTGATCTTTTTAACCAGTTATCGGATTTGGGTAATTGAGGTGTATTTTTGATAAAAATTTTTTAAAAATAAAAAATTTTACGTAAAAGCCCCAACGGCTCTATAAGCTGCGACATATAAATTTTTTCCCTCCCACTTACACCCCATTATCTCATGAGCCAGGTGAGTTAGAAAAAGTTTCAGTATGCCATTTTGTTAGTTAGGACTAAACCTATCGAACGGTATATAACTCGATCTGATCGGACAGTCGTAGCAATTTCCAATTTAGCTGTATATATTGTTAGACGCCTTTCGCACCCTTCGTGATGCTTTCGAACTGCCGTCCGCAGTGATGAATATATTTCCAGTTCGATTTCTCGATTTGAAAATTTACACTTGACAAGACCAAAGCAACTCAGAAAAAGTTTATGTAATTTTAGAAACACATTTATGAGTACGTGAGATAACAATGGCAAAATCAACTTGCTCGGGCCCATTGAAGCCCGCAATTGTTTATCAGAAGCTGATGGTGGAGAACTTGACAGTCATACGACCGCCGATACTTAAGATATATTATTGGGAAAGTTTTGATATAACAGGGTAAGTAAAGCACATCTATAAGCTAAAGATGAGTACCATTAATAATGAATATTCTCAGCCTCAACAAGAAGCTTCGTTCCAATAAGGCGGAGCATGAGCATATTTTGGCCGTTCCAGTGCGTCAAATACAAAGTCAGCCGCTCAAGATGCTCTTCTGGTTGCGGAACATGTCGTCAAAGCCCCTCGAGTTGAAATTGAAGCGCATTCAGAACTGCAATTGCCAACCCTTGCAAACTAGAGTAGGCTTCAATCAATTCCGTCAGCTCTTTCACTGTCCACATCGTCGCCTCATTCATGTAAGTCAAGAGGTTCTCAATCTACAGCCGGATGAAGTTCTTCCTTTGACTGTGACCGCTTACTTTTTTCTTTACGGAGAGCATTATTTAACTTATGAGGTCTAGTAAGTGATATTTCCTTTAAGTTCAAGGTAAAAATAATTCCAAGTATCTGTCACTCTTTTAGCACTGGAGATAATCGCAAATTTGTGTGGAATTTCAAGCTTGAAATTTCAGCATTTGATTCGGAAAAATGTTTGCTGACCAAGGAACTGCTGCCCATAAATATCAAACACTTTCAGCATGTTACTCAGCCGATTTGGGTTCAGAATATAACCATGACACATCTGGCATTTGCTTTTGCCTCTCGCGAAAGAAACTTTAAGTTGCACAATTCAAATTTGACGGTGCCACGTCAGAGTGTTTGGCCCCTTTTGGTCGAATACCGTCCCTTGGACTATGAAAATGAGGCAAGTAATTAGTCTGACCAAGAGGTTACCGAAACATAAACCATATTTCTTCAACAGATCGAGTTAATACTCACTTATGATAGTACCAAAGCCAAGTATAAAATCAAGGCTCGTGGCGTGATTAATGATGATAATGAAGTCACCGATATGCCGCTTAAGGACCGGGAGTCCTCTGATTATCTCTACGTTATATATCCGAATCGATTAAGCTTCGAGATAACTATTAAAGAGAATCGCACCCAACTGGTCAATGTGCATAATTATGGACAGAAGTGTATGGAGTTTCGTTGGCAAAAGTAAGTTCCAAATTACAGGAAAGTTTGTTTTCGGCATGCCGATACTTTAATACCCTTGCAGTGTCCAGTACTCAATATTCGACACCTGTAGTCCGACTGTAGTTAAATTTGTTATTCAGGGTAATCAGGAAATTTAAAAAAAACAAAGTTTTTCATTGCTATGAGCTAATTTAAGACAAATTTGAGGATGCATAAAACAACATTTGCAAAACTTATCAACATCATATTTAAAAAAAAAAAAAACCCAAAAAAAAATATTTTAATACTCAAGGTGTTAAGCCAGTTGTACGCTCTTGACCAAAGTTTCAAGTACACAAATTTTTTCATACTAAAGGCTTATTTAAGACATATATAAACTTTTAGAAGGGTATGTATTTCCCTATCAGATATTTGCACTCATATTTTATTTTACCACTAGCTACATAATAAGTGACTTTTTTGCGGTCACTTTTGAGCCGCCCGTGTTCCGATTGAAGGGTCATCACTCGAAGCTCTGTGAGATTAAAGTTGGTGTCTTTGACCGTCTCGTATTTTTTCGCCGCATTCCCATTGTGCTAGAGGTGCATCGCATTTTGGATCGTGCAACACAAATAGCCAAGGCGGAGTTGACGGAGATTGAGTCTATAGATGATCCCAAGTGGAAGGAAGATAGTTATGTGGAACATGTATTTCTCCACCTCAACATACGTGTCCATTCGCGTAGCAATGAGATGAAAGCTGAGGATATGGGAGATGAAATTGACGGCACCTGTCTGCCATGTGGAGGTATTGGCACCGAGGCAGCTGGGGCAGCTGGGGCAGCTGGGGCAGCTGGGGATGGTCCTCCAGTTCCACCAACTGATGAGCAACAAAGGATGGCCGAGCGGGAGGAAGTTGTGAAGCGTTTGTCAATGAAACGCCATTTAAATGCTAATGAAATTATTGATCTGAGCATGGCCATCGATCATCGCAATACAATATTCGAGAAACTCTTCTGGAAGTATCTATCCAAGTCAAACTTTATGCGCGTTACCCCGGAACGGACACGTAAGAAATTCAACAAGACCTATGAACAGGTGATCGATGCGAATCAACCATCAAATACGACAGTTGACAATCGTGCATATGTGGATCACAAGTGAGTTGCAGTTGCTATAGCACTATATTTATTACAACATATCTATATATTATAGCACTATCCTATCTATAATCAACCGTCTCATGGTGGAGGGTATTAACGATCTGGCCAAGAACTGGATATTTATTCCCGCCGAATATTATGACCGTACCAATTAAACATTCAAGTTTTTAGCTTTGTATGTTCTCTTAATGTGTTAAATACATAACGTAGCCTCAAATCTCATATTGCATTGCATACTTTGCAGCTCCGGCCATTAGAACTGCCCACACACACTCACACATATATACAAGGAACTAGTCCAAGGGCGTAGGCATTAAGGGTCATTGGAAGCCATTGCGCCACTTCCTATATGGATTATTAATCCTTGGGGATTTTTAGAAATCGCACCTAAGATGAGATCTTTGAAACTCGCCATTTTTTTAAGACTCGACTTATTTATTTATTATTTAAAAACAAAAAATTAAAAAATCTTAGAAGCTACGCTTTTGAATACTTTAAACTAAATTCTTAGTTTGCCTAAAAATATGTTTAACATTTGAAAAATTCCTTTACTCCCCTGTGACGGTGTTCTGTTGAAGTCGTCCTTTGCTAGAACAGGTTATGTTACGGTCGATTCAACTCAACTACCTATGTTGGTATTATTGCATAAATCGTTCTCAATTTTAATTAATTTCAAACTAAAAAATGTGTAAGGCTTGTTTTTATATTATAAAATCTATTTTTTTTTTGCTAATTTCGAGGACATTATATAAAGTTGATCCCCTGCCTACGCCCCTGCAGATACACACACACACACACACACACAAACCGCAACGCATGTCTGTGAAACTTATGTAAGATTTAGCACAGCACACGCCCAGGCGACACTCTGCTCGCCCAGTTGGCAATTTATAGCTCCGCCTTAAAGCATGCAATGCTTAATGCACTTTCCGCAAAACCATCATGCAAGCAGAAGCGAAGAGGACAAGAGTAGAAATTGGAAGAAGTAGACTGGACAGTTGAAGATTTTCAGTTTGCCCAGACAATTTAATGATACTATTTATGCAACGGCACAGCGAGCAACGTTTTAAGCATGCAACGCACTGGGACAGAAGGGTGGGGGGTGGGGATTTAAATATTTTTTCATGAACGCATAATTTCAAAAAAAATAAATGAATTTGATAGAAAAATCTCCAAAATTACAAATCCATAACATTTTACAGTGAAATCAAGTAAAAATTTGGGCGCTGACAAAACGCCTCTCAAAGATTAAATTAAATTTTTAGTATGCAGCACAGAATGCAAATTTTACTAGAAAATAAACTTTAAAACGGGTTTGAGATTTGTCAAGTGAAGTATACGGTCGAAAATCGTTTATGTTTTTGGTTTTATATGAAATGTACATCATTTCTAATTAAATCCGTAGAATTTTGTTTCTTCACGTGTTGGTTTTTATCCCAGCGATGGTTAAAAAAAGACCACTAAAATATAGCTATTATAACTTGAAGGAATAGAACAAAAATTGGACTCCGAAACTCCACCCCACTGATAACAAGCATAACTTCGGTAATCAATTCTCATCCAATCAACCCCGGCTTTCTTGCGTCCAGCTGTCTAAGAGAGTATTCCACAAACTGATGCAATTGCATAAAATGGTGTTAGAAGAGGAAAGCGCAGTACAATTACATATGCTGTCGTAGGACCGATCAGACAAGATTCTTAATAAAAAAAATTTTTTTTTTTAATATTATAACAAAACTGATTTTAAATACTTATTAATGTTTTAAAAATATAAAAAAAAAGATTAAATGTATATTTTGGGCAAACAAAAATTAATTTTTTTTTTAATTTAACATGATAAAATATGCACTGAAAAAATTTTTCAACTTACCGAAGGCCCAGAATTAACCAGAAGGCCTATCAAGCCGTACAAACCATCATTTTAAAGCTTAAAAAGTTTTCTATCAAATTTTTTTGAAATATTTTAATAGTTCAAAAGATATAATTTAATACAGCAAAATGAGAGAATTCGCACTGTGCAAAAAGTTGCAAATTTGCACTTCAGTTCTTTCATTCCATACCAGTATAGTTTTTTTTTTTTTTATTTGAAATTTTATCAAAAGTACGTAACAGACAGAAGGAGACGTGACAAGATCTTTAAAGTATATCAGGCATGTTTCACAAATCTGTAGAGTCTGTAGTAAAAGGAGCTTGCTTTTAAAAAATACCGTCAGAGATTTCATTTTTTGTAACATGTTTTCAAAGTGTTTTAACTGTCACAAATTAATTCACAATTTCTACAAAATTATACAAATAACAAATTTTATGTATTGATTTTTAATAAATTGTAAAATAAAAATAATAACAAATAATTCCAAATTTGTTTTTTCCTTTAAAAGTATTGACTGTTTGCTAGATGCTAGAAAGTGTGAGAGCTACAGCAACCAAATTTAACGCTTCTATGACACCCCAAGAATATTGCACATGTTTTCAAAATTCTGTCAGATTTTATAACCGTTTGTAAAAATTAGTTAAAATGGATATATTTTGTTCGTTGGAATGTATGTAACAGGGAGAAGAAGACATCTACGACCCCATAAAGTATATATATTCTTGATCAGCATTAACAGCCGAGTCGATATAGCCCCGCCCCCATCCGTCCCCAAAAATAGCGAAAAGACACCAGATCCACAGTTTTTAAGATAATACAGTGTTTACGGTATTAGCGTTATCTAGTGATATTATCTATTATTCCACTAAATCACATCAAAATCGAACAAGTAGAACAGCAGGTATGGCGATTTAATATTTTCAAAGTAATACCAGTAATTTCTTTATAGTACTTTTATATATATAGTTTTGAAATAAGTAACGGGTCGCCTTTAATCGGGATCTCGACTATAGCCTTTCCTGCTTGTTTTTAATACTTACTTGCATATTTGATTCACCACAAATTCCAAAAGACAATTTAAACACATCATTTCATAGCTTTATTGAATAAATTGTTGTTGTTACCTTCATTTGAGTGATCGTGTGTGTGTGTGTGTGTGTGAGTGTGTGTGTGTGTTTTGCTGTTGTAATTCATAATGAAGTTTAATTGATTCTTAATAAATCTTGCACAGTTGTGCTATATAAACTTGCGTCGTTTATTTTATTTTTTTTGTTTTGGTATTGGTTTTACGTTTAAGTTAATTGAATGAAAATTTGAAGAAAATTCTTTTTAAGGTGTTTGTGTGTGTTAGTGAGTTTTTTTTGTGTATCATTATAACGCCTTATATGAGAGAATTCGACTGTAATTCAATAGATAAATATGCAATTTTAATCAAATTGGAATAACTGTTTTTTCATTTCTGACATGATTAAGTTAAATATTTGCTACTACAATACGATACGGTCCACCAATATTTTGACTATGTTTTTAACGACGAGAAAAAAATGTTTCATAGTTGTTTTAATTTTTTTGTGCTTTTTGTTTTTCGTTTTTATATGTTTCAGTATCTGTCTCAAATACTATATGTAAGCTAAACAATAGACGATAATATAAATAAGTTGAATTCTTGTCATTTCTTATGTTGAATTAAATACGTTTCATTAAATTATGCTGTTCATGTTGAGCTTGAGCTTGAAAGAACTAATGTCACTCAAGTTTAGTGTTTCACATCAATTCGATTCTTTTATTCACTCCAACTGAATCGGTAGATTCTTTATCTCTTTTTTCATTCGTTCAAGTAAATGTGTATGCAATATGTGTCGCATTCAACTAGAGTGCCTAAAATTAATACCTTTGACTAAGTTGTTTTCGACTAAGATTGGTTTATACATAATTAATATAATATATATTCATTAGATTTTCTTATTTGCTTTGCTTTAACATTTAATGCAAACATATAGAAAAAGCATTTTTCGATCTTAAGTTTAATGGTGACATGCACTACAAAATTTATTGGATAGATATATTTTGGTTAATTCTTTTTAGTTTTTAAACACACCAAATTTTGTGTGTATAAGGAGAAGAAAGTTAGGGTATTTTGTTATAATTGTAAGAACCAGATTTTTTAAAATTATTTGAAATAAATTTCGAAAATAACAGAAAAGAACTATAAGTTTTATATATTAAATTGTGAATATTATTGTTGTGTTTAATTCAAGACGTTAATCATTAGATACTTATGATTCTGATGATTAAAGTACAAAGATAAACAATTTAAAATATTACGGATACGAGAATTCACGATAAGTTTGAATACACATCTGAATGCTACGAAAATAATTTTGTTACACATTCGTGAATTTATTCTAATTAACTTGCATTTAATTAACAACTTGTGTCTGTTCATTTTATTAAGCTATTTGCCTACAAGCACTCAATAATCTTATTTGAATGGGTTTGTTTTCTGCATTCATTTGAATGGGTTCCATTTCTGCATTCTACTTTTTCACATATTCTTTGGCTATTCAACATTAATTAAAGTGAGTTAGTTGTAAGTTAAAGAGAGCGGTGTCTTTGTTTGTATGTATGTATGTATGTATAAGAGACATTTAAAGAGAGAGATAGAGAGCACTGCAGGAGCCGAAACCAATTCCAAATGCGGTTCCGATTTCGGAATCGCCTGCAGGCATTGCACAACCTTTTTGGTTAAAAACGCGAATGTGCTTAGAAACGACGAACAAAACTTGACGACTTCGAGATCGCCAGAACTCTATACTTGATACTTTATACGTAGTATACACAGGTGGGCATAAGCACTTTGACAAAAGTAAAAAAAAAATTAACTCATAATTTGAATTTACTTCATGTTCATTTTGGCATTAATGGAAAGGTCATTTAAATTTCGTTTGAATAATAGAAAAATACCCTAACCCATTAAGTACCCATTGAAAATTCTGAATTCATGTAAAGTTCTACTTTTTTGACGTTTTTTTCTCGGACTAAAACAAAAAATGTTTTGATGCAAAAAGTTTCTCTAAAAAATTCTAATAGTGACTGCAAAAAATGTCCATTAATGCCAAAATGTACATGAAGTAAATTCAAATTAAGAGTAAATTTTTTCTCATACTTTTGTCAAGATACTTATGCACACCAGTGTATGTGTATGCACTATCCACATATATTTTTCGGTGAAAAAGTATAAAAGTGTACCATATTTAAACGTCTGTTTTGCGTTTTGTTTCCTTTTTTTCTTAGTTAAAACTTGTGGTAACTTTTCGTATCTTTCTTATATCATTTTGCTCTATTCGTTTTTTCATTTTGTTTATATATATTTTTTTTCATTTTAAAGATATGCGTTTTGTTTTCCTCATCTTCGTCTTTCGTCTTTGTCTTCGTCTTTTTCTTTAAATGTTAACATTATTGCGTTTTTCATGTAAAAATTATAAAGTTGCTTTCTTTTTTTTAGTTGTTTACATTTTGTTTTAGTCTTTTTGCTTTAGTTTTACCTTTATTTTTTCAGATCCTATGCGCTTTGTTTTTACGTATTCTTGATTTTTTTGTCCGTTTTTTTTTTAATTTTTTTCTGTATATTATTGTGCGGTGTTTTGTTCGTTACCAATACCTTTAAGTATATTTAATATGTATATATAATATAATATATTGTATATATAGTACTCATGTATATGTTTAAATTTTTAAAATACTTTCTTGGTTTTTTTACTCTTTATTTTTTTTTGTATTTACTAATATAAAACATTTTTTTCTTAAAAAATGTATATATAATCGATTGCTTTTGTTGTTGTTGCTGTTATCCTATGATTACATAGTTGCATTACGCACTCCACGTTTCGTAATTCGAATTTGGGATTCCCTTTTCGTTATTCAAATCGCACTTGCACAAAAATGTGAGTGCTTTCATTTGTAAAAAACGTTTTTCCTTTTGGTGTTTTATTCTTGTAGTTTTTTGTTTGCTTACACATTTTTGAGATTAATGGAAGGTTCATGGTTTGTTCTTATAAATCGCATAAAAGCAACAATTTTCTTGTTTTTTATTTTATAATTTCAGTCAAGCATTTGCATATGAAAATGGTTTTTCAAGTGTTTCGATTGATTCAATTGATTCGAATGGCTTTATTCGTCATTTCAGGATGTTAATGCGAAAGTGAAAACAAGCCAATTCGGCTCTACAAATGTCAGTGAAGCAAGAGCCTATGCACTACACATTTAAAAATCGAAATCGTCCATACACATTCATATAATAATTATTTTTGTTTTTTTCTGTTTTGTTTAATTACTTCTAAATAGATGCAATAAATTTGTTTGACGTATACATGAAAGTGTTTTGTTTGTGGTGTATGCCATATGTTAATATGTTTTCTTTATCGTTTGTTTTTTCTTAAATATTTTGTTTTTCTGTTATGTTTTACATTTAAAATTTTCAATACACAACATCAATATATTGTTAATCATATATAATATATTTTTTGTTGTTTTCATAAATAGTTATAGACTTTTATATAGATATACGCGTACTCGTATTTAGCATAGTAGAATGTGATTTTAAACATTACACATTTTTTAGTAATGAAGTTTCTCTCTTGACGAAATTGATAACCGAACAATATTAATATGAATAATGCTACTAAATTTTAAAACCCACTATGAAATGAAGAGTACAGTTTGGGTTAAATATGTATAATAACAAGACTCTTTATATTATGATTTGAGGACTAGTTGATTGAGCTAGTTTTGCAAGGAAATCTCTCAAGCACCATGTTTTCATCAGTTTTTTTTCACTTTACCAACCTTTTTGTTGTTGCCTTTGCCCGGTTCTTTAGTTAAATGCATTTATGTATCATTTGGTTAAAGTTTTTCTTAATTCTTTCAACATTTTCTTGCATACATTTTGATTCATTTATTTATATGTAATTTGGCAAATTGCTTTGAATTAATTGTTCGTTCCTTTATTATTGCTGTTTGAGTTTATTTAAACAAATTCGTTTTGCTGAAACGCGTTTTGTCAATTAATATTACATTAGTTTTCATTTGTTTAACTTCTTTGCCTAGGGAGGGAATTTTTGTTATAAAGTTATCCTCGAATTTAATAAGCATTAGAAATGGCATACTTGCATTTTTATTTCGGTATTTATTAACTGGATTTGGTTTTAAAATTTTAATTAAGTGGATGTCTTTAGTTGGTTTTTATAATAGTTGTGACTTGTTATTAAAATAATATTTTATCGCTTTTCTTCGATATTATTTCTTGTTCTTTAGATTTTTCTTAAACATTTATTCGTTGTATTCGAAAAATTCTCAATATTATTATTTACCTTTTTCGATTTTTTTTTAAGTTTTGTGTTGTTGTTGCCATTTCTTTTGTGTTTTGCACATTATTTTTAGTGCTCTTCGGGAAGTTATAATTTGGAAAGTTTTCAACAGAGCTTAAGAAATGATTAATTGATGTTAAGTTTAATAATTGAATACAAGATGAGTGATGGTGTTGAGTTTTGGGTATATTATAATGCATACTATCTTTATTTTAAGCAAAAGTTATACATTTAATGGTAATTTAAACATATCGCGAGCATCTGTCGTTGTTTTTCCATTTGTTTGTTTCAGTTCTGTTTCTGTTTTATTTCTTTGTTTATATAAGTATTTGTTTTTACAGTTATCAAATAGGCTTAAGTATTCTTGTTTTCCAGTGTTTTTCTGGTGGTTTTTGGGCTTTTCCAAAATATATTTAACTATTTTTAGAGTATGTTGCTTTCTTCAAACAAAAACTTAACCTTACATTTTTCCCTTTTTTGGTATCTGTGAGGCGACTAGACTTTGCTCTTAGTACAGAAATAAAATCAAGAACTAAGTATTAAATCAAATAATAGCAGTTGAACTCCATATGAAACTAAACAATATTATTAAACAAAATTCGATTTAAACAATTTAAACAAATTTAAAAAAAAAAACAAATTTAAATAAAACTTTTGTCTTAGCTTAAAAAATTCAAAGAAAATAGCTATGAAAATCAACTTAAATCATAAATTTATGTATAAGGAGCTTAACTTCTCCTTACAAGAACCAATTTGACCAAGATGGCATAAATGAGGATTGATAATTGTTGCTGCTTTTATTGCCAGCGGCTGTTGTTGTTGTCGTCGTCGAGTTGTTGTTTCCCAAACTTGCAGCATGCCGGTGACTATTTGAGCCGCTTGCCGAGTTGCCGCCAACACTATTGTTGCTGTTGTTGTTGCTGCTGCTGCTACTGTTGGCTGCGCTGTTGGCCACATTAGTGAGAAACTGTGCAAATTCCTGCTGCAGTTGGAGCTGCTGCTGCAACAGCTCGAAATGATTTTGTGGCTTGTTGTAAATGAATTTCGTGGAAGTTTTCAAAATGTTGCTCGAGCTGGATGAGGAGGCATCGACATGGAGCGTGGCATTGGACGAGTTGATGTTGGTGTTGTGGTTGTTGCTGCTGTTACTGCTTGTTGTTGCCTTGTTGTTGCAACTATTACTGGTAGAAGTGGTTTTGTTTTGACGATTGTTTGTTGCTGCTGTTGCAGTTCCCTTTGATGCACCTAAATGTGACAGCGCGTGCTTGTTACTGGATGTTGCAAGCTGCTGTTGCTGTTGTTGCTTCTGCTTGTTTGTGTTATTGTTGCTGTTGTTGTTGTGCTGTCTGTTGTTATGATTTACATATTTGCCAAACTGAAAGGCAACATTATTGTTGCTATTATTGTTGATGCTGTTGCAAATGTTCTTGTTGTTGTTGTGATTATTGTTTTTGTTGATGTTGTTGTTATGATTGAGCACCAAACTATTGGCAGCCAGCGCCGCTGCCGCCGCATTGGCATTGACAACAGCAGCCAACTTGGTTAATAATTACGTTTGCTTATTTTTGTTGGTCTTAAAGCTGACTTGAAGTACACGATTGCCCAGCGTGTAGCCATTGAGAGATTGAATGGCCAAGACGGCCTCCTCATAGTTCGTCATGGTCACAAAACCAAAGCCCTTGCATTTATTGCTCTGCAAGTCCCGTATTACCTGCAAATATATTTAATTCCATTCAACTACATATAAACTATTTTTTTTTTATTCATCATTCACCTTAACGGACTGCACGGCTCCAAATGGCCCAAACAGCTGCCATAGCACATTCTCCTCAGTTTCGGGTGCTAAATTATAGACGAAAATGCACCAGCCAGAGCTAGTAATGGTATTTCCTTGAATCATGCCATTGGTAATTAGATCACTGGTCAGCGGCGAATAGCGTGAGATCACAGAGCTAAGCGCGAAAGAAATTAAATGTAGATTTATTGTAACGCAGGAAACTAAGTCTATGAGTGGATTATTAAAGTGATAAGTCTGACATCTCATTTAATAACTTTCTTTTTTTTAAATCAAATTACGGTGACCAGCAAAGAAGATCGAGAAGCGAGAATAAAGTGATGAGTACAAAAAATTTTTAAATTGAATAAAGAAGCACCTGTTACTTATGTGCGTCTCCCATCCCTTTTTTAGTTATTTTTTTAAAGAAACAACTTAAAAGTGATCGTCAAAATGAACAAAAAAAATTATAAGAGGAAATTTACAAATTTAGGAGGATGCTTGAAATTACAATGCCCTGGAGAAGAAAAGTTTAAGTAAGATTTAGCTTTAGTTTCAAAACTTTTCACACTCGCTCTTCTCAATTCTCTCATCTTTTATTTTAACTATTCTGATGGAAATTCTATTATAAAGGAACACTCTGATAGATTCACTTCCAATTCACACTTCCTAATTCGGTTGTTCTGTTTTCTTCTTAAAAGTTTATAAGCTTCTTTATTACTTGCTTTGCTGACCTGTAACGGCCCGCGTTGGGATGTATGGCGGCGGCAGCAGCGGCTGCAGCAGCACCGGCAGCGGCGTTAGCTGGAAAAGCGCGTCCGCCGCGTGTATTTTGTGGTGCAATGTAGGCGGCGAGGGGTTGCATGCTGTTCTTGTTGCTGCTCGGATTGTTGGCAAACTTAACGGTTATCGGTTCGGTGGAATTCTTCGGTGTGGTGCCGTTTAGCTCCTTGATGGCGCGATCAGCCTCAAATCGCTGATCAAAGCGTATAAAGCCAACGCCCTTGGAGAGACCTAGAAGACGGCGAAGAATGGAAATGACAGAGTTATTCAGATTTAATACAACAAAAAACATATATAATGCGATTGTGCGTAAGTGTACTTATTGAATAAATATAAATTATAAAGAAAATGTTTCTGATACATACTATTGTTGGACTCAGCGCGTGCTTCTTTAAATTTTCACGATGAAGATAAGGAACATAAAAAAAAATAAAAATACATTAATACCAAATCATATAAAAATACATTTAAAAACAAGTGGAAAAGGCTATAGGCGAGATCCCCCATAGGATACCAGTTATTTATTTCATATATATATAAAGTACCTTAAAGAAATTACTATCTAATTAAAACTACTGAATATTTGTAGGTAATTGTATTGAAATAATAACTTTACTAATCCAATCTTACTGCGGTTAAGTAAGATAATAGATAAAATAACAGATAACGTTGTTTTTCGCGATTTGTAGGGCCGAAAAGGGGCATGGCTTAAATTTGAAAAAAAAACTTGATTTGCGTGGGGGCGATGGAAATCTGTGTGCCATATTTGGTCTCTCTATCTCTTATAGTCTCTGAGATCTAGGCGCTCACGCAGACAGACGGACGGACAGACATACGAACATGGTATATCGACTCGGCTGTTGATGCTGATCAAGAATATGTTGATTTATAGGGACGGAGATGCCTTCTTCTCCCTGTTACATACATTCCAATAAACACAATATACCCTTTTACTTATTTTTTACGTAACGGGTATAATAACTAATCATTGCATATATAAAAGTTATGCCAAAAAAAAATAGTAATAATTACAAAATACATTATTGAAACAAAGTAAGTTTAAAAAAAATAAGCTGTTGAAAGACCTCGACATTCTCTTGTGATTAAAAATTTTTTTTCGAAAGGTATCTGAATCAGAAAATTTACATACTATAATTAAAAATAACGTTTTAGGTTCACTTTAAAAATTTGTTATACCTTAAAACTCAAATAAGTAAGAAATACACATTTCAGTTAAATACATATTTAAATAATTTTAATATAAATAAGCAATTAAATTAATAACACGCAAAGTGTAAATGACAAAAAGAAAATTAGAACATTTTAGATTTAAATTTAAAAGGTTAAAACCTACCAGCCACATGTTCAGCTTATTGTATTGATTTTTTTATATCATTTTTGTTGACATGAAAAAGTATAATTGTAAAAGAATTGTTGCATTAATAAATAAATCAAAAATAAATATAGTCAAAAATCAGTATCGAATTGTCCCAACTACGAAACTACATTTGTTACTAACATTTTAAATATTTAATTTGCTTTTAAGTAAGAATAGATTTTTTTCAGTTGGTCTTGTCTATAAAAAAAATTTGAATATGGTTCGGGTACATCAAATAAACTATGTAAAGAGACTTAATGGTGATTAATAGTAAAGAGAATGCAATATCCTTAAGACGAGAAAGAATTTCTGACTGAAATAATCTGATCTGTTGACCAACAAAAATTTCCTTTTAAAGTTGTCAACTCACCAGTGATATTATCACAAAGTATGCGCGAAGTTATGATCTTGCCGTATGGACTGAACAATGATTCCAAATCGGACTGTGTCATATTCTTTGGAAGACCCGATACATATAGATTGGCTCCCTTGATGCTCTCCGAGCTGGGACGCGCAATGGAGACCTGATGGACGATGAATGAATAGAGAAAATGATTAATAGAATCACATTTTATTGATAATTTTAACAGAGTTATTACCTTTATGGTTTTGTTTTGCAAACGAAGACCATTCAATGCATTGATGGCCTTCTCTGCATCCTCTTGCTTCACATAGTTGACGAAGCCGTAGCCCAAACTTTGACCTTTGAAAATTAAGAACAGTTAAGCAAATGTTAGTCGAACAACGATTAACAATTGTCAACTCACCTGTGACCTTATCGCGTATCAACTTGCAGCTCTCCACCTCACCAAAACTTACGAACAATGAACGAATCTCATCTTGCGACATCGTTTGTGGCAAATAATTCACAATCAAATTGGTTTTTGGATCTGGTTCGTTGTTGTTGTTATTATTGTTGTTGTTATTAGTTGTATTATTGTTATTATTATTGTTGTTGTTGCTGCTATTATTATTGTTGTTGTTGTTATTTGTGGCTGCAGTGTTGGTGGTATTACTGTTACTGTTTGTTGTGGTATTGTTGGCCGCAGTTTGATTGCTAGTACCGACAACAGAAGCAGCTGCTGCCGCAGTCGACGTTGAGCTAGAGCCGCCATTTTGTTGGGCCTGACTGTTAACCACATTAGCAACAGTGGTGGCACTACTTGCTCCAGCCGTGCTACTGCCCGTGCCTGTGCCACCACTAACAATGCCAGCTCCCGATGGCTGCTGTTGCACCGCTGTCTGACCCTCAACCATATTGTTGCCGATGTCGCTGCTGCTGTGATATGTGACAAACGATTTTAATTAGTAAATAAAATCATTCTTATATGTATGTTATTCCCAGCTGACTAACCCAAATTATTTTTAGACTTACAATTACATTTTTTAGTCTTAAGTATATAAAAGAAATATCTTAAAATTAAAATAAAAAAAAATGTAGAAATTATTTTTTTTTTATTAGGAATTAAAACTATAACTGAAAGGCGGAAAAAGTTTAACTTTTACTTGCATTACTCAAATCAATTGTAATGCTTATCTAAATTATTTAGTAAATTGTAAAGCTAAACAATCATCTTTTGAAACAAATTTATTCAATCAAACGTTAAGGAAGCAAGAATGCACTTTAACTTTATCATCGCCAAATTAAAAAACTAATTTCTAGAACATATGGAATTATCAAATTTTCTTCTTGAACTAACTGTGCTTTTTCATAATATAGAAAACGAGATACATTTTAGATCCACCTCAATTTTCCTTCATTTAATTTAGTTTCAAAATTGAAAATTTAAAAACTTATTGATCCGGTGTTTTAAATATAGAATTTAAGCTGACTTCTACTTCTTATTATGTATGCAGTTATAATCTTTTTTAACCCTTACAACAATAAAGTATAAAAATCACTAAAGACATATCTTATGCGCTTAAAATTTTATATTTTTTACTTAAGTTTACTTGAGAAAATATTTAGATTAAGTTTAGATATGGAAAACTTTACTGTCTCTTATTTGAAAACTATAAATAGACTTGAAGTATTCACTGTTTGGATATCTTTCTCTATTAAATAATACTGCTGTTTCGCGTTTCAAAAATCTGCAAGAAATGGAAAGTCGATTAGTATGATAATGAATAAAACGATAACTGCAAATAATTTAAGCTTACCTTAAGAAGCACGCACGACGCACAAGAGGTGAAAGAAAAACAGAAATTGATTCGACTTGAATAGTTGACTATAGCCTAGTTATAAGCGCGGGCAAAGTGCGCCTAAATACAGTGAGAATTCACTGCGTTTACGTAATATTGTCTTTGTATGTCCGAAAGTGTAACTGCAAAAAGAAATGTAAAATAAAGTACAATAAAAATCAATTATTTTAATTTAATTTAAATGATATGCAGGTTGTACAAGTGGCAGCTAACAATCGACAATCGACCAAATGGCAAACATGGCCAACAATTTTAATGAAGCCGTAGAAATGTTTTGGCCATTGTTGTGGCACAATTCCATTTCAGTTGCGGATTGTTTGACAAATAGACTCAAAAGTGTACTGAAAAATCGATGTAATTAAAATGACGAGTTGGCTAATTGCAAGGGGAAAGGGACCTGCAGAGAAGGCAGAAAAGCTATAGCACATTCGTAATTGACAATGTCAAAATTTTAACAGCGTTGTAACTCGGAGAACTTAGCATTTATCCAAAAATACTATTCAAAATATAATTTAGTAAATAAGTGAATGCTAAGTTAGAAAGACATAAATACAATATATCTTTGAAGTGAAAATGATTAAATAGTTAGCAAACAAGTAATGACGAAAGATAATAATGCACGAATCATCTCGATTGTATATGTAAATTTGACACAGCTTGATTATTACCAAGATATATATTATAGTGCCTAACTGCGAGATACACTGTCTTATAATGCAATGAAAATAATTTTACTGATATACTATTGGGCAGGACATTTTGTTCTCGTTATCTGTGAGATACTTTTAGAATCAGGAACTTTTTTTAATATGCAATTTAAACATAATTTTGAGATATTTCGAAAAAAAAAATTAACAAAACTCTTTGTCACTTAACTTTCCTTTTTTAAAACAATGAAATAAAATGATGGTAAAGAGAAATTTTAAAATAACAAAAGTGTAGAAATCGAATTCCTATTTTTTTATGGGTTTTGAAATCCAAAGCAGAAAATCAAATATAAATATAAGAGTGCAAAGGTATTTATAGTTTTATATAGCCTTAACCTAGCAAACTGCTCCTCCATGGGATTCTACTATGTTTTTTATTTTCTTTTCTGTATTTTGGCCAAATGTTTTCTATTAGTTTGGCTGGGAATTTTGCAGGCGCAAGTTAAATCGCACCGCAAATCGTGCGAAAAACTAATATTTTAAAAATAAACAAACAACTGTCGGTTGGGGGATGGGACAGAGTGGGGGTTGGAGAAGCATCTGTGAGAGCCGGCATAAGTCGCAAGAGTTATATTTTCGAAATATTTTTAAAATAACAAAACGAACTGCGGGACGTAGCGACGTCGCTGCTGCGACGCATTTTTGAGGTTAAGTGGCGACACCAAAAACGAAAACGTCAAAACCAAATATTGAAATCGTCGAAAATTATATAAATTTACAACAAAATTGCAAATACAAAAGAAATGTTACCTTTTAAAGTGAAAACAAAACTGCGAAATATAAATAAAACTTGTTGCGTGTTGTTTTTGGTTTTAGATTTGGGGTTGCGATTACGAAACACTTTTGTTAGGGATTGCGTACAAGGTTTGTTTATTGCTAGTATTTTTTTTTTTAATAATCGAAAACAAACAAACAAACCGAACAATTTTGGCAAAAACTTATGCAAAACAATTGGCGTTTGAGAAAGTTAACAAAAAACGGCAAAAACTAAAGGCAAATCGAACCGAACCAAACCGAACCGAATTGAATTGAATCAAACGCAATATTTAACAATAATAATGAATAATAATAATAAGAACAATAATAATAAGGAAATAAAATCAAACGGAAAGTAGAAAAAGAACACGTTCCTGCAACTTAACAGAACAGAAATAAACTGATTTAGTGAGCGGCATGGAAATTATTTTTATGCCGCCGCGTCGCTGCTGGCGCGACCGTCAAAGAGTGGAAGCAATCGAACGCAGCGACGCGTCGTCGTGTCACACAGTCCCCAGTCATGGGGGCCAGGGAGAGAGAGAGCACGCTAGCAATGCTAAGAGTACATTTGTGAAGCAGCAGAGTGAGAGCATTTTTTTACACTCTTTAAACATTTGAATGTGCTGCGCTCTCAGTCCGAGTGCGCAAGTGAGCGTAATTGAAGAGCACTGCCTGTACTGAGCTGGCGGTTGTATAGATCAGAGCACACACAAACACACACACACGTGCACGCATATGTAAATAAAAGCTGATGATGGCATCGCCATGTGCAAGTGTTTGTGTGAGCGAAGCGAAGAAAGCAAATCGTAACAATTAGACTGCATGTTAAAATTATAGAAAAGTAACATAAAGATATATTTAGTTATCATATGCAACTAATAGAACTCGCTTGTTTTCAAAGACAGCTGTTAAAATATATGTATCAGCGCCAGATTTAAAACATGAACAGCTGTTAAAACCGATTATCAAAACAACACGCTGTATGACAGTTTTACTAAAAATAATAACCTTTGAATTAATCATTATTCTTTGGATAATGTCTTCATTGAATGCATAATAATAATGTTTTTATTAACTCAATATATTATAATGTTAAATATATTGAAAGTCCTGATCTGAAAATAAATGATTATATATGTATGTAATAAAGTATGAACACATTATACCTAATAATAATACAATAAAAATTGATGGATTCACTTATTTTTTAATTTAACAAACTTTAAAATAGCTAAATAACAGCAAATTATAAATACATTGCATTCAATAAAGACATAATATTGATCCTATGTGACAACACTCAAAATCCTGCAATATGTCGCTTTATGTTAAAATCCAATAATCAAAGTGAAAACGACCAAAAATAAATGGCAACCCTACCCATTAATTACTTATGAGCCCCTTTCTTCTGTAACGCCCCAAATAGTGTAACAAAAACCGGCATTTTCCATTCATAAATTGTTTTAATTTGTTTCCGGTTAATTAACGAAAGACGAAGGAATTCGGAAAAGTTTCCGTAAAACGCAGACGTATCAACAGTATCACAGTGAATGCAAAAAATGCAAGAACAAAACAAAAAAGTGACACACCTTACAGCACAATCAAAGGCAAAAGACAGAAGGCAAAATCCAGCCGAAGTCTGATGGACTGAAAGGAGGAAGCAACCAAAGAATAAGCGAAGGACTATGGTACGTTGCTTTTGGGTGCGGCAGATAAGAAGAGAGGGAGTAAAAAAGAGAGTAACTGCAGCAGCGGTAGCGGCAGCGGCAACAGCAGCTGACAGCTGAGCGCCCCTTAAGATATGCAATGCAGAGAGCTAAAGAGAGAAAACTCGTAGACTTTGAGAGCGTGTTCAGCAGCAAGCTGAGACGCCGACTGCGTTTTTTAGGTTAAATGACGGCTGCAGCCGGCGCTGCAAGAAACGCAGCTGCATGTGAGTGTTTGAGTATGTGTATGTGTATGTGTGTATGTGTATGTGTGTATGTGTGTGTGTGTGTGTAGGCGGCATTTTGCAGCAAAGTGTAGAGAAATGCTTCGCGACGCTGGGCCGCTCATTGAGCCAAGTTTTTACTATCGTTAGTGTGCATGCAGGCAAGTGTGTATGTATTGGTCTACATACATATATATGTATGTAAGTAACTGCGAAAAATCGACCATGGGTGTGGGCACTTTGTATGTTAATATGCAGCTACATATGTATGTGTGTATAGCAACAATTCGCCATTACACTTTTTTTTAAATATCGCCATTTCTTACTTTAGATTTAATTTTCCAGAATGCAACAGAGAGAGCGCTGGCAAAATATTCTTCACTTATTTTGCTCAAAATGTATGCATTAGTCTTTTGAGAAAACTGGAAATTTGATTCGATGCAAATGAGTACTATAATACACGCACAAAATGTTAGATTTGAACCGAATTACACGATATACGATGCACACATATGTATACACAACGTATATGTATGCATATATATGTATGTATGTATGTAAATATGTGAGTATGCTAGATGTGTGTATTATACCGATATACAACAATTTATAAACGACGACGATACGACGATAATCAAAAAACACAACTTGCTGCCGGAGAGTGCAAGAACTAAATGATTAAAGTGTTCAATTGCCGCCAGGATAAATGCAGCCAGGACGACGACAGCGTTGACTTCGCAGTTGCTGTCGCCGTCGACGCCAAAAGCGCAGTTTACTGCTGCAGCTACTCTCTTTCTATTGGGTCGTACAGTTGAGTGCGGCTGGGAGAACGAATGAGGCGAACGCTGAACCGAAACTGCGTAATTTTTTTTTGCATTACCATTTACAGTGGTTCACCGCATAAGTTTTTCGTTAAATCATAACTTTATAACTTTAAATGCTTAACTTATGTTATGTTTTTTAGAATTTTATGAAGAATTTATCTTTTTTATCTTTTATTTGCCAGACATAAACAATTGGACAGTTAAAGATGATGATGATGATAATAACAATAATAAATAAATAAAATAATTTCTACGTTTATTATAAATTACTTACGCTTTTGCTTATGTTTGCACCATTGTGAAAGCGAAGCAAAATTTGGTTCCAGAAATGGACTAAAATCGGAAGATGAAGCGACAACAATAACAAAAGTATGCAGCGTCAATTGCGCAGGTACATCAGCACCAGCAGCAGTGCAAAAAAGTCTGCAACAGTGCGACGTCAATTTAACGGTGCTGCAAGCTCTCTCTCTCTCTCCAATTGATTGCTCTCCCACTCTCCAGCACTTAGCCGAATACCCTACATTTGAATACAAAACATAAACAAGGAAATGCAACGATAACGACGACGACGAACACGAAACAAATTGCGGTAGGTTCTCTTTTCGATAAAGAGAGCGGGAGAGAGCACGCGAGAGAAGGCCGGCCGCATATCAGCAGCGAGGCTTCGTTGGGCCAACAGCCAAAAAGGCACCCAAACAAACAGTTAAACCGACGTACACATACACAGACTCAAAGGATTTGCACGCACACCCACACAAGTACACAACGCAGGCTTCGTGGCGCTAGCGAGCGAGCGAGCGGAGGGTAAATGAGCCGAAAGCCGAACGAGCGCCCAGACCGACCGACCGACAGACCGAATGCATCAGCCAAGAAGCTCAACTTGACATCATTTGTGTCAAAAGACCATTGAACTCTATGCGGAGGAAGTTGCTCCTATGCACACAAGCCCACCCACACTCACACACACCCACACACGGTATACTTCTTCCTCCAGGCAAAATGCATTGTTTTGTTGTTGCTGTTATTGTTCTATGTAGCGAAAGCAGCAAGTGTTTACATAGAAATGCGCTCACTACATACATATGTATGTACATCTGTAAATAAACCAATTTTTGGTCTTTTTTAGTTATTTATTTTATTGTACGCATTTGTTACGCTTTTCATTTTTAATAAAATACAAATTTGTGATTTTTCTTTCTTTGAATTACTTGGCTCACTGTATACATAAATACTATGCAAATAGAGAAGTCAAAACGTTATTAATAACTGTTCCTTTGTTTACCAAACTGTGAGCATAACCTGTATTTACAATATTAAATTGTTTCTTCAAACAACTAATTTGCCATTTAGTAGTATTTTTAAACATATTACTCACAATTTAAATATCAGTTAAATAACGTACACAAAAATACTATAGAGCTTACAAAACTATAAGCAAGCAGTCTAAAGCTGCTTCTAAAACTGTCTGCAGAGCAGAGTGTCGTGCATTTAAGAGAGCAAAGAGAGACTTACCTTACGCTTGCTTATACCATTGTGCTCGATGATAACGCTGTTGTTGCTTTAATTCAAATGTCGCCTGCAGAGCGCTTGAATTCGGTTCATCCCATGAGTTTTGTAAAAACTGAAGTTCAAATTGTTGCTCTTGTTGTTGCTGTTGCTCGTAGCAGATGGTGTTGTTGTCGTCATGCATATAAAAGGCATGTTCGTGCTTCTCATGTTTCAGACTGATGTATTGATGTAGCTGCTGATGAACAGGCCAAGCAGGAGGAGGCTGCATCCATGCGCCACTTTGTGTCGGCATCTTGCAGCTTATGTCGGCTGGCCACTGCACAGACTGATATTGCATTTCAATGCACTCTTCGTGTTTCACGGCAACAGTTTGAGAAGGACTGCTACAAGGTTGCGACTCTTTGTTAAAAGTATCCTCGTAAGCCCATTGAGAGATAAGACACAGATGCTTTTCTTCTTTCACTGGTAATTGATCACAATTAAACATATTCAAATTGTCAAAAAAGGAATTTGGAATATCTAATGTATCCGATGAATTACTTTTGATAGATGATGTTTCCACAAGTTTCCCCTGCGACCTTGCGACTTTGGCGCGTTTTCGTTGATTGCGGCGCTTCTTGCGTTTTGCACTCTTCTTTGCTGCTTTTACCACTTCTTCTGAGACGGTTATGGACAGTTCGGTGCCACCTTCAATTGCCAATTGTAGTATGCGTTCTTTCTGCTTCTTTCGCTGATTTCTACGTCGTTGCGTTTTCGTGAAAACAACATTTCCTTTTTTGTATGCTCCATTCATATTCTTTACGTGCAACAACAAAAATAAAACGTGCAACAAAAAATGGCCGTTGTTCCGTTATTCTTAATAAATATCTAGCAGGCTTTATTATTACTCCTTTATGCCGCTAACGAACTCTCTCTCTCGTTGATCTCTTTCCGAATACACAATTAATTTTAATCAATAAACTCACCAAAAAAAAATCAAAAAATAATTAACACGGAAATTGAACTTAATTCTGCCGCGCATTTTTTTGTTGTAAAGTTGCATCAAATTAGTGCTGCCAACTTTTTAGAGGAAAAACTAGCTAGTTCTGGCTGGAAAGTTAGCTATAAATTGGTAAATTTAAGCTTTAGGTATTGCAAATTTCAAAATGCAATAACTTAGTAATAAATTAATATTTTTAAGGAAATTTTAAATTCAAAATAACATAACATA
Source organism: Drosophila falleni (assembly GCA_035045575.1). Taxonomy (NCBI): domain Eukaryota; kingdom Metazoa; phylum Arthropoda; class Insecta; order Diptera; family Drosophilidae; genus Drosophila; species Drosophila falleni. Next base: position 1,452 of record JAWNOV010000054.1, on the reverse strand, counting down.
AAGTTAAACATTTAAGTTTGAAGTTTGTCACTCCAGTTTAAAAAGTGTCAAAGGGGAGAGAAGTTACAAATTTAATTCAAAGAAACTGTTATGAACCGACTTATCAATCGCAGCCAAATATCGATTTGCCGGATAACTATCGGTATACTCAGGGATGAGTACGACCATCGATACTTGGCAAGTCGGGTAACAACTATTTATATTTTTACTAATCGGAATAATACTCAGACTTTGGTCTCATAACACCTTCAAGGACAACTGCTGGCAAGGATTAGGTGGACAGATGACGTTACCCACCTCAACGATCGCCCTCCCAACCTATAGTCGGCTTCTAATAGTTCGTGCCGACTCCCTATTCCAAACTTTACCCAACCTCACCACCTACCCATCTCACCCGAATAAATAAATTTAGTTAATCATTTTAAATAACGTTATAATATTTAATTAATATTGTTAATTATAATTATCCTTAACATTTTAGCATTATTATTATTTAAATCGCATTCGATATTTCGTGTTCGATATTTACAAACAACAACTAACAAAATTCACGGAATACCCTTAACAAACAAATGTAAGCAAACAACTAACTTTACCAATCTGGCAGCCCCGTATTCGCTGGTGGCGCGAGCAGTACAAACTAGTTAAATGTGAAAATTATATAAAGTGCGTAATTTTGAATAAATGTACAGGTAAGTGTTAATATCTAAGTGTTATTAATATATATGTGATCGTGTTTAGCATTAAATGTAATAAATATGTATGTATATGTATATTAAGTGTTTGTATTATAATATGACCTTCCTTAACCAAAGAGCTCTTGAGGGTCAGAGGGCAGTACATCAACAATATCGACTAAATTTATATTATATCTACAGCAGTGGACATCGATTAACTCTCTTCTGTGGGCGTCTGGCAAATGCAGCAGCAGATGGAGTAGGAGAGCAGGGAGGATGACTTCAAGTGTCGCCTCGCACTCGCCTGAAAATTGGCTGCTCCTGACAGTGGGACGTGATAATGGCTATCTGCTTGGGAGACTGCACTTGCGTGTCGTGCGTCGCTGGTTGTCGCTGCGCTGCTTGCGTGTTGTGTTGGTGTTTGTGTGATGTGTTGCGGTGTTGTGCGAATTACGGCTGTGGCTGCTGCGGCTGATGTGTATTGTGTGTCGATGTTTGTCACCATTCGTTTCTACATATATATTTTTTTATTTGCTCAAAATTCCGGACTTAAAAAGAAACTCTGCCTTGCAGCAGCCACCACGCTAACCAGACTAACTCTTCTTCCTATATCCCTAACCTCAGAAACGCCTGTCAAATCCCCTATTCCTGCTCTTTCTACCTTTATCATTAACTCTCATTATAAAGCATAAAGCTTTTATGTTTTGGTTGTGGATAAGCCATCAGCTGTTGATGTTAGCCAATAGGTGGCGCTAGTAACAGCTGATACCTATCG